>CM064572.1:21645744-21833244 GCA_032716605.1 Paralithodes platypus
TGACCTAGATATCAAGTTACATAAAACAAAATAAGTTCTTTTAAACAAATCTGAAATCAGAGGTGTGTATTTGGCTCGTATTGTCCCGCTTCCTAGACATTACTACCAATGACAATTACTCATCTCCTTGCTCAAGGGAGATGGTATCCGTTGGCTATGTCTTAGGAAACCTTCATCAACCTGAACGATATTTGAACCCCGGTCTGCTGGGTTGCAGGCAGTGACGCTACCACTGAGCTACCCGCGCGGCCCTGTCTGTGTGTGTGTGTGTGTGTGTGTGTGTGTTACTCAGTTACTTGTTCGTCAAGGGGAATCCACGCAATGCGAGCTAAGCTCATTATTATCGCGCCTCCTTAACTGGGAATGTATTGCGTGAAATGCATGTTAAGTGTTTTATGTACTGTTGGAATGGCTGTGGATGTGTGTGTAGTCTGTATTTTAGCCAATTGGCGACATCGGAAACGAAGGCCTAGGGTGGATCTGTATGGTACCATTCTCACTATAGACGGTACCGTCTCGCCCGAAGGCTTAGGTAGCCATCAGCTAAGGTGAACCATATGATACCCATCTCGCCTTGTACCATTTTTGCCAACCCCAGATGGGACGTCACAACGTCGCCCACTTATTCCAGGTACCTATTTACAGCTAGGTGAACTGAGGCTAACACATGAAAGGAGACAAGCCCAATTTGTCTCCGCCCGGCCGGGATTGAACCCCCGACCCCTCGTGTGTGAGACGAGAGCTCTACCTACTAGGCTACTGGCTGTGTGTGTGTGTGTGTGTTTGTGTGTTTAGTTCCGAAGAGTATACAAATGTAATACCCAGGCTTTAAAGTGGGGTTTGGAAGGGCTTAGCTTTAATATGTAACATCACGACCAAGGGCATTAATTGGGCTTATTAATTTAAGGGGGAGGTAGTCGCTATTCTGGACATCCTTCTCCCTCATGTTTAGCATATTAGATTTGAGGTTTTAAAGCGTTCGTTCAATTTGTTTGGTGATTTCAAAACCTTTTGCCCCACTTCTTTGTCAATTTTAAGAACTTTTGCGTCATTTAAGTGTCATTTTTTTCATGGCGAGCGATAGCGAGCCCGTAATATAAGAAGGAACCGGCCTTCGGCCGAGACATTATTCTACCGAAAAATGTACAAATATATCTTGACAGGGGGTATAGGGGGTGTTTTTAAAGCTTGATGGAGGTCTATCGAGGAAACTAGAAACTAGATAAATACATAAAAACATAGTCCAAAAACCAAGCACTACCCCCTTAAATCCGGGTTGTACACTTTATTCATTGATATCTTGACTTTTATTGTGTATCTACCAAGCTATCTATTTAAAAACCTACCTATCTATATATGAATCAATCAATCAATATATCCACCAATCTATCTATCTATCTATCTATAAATTGATCAACTTACCTATCAATCTACCTGCCTATCTACATACCTATCTATCTACATACCTATATATCTACCAATCAATATATCTATATATCTATCAACCCCAGCTACATCATATTAACCTATTTCCCTATCTATCAATCAACCTATTTATCTGTCTACCTACCTATCTATCAATCAAACTATCTATTCATCTACCAGCCTATTAACATATTTACCTATCTATCAATCTACCTATATATCAACCTATCTATCTATCTACCTACTTACCTACCAACCAACCTACCTACCAACCAACCAACCAACCAACGCACCTACCTACCTATCTACCAATCAACCTACCTAATCACCTACCAACCAACATACCAACCTACCTACCTACCTATCTACCAATCAACCTACCTACCAACCTACCTCCATCCTCTACACACTGCAGCACCTCCCACCCTGAAAAGGAATGCCTCCAAACACTCTGGTATAGAAAGGTGGGCCAAAGTTGCTGGGGTGAAGTTTGCCGATATGTTTTCATCTTGATAATGAGAGAGAGAGAGAGAGAGAGAGAGAGAGAGAGAGAGAGAGAGAGAGAGAGAGAGAGAGAGAGAGAGAGTACAAAGGAGTACAAAGAAAATCAAGCAACAACAGGTCTAGTGACCCTTCTAGGCTGCTTGTCCTCCAAAACACTGAGGATCAAGTGTCCAAACAGTGGTTTAGAGTGGGTAACGGAACATTGGAAAGGGAACTAATGTCCGTGGCAGGAATAGGAAGTTAGTAGGGGACAGAGGGGTTAGTAACTGAGGGGAGGATAAAAAAAAGTTATTCATTTACAAACGCAGTCAGTCGCGGGTTTGATGCGAGATATTTGTCTCGGCAGAGTTTAAATGAATCAACGGTGTTGCAGTCTATAACGTCTCGGGGACGCCCATTCCACAAGTTGACAACTCGACTTAAGTAGAAATTTTTAGATTCGTGTGAGTTAAAAGATTTACCAATAATTTTGCAACCGTTTCTCCGCGTGTAATTAGATTGGTCGATAGTGAAGTACTTACTACAGTTCATATTGTCGATGCCTTTGATGATTTTGAACACTTGAATTAAGTCGCCTCTTAATCTGCGCTGGGTTCAAGGAAATAGATTTAATTCTCTAAGACGCTCTTCGCTATGGAGGTTTGTTCTTTAGGATAGGTATCACTTTGGTAACTCTACGTTGAACTCGTTCTAGCTTGTTTATATCTTTTTGGTAATAAGGGCACCAGGATTGAACGCAGTATTCCAGAAGAGGGCGGACTAAGGAATTGTAAAGGGTTAGGATAACTTCTTTGGATTTATGCTCAAATGACCTGCCTATAAAGCCAATTATTTTGTTTGCCTTCTTAACAACTTCTGAACATTGTTGACTCGGTTTTAGGTTACTCGATATTGTTACGATATTGTTACTCCCAGATCGGTTTCTCTGTTTACATTCTTAAGCTGAGTGCCATTCATCGAATAGTTTGCTTTCTCATTTAGGTATCCGATATGTAGTACTTTACATTTATCCGCATGGAAACTCATTTGCCAAATTTGGGCCCAACATGACAATTTATCTAGATTGTGTTGCATATCGTCAACTTGTTCTTTTGAGAGTACGCTATTTGCAATTTTTGTATCGTCAGCAAATTTTGAGATTGTACAGGTGAGACCCTCATCTATGTCGTTGATGTAAATTAGAAAGAGAATTGGTCCTAGTACCGATCCCTGGGGTACCCCGCTACTTACATTGGTGCATTTAGATGCCTTACCGTTTATGACTACTCTTTGCTTTCTGTCGCTGAGCCAATTTTCTATCCATTTCAACACACCGTCTTGTATTCCATGCGCTTTAGTTTTAGCAGTAAACGTTTGTGGGGAACTTTGTCAAAGGCCTTTTGAAAATCAAGGTATATAATATCTACAGCTTTACTCTCATCGTAGAGGTTGAGGATATCGTGGAAGAAGTCTAAGAGGTTTGTTAAACAGGAACGTTTTTTACGAAAGCCGTGTTGAGTATCTTTAAGAATGTTATTTTCCTCTAAGTGATTTACGAGTCTGTCTCGTATGACCGTTTCTAGCATTTTACATACAAATGAGGTTAAGCTAATTGGACGATAGTTACTGGGTAGGGATTTGCTGCCTTTTTTTAATATCGGTGTTACGTTGGCTAGCTTCCACTGATCGGGCATAGTTCCAGACTGCAAGGATTTATTGAATAGTAATGTCAGTGGTTTGGAGAGCTCATCCTTAGCTTCCTTTAGAACTCTAGGCGAGAGAGAGAGAGAGAGAGAGAGAGAGAGAGAGAGAGAGAGAGAGAGAGAGAAAGAGAGAGAGAGGGAGAGAAAGAGAGAGAGAGGGAGAGAAAGAGAGAGATAAACTCAACATTTTATATTCCCGAACATACCGTATATTACAAAGGAGTATAAAGGAAATCAAGCAACAACAGGTCTAGTAACCCTTCTAGGCTGCTTGTCCTCCAAAACATTGAGGATCAAGTGTCCAAACAGTGGTTTAGAGTGGGTAAGGGAACATTGGAAAGGGACCTACTGCCCTGGAACTAATGTCCGTGGCAGGACTAGGAAGTTAGTAGGGGACATATGGGTTAGTAACTGAGGGGAGGATAAAATAAAGTTATTCATTTACAAACGCAGTCAGTCGCGGGTTTGATGCGAGATATTTGTCTAGGCGGAGTTTAAATGAATCAACGGTGCTGCAGCCTAAAACGTCTCGGGGAAGCCCATTCCACAAGTTGACAACTCGATTGAAGACGAAATTCTTAGATTCATGTGAGTTAAAAGATTTACCAATAATTTTGCAACCGATTGGTCGATAGTGAAGTACTGACTACAGTTCATATTGTCGATGCCTTTGATGATTTTGAACACTTGAATTAAGTCTCCTCTTAATCTGCGCTGGGTTAAAGGAAATAGAATTCTCTAAGGACGCTCTTCGTATGGTTTGTTCTTTAGGCTAGGTATCATTTTGGTAACTCTACGTTGAACTCGTTCTAGCTTGTTTATGTCTTTTTGGTAATAAGGGCACCAGCATTGAACGCAGTATTCCAGAAGAGGGTGGACTAAGGAATTGTAAAGGGTTAGGATAATGTCTTTGGATTTATGCTCAAATGACCTGCCTACAAAGCCAATTATTTTGTTTGCCTTCTTAACAACTTCTGAACATTGTTGACTCGGTTTTAGGTTACTCGATATTGTTACTCCCAAATCGGTTTCTCTATTTACATTCTTAAGCTGAGTGCCATTCATCAAATAGTTTGCTTTCTCATTTTGGTATCCGATATGTAGTACTTTACATTTATCCGCATTGAAACTCATTTGCCAAATTTGGGCCCAATGTGACAATTTATCTAGATTGTGTTGCATATCGTCAACTTGATCTTTTGAGAGTACGCTATTTGCAATTTTTGTATCGTCAGCAAATTTTGAGATTGTACAGGTGAGACCCTCATCTATGTCGTTGATGTAAATTAGAAAGATAATTGGTCCTAGTACCGATCCCTGGGGTACCCCGCTACTTACATTGGTCCATTTAGATGCCTTACCGTTTATGACTACTCTTTGCTTTCTGTCGCTGAGCCAATTTTCTATCCATTTCAACACACCGTCTTGTATTCCATGCGCTTTTAGTTTTAGCAGTAAACGTTTGTGGGGAACTTTGTCAAAGGCCTTTTGAAAATCAAGGTATATAATATCTACAGCTTTACTCTCATCGTAGAGGTTGAGGATATCGTGGAAGAAGTCTAAGAGGTTTGTTAAACAGGAAAGTTTTTTACTAAAGCCGTGTTGAGTATCTTTAAGTATGTTATTTTCCTCTAAGTGATTTACGAGTCTGTCTCGTATGACCGTTCTAGCATTTTACATACAACTGAGGTTAAGCTAATTGGACGATAGTTACTGGGTAGGGATTTGCTGCCTTTTTTTAATATCGGTGTTACGTTGGCTATCTTCCACTGATCAGGCATAGTTCCAGACTGCAAGGATTTATTGAATAGTAATGTCAGTGGTTTGGAGAGCTCATCCTTAGCTTCCTTTAGAACTCTAGGCGAGATTGTATCAGGTCCAGGCTTTTTATTTACCTTGAGTTTATCTAAACAATTCAATGCTTCTCTCTCTGTAACGGTGATATTGCTTAGAACATCTGAATTATCAATCTGAATCGGCGATGGTGTAGGGATATCACTGAGGTCTTCTGTTGTAAAAACTGATGCAAAGAAGGTATTGAGGGCATTACTCATTTGTACTTCGTCTGTGGTGTATTCTCCATTTTCATCGACTAACGGTCCAACAGTTGAAGTAACTACTGTTTTCTTTCTGATATAACTATAGAATTCTTTCGGGTTTGTTTTACTTTGATTCGCAACATGTAACTCTAGGGGCTTTTTACTTTGCTTAATTAACTTTTTGGCTTTGCGTAGGGTAGGGATTTGCTGCCTTTTTTTAATATCGGTGTTACGTTGGCTAGCTTCCACTGATCAGGCATAGTTCCAGACTGCAAGGATTTATTGAATAGCAATGTCAGTGGTTTGGAGAGCTCATCCTTAGCTTCTTTTAGGACTCTAGGTGAGATTGTATCAGAGAGAGAGAGAGAGAGAATAGAGTCTAGGAAAGTATAAGACAGGGGAAGCGATTAAGGGGAGATCTCCACTTGAGGGATTTTTTTCTTGACCCCTTTCTCCCTCATGTTTAGCCCCATTGCTTTTGATATTATAAAACGTTTGCCCCATTAGTTTAGCGATTTTAAGAACTTTCACCCCATATTAAGGCCTTTCGTGCAATTCAGGTGTCGATTTTATCCTGGCGAGCGATAGCGAGCCTGTAATTTAAGAGGAACCGGCCTTTGGGCCGGGAAATTTTTCTACCGAAAAATGTACAAATTTATCTTGAAAGGGACTCAAGGGAGTGCAATTTTAAGCTTGATGGAGGTCTAGTGAACAAGCTAAATACCTCCCCTTAAAGAGAGAGGATACTGAAACCCTTGTAAATATTTAATCCATGCAGTACCAGGGTCGTCCCTTTTATTATATCATATTCTGGCAACGAATAGACGAGTTTATTCAGTTTAGGAAGGACCTCTAGCAATAATAAGGCTCAAACCATCTCTACCCACCTTTTTAACTACCACAGATCTCACCTAAGCTACTAATAGTCTAAATATAGCTAGACAAAATATAAAACACGTTGCTGGTACTCATTGGGTTAAGGACTCGAGGTTCGAAGTATCGCAAATATCCGACGAGATCAAAACTCGCGTGAAATTAATTCTCCGCCCCAGACCATTATAACTTGGTCTTGATCACCTGTCTGGCTGAATATATATATACGTATATACGGTAAATGTATATAGTATATATTACCACCACCACTACAACTACTACCGCTTTTGATAGGTTGGATCATTTATTCTAGGTAAGAAATTGTTAAAATCTTCTGTACCAGTAGATATATACCCTTATTATCCTTCATTATTTAAGAAATCAAAAAGCTAACATTAATGGCAAGACTTCTATAGTAACTATCAGTATATTGAAAAGGGAGTAAGACAAGGAGGAGTTCTCTCCCCCTTTTTATTTATTTTTTCATTAACGAAATTATACTTGATGGTAAGAACCAATGTTGGATGCAGATATGGTGACGTAAGAAGCAACATTTTAGCTTACGCAGATGATTTGGTTTTACTTGCAGATTCTATTTCGAATATGGATGTATTATATACTAAATTATGTTCTTCTATTGACGCACATTTACTTACAATTAATAAGGGTAAATCTAAAAGTATGATTTTTTCTACAAAACCAGATCAGAAAGTACAAAGCATCGAGCTGAATGGTGATAGACTGGAGGTTGTTAAGGCGTTCAAGTACCTTGGGCATAACATCCTTTTTAATTTCAAAGATACGGATGACATAAGTTTTAGAATAAAACAAATTTATGCCTCCTTTAACAGCATGTTTAGAAATTTTAAACAGGTGAATACAGATACTGTCTATTTCTTTTTAACTCATACTGTCTACCAGACTATGGTATTCCCCTCTGGAATCATAATTCTTCTTTTAAATCTAATATTTTTAAAACTTTTAAAATAGCTTTTAATAAATCACTTAAGCGCATATGTCAGGTGCCAGCCTATGCCAGCAGTTATATCACGGCAGCTCGATGTAACCAGTTGCTTCTTGACCATCATACAGCATTAGTTCAAGCTCGCTATTGTAGGAGAATACTAAGGTCCAAACCCTATCATTAAGTTCAATATATCTATTAGTAAGGAAGGGTTCATGATGCAGCATGTAATAAATCTCTTTAGAAATGTATACAATGTTAATATACTGGGAGAAGAGGTAGATGTACTGAAGCCAGGATAGAGTGGGTTCAAAGGCATGAGACAGACGAGGCCTTGCATATATGGTACTAGTTCTTACAAGTTGTCATAGGTTCTGCTGTTTAGGTTTTATTTCATGTCATATTTATATTAATTTACTTATACACTGTTTTTCAAATTTCTAACAATATTCAGATATACTTTTAGCTTGATAAGCTAATAAGCTGAAGTGATATATTACTTTTATTGTTGGAGCTTGCTTTAATTTAAGGAGTAAACATATTTGTTCTGTACAGTAATACAGTAACAGCTATACAATATTAGTTTTTTTTTTTTTTTTTTTTTTTTCCCGACTAAATGAAAGCTACTGTAACAACGCGTAAATACTGTATTAAGTTAATATTAACGCAAATCAATTTATTGAGAAGTACCAGAATTGAGTTAAACAATTATTTTTAGTATTACAAATTATATTATGAGGGGACGAACTATTATTGGATGTACCGGGTCACACTTTTAAAGATTGATCTATTTCTAATGTATATGTAATGTATATAAGTTTATGTATATTACGAAATAAAGTTATTGAATTGAATTGAATTGAACTACTACTATTACTAATATTACTAATAATAATAATTAAATACAACTATATGAAATTTGTAAGACAATCGTAGAGCAATGGTAATGACCTTCTGTTAGCAGGTTGAGGTAATTACCTCTTATAACTACTCCCTGTAATGCTTATTAGGGTAGTCTGTATATGCCTCCTTTGTGGGTTATAATCACTCTCACTCTCTCTCTCTCTCTCTCTCTCTCTCTCTCTCTCTCTCTCTCTTTCTCACACACACACACACACACACACACACACACACACACACACACCTCCCCGTGGCGTAACTGATAGCGCGTCTGGCTCACAACCAGAAGGTCCCGGGTTCGAGACCCGGGCGGGGAAGAGACATTTGGGCGAGTCTCCTAACGGTGTAGCCTCTCTTCACCTAGTAGTATGAATAGGAACCTGGTATAAGTGGACTAAGTTGTGACGTCCCATCTGGGGTTGGTGATCGGTTACAAGGTGAGATGGGTATCGTATATACTGGTCAACCAAAGCTACTGGTCAACCTAAGCCTTCGGGTGAGACTGGTACCGTACAGATTAACAATAAGCCTTCGTTTCCAGATGTCGCCAATTGGCTAAAATACAGACTACACACACATCCACAGCCATTCCAACGATACATAAACACTTAACATGCATTTCACTCAATACATTCCCAGTTAAGGAGGCGCGATAATAATGAGCTTAGCTCACACTGCGTGGATTCCCCTTGACGAACAAGTGAGTGAAGTGAATTACACACATCTAAGGGCCCTTGAGATAAAGACCAACCCGACCATCTTAAGGGTACTGATGTAGCAGATTTAAGATGGTGATGGTCGGCTGATTTTTGGCTCTCTCTCTGTCTCTCTCTCTCTCTCTCTCTCTCTCTCTCTCTCTCTCTCTCTCTCTCTCTCTCTCTCTCTCTCTCTCTCTCTCTCTCTCTCTCTCTCTCTCTCTTATATATATATATATTTTTTTTTTTGTCTATGTGAGTGAGGGAGGCAAACGGTAGAACTGCCTGTAGCGAGTGCTTCAACCAGAGTTGAAAGAGTAACAAGGCCAAAATCAAGGGACGTTCGAGCCAAAATGCCTGGACACACGGAGTTTGAAGCAATTTAAAGTCAAAGGAAGAGGGAAAGACTGATTCTGGGAGAGAGTTCCAGAGCTCAGCTGTTGAATAGAAGAAAGTCTGAGAGTAATATATATATATATATATATATATATATATATACTATATATATACTGTGTATATATATATATATATATATAATCTTTAGTTTCCTCGCTAGACCTTCATCAAGCTTAATAATACACTTCCTAGACCCCCTTTCATGATAAATTTGTAAATGTTTTCGATAGAAAAAGACGGGTTTTTCTTAAAATTTCAGGCTCGCTTTCGCTCGCCAGGAAAAAATCGACATCTAAATGGTACAAAACGTCATGATATTGATATAGAAGTGGGATGAAAGGCTTTAAAATCGACAAACTAATGGGGCGAAAAATGAGGGAGAAAGGGGACCAGAAAAACGACCCATCCCCCCTTGAGATGGTAGTGGGCCGATTTTTGCTGACCTACATTTTGACTTTTATGGAATCTCTTTATGAAAACGGCTGACATATCTTATTTGCCAGTCTTATTATTTTGTTTTCATTTTTTTTTTCATTGATCTTTTTGTTTCCTTCTGGCCCTCTTGACCCTATCAGCTTTTGAGATTTGATTCAAGATTTGTATTATATCTTGTGTTTCTGTCATCATTTTGATTTTGCTGAAAACAAATGGAGCGAGCCAAAAGTAATGACAGCTGCAACATGACTTATTAACGCTACCGTACATTTTTGATAACGTATTCTTCTTTTCTGACGCCCAGGATAAAGGGGTTTCTTTTTTTAACTTTCCTGACGTTTTTATTGACTTACCTAACTTATCCTGGGAAAGTTTCCTCACATAACTTCTTTGTTAAAGGGGGATGGGCGTATTTATTTGCTCATTTATGACTCATTTGACTCATTCTCTGACTCGGGGGTATTACTGACTGTGCTGACTCTCTATTCTGACTCATTTCTCTGACTCGGGGAGTATTACTGACTGTGCTGACTCTCCATTCTGACTCTTCTGACTAATTTTTCTGACTCGGGGGGTATTACTGACTGCTGACTCTCCATTCTGACTCATTTATCTGACTCGGAGGGGGGGGGGGGTGTATTACTGACTGTGCTGACTCCATTCTGACTCTCCTGACTCACTTCTCTGACTCAGGGGGTATTACTGACTCTGCTGACTCTCCATTCTGACTCTCCTGACACATTTATCTGACTCAGGGGGTTATTACTGACTGTGCTGACTCTCCGAGGGCGGAATGAGACAATCTGGCTTCCTGCTGACTCTTAATTTACCGACTCCTGGGTCCTACATAGACTCTCTCTCTCTCTCTCTCTCTCCCCTATTAGCAATTACAAAGATGAGTTTTAACGCCCAGGGCTTTAGTTAAGTTTCTGTCATTTTCGTTTGCTCCCTTGGCCTCAATCAAGCTTTAAAAAATAAAAAAAACAAGGACCCCCCTTCGAGATAATTTTCTATATTTGTTGGTAGGAAAATGTACTAGTCGAAGACTGGTTCCTCCTAAATTACAGGCTCGCTATCGCTCGCCAGGAAAACATCGGCACCTAAATGGGGCGAAAGCTCTTAACATCGCCAAACTAAAGGGCCGAATGTCTTAAAATCGCCAAACATAATGGGGCTTAACATGAGAGAGAAGGGAGACCAGAAACTCCCACCCTCCCCTTAAACCTTTCTGTACCGGCGACGTCTTTTTATTTGATTTCAGCTACATTTCTACGCTTTTATGAAGGATAATAAGGATATATGGTAGCTAAAAGGCTTAATCGGGATAGTCTGTAGTCTTTTAATGGGTAAACGTCCTTCTTAAGCTGAACAAACTCGTCTAATAGTTGCCAGGCTGTGATGAATATGACGTCACCGGTACAGAAGGAGTTAAAGTAAAGAAGTGTGTCATTAGTTTGGCGATATTATCACCTTTGGCTCCATTACCTGGTCAATTTTAAGACCTATTGTGCCATTTAGGTGTCAATTTTTTACTTGGCGAGCGAAAGCGAGCCTGTAATTATAAGAAGAACCGGCCTTCGGCCGGGAAATTTTTCTACCGAAAAATGTACAAATATATCTTGAAGGGGGATCCTGTTTTGTTTTTTGTTTTTCTTAGTTTGATGGAGAGCTGGGGAAGAAACTAAACAAATATTAAAACAATCCAAACACTAAAGCAAATAAATAAGTCTACCTCCCCTTAAAAGAAAACAAGTGCGTCATTGAACACTGAAAGAGTGTGAGGGGGCAGTACATTGACCACTGGCGAGTTCCAGGCTATAAGGATGTTGGAGCCGTAAATGTCGATATTAAACACAAATACAACAATAATGTAGGTTTCTGATGGATAGAAAATATGTTGAATTGGGTTTTATGTATTTATATAAGCACTACGAGGACAGGTCGAAGAGTTCTGCGACAGAGTCCCAAATCAACGAAAAAGATTTTGCATCCCAGGAGCTGGACTGGACGACATTGTGGAAGCCTTCGAAGATACCACAAGGGATGCAAATGAAAATACCCTTTTTGTCATCCATGCTGGTTCAAATGACGTCATGCGCACCAGATCCGAAGAGTTGATGGAGAAATATCGCAAGATGATCCAGCACTACAAAAACAAGTCAAGGAATATCATCATCTCAGGCATTCTCCCCAAGATCGACGCACCTGATAAATTCTACGACAAGGCCTTCAGCACAATAGCCGACTAAAATATTTGTGTCTGAGGGAAGAAGTTGAATTCATCAACCTCTGGGACAACTTCTACAACCAGCCTACTCTGTTCCGCAAGGATGGCACTCATCTAAACCCTGTGGGTTCAGCACGCATGGGTCGTCTCCTACACGAAGCAGTCCGCAGCCATGGATCAAAAAACGCCATCAGAGAAGAAGCAGCAGTGACATAAATCATCCAACGCCAAGAAAAAAACAGAGGCAACCGAGGACCACCAGCAATAAGGACCGAAGACAGCGAGGACCGAGGACAGCCATGAATATAAATGTAGATCCGACAAGAACCAAAAATATTATTAAAGAGCGTTCCGTGAGTTCTAAAATAACAAATTTAAAGGTTTTCTATGCAAACGCTCGTAGCATACGCAATAAATTTTCAGATTTAGAGGAGCTAGTGTTTACAGAAAATTATGATGTGATTGGCATAACAGAATCTTGGCTCAATACAGAAGATAGAGACTTTTTAGCAGAGTATTCACTTCCCGGTTATGTAATGTTTGAGAAAAGCCGAATAAATCGAAATGGAGGTGGCGTTTTACTTTATATCAAAGAAAGTCTTAACCCTACCCTCTTGTCAAAACCTCAAATTGTGAACGTCGACGCATCTTTTGTGCTAATAAAGAATAATAAAGGTACAAAAATAATACTTGCATTAATATACAGACCTCCAGCTCAATCAGTGCAAACTGACCGAGAAATTTATGAACAAATTGCAGATGTAAGTAACTTACAAGATACCGTAATTTTTGGCGACTTTAATTTACCTGTGACCAAGTGGGGCGATACTCTTACTTCACACTCCGGACATGACTTGTATACGAACTTGCAAGAGAGTTCGCTTTATCAATTTGTTCGAACGCCGACCCGTGGTAATAACGTTCTTGACATTGTACTTGCAACAAAAGAAGAATTAATAGAGAATTTGAATGTTGGTGATGAATTCAGTAACAGCGACCATCGTACGATAACTTTCACTTTAAAGTTTACTAGTAACGAACCAAATAGTAGCATCGAAAAAGTCCCTAATTTCAAGAAAGCAAACTTCCATAAACTTAGAGCTATGTTTAAAGAAACTGACTGGAGCTTTTTAATTAACAATAATGACATAAATACATCTTGGAAGTTATTCGAAACCACTTACCTAAAAGCAGTGCAAGACTGCATACCATCGAAAATACGGCGTCCAGGCCATAATAATAAGCCCAAATGGTGGAATAAAGATATTTCAAACTGCCTGCTTGCTAAAAATTTGCTAATGATAGATTAAAATCCTCACAAAATGACGAAGAACGGGTGAAATTTGTAGAGCTACGACGCAAAGCCAAAAAGTTAATTAAGCAAAGTAAAAAGACCTTAGAGTTACATATTGCGAATCAAAGTAAAACAAACCTGAAAGAATTCTATAGTTATATCAGAAAGAAAAAAGTAGTTACTTCAACTGTTGGACCGTTAGTCGATGAAAATGAAGAATACACCAAAGACGAAGTACAAATGAGTAATGCCCTCAATACCTTCTTTGCATCAGTTTTTACAACAGAAGACCTCAGTGATATCCCTACACATCGCCGATTCAGATTGATAATTCAGATGTTCTAAGCAATATCACCGTTACAGAGAGAGAAGTATTGAATTGTTTAGATAAACTCAAGGTAAATAAAACGCCTGGACCTGATACAATCTCGCCTAGAGTTCTGAAGGAAGCTAAGGATGAGCTCTCCAAACCACTGACATTACTATTCAATAAATCCTTGCAGTCTGGAACTATGCCTGATCAGTGGAAGCTAGCCAACGTAACACCGATATTCAAAAAAGGCAGCAAATCCCTACCCAGTAACTATCGTCCAATTAGCTTAACCTCAGTTGTATGTAAAATGCTAGAAACGGTCATACGAGACAGACTCGTAAATCACTTAGAGGAAAATAACATACTTAAAGATACTCAACACGGCTTTCGTAAAAAAACGTTCCTGTTTAACAAACCTCTTAGACTTCTTCCACGATATCCTCAACCTCTACGATGAGAGTAAAGCTGTAGATATTATATACCTTGATTTTCAAAAGGCCTTTGACAAAGTTCCCCACAAACGTTACTGCTAAAACTAAAAGCGCATGGAATACAAGACGGTGTGTTGAAATGGATAGAAAATTGGCTCAGCGACAGAAAGCAAAGAGTAGTCATAAACGGTAAGGCATCTAAATGGACCAATGTAAGTAGCGGGGTACCCCAGGGATCGGTACTAGGACCAATTCTCTTTCTAATTTACATCAACGACATAGATGAGGGCCTCACCTGTACAATCTCAAAATTTGCTGACGATACAAAAATTGCAAATAGCGTACTCTCAAAAGAACAAGTTGACGATATGCAACACAATCTAGATAAATTGTCATGTTGGGCCCAATTTGGCAAATGAGTTTCAATGCGGATACATGTAAAGTACTACATATCGGATACCTAAATGAGAAAGCAAACTATTCGATGAATGGCACTCAGCTTAAGAATGTAAACAGAGAAACCGATCTGGGAGTAACAATATCGAGTAACCTAAAACCGAGTCAACAATGTTCAGAAGTTGTTAAGAAGGCAAACAAAATAATTGGCTTTATAGGCAGGTCATTGGAGCATAAATCCAAAGAAGTTATCCTAACCCTTTACAATTCCTTAGTCCGCCCTCTTCTGGAATACTGCGTTCAATCCTGGTGCCCTTATTACCAAAAAGATATAAACAAGCTAGAACGAGTTCAACGTAGAGTTACCAAAATGATACCTAGCCTAAAGAACAAACCATACGAAGAGCGTCTTAGAGAATTAAATCTATTTCCTTTAACCCAGCGCAGATTAACCCTTAATTAGCGGCGAGCAACATAAGTCGAGTTAAATAAAGCTGGACTATGTGGCGGTGCTCGACATAGGTCGAGTGGCAATTTCAGCACGTAATGTTGCTGAGAGAGAGAGACAAGTGGTGGCAGGAGAGTAGCGAGCGTATGACTGCTCCAGACCACCGCGGCGAACCTACTGACACGAATCTCACCTCCCTCCTACCTCTCTCACTCGCTATATAAGGAATTGTATGGGGAAAGTGCCTAATTACATGCTTTTTGCACTCGCGTTGCACGGTTATTGCAAGAAAACTAGCCAACCTAAAAGGATCGTTATGGTGTCATTCGAAAGCTCTGTTTATGCCCTTTCAATGATAGATACTTGTTTTACGTTCTGGGTCTTATTTAGGCATGAAAATGATCACGTAAACAGCCCTATTTTGGCTAAAAACACCCCGCTGGGCGGTACATATAAATAAACCGCATAGGCCGCTCTTAAGGTGTTAAGAGGTGACTTAATTCAAGTGTTCAAAATCATCAAAGGCATCGACAATATGAACTGTAGTAAGTACTTCACTATCGACCAATCTAATTACACGCGGGGAAACGGTTGCAAAATTATTGGTAAATCTTTTAACTCACACGAATCTAAGAATTTCTTCTTCAATCGAGTTGTCAACTTGTGGAATGGGCTTCCCCGAAACGTTATAGACTGCATCACCGTTGATTCATTTAAACTCCGCCTAGACAAATATCTCGCTTCAAACCCGCGACTGACTGCGTTTGTAAATGAATAACTTTATTTTATCCCCCCCTCAGTTACTAACCCATCTGTCCCCTACTAACTTCCTAATCCTGCCACGGACATTAGTTCCAGGGCAGTAATTCCCTTTCCAATGTTCCCTTACCCACACTAAACCACTGTTTGGACACTTGATCCTCAGTGTTTTGGAGGACAAGCAACCTAGAAGGGTCACTAGATCTGTTGTTGCTTGATTTCCTTTGTACTCCTTTGTACTCCTTTGTACTACAACCACAATTTAGGTGACAATTCTGTTAATTATCGATGTCTACGGCTCCAACTTCCTTATAGACCGAAACTCGCAAGTGGTCAATTGAGATGGTTCCTGTTTTACGTTTTCTCCGGTGACAAGATCGAAGGATTGGATTACGGTTTACGAAGAAGAAGAGGAGGAGGAGGAGGAGGTGGAGGAGGTGGAGGAGAAGGTGGAGGAAGAGGAGGAAAAGTAGAAGGAGAAGGAGGTGGTGGAGAAGCTGGAGGAAGAGGAGGAGGAGGAGGAGGAGAAGAAGGTGGAGGAATAGAAGGAGAAGGAGGGTGGAGAAGGAGGAGGAGGAAGCGAAGAAGGAGGAAGAGGAGATGATGGTAGTAGGCAAGTATTATTTTTTGTTTACATAAAGGTATTTACAATTCTCCCTCACTCTCACACACACACACACACACACTCCCTCTCATATACAGTATATGAATACAATTTATAAAAAATATATATATATATATATATATATATATATATATATATATATGTGGTGTCCCAGGAAGAAAGGGCATAACTTTGAGAAATGATAGAACATGGTATTCTAAGCATAAAATGTTCAATAACAAAAAGTCCAAATCTCAACCATTATAAAGATATTGACGGTTTAAGTTAGTGTCCTCCCCCGCATCACTGTAATGAACTCTCCCATGACAAATCATTTTGAACTGGTCCAAAGTGAGCTAAAATGTTTATAATCAGTTTGCAACTTACAGAATTATAGTATATTTATAATAACATGGTAAAATAAGTGCAGAAAGATGGAGGTGTAGTAGGCACTAGGACAGCTAGGCCAGCCTTATGGGAAAATACTGAAGAAAATACCATTTTCAACATGCAATATCTCGATACCGGTCGAGATTTGGATATTTTTTATAGAAGATTTTAGGCTTAGAATACTTTGTTCTATCATTTCCCAAAGTTATGCCCTTTCCTCCTGGGACACCCTGTATATTATATGTATATTATATATATATATATATATACAGTATATATACACATCACTCATTCACTCGCTGTTGTTCTCTCTCTCTCTCTCTCTCTCTCTCTCTCTCTCTCTCTCTCTCTCTCTCTCTCTCTCTCTCTCTCTCCCGTGTTTAAGCTGACATCTGTTTTCCAAGCTGTTGTGTGTCGGTGAGTATGGGGGGGGGGGGGGTCCGGTTGAGAATGTAATTAATGTTTTGTGTTTGTGTGTGATGGATAAAAGGGGGTATTTCTCCATGAGTTTGTGATGGATAAAAGGGGGTATATCTCCATGAGTTTGTGATTGGGATGTCTGTGTTTTACGTAAAAATTATTTATACTATATTTTGTTTTTTTCTTCCTTTATTTTGTGTTTTGTTTTGTATGTGCACAAATGCGTGTGTTTCAGGGTGTTTCGGTATACACATATTTTGTTCTAAGTATATCAAGGAGACAAAGGCAAAGCTGCCTGTAACAAGTATCCAACCCAAAGTTGAAAGAGTGATAGGGAGCCAAAGTCAAAGTAAGTTGAGTCAAGCTGTCAGGATACACGGAGCTGGTAGCAGTTTAAGTCATAGGATGAGGGAAAGATAGATTGAGGGAGAGTGTCAGAGTTTATTCGTTGTGTAGTGTGTATATGCTTACTAGTTAAGTATGTTACAATGGAATGTGTGTGTGTGTGTGTGTGTGTGCATGCGTGAGTGAACGAGGGCGCTCATATGTTTGGTGTCTCATATTTAATGCATTATTGTAATCATGCATGTTTGCGTGCTTCTGTTGTGTACGTGAATATGAAAAGGAATTTATGTGAGTATCTTTGTGTGTGTTTATGCACATGAATGCTTGAATGTCGCTATGCATGTCTCCTTTGTAAACGTATGTGTGTGTGTGTGCTTGTGCGTGTTGTGACGCACCCCAGTGCTGGGCAACGCAACCTGATTGTACTCCTTGGTACTCCACTGTACCGCCCGTGATCTGGCTACCGTCAGCCGCTATGTATATTGAGTGTGACAACTTATAACTATGTTCTTTGTATCTCTGCAAAGGTCTCGTCATGTGCTAACCAGTGGTGGGTTTTGTTTTAAGCCATGTCGAGACCTTCCATTTAATATGTAGTATCAATAGAGAAGTTGATAGATAGGATGATGGGATTTCAGAGAGAGAGAGTGAGTTAGGCTTCAGAGCAAGAGGGTAGCAACGCGCCACGCTGCCGGCCGGGTGGTTGCCAGACGTATGGACTGGTTGGCAGCCTTGCGCTTATAGCTAGGCGCGATAGGGTTGGTAGTCCATTGTTGCCTGCCTGGGCTGGGCCCATGTTGTCATACAGCACACTGCCTGGAGGTTGGCTGCGTGTTCTATGACCAGGTTGCCTAGAGCCTTTGAGATTCTAACATCCCTTGCTCTCTCTCCCCACTTCTCACGGTTGCACTCTTTCTCTCTGACGACATTACTCTCATTTCATTCTTCTCTCTATTTAAATGCATAACCTTCCCTTGAGGTCCTAAAGGAGTTTCAGCACTCACCTCTCGTATTACTCTTAGGACAAGCATATATTTACATGTATTAGATTTAAGGGGTTAATGTGAACAGCGATCTTCTTGATGAGGATAGTTGGTGAACGTTCTACATGTTCACGAGTTATATGCCCTGCTCATCATCCCATTTGTGACTAGACTGGTGCCATGTGTAAGAGCCCGACCATGCCCAGGAGTTGTCTGTAGAGGGACGAGGACTTAGCCTTGATTTGCATACCGAGCCAGGAGCGAGTGTAGCACCCGAGACTACAGCTCGCTCGTAGTGCCGGTATAGTAGAGTAACGTAATTTATCTGTCCTTGTGTTCTCTACAGTCTTCTCCTGGGTTCTCGCTTTCGGTGCTGGGACTCGTTGTTCCTGTGACTTGGCCTGCTAGCTAGAACACATGGGGATGATGAGTGGGATATATCTTTATTTTACTATGCATTGCAGCTCTCTTTAAGTATATATCTATAACACTTTACAATACACATTACTCACACACAAGACAACACTATTAATACTTTCATGTATCAATTAACTGCACTGTCGTTTTGCTGCTGTGTCCGGAGTTCTGTTGCGTAGGGCGCATACGGACTCGGAGGGGAGACAGAGTGAGAGAAGCGAAGTAGCCTATGCGGTAGTAGGCTACCGGCGCAGTACTGTTGCCTGCAACCTTTTAGTTATTCCAAGTATAGATTCATTATTATAATAAGTGACTACTGTTTATGTTCCTCCCATGTGTATTATTAGGTATCTACTGGATCATGAACATCTTGTATGCTACATGCTAGTGCATGTTAGTAGGGGACAGTTAGTGTAGTGCACGCGCTTTCAAGTAGGCGTGTACATTTGTCATTTAGCATTTCACTGTCATACCTTTAGCCTGCTTCTATTCTACATTATTAGAGGCTTAATATTAACGTAGTTTCTTGAGTATTGCATTTCTTTAGTAATAACGTAACCTATAAATGTCTGAGGGAGTTTAGCCTCATAGCCTACCCCTGTTGTACACTTTCGCCGAGTTAAGGTACCTCGTTACCGTAGACGATAACTCTGTAGGGCGTTGGTGCTTTTGTTGTCTGGAGCATATAGTATTTGGGACTGGAATCGAGCGTGTCGTTGTCACTTAAGCCATTTCTGTTCTACGATCAAGAATCCCGAATATGTATTGCCGAGCCAGCCGTAACAAAATGGCGACCTTGCCAGGATTCAGTAGTATCCTATCACATGTTTTTTTGGAGAACTATTCTATGCTACCTAGTAGAGCTGGCTAGAATTTTCTTGCATATTGGAGGAATTGTTATTGTGTCATTATTGTATTGGTGGACTTGCAGATTGTTTCGTTAGGTGTCTAGAGTAGAGTCATTCAAGCATCTTTAACATTTTGTGAGTCGAGACTGCAATTAGTAATAAGCACTTTTTTTTTATGAACAGCAATTGTATAACCAGCACTATGTCTAATGACTCATCATTTACGGGGGAGGATAACACGGTATAGCCTAGTGACCAGCAAGTACAGCAGATATTTAGGGAGGGGAGTGTTATAAGTGGAGAGAGGGATGCCCGGGCATTTTTGCAGACACCTTTGACCGAACAGCGCCTGCAGGCTATTGATTGTTACGGTCTTCGCTGTTTAGCCACGGTTTTTGGGGCGGGACTGTCCTGACAGTTGGCCCAAGAAGAATTTGGTGGCATGTTTGTTGGGTGATGGCGATGGGGCGGTGGGTGGAGTGGGGTCTTGGGGGGTTCCCTCCAAGCCTCCATTCCACTCTACCCCTGAGCTGGGCCCTCAGCCAGCGAGTCTTAGCACGATGCAGCAGGAGGGTTCTCAATGGCAAGCTGGCTTACCTAAACACGTCTCGGTGTGGATCCCCCATTTTGTGCTCTCCCCCCCCAGGCCTGTCTCCTGAGATGTTATTTCAGCTAGAACTAGCTAAGCTTAAGTTGCGAGAGAGTCAACAGGCTAGTATAGAACGGATTAAGCTGCAGGAGACTCAGATACAACAGGCTAGTATAGAACGGATTAAGCTGCAGGAGACTCGGATACAACAGGCTAGTATAGAACGCATAGAGGTTGCTAGAATCCAAGCCAATCAGGATGCAACCAGGTACCAGGCTGAAATGGATGTCGAGAAGTCTAGAGTAGAGACCACGGGGCGTCATCTCGGTGGTGGGCACCGGGTTACAGACTCACTTTCGCATTTAATTAAGTTAGTACCCGCATTTGATGAGACAGCAGTGACTGAGTTTTTTGCTCGTTTCGAAAAGAAGTGTCGTGAGTATGACTGGCCGGAGGTTAAATGGGCAGCATTAGTTTCATCACGTCTAGTGGGTAAGGGGTTGAAAGCCTACGATGCACTGTCACTGGACGAGAGTGTCGTGTATAGACTGGTGAAGGAGGCTGTGCTCCGGGCCTACGAACTGCAACCCGAAACTTATAGATTGAAGTTCCGTGGCGTGAATAAGAAGAGCGACGTCAGTTTTATGGAGCACGCACGGGACTTAACAGATGCATGTAATAACTGGTTTCGGTCCGAGCACGCAGAGTCGGCTGAGGAAATTAAGCAACTTTTCTATCTGGAACAGTTTTACAAATGTACTGGAACCGATCTAACGCTGAACATTAAGGAAAAATGTCCCAAGACAGTAGAGGAGGCTGCCAAGATGGCAGACCTCAGATTATCATTGATTCGTGGTTGCGGTGCCGCTCAGAGGGCTGAGTCAGGGCAGAAGGGGCGCTATACCCCACCCACCAGAGTTTTCGATAATAACAAATCCTATGACACACATAACCACACTAAAAGCATTGCACCTAATAACACCTACAAACACAAGCCTCTCCCGTTTACTAAAGGTCAGGCCCCTTCTTCGCCCGCACAAGGGAAGAAGCCCATTGGGGATGTGAAATGTTACAAATGTCAGAAGCTAGGCCATTATTCACGTGAGTGCCCTAGTAACACTCCCGCTAAGCCGGTGTCATTGGTTCACAGTATCGGTGTGTCTCTGAAGGCTGCAGCAACTGCCCGGGGTAGGTTGTCAGCAGCTGAGGCACACGCGGTAAAGAAGCGTACGGAAGGCTCGACACCTGTCCGGGACACTTTCTGTAGCCATCGGGGACACGGGTTTGTGAGCTGGGGGAGTGAACTACGGAGGGTTGACTTGCTGAGGGATATGGGGACTTCGCAAACTTTGTTGAGGAACTTCACAGGGAAACCGATAAATGCGGCCAGAGTTGTTGTGGTGCAGGGTATAAATGCTACGAGGTCATACCCACTCGTGAGGTTGGAGTTGAGAGTGGGAGAGGTGTGCAGGGAGCTGGATGTAGGGATCGTTGAGTGTTTGCCAGTTGAGGGCGTCGACCTTCTTCTCGGCAACGACTTTGCGGTGCCCACTTCCGGGACTCCACCCTTAGTCGTTGCCGAGAGGGCGGCCGACGTGGATGGTGAGAATCGGGAATGGGTAGAGAGGTGCCAACAGGATGAGATGGCCTGTGTGGTAACCCGATCTCGCTCTGCGGCTCCTGCACAGCCTAGCACTCAACCTCGGGGACAGTGGAGGAAGGATCAGGAGAAGGTTGCTAAGGGCAGGAAAAGGGACATTGATTCTGCTGCACTTCTCGGTTATTCGGTACTTGGACCTATAATAAACACGGGAGTTGACTCTGGCCCAGATATGGTGTGTAACAAGGCAGAGTTGGGTAAGACTTCGCGTGAGGCAAGAGCTGTAGCGAGAGCCACTAAGGCAGTAGAGCCTACTAGCCGGGGTAATGTCTTATTACAAAACCATCTTGATGCATTGACGCCCGGGGACATAAGTGAGCAGCAGCTGCAAGACGCTAGCCTAGCTAGCTCGTTATAGCAATGGTGCCATAGAGTTGGAGGAAGATGGGGATGCGAAGCCGGGAGATTTCTTTAGGCTCAACAGGATATTGTACCGCAGATTTTTAGACCCCAAATCGAAGTGGGAGGGCGGTGCGAGGGTAGTAGACCAGGTGGTTGTTCCAAATAAGTATAGAGAGTCCTTATTGTGTCTGGCGCATGATGTGCCGGTGGCGGGTCATTTGGGGGTAACAAAAACATTGGCGGCACTGGGCAGGTTTTTCTGGTGGCCTTGGGTCAAGGCTGATGTCTGTGCATGGGTGGCTGGGTGTGCGACCTGCCAGACAACGGGGAAGCCTAACCAGACAATCCCGAAGGCACCTTTGTTTCCCATACATGTCACCGGGCCTCCGTTCAGCAAAGTTGTAGTAGATTTGGTTGGCCTTTTCCCGCCTACTAGGAGTGGCAATAAATTCCTGTTGACAATCATGGATGTGGCTACGAGATACCCGGACGCATACCCCATGAGAAACGGCTCGGCAAAGGCAGTTGTTAAAAACTTATTATTGTTCTGTTCCCGCTATGGATTTCCACGTGAGGTGCAGTCAGACCAGGGGAGCAATTTTACATCCAAATTGTTCAAGCAAACCCTTCAGTTGCACGGTATATGTTCTGTAGTGTCGTCAGCCTACCATCCCGAGAGTCAGGGAGTCTTGGAGCGGTGGCACTCGACCCTGAAGAGTATGCTACGCTGTTACTGTGCAGAACATGACACTGATTGGGATTTGGGTCTGCCGTATGTTCTGTTCGCTGCACGTGAAGTCCCAGGAGAGAGCCTGGGGTTCAGTCCAAATCAGCTAGTCTTTGGCCATAATGTGAGAGGACCTTTAAGTATGGTGAAAGAGATCTGGGAGGGCGAAGAGAAGCCGGGGTCTGTACTTAAATATGTCCTTGAGAGCCGGGAGAGACTTATAGGTTGCATGGCAGCGGCAGGTAATAACTTGGTTAATGCACAGGCGGTCATGAAGCACCAGTATGACGCCAAGGTGAAGCTTCGGGAGTTTTCGGTGGGTCAGGAGGTAATGTTGCTTTTACCTTTGCCTGGACACCCCCTTTCTGCCAAGTTCATTGGGCCGTATGTGGTGGCTAAGAAACTGTCCGACCTTGATTATCTCGTTGCAACACCTGACCGTAGGAAAAAACATCAGTTATGTCATGTTAACCTCATGAAAGAGTATGTGAGATGCCCCTCAGAGCCTCTCACTGTCCCTGTGCTGGCCTGCAGCGGCCAGGGTGGAGAAGGAGGTGGGGACAGTCATGCTGCTGAGGAGGATAGCTGGGACTGTGTCATTTCCGCGGAACAGTGGGCGGGGAATACTGAACAAGAGGCTCAGGCAAGTTAACCAGGGTGCGGCTGTCCTAGGCCTGTTCAGGTCATACCCCTCTGTTTTCGCCGAACACCCAGGTCTCACTACTCAGGTAACGCACGACGTGGACGTCGGTGATAATGTGCCCTTCAAGTCAGTGCCCTACCGTGTGCCCCCGGTAAAGTTGCCAGCTTTACGGGAGGAGTTAAAGTACATGGTTGAGAGAGGGATGATCACTGAAGGTTATGTGAAGTGGACATCACCCGTCACGTTGCAGCCAAAACCTGACGGCAAGGTGCGGTTCTGCATAGATTTTCGTAGGCTAAATGGCTTGACCACTACCAACCCTTACCCTTTGCCTCGAGTTGACGACAGCGTGGACAAGATAGGGAATGCAAAGTACCTTACTAAAATTGATCTTGTAAAAGGCTACTGGCAAGTACCCCTGTCGGACCGAGCTAAGCAAGTTTGTGGTTTTGTGGTAGATGGCAAGACCTACCAATGTAACGTAATGCCTTATGGGCTTAAGAACGCACCTGCCACGTTTCAGAACCTGATGAACGATATTTGTGACGAAATCCCTAACTGCACGGTCTACCTTGATGACGTGATAGTATATGATGACGATTTTGAAAATCACCTAAGGCACTTAGAGACCCTGTTTAGGAAGTTGCACGATGCTGGGCTGGTGGTGAACCTGAGGAAGTGCGAGTTTGTAAAGGCTACTGTGCAGTATCTTGGCTTTGTGGTCGGGTTAGGCCGGTGTGCCCCCCCCTGAGCAAGATACAGGCTATCAATATGTTTCCCAGGCCCACCACTAAGCGCCAGGTCATGCGGTTCCTAGGTATGATAGGCTATTATAGGCGCTTCATCCGGGGATACTCTACTGTCTTAGCACCGTTAACTGATCTACTGTCGAAGTCAGTGAAGTTCTGTTGGGCTGCGGAGTGTCAGAGGGCTTTCGACCTAGTCAAGCACCTGCTGTGTACACATCCGATTTTGAGGGCCCCAGACTTCTCCAGGAGTTTTCAGCTGGCGACTGATGCCAGCGGTGTGGGTGCCGGGGCAGTGTTACTGCAGACTGATTCCGAGGGCTTGGAACACCCAGTGAGCTTCTTTTCTCGCAAGTTTAATTCGGCACAAAGGAATTACTCGACTATAGAGAAGGAGCTTCTGGCTATCGTTTTGTCGCTCAAACATTTCGAAGTTTATGTTCCAGCCTACGGCCCGGTAGTGACGATTTATACGGACCATCATCCCTTGAAATTCCTAAATCAGTTTCACAATCGGAATATGCGGTTGACCAGGTGGTCCCTAATGCTCCAAGAGTATAATCTCAACATTCAGCACATTGCCGGGAGTGAGAACGTGATAGCAGATTGTCTATCAAGGGTTGATGATCCAAGATAGTCGTGCACGGTGTGTGGGTTGAGCAGGAGTAAAATTAGGCTATCATAACGCCGTCCAAAAAGATTATAAAACAATAAAATAAACGAGAAAACTCTTTTTTTTTTTTTTAGTTTTGTAAGTCTTTATTGTTGTAGCATAATGAATGCGATATTGTGTTTAATGTATAATTCACACTTCAGTTGTTGTGCACCTTTTGCAATTAGTGGCAGCTAAGGGTAGCAGGTCGGTTGGTTGCCTGTCAGATTTTGATAATGCTTCTAAGGTCGATTATCTAAAATCTTGGGGGGGCTGTGACGCACCCCAGTGCTGGGCAACGCAACCTGATTGTACTCCTTGGTACTCCACTGTACCGCCCGTGATCTGGCTACCGTCAGCCGCTATGTATATTGAGTGTGACAACTTATAACTATGTTCTTTGTATCTCTGCAAAGGTCTCGTCATGTGCTAACCAGTGGTGGGTTTTGTTTTAAGCCATGTCGAGACCTTCCATTTAATATGTAGTATCAATAGAGAAGTTGATAGATAGGATGATGGGATTTCAGAGAGAGAGAGTGAGTTAGGCTTCAGAGCAAGAGGGTAGCAACGCGCCGCGCTGCCGGCCGGGTGGTTGCCAGACGTATGGACTGGTTGGCAGCCTTGCGCTTATAGCTAGGCGCGATAGGGTTGGTAGTCCATTGTTGCCTGCCTGGGCTGGGCCCATGTTGTCGTACAGCACACTGCCTGGAGGTTGGCTGCGTGTTCTATGACCAGGTTGCCTAGAACCTTTGAGATTCTAACATCCCTTGCTCTCTCTCCCCACTTCTCACGGTTGCACTCTTTCTCTCTGACGACATTACTCTCATTTCATTCTTCTCTCTATTTAAATGCATAACCTTCCCTTGAGGTCCTAAAGGAGTTTCAGCACTCACCTCTCGTATTACTCTTAGGACAAGCATATATTTACATGTATTAGATTTAAGGGGTTAATGTGAACAGCGATCTTCTTGATGAGGATAGTTGGTGAACGTTCTACATGTTCACGAGTTATATGCCCTGCTCATCATCCCATTTGTGACTAGACTGGTGCCATGTGTAAGAGCCCGACCATGCCCAGGAGTTGTCTGTAGAGGGACGAGGACTTAGCCTTGATTTGCATACCGAGCCAGGAGCGAGTGTAGCACCCGAGACTACAGCTCGCTCGTAGTGCCGGTATAGTAGAGTAACGTAATTTATCTGTCCTTGTGTTCTCTACAGTCTTCTCCTGGGTTCTCGCTTTCGGTGCTGGGACTCGTTGTTCCTGTGACTTGGCCTGCTAGCTAGAACACATGGGGATGATGAGTGGGATATATCTTTATTTTACTATGCATTGCAGCTCTCTTTAAGTATATATCTATAACACTTTACAATACACATTACTCACACACAAGACAACACTATTAATACTTTCATGTATCAATTAACTGCACTGTCGTTTTGCTGCTGTGTCCGGAGTTCTGTTGCGTAGGGCGCATACGGACTCGGAGGGGAGACAGAGTGAGAGAAGCGAAGTAGCCTATGCGGTAGTAGGCTACCGGCGCAGTACTGTTGCCTGCAACCTTTTAGTTATTCCAAGTATAGATTCATTATTATAATAAGTGACTACTGTTTATGTTCCTCCCATGTGTATTATTAGGTATCTACTGGATCATGAACATCTTGTATGCTACATGCTAGTGCATGTTAGTAGGGGACAGTTAGTGTAGTGCACGCGCTTTCAAGTAGGCGTGTACATTTGTCATTTAGCATTTCACTGTCATACCTTTAGCCTGCTTCTATTCTACATTATTAGAGGCTTAATATTAACGTAGTTTCTTGAGTATTGCATTTCTTTAGTAATAACGTAACCTATAAATGTCTGAGGGAGTTTAGCCTCATAGCCTACCCCTGTTGTACACTTTCGCCGAGTTAAGGTACCTCGTTACCGTAGACGATAACTCTGTAGGGCGTTGGTGCTTTTGTTGTCTGGAGCATATAGTATTTGGGACTGGAATCGAGCGTGTCGTTGTCACTTAAGCCATTTCTGTCCTACGATCAAGAATCCCGAATATGTATTGCCGATCCAGCCGTAACAGTGTGTATGTGTGTTTGTGTGTGTGTGTGTGTGTGTGTGTGTGTATTATTAATCATACAAAATGGTTGGTTTATTGTTCATTGCAGCCGTGAGGCTGAAAATCTACAGAGTTTTTCTTAAACCTAGGTACACTACAATACTTATTCTACCTTAACTACGAGGTCACATGCGACCTTTGTCGACCGTGAGGTGCCTGGCTTCCTACCAAGTACATACGCAGATGCACTTTATATTGGCGAGAAGATGTGCAGGATAACACAGGCTGATAGCAGCTTGGTTAGGGAGGAACCACGATACAATTCTCTCCGTCGCTATGGCCGAAACAAACATGAAAATGATGACAAATTGTATTCATGGCAGGTTGTTAAACATACGGGTGGGAAAGTCACACTCAAGAAGCAGGATAGTAGAATAGGTATGAGTGTGACAAATACATTCTCTCCTTTGCGAGACGAATGTGAGGGAAAAGATAGTCAGGAAAAGGGAGGGTTAGACGAAGTGCCTGCCGCCGACTCAGCTCCAACCGCTGACCCTGTGCTACCTACCACCAAACCCCCCACCACCACCACCACCACCACCACCACCAAGGGAGCTTCTGCCACCACCGTGGGTTCTCCAACTGGAGCTGCTGGATCCTCCCGAGGGAAAGGTAAGGCTGTGTCCCGAGAAGGTAAGTCTGTGTCGATTGTGGGCGACTCCATGGTAAGACATTTAGTTAGGGCTACCCGCACTAAACTTAGGAAGGTTGTGCGTCTGCCTGGCCATGGAGTTGGGAGGGTTTTAGAGAAGATGGACCACATCTTGGAAGATAGTGGAGATAACCCCATTATCTGTCTCAGTGCCGGGAGTAACGATGTTGGTAAGGGTAGAAGTGAGGAACTGCTGCAGCAGTATCGGGATGTGTTAGATAAGGTTAGGATGAAGGGAGGGATCCCTGTAGTACATTGTATCCTACCCAGAAGAGGAGTTCCCAAGGAATGGACATCCAGGGCGATTGGTGTCAATTGCCGTTTGGAGAAATATTGCAAAGAAAAAGCAATACCATTCATTGATAACTGGTATAGTTTCTATGGGAGAGATGGGATGTACGCAAGGGATGGGGTTCATCTTTCACGGTTAGGGGTTTCTACATTAGCTAGTTCTTTAGATAGGGTGGTTGTGGGATTTTGAACAGAAATATTGAGAGTGTAAATGAGAGGTTAAATGGAACAATTTTAGCGTCAGGCGAAAGCGATAAGGATATTCAGTCTCATGCTAAAAATGATGACTATATTGCAAATGATAGTAGTGATGGTGCAACGGAAGATGGAAATGTCGTTAGAAATAAAGGTAAATTAGGTATAAAGAAAAGAAGTAAATTGAGAGTATATTACACAAACTGTAGGAGTCTATGTAACAAAATGAACGAACTTAGAGCCCTTGTTAGCAAAGAAAATATAGACATAATAGCGCTAACTGAAACGTGGATTAATACAGAAACCAGGCATTTTTTAGCAGAATTTGATATACCAGGATATAGTTTGTTTAAATATGACCGAACAAGTAAGAGGGGTGGCGGTATAGCAGTGTTTGTCAGGAGTACATTAAAAAGATGTATTAAATCAGGTATTAGACTAAATAACGATAATGAAAGTGTTTGGGTAGAGGTCGTCGAAGGTAGTGAGACCATAGTTATTGGAGTTATGTATAGACCGCCAAATATGAGTAGAAATGAAGGAACGTCATTATGGGAGGAAATTAAAATGGCATCAAGATTTAGCAATGTGTGCATTATGGGGGATTTTAATTTTCCGAATATAGATTGGCAGCATCAAATAGGAGACTCTGATTCTGAGGAGTTTATAGAGGTAGTACAAGATAGTTTTTTTATTTCAATTCATAGATACGCCGACTAGAGGTAATAATATTCTCGATTTAGTTTTCAGTAACAATGAACATATGGTAAATAATGTAGAGATAGGGGACCACCTAGGAAATAGTGACCACAATTCTGTGTATTTTAATATACAATGGAAAGGTAATACCAGAGAGAATACAACATTAATACCTGACTTCAGAAAAGCCAATTATGGTCGGTTAAGAAGAGGCCTATTAGCTGACCCTATGGTCAAAAAATTAAGTCGATCCAGGTGTCCAAATGAGTGTACCCCTTCTCAGGCACCTGTCATCTTAAGTCAGGAAGAGACGTCAACCTTGGTAGATACATACGATAATTTTATCGAGTCAGTATTCAATGCACAAAATAAACACATCCCCAAAAGAAAATTTAGATCAACACAGAACCAACCCAAATGGATGAATAATAGACTATTAGATCTTCTAGGACAAAGAGAGGAATATATAGAAAAATTAGGAAAGGCGAAATTCACCTACTTGCTTACTATCAGAATCTATCAAGACAGGTAAAAAAGGATATTAGGAAAGAAAAAATAAATTATGAAATTAAGGTTGCCAATGACTCAAAAAATAATCCTAAAGCTTTTTACCAACTATATAAATCCAAGGTTAGAGATGTAATTGGTCCCCTTAAAACTTCGATAGGAGAAATGACAGAAAATGATTTAGAAATGTGCAGTACATTAAATAGTCAATTTATTTCCGTTTTCACTAATGAAAATTTGGCACAGTTTCCAGAAGTCCGTAACGTATATAGCGATAGTATAGAAAATAGGTTAAGTACGGTTACTATAAGTAGAAATGATGTGCTTAAGGAAATTGACAGACTGAAACCTCATAAATCGGCTGGTCCTGATGAGGTATATGCTAGAGTATTAAAAGAATGTAGGGATGAGTTAAGTTACCCAGTAACATTTTTATTTAACAAGTCATTGGAGACAGGTATAGTTCCAGAAGCTTGGAAGCTTGCAAACGTAGTTTCGATCTTCAAAAAATGTGACAAATCAATAGCATCCAATTACCGTCCCATTAGTCTTACATCAATCATAGGAAAGCTACTAGAGTCAATTATTGCTAGAAAATTAGAAACCACTTAGATACATTTAATTTAATAAATTCTTCTCAGCATGGATTCACTCAGGGACGTTCTTGCCTTACTAATTTGCTTAGTTTTTTCTCAGAGGTATATGAAGCAGTAGATAATGACAAGTCATATGATATAATATATTTAGATTTCAGTAAAGCTTTCGACAGAGACCCCCATGAGAGATTGATGAGAAAGGTTGAGGCGCATGGAATAGGTGGGGCGTTGTTGGGATGGATTAGGTCATGGCTAATTGGTAGGAAGAAGAGAGTCAGCATAAATGGTACGAAGTCTGAATGGGGAGCAGTCAAAAGTGGTGTCCCCCCCCAGGGATCTGTATTAGGTCCTCTGTGGTTTGTTATATACATAAATGACCTTGATTTAGGTATAACTAGTAGGATAAGTAAATTTGCAGACGATACCAAAATGGGGAGAACAATTGATTCAGATAGAGATATAGAGTGCCTCCAAAGGGATCTAGATACCTTACACGAATGGTCAGTAAATTGGCAGATGAAGTTTAACATTGACAAATGCAAGGTATTAAAGATAGGGAAGATGCATACAAATGTTAAATATAAACTAGCTAATATGGAATTAGAAAACTCGAATTATGAGAAAGATCTAGGTGTGTTTGTTAGCAATGATTTGAAGCCTAGACAACAGTGTATAAGCGTTCGAAACAAGGCAAACAGGATTCTCGGGTTCATCTCTAGGAGTGTGAGTAACAGAACTGCTGATGTTATCTTAAAACTTTACTTGTCATTAGTGAGACCCCATATGGATTATGCTGTTCAATTTTGGTGTCCTTATTACAGAATGGACATAGATTCATAGGAGAGAGTACAACGTAGAATGACAAAAATGATCCATAATATTAGAAATCTTCCGTATAAAGAAAGGTTGAAGAAATTAGGCTTACATTCGTTAGAGAGACGCAGAGTTAGAGGGGATATGATAGAGGTGTTCAAGTGGGTTAGTGGGATTAACAAAGAGGACATGACAAATGTACTAAAGGTCCGTGATAGCGAAAGAACTCGTACCAATGGTTTCAAATTAGATAAATTTCGTTTCAGAAAAGATATAGGCAATATTGGTTTGGTAACAGAGTTGTAGATGGGTGGAATGGACTACCAAGTGCTATAGTGGGATTAAAAACGATAGGGAGCTTTAAGATAAAATTGGATAAGCATATGGACGAGAAGGGTTGGGTGTGAAGGGGGATCAGCAGGGTTGGGCCAATCAGCGCTCTGCAGTCCCCGTAATCCTGCGTTAATCTCTAACCGTTTTGGTAAGATGATCCTCAGGGTATTAGAGTGTTGAGCCTATAATTGGGCTTTGTAATTGGGGTTGTGTGGGACAGGGATCTGCCTTGCTTAGGCCAATCGGCTTTCGGCAGACTCCCATTTTCTTATGTTCTTATAAACTTAGGATTCTGATGGATTCGAACCCTCGCGGTGAGTGCGAAACACAGCGCCTATAACCACTGGACCACAGAGACCTGTGTGTGTGAGTGTGACTGTGTGTGTGAGAGAGAGAGAAAGAGTGTTAGGGTAAGATTAATCTTCCTGATGGCTCTAAGGTGGGTATTAAGGGAAGATGGGTCATTTTCTGGACCACTTTCTCCCTCGTGTTTAGCCCCATTAGTTTTGAGATTGTAAGACGTTCGGCCCATTAGTTTGGCGATTTTACCACCTTTCGCCCCATTTTGTTGTCAATGTTAAAACCTTTCGTGCCATATACCTGTCGATTTTTTTTTGGCGAGCGTTAGCGAGCCTGTAATTTTAAGAGGAACTGGCCTCCGGCCAGGACAGTTTTCTACCGAAAATGTACTAATTTTTCTTGAAGGAGGTCTAGGGGGTATTTTGTTAAGCTTGATGGAGGTTTAGCGAGGAAACTATAAATATATGAATACTGAATAAATAGACCAAATACAGTCACTATCCCCTTAACAAGGTGGGAATATCGCAGCTGCTGGATACCTCTCTCTCTCTCTATCTATCTATCTCTTTCTCTCCCTGTATCTGTGTGCATTTGTATGAGGGAGAATACACACATACACACACACACACACTGTCTGTCACTCTCTCTGCTACTAACACCCAATTTACTTTCATAAGGAATATATTGATGATGACGATGGTGTCTTTTTTTATTATGCAGTTTAAGTCATAGGATGAGGGAAAGATAGATTGAGGGAGAGTGTCAGAGTTTATTCGTTGTGTAGTGTGTATATGCTTACTAGTTAAGTATGTTACAATGGAATGTGTGTGTGTGTGTGTGTGTGTGTGTGTGCGTCTGCATGCGTGAGTGAACGAGGGCGCTCATATGTTTGGTGTCTCATATTTAATGCATTATTGTAATCATGCATGTTTGCGTGCTTCTGTTGTGTACGTGAATATGAAAAGGAATTTATGTGAGTATCTTTGTGTGTGTTTATGCACATGAATGCTTGAATGTCGCTATGCATGTCTCCTTTGTAAACGTATGTGTGTGTGTGTGTGCTTGTGCGTGTGTATGTGTGTTTGTGTGTGTGTGTGTGTGTGTGTGTATTATTAATCATACAAAATGGTTGGTTTATTGTTCATTGCAGCCGTGAGGCTGAAAATCTACAGAGTTTTTCTTAAACCTAGGTACACTACAATACTTATTCTACCTTAACTACGAGGTCACATGCGACCTTTGTCGACCGTGAGGTGCCTGGCTTCCTACCAAGTACATACGCAGATGCACTTTATATTGGCGAGAAGATGTGCAGGATAACACAGGCTGATAGCAGCTTGGTTAGGGAGGAACCACGATACAATTCTCTCCGTCGCTATGGCCGAAACAAACATGAAAATGATGACAAATTGTATTCATGGCAGGTTGTTAAACATACGGGTGGGAAAGTCACACTCAAGAAGCAGGATAGTAGAATAGGTATGAGTGTGACAAATACATTCTCTCCTTTGTGAGACGAATGTGAGGGAAAAGATAGTCAGGAAAAGGGAGGGTTAGACGAAGTGCCTGCCGCCGACTCAGCTCCAACCGCTGACCCTGTGCTACCTACCACCAACCCCCCCCCCCCCCACCACCACCACCACCACCACCACCATGGGAGCTTCTGCCACCACCGGGGGTTCTCCAACTGGAGCTGCTGGATCCTCCCGAGGGAAAGGTAAGGCTGTGTCCCGAGAAGGTAAGTCTGTGTCGATTGTGGGCGACTCCATGGTAAGACATTTAGTTAGGGCTACCCGCACTAAACTTAGGAAGGTTGTGCGTCTGCCTGGCCATGGAGTTGGGAGGGTTTTAGAGAAGATGGACCACATCTTGGAAGATAGTGGAGATAACCCCATTATCTGTCTCAGTGCCGGGAGTAACGATGTTGGTAAGGGTAGAAGTGAGGAACTGCTGCAGCAGTATCGGGATGTGTTAGATAAGGTTAGGATGAAGGGAGGGATCCCTGTAGTACATTGTATCCTACCCAGAAGAGGAGTTCCCAAGGAATGGACATCCAGGGCGATTGGTGTCAATTGCCGTTTGGAGAAATATTGCAAAGAAAAAGCAATACCATTCATTGATAACTGGTATAGTTTCTATGGGAGAGATGGGATGTACGCAAGGGATGGGGTTCATCTTTCACGGTTAGGGGTTTCTACATTAGCTAGTTCTTTAGATAGGGTGGTTGTGGGATTTTGAACAGAAATATTGAGAGTGTAAATGAGAGGTTAAATGGAACAATTTTAGCGTCAGGCGAAAGCGATAAGGATATTCAGTCTCATGCTAAAAATGATGACTATATTGCAAATGATAGTAGTGATGGTGCAACGGAAGATGGAAATGTCGTTAGAAATAAAGGTAAATTAGGTATAAAGAAAAGAAGTAAATTGAGAGTATATTACACAAACTGTAGGAGTCTATGTAACAAAATGAACGAACTTAGAGCCCTTGTTAGCAAAGAAAATATAGACATAATAGCGCTAACTGAAACGTGGATTAATACAGAAACCAGGCATTTTTTAGCAGAATTTGATATACCAGGATATAGTTTGTTTAAATATGACCGAACAAGTAAGAGGGGTGGCGGTATAGCAGTGTTTGTCAGGAGTACATTAAAAAGATGTATTAAATCAGGTATTAGACTAAATAACGATAATGAAAGTGTTTGGGTAGAGGTCGTCGAAGGTAGTGAGACCATAGTTATTGGAGTTATGTATAGACCGCCAAATATGAGTAGAAATGAAGGAACGTCATTATGGGAGGAAATTAAAATGGCATCAAGATTTAGCAATGTGTGCATTATGGGGGATTTTAATTTTCCGAATATAGATTGGCAGCATCAAATAGGAGACTCTGATTCTGAGGAGTTTATAGAGGTAGTACAAGATAGTTTTTTTATTTCAATTCATAGATACGCCGACTAGAGGTAATAATATTCTCGATTTAGTTTTCAGTAACAATGAACATATGGTAAATAATGTAGAGATAGGGGACCACCTAGGAAATAGTGACCACAATTCTGTGTATTTTAATATACAATGGAAAGGTAATACCAGAGAGAATACAACATTAATACCTGACTTCAGAAAAGCCAATTATGGTCGGTTAAGAAGAGGCCTATTAGCTGACCCTATGGTCAAAAAATTAAGTCGATCCAGGTGTCCAAATGAGTGTACCCCTTCTCAGGCACCTGTCATCTTAAGTCAGGAAGAGACGTCAACCTTGGTAGATACATACGATAATTTTATCGAGTCAGTATTCAATGCACAAAATAAACACATACCCAAAAGAAAATTTAGATCAACACAGAACCAACCCAAATGGATGAATAATAGACTATTAGATCTTCTAGGACAAAAGAGAGGAATATATAGAAAAATTAGGAAAGGCGAAATTCACCTACTTGCTTACTATCAGAATCTATCAAGACAGGTAAAAAAGGATATTAGGAAAGAAAAAATAAATTATGAAATTAAGGTTGCCAATGACTCAAAAAATAATCCTAAAGCTTTTTACCAACTATATAAATCCAAGGTTAGAGATGTAATTGGTCCCCTTAAAACTTCGATAGGAGAAATGACAGAAAATGATTTAGAAATGTGCAGTACATTAAATAGTCAATTTATTTCCGTTTTCACTAATGAAAATTTGGCACAGTTTCCAGAAGTCCGTAACGTATATAGCGATAGTATAGAAAATAGGTTAAGTACGGTTACTATAAGTAGAAATGATGTGCTTAAGGAAATTGACAGACTGAAACCTCATAAATCGGCTGGTCCTGATGAGGTATATGCTAGAGTATTAAAAGAATGTAGGGATGAGTTAAGTTACCCAGTAACATTTTTATTTAACAAGTCATTGGAGACAGGTATAGTTCCAGAAGCTTGGAAGCTTGCAAACGTAGTTTCGATCTTCAAAAAATGTGACAAATCAATAGCATCCAATTACCGTCCCATTAGTCTTACATCAATCATAGGAAAGCTACTAGAGTCAATTATTGCTAGAAAATTAGAAACCACTTAGATACATTTAATTTAATAAATTCTTCTCAGCATGGATTCACTCAGGGACGTTCTTGCCTTACTAATTTGCTTAGTTTTTTCTCAGAGGTATATGAAGCAGTAGATAATGACAAGTCATATGATATAATATATTTAGATTTCAGTAAAGCTTTCGACAGAGTCCCCCATGAGAGATTGATGAGAAAGGTTGAGGCGCATGGAATAGGTGGGGCGTTGTTGGGATGGATTAGGTCATGGCTAATTGGTAGGAAGAAGAGAGTCAGCATAAATGGTACGAAGTCTGAATGGGGAGCAGTCAAAAGTGGTGTCCCCCCCAGGGATCTGTATTAGGTCCTCTGTTGTTTGTTATATACATAAATGACCTTGATTTAGGTATAACTAGTAGGATAAGTAAATTTGCAGACGATACCAAAATGGGGAGAACAATTGATTCAGATAGAGATATAGAGTGCCTCCAAAGGGATCTAGATACCTTACACGAATGGTCAGTAAATTGGCAGATGAAGTTTAACATTGACAAATGCAAGGTATTAAAGATAGGGAAGATGCATACAAATGTTAAATATAAACTAGCTAATATGGAATTAGAAAACTCGAATTGTGAGAAAGATCTAGGTGTGTTTGTTAGCAATGATTTGAAGCCTAGACAACAGCGTTCGAAACAAGGCAAACAGGATTCTCGGGTTCATCTCTAGGAGTGTGAGTAACAGAACTGCTGATGTTATCTTAAAACTTTACTTGTCATTAGTGAGACCCCATATGGATTATGCTGTTCAATTTTGGTGTCCTTATTACAGAATGGACATAGATTCATTGGAGAGAGTACAACGTAGAATGACAAAAATGATCCATAATATTAGAAATCTTCCGTATAAAGAAAGGTTGAAGAAATTAGGCTTACATTCGTTAGAGAGACGCAGAGTTAGAGGGGATATGATAGAGATGTTCAAGTGGGTTAGTGGGATTAACAAAGAGGACATGACAAATGTACTAAAGGTCCGTGATAGCGAAAGAACTCGTACCAATGGTTTCAAATTAGATAAATTTCGTTTCAGAAAAGATATAGGCAAATATTGGTTTGGTAACAGAGTTGTAGATGGGTGGAATGGACTACCAAGTGCTATAGTGGGATTAAAAACGATAGGGAGCTTTAAGATAAAATTGGATAAGCATATGGACGAGAAGGGTTGGGTGTGAAGGGGGATCAGCAGGGTTGGGCCAATCAGCGCTCTGCAGTCCCCGTAATCCTGCGTTAATCTCTAACCGTTTTGGTAAGATGATCCTCAGGGTATTAGAGTGTTCAGCCTATAATTGGGCTTTGTAATTGGGGTTGTGTGGGACAGGGATCTGCCTTGCTTAGGCCAATCGGCTTTCGGCAGACTCCCATTTTCTTATGTTCTTATGTTCTTATAAACTTAGGATTCTGATGGATTCGAACCCTCGCGGTGAGTGCGAAACACAGCGCCTATAACCACTGGACCACAGAGACCTGTGTGTGTGAGTGTGACTGTGTGTGTGAGAGAGAGAGAAAGAGTGTTAGGGTAAGATTAATCTTCCTGATGGCTCTAAGGTGGGTATTAAGGGAAGATGGGTCATTTTCTGGACCACTTTCTCCCTCGTGTTTAGCCCCATTAGTTTTGAGATTGTAAGACGTTCGGCCCATTAGTTTGGCGATTTTACCACCTTTCGCCCCATTTTGTTGTCAATGTTAAAACCTTTCGTGCCATATACCTGTCGATTTTTTTTTGGCGAGCGTTAGCGAGCCTGTAATTTTAAGAGGAACTGGCCTCCGGCCAGGACAGTTTTCTACCGAAAAATGTACTAATTTTTCTTGAAGGAGGGTCTAGGGGGTATTTTTGTTAAGCTTGATGGAGGTTTAGCGAGGAAACTATAAAATATATGAATAACTGAATAAATAGACCAAATACAGTCACTATCCCCTTAACAAGGTGGGAATATCGCAGCTGCTGGATACCTCTCTCTCTCTCTATCTATCTATCTCTTTCTCTCCCTGTATCTGTGTGCATTTGTATGAGGGAGAATACACACATACACACACACACACACTGTCTGTCACTCTCTCTGCTACTAACACCCAATTTACTTTCATAAGGAATATATTGATGATGACGATGGTGTCTTTTTTTATTATGCAGTTTAAGTCATAGGATGAGGGAAAGATAGATTGAGGGAGAGTGTCAGAGTTTATTTGTTGTGTAGTGTGTATATGCTTACTAGTTAAGAGGACGTTATTATATTTATTATATACTTATCCACTATCTACAATCTCTCGCTCTCTCTCTCTCTCTGCTTTGCTATCCTTACCTTCCACTTTGTAGGAAATTTTATGTTAGCACTAAGTCCGGACTGTCTAGCAGGGACCGCAAGGTCTGTGCAATATGTGTATTATGTAAATGTATGTAAATATATCTCACACAAAAAAACACACACACACACAGTCAAGGTGGCCGAGCGCGCTCAGAACACTGTATTTGGAGCGCTTGCTCTGGTGTCGGGGGTTCGATCCCACGCGCCGGCAGGGGAATTTCTCTCAAAAACTTTCCCTGGCCGTGAAGACAAGTTCGGGACGGACCGTCTCGTCTCGGGGGACCCACAAAGTCTCCTGTCTACGTCCTATCCCCTCGGGGGCGCACTCTTTAGCAGCCAGGATCGGTCTGTCGATCCCTTAGGATAAGATCTAGGTTAAGTTTGTGTATTTTCAGCCTCATTGGCTGCTGGCTTGAAATACACCGATTATTATTATTATTATTATTATTATTATTATTATTATTACACACACACACACACACAACATACACACACACACACTAATATATACACACACACACAATTATTTACAACCACTTATCTGAAAGCAGTGCAAGACTGCATACTATCAAAAATACGCCGTACAGGCCATAATGATAAGCCCAAATGGTGGAATAAAGAGGATTCAAACTGTTTGCTTGCTAAAAAGATTGCTAATGATAGATTAAAATCCTCACAAAATGGCAAAGAATGGGTGACATTTGTAGAACTAAGACACTTAGCCAAAAGGTTAATTAACCCGTACAGCCCCAGCGACGCGCCTGGCACGTCGGCGATGTATGTAACGCACAGCCCCAGAGACGCGCCTGGCGCATCACCCTAATTGCGCCGACCGTAACCTCAGGTGTAGCCACTCAAGAGGGCTCAGATTTGTATGGGAACTGTGTACGTATCCCACGCAACCGTGCCGATGGTTGAAAACTCTCAAAGTCCACGTGCGTGCGCGTGAGCGCGCAATAACCTTGTTTTTTGGGGTAATTGCCTTCAATTTTTTACTCTTGTAAAATACGTTTTCGGGGGCTCTGTAGGACCATTTTTTAAGCTTTTTGAGCGGTTTTTCATGGTTTTTCCTTCATTCCTAACCCATTCGCTATTGTTTCTGGAATAAAACCATTTTTTGAAAACCGGCCGGGTTCTGGTGAACAAACATTACAAAACTAGCCGGGGCTGGACGGGTTAAGCAAAGTAAAAAGACCCTGGAGTTACATGTTGCGAATCAAAGTAAAACAAACCCGAAAGAATTCCATAGTTACAGCAGAAGAAAAAAAAAAGTAGTTACTTCAACTGTTGGACTGTTAGTCGATGAACATGGAGAATACATCAAAGATGAAGTACAAATAAGTAATGCCCTCAATACCTTCTTTGCATCAGTTTTTACAACAGAAGACCTCAGTGATATCCCTACAGCATCGCCGATTCAAATTGATAATTCTGATGTTCTAAGCAATATCACCATTACAGAGAGAGAAGTATTGAAATGTTTAGATAAACTCAAGGTAAATAAAACGCCTGGACCTGATACAATCTCACCCAGAGTTCTAAAGGAAGCTAAGGATGAGCTCTCCAAATCACTGACATTGCTATTCAATAAAACCTTGCAGTCTGGAACTATGCCTGATCAGTGGAAGCTAGCCAACGTAACACCGATATTAAAAAAAGGCAGCAAATCCTTACCCAGTAACTATCGTCCAATTAGCTTAACCTCAGTTGTATGTAAAATGCTAGAAATACTCCTAAGAGACAGACTCGTAAATCACTTAGAGGAAAATAACATGCTTAAAGATACTCAACACGGCATTCGGCTTTCGTAACAAACGTTCCTGCTTAACTAACCTCTTAGACTTCCACGATATCCTCAACCTCTATGATGAGAGTAAAGTTGTAGACATTATATACCTTGATTTTCAAAAGGCCTTTGACAAAGTTCCCCACAAACGTTTACTGCTAAAACTAAAAGCGCATGGAATACAAGACGGTGTGTTGAAATGGAAAGAAAATTGGCTCAGCGACAGAAAGCAAAGAGTAGTCATAAATGGTAAGTCATCTAAATGGACCAATGTAATTAGCGGGGTACCCCAGAGATCAGTATTAGGACCAATTATCTTTCTAATTAACATAAACGACCTAGATGAGGGTCTCACCTGTACAATCTCAAAGTTTGCTGACGATACAAAAATTGCAAATAGCGTACTCTCAAAAGAACAAGTTGACGATATGCAACACAATCTAGATAAGTTGTAATGTTGGGCCCAAATTTGGCAAATGAGTTTCAATGCGGATAAATGTAAAGTACTACATATCGGATACTGAAATGAGAAAGCAAACTATTCAATGAATGACACTCAGCTTAAGATTGTAGACAGAGAAACCGATCTGGGAGTAACAATATCGAGTAACCTAAAACCGAGTCAGCAATGTTCAGAAGTTGTTAAGAAAGCAAACAAAATAATTGGCTTCAGAGGCAGGTCATTTGAGCATAAATCCAAAGAAGTTATCCTAACTCTTTACAATTCCTTAGTCCGTCCTCTTCTGGAATACTGCGTTCAATCCTGGTGCCCTTATTACCAAAACAACTATGGACAAGCTAGAACGAGTTCAACGTAGAGTTACCAAAATTATACCTAGCCTAAAGAACAAACCATACGAGGAGCGTCTTAGAGAATTAACTCTATTTTCTTCAACCCAGCGCAGATTTAGAGGCGACTTAATTCAAATGTTCAAAATTATCAAAGGCATCGACAATATGAACTGTAGTAAGTACTTCACTATCGACCAATCTAATTACACGTGGGGAAACGGTTGCAAAATTATTGGTAACTCACACGAATCTAAGAATTTCTTCTTCAATCGAGTTGTCAACTTGTGGAATTTGCTTCCCTGAGACATTACAGACTGCAGCACCGTTGCTTCTTCTAATCTTCGCCTAGACAAAAATCTTGCATCAAACCCACGACTGACTGCGTTTGTAAATAAATAACTTTATTTTATTCCCCCCTCAAATTCATCAAGGATTATTGTGTATATATATTACTAAGACGTTACTCTCTTTTTCCCAGATATACGAAAGATCAATTTTAACTGTGTTATGTTACTAACCCACCTGTCCCCTACTAACTTCCTAATCCTGCCACGGACATTAGTTCCAGGGCAGTAGTTCCCTTTCCAATGTTCCCTTAACCACTCTAAACCACTGTTTGGTCACCTGATCCTCAGTATTTTGGAGGACAAGCAGCCTAGATGGGTCACTAGTCTGTTGTTGCTTGATTTCCTTTGTACTCCTTTGTACACACTACTATCCCCCAAAACGTATATGCGCCCCCAAGCCATCTAGTCCCAAGTCTAACAAACGTATGTATCCCCTACGTAAACAAAGCCACGAAACGTTTCAGTAACATTTCCTTATGTATACACCCGGATGCTCTCCTCTCACCCTAGTCTCAGACTGTCAGAGTCAAAGTCACCACCATACGGGAAGTTCCTATCGTTTCTTCTGCCTAATAGGTAAGTTTTTGTGTGTTGATTTTGAAGTTTGATTGTATATATAACTTTGAACACTTGTCTTAATTAGCGCTCTCTCTCTCTCTCTCTCTCTCTCTCTGTTTCTTATTATTATGTTATCCATCAACTTATCTGTGCCATCTAACACACACATGCACACATGCATATTAGTTATCGGGGTGAAATAATGTACGTATACGTATGTTAGCTTTATAGACCGTTTACAACTCAAATTATTTTATGTTAATGTCAACCATTTTTGTAACTTTCTTTTAACATAGGAAAGATCGAAGGCATCTTGGATGAAGCAAATTACGATCCTCAAGTGGTTTGCAGATATTACTGTCATATGTTAGTAAATAAAAGCAATATTGAATGATAAATAAACCAAACAATGTGGACATTACAAAGTTATTGCCTAATGTTATTTAATATACTGTACAGTCATGAACATTAATTCAGATAGAAACTTATTCGAAGCGGTCTCGGATTGAATTTAATCTCCTTGCTAATTTTGACTGGGTATTTGCATTTCAGAGATTCGTTTAATCAGTTCCAGACTTCAAAATCAATTAACATTCATTACCACTACTGTACATGGTCATTACAGTGTAATAAGAGGAGATTAATTCAAATAATGTTCAGTCCCACCAACCGATGTAATTCAGTTTTGAGAAATCAATCATACCCAATATTTTTAATCTTTGAATCTTTATACTGAGACATAAAACATTTCCGTTAATTTCATTCAACATAGGAACGATCTGCCGCCTATGAATCTATGAGTCAAGAAGTATGCTTCATAAACGATTGAATTGCCTTCTGCTACGTTCGGACACCTGACCTAGACTTGGGCATCAGCATTATACCCAGTGAACAGAGTTACAAATGTTACATATTGGTTTACGCTAATATGTTTCTAATACTTGGTATATTTCTGCTAACGACAATATCATCACCATTTTCTCTAAGATACTTTGATTTCGTAATTATTGCTAATGTGTGAATAGGTAAACCTATGCTTTCCCTTTAGTTAAGACCATATTAAACATGTTCATCATGTATCAATTATTTAGTGCTTTACCCGTAACCCTGTTTTGCTACATTTCTTAATAAGCATTTATATCATTAATAGCACATTTCCGGGAAAATGTGATACAACAAAATATTTTCATTCTCCATTTTACAATGTGTTCTCCATGGTCTGTAACAGTATTATATATATATATATATATATATATATTGTTACGTATCTTGATCCTCAAGTGGTTAACTTGATGAATCTAGATAGCACAGATATATATATTAATGTATCAGTCAGCTGAAGGCAAAACAAAAGTAAAATCTAATAAAATAATTTCCTGTTGTTGCTTCCTTTCCTTTTGGATCTTAGGACTTAGTATCCTTTATTGACTGATACTCTTTAATTACGAAAAATACTGAAACTAATTAAAGTCATGTAGTATTTATAAAGAATTATTATTTAACCGAAGCTTAGTAGGCTATGGTTATGAACCGAAGAAGTTATATCTAAAGAAGGACTATTAATTCTATAAAAAGTCTTGAAAGATAAATATTAAAGTAAGAATATTTCTGTCTCTTACCCTTTTTGAAATGAATAGATAGTTTTCTATATGTCCTTTTATTTATATTTAATGTAATTATTCTTGGTTCTTGTCTTACGTATTATCATCAGGATTTATATCAAAGTCACATAAAAAGTTAGATATATATTTAATAATTAGTTAAATGTATTTCTTAACCACGTAACATTGAGGTTTGATTATGAGTAAATAAAGTTACAGGATCGCTTCATAGATTCGATTCAGGTCTCACTCAAATAATATGAAGAGCAAAATATAATATTTTGAAGCAAAAGAATTTTCTTCAGCTTAGGAAATCACTAGAAGTAATATTAACACAGCCATGTTAGTCTAAGGCGATATTACTAATACGACATAGCATCACCGTACTAAGCACCGTTAAGCAATGTAAGCTTAATTCAAAGAAAATGAAAGAACTCGTAAGTATTAATATAAAACAATAGTATTACTTTCATCATAACCCAATTACTTAAAGAGTTGCTTTAGTCCACAAGTTAGTCAACTAAAATAGTTATACATAATAATAGCGTTAACGTTAAATCCCAATCAAATAGTTACGTACATAATAGTAGCGTTAACGTTAATTCGCAATCAAATAGTTAAACACATAATAGTAGCGTTCACGTTAATTCCCAATCACATATCTCACTAACCAACATAACGTAAGTGTTTACACCGAACACACTTAACACACATTTATATAATCTGACTGACAGTCACAATCCCATTATAATACTTCACCCCGTCTTCCTCCAGCTGCAAGTTCACCTTCCCCAACTCCAAATGAGACTGATTTGAATGCCCACAACTCGAGTCTTATATACCAAACAATGATGGTGTAGGAACGAATCAGGAGGCGGGGGGGTGGTGCCTGCTCCAATCATAGCTCCTCGAGTCGCATAACAGGTGCCTGGTCCACTCACAGCTCCTGGCGTCGATCATACGTCATAGCATCGGTCATCGAGGTAGTTTGCAGGGTTCCCTATGACGCACGCAGGTGTGAAGGCTTGTTTGCAGGTATGCGGGCGAGCTGGTTTACCCACTCGCTCGTTCGCTCGCTAGTCTGCTTCACCGTTTGGGTAGTTTGGCTCCTTCAACTCTAATTCTAACTCTTAAATTAACATACAGGGCTCCGTATGTCAGACCTCCCCCCTAGAAAAGAGTTTAAGGAGTATAGTACATAATATTAAACATAATACATAAATAGATTCACCACCAGATTGGCAACAGCAAGATTATAATGAGGATATAATAAGGATATCACCCAAAGTAGGCAACGTCTCCAGGTACCACATCAGAACATAGCCGGAACGTAGCTGGAGCGTTATTCGAACTGCAAGGCATAATCTCACAGCTGAAAGCTTGAAAGCGCACTACAAAAGCATGATATTTATTAGTGGCCCCTCCATCATTGACGAACATGCCTATTACATAAGGCATCCTCTTCAAACACTAATCCGCCGTAGTTTGAATCTACCGCGCAGAGCATTTAAAAACTGAGGAGCCTTCATCATGAGCGCACGCGACCTCACTCATGGCTTCAGTCATTATGAATTGGGTTCTCACTACGAAAAAACTTCGTAAAAAATAAAAACAAAAAGAAAATAAGAATAACTATCCAATAAGCTTTCCATCATATCGTGGATGTACTTGTGTGGATTTCTGACCAGACGCTGAATCAGGCGTCATTCCTCCTTCTTTGCTCTGCGCTCAGCCTGCCCGGACGTACCTTTCAGGCTCCGCTGGTTCCGCATTCGTGGCGTCCCTAGTGAGTTTTTTCTCATTTGTTTACTCTGGGATGTATCGAGTAAGGTTAGGATAGGCGTAGCAGGAGTGTCCTGGGCTGGTTGCCCGCAGTGCAATGTATTTTGGGTCGTGTATGGGGCATCTATTTCGGATGTACCCTCGTGGTCCTGTTGTGGACACGTGAACTTTTCACAGTTGGGTTAGTTGGTGATGCAGGCGGCTTTCATTACGCGTTAATTATTGCTGCCTTTTATCCTTCTGATGAGGTAAGCTGTGTGTTTGCTGACGTTCCCAGCGTATTTTTCTTCACTTAGTGAAGTTTTTTCTGGGTCCGTGTCAGGCTTCCCGGGGTTGGGAAGTTATCGCTTCGGTGGTGTGTTGGCGGTGGTTCCTGTTGTGATATTCCAGTGTGTGTTTATATTTCAACTATTTTCATGCCGTATACCTAGGCCTAGCCAGCCGCTCGTAGCTTTGCCACATGTCTAGTGTTATTATTTATTTTATAAATATGCCCTACTGTGTCATGTGTATCCGGGTTTTAGTTGTGTATTGGCTAATTCCTCGGACTATATTTGTTTCCTGGTTTAGTTGTGTATTGGCTAATTCCACGGATTATGTTGTGACCTTGGTTAGTCGTGCGTGTCTCTCCTCGTGTCGTATTGTTCAGATGGTGTCTGTTCAGGGTGGGGTTTGCCTTCCGGCGGGTTTTTCTCGGTTTCACCATGAAAAATCCTGACCGATGAGCAGTGTTGGGCCACACGTGGTTTTTAACTCTGGCTGGTTCCCCGGCGAGGGGAGGTGTCTGTGGCTCTCCAGGACTGCGTCTCTGTGGGTGCCTGGTTTCAGGCCTCCTTTATAATTCCCGGCGGGATGGCTGTACCCATCCTTACATATATATTTAGTTATATATAAAGAAACGACGTTCTTGAGAACACTCGTTTTTTATAGGTTTTTCTACCTGGTTTACGACAACCACGGGGAAAACCTAGCTGTTGTTTAGGCGTTCCTCCCCGGCGATCTTTTACAAAGAAGTGGGGTCAGGAACTTGTGGGGTTAACTTTTAGACTTCTCACCCGGCGGGTGCACCTGAGCAGGGTGGGATAAAACGACTTAGGTCTCTTATAGTTAACCAATCCATTTGAGTGATACTCTGTGTATCGCTGCCTTTACTCTTACGGCAATTGAAGGATCAGTGAGGTTTAATCAAATCGATTTCCACACCCGGCGGGTGCCCCTAAGTAAAGGAACTAAGGAATTTATAAACAAATTCAATTTCGATTAACCTTAATTGGGTGATACTTTCAGTATCGCCGCCTTCTATTTTTACGACGATCGTTTGGGACAATTCGTTAAAAAATCAGATCTCGTATATTCCTGCCCTGGGCTATTCTACTAAAATATTTCAAGGGCCGGCGTCTTTATGAGGGGGGGCTTTGTTACAAAATTGAATCTTGAGACAGTCACCACCTCCTACAGACTATAAGTGCCATACTGGACCATTATATCAGAGGGTATTCTTCATGTTCTTTAGCTAAGAAGATTTGTTTAGCCTCTTTACACCCAGCCGCGTGGCGAGATGTGTTAGCTGTGTCTTTGCATCCCGTTACCCGGCGGGTTATTAACACTTGTATGCGAACACTTGGGTTAACCTTATGAGCATTAATTCCTGGAAATTTTTCTTTATTTTTCCAGAGCTGAGCTCCGGCGGACCAATACAGACCCGGCGGTAGTTCCTCACACCAGTCTCTGTCATGGCTAATGTGGCCCCAGTTTTTGCCCTGTGCATTACCCCTACTTGCGCGGGTATCCCAATTTTTGCGCATACCCTTTGCATAAGGTGTGTTAGATGTCTAGACCGTTCAAGGGGTCTCTGGGTTACACTTAATTGTTCATTTTGCTCCCAATTAGCCAATAAAGTCCTGTGTGATAATGACAAGACCGCGGCGGTAGCGTTGAGAGAGGTCAGACAACAAATGTCGGCCTACACTACCATTGTCGCACATAAGTCACTTCAATGTGACAACGTCCCACTTTGGGATAAGTTGCTGTCAGAGCACCCTCCCCCTAAACGTACCTCTAGAGTAAGGGGTTTTAAGCCGACAGAGACTAGCCAGGGTTCTGTATCGTCTGTGGATACGTTTAAACGCCCGAGAGAGCCTACTCCCCCGGCAGCCACCTCCTCGTCGCAGGCGAGATCGAGGTCAAGGTCACCCCTCAGACAACGGTCTTCAAGTCGGGCCTCTTCCCCGGCTAGTAAGAAGTGCAAGACTGAAGCTTCCCCCAGTGGCCATGGTGGTGATTCTTCCAAACCTAGGTCTAGTTCGCGGTCACACCGTAGCCACAAATCCTCCAAAAAGGATTCCCATAAGAAGTCCTCTCGACATTCTACTAAGTCTAGTGCATCTCATCGTACCTCTACACCTGACAATGTTTCTGTTACAGCCTCAGAGTATAGTGAAGCGCCTGTCCCTAAACAAGATTTACCTATTGATATTTTAACCCTAGAAATGGAAAGTTCAGGATATTCAATAATTGAGAATGTTTCAGACTCTCAAGAGAGCGTAGGCCAGAGCCTCGGTGTTTGGCGGTTTGCTCAGCCAGGGTCTGACCATCCACGTCCGACTCATACGAGTAACACAGTAGCCGATGTCCACAGGGACGCGGCGACCCCATCCTCTATCCCTGATTTATCTTGGAAACAAGGTGCCCCTGCCTCGGCGGGGTCTTCTCAGGAGGATCGGGAGGAACAAGATGAAGTGTCATTAATTTCAGATAGGGAAGGACAAGGGTCAGGCTCAGGCCTGGACGCCGCCCATGATAATACTAATTCACCTGAAAGTTCTGCACCTAACCAGTTTGTTACAGCACAAGAAATTGATGGGTTACTTACTCATGCTCTATCAAAATTCTTTAATCAACAACGAGAAAACCCCACAATGGACTTGGGGGCTCCCTTGACAGGTTCTGCGGTACGGCCTCTGATAACGTCAATCGATTTATCTAAGATTCCTAACCCTCCTACTCTGTCACCGGCAGGGAGCTCTAAGCCAGCTACGGCGGCATTCACTACGTCAAATGTCAGGGTCATTACGGATGTTAATCCACCCCCTCTAGACAAAGCGCCTCTTAGAAAAGTAGCTATGCCCCTGCTTTATGGGCCAGACGAGTCATGGGTCCCTTTGAACCCCTCTAAGCCAGAGCTTGCCCAGCCTACCTTGTCAGGGGAACTCCCGGTACCACGTGAGTGGTTTATCCAGGGAAATAAGTCTAAGAAATTAAGGGCATTGGATGCCTTGGGTAATGTTTTGGACGTAAATATCAAGGCTATACCTAGTTATTATCATCAGGATTATTTTGTTTATGCATCTAAGCCTGCTTTACCCCCTGCCTCAGCTTCAAAACTTTTTTCAGACTGGTCTAAGCTGGATGGGTTTAATGATATTAAGGCTCTGTCGGCTATTACTCCTGAACTAGATTTACAGACCGTCACAGACGAGACAGCTAATCCAGTGTTGAAGGTGGGACAGTTGGGACCAGGACCTTGGGTGGATTGGGAGGTAGAGGCTCAAAACTTTGCAACCACTTTCACTTCTAAATCTTCCCACCAGATCCCTCAGGATACACATTCATGGTTCTCAATGCCGGTAGGTTCTGCCGGCGGAGTTCCGTCAGCTTTATTTTCTTTTTTAGCTGCCCCTAAGATTAATCTTTGTGAACTAAAGGAACCATTCATTACCCCTACCCCTTCTCACCTAGACAGAGAATTTAGGCTAAGGGGAAAAGCTTTCCGCCTGTTTTCACAGTACATAGTTTCTCAACAGGTGGCTAAGTCTTTACTCAGGTCTACTCAGGCAATCGCAGACGCGGATGCTCGAAGATCAGTTGAATTATCCCGGCGTCTGATTCTTCAGTCGTCAATTCAATCCTTAGGTGACATACGCACAGCCTTACTTGAGGCGGTGCGAGCACGACAGGATCTTAGGATGTCATTAGTTCGCAAGCTGCCTGATCGCATTGCTAACCAGGTGGTAATGTCCCCAGTACTTACACCTTCTTTAATGTCCCCTGATGTATGGCGAACAGTGTTTAACATGGCACAGGCCGTGAAGCACAGTCCCGCACAGGCTAAGAAACCCGCATTTAACTTCCCCAAACCTAAGCCTCCTACTAAAGCTCAGCCAGGGGGTTCTAAGCCGTTTCTTCCGCCTAAGTCCTCCCAATCCCCCCTGGGTCAGTTCAGGCATAGACAGAGAGGGTTTTCAGGACAGAGGGGACGCGGCCAGTATAAGCCGGGGCAGGGCCAGTCTTCGGCCCACACCAGCCAGCCGGCGAAGCGTCCAACACCACCAAACCCACCATCAAAAAACTAAAGTCTTTCTCACTCCCAGTGCCTACCTTAGAGCCGGAGGAACCGAGGGAAGTACAGCCGGCGAACCCTTGTCTGCTAACTGGGTCGTTCCGAACGTGTCACCAAGCATGGCCGTTAAAAACCTGGGCACGGATGGTGGCACGCAAAGGCATCACTTGGCAGTGGCTCCGGCGACCTCGCTTACGTCAGCCGACAACGGCAAATTGTGTTTCATTAGAGGTGGAGTTGCTGGTCCAGGAGATGATTGCCAAGAATGTCATCATCCCGGTACCTCCAGATTACCCTGTATTCACGTCAAAACTGTTTTTGGTTCCCAAACGGGACAGTGTTCAGATGAGGCCGGTCGTAGACCTGTCGTATCTGAATCTTCACATTTACAACGAGTCTTTCAGAATGTTAACAGTTCATCAAATCAGGCTAACACTTCCGCCGGGTGGCTGGATGTGTTCCCTAGACCTGACAGACGCCTATTGGCACGTGTCGGTCAACAAAAGATTTCAAAGGTTTCTGGCCTTGAGGATCAGGCACCAAAATTTTGTTTTTCAGAGGATGCCGTTCGGTTTGAACCTAGCACCTCGATTATTCACGAAACTAGTCCGGCAAGCCCTGATGCCATTGTTAAAACAGGGAATCAGAGTGTTGTGGTATCTAGACGACTGGCTGGTGGTGGCAGAGACACAACAATTATGCATAAAACATGTCAATATCATTTTAAATCATGTCAAAACTCTAGGCTTCAAGGTAAATCTGGTAAAGTCAAACCTTGTTCCCTCAAGAGTAATTCAGTGGATAGGGCTGGTCTGGGACACCGCCGCTCTCACTCTGAGTCAGAGTGTGGACAATCGCAACAGGTTTCGCAGGAAACTGTTCAGGTTTCTTCACAGTCTGACTACGACACGAAGAGTCTGGGAGTCTCTGGTCGGCTCTCTCAACTGGATTCAGCTAACTGTCAAGTTGGGCCGGTTGAAAGTAAAACGATTAATATTGGAAGGCAACAAATATTTCCCACTCTTACCGGCGGGAAAATTATGGCCCATACCAAAATTAATCCACACCTTACTAGCGGTCTGGGCGAAGAGGGAAACATTGCACTCAATCATGTCATGGACCTCTCCTCCTCCAACGGTATGGGTAGACACGGATGCGTCAGGCACCATAGGGTGGGGATTTCAGTCAAATCAGGGGCACCAGGGTCAGGGACTTTGGTCCCACTTAGAAATCTCTCACATAAATGTCAAAGAGTTACTAGTCCCCTTGTATTTCCTTCAGGCTCACGGCCCGGCGTTACGGGGCAAGTCAGTGGCCTTCAGAATGGACAATCTGAATGCAGTTCACTGTATTCAGAAACAAGGGTCAACGAGGTCAAGGAAGTTGCTACTCGTGTCGGAAGAGATTTTTGTTCTAGCCACCAGTCTAGATATTTATCTTCACGCATCTTATCTCCCAGGCGTAGCGAACGTCTGGGCAGACGCTCTGTCCCGGAGACAGAGCACGACAGTAGAATGGGAGCTCAAGCAACCCATTTTCGACCTAATGATTGTGGAGCTCTCCCATCCACAAGTGGATCTTTTTGCGTCCGAGGAGACTCACAAGCTCCCTCTATACCTCACCCGCCGGGCGATAACGCCGGCAGGGGGGCCAGACGCCCTAGTGACAGACTGGAACAGATGGAGCTCCATCTATCTGTTTCCGCCGCCAGATGCGTCACTAATGTGCCACGTAGTGAACAAACTACGAGTTTATCGAGGCTTAGTCTCGCTAATCGCGCCCCTGTGGCCGGCGCAGGTGTGGTGCCAGCAGTTAATAATGTGGTGCCCGGACCCGGTATCGCTCCCGGTCGGGTACTTCCACTTAGACACGATTGGCAACCTAGAGACCTCGCTGACTTTTGCATTATGGACATTCAGGAGGCCAAGTGGCTAGCACCATACGGTAGGGATGTGACCAATAAATTGCTCAATCAATATACTCAGTCTACTAAGCGACAATATCAATCTCATTGGAAAGCTTTTACTTCTTGGATTGTTAGAACGGAACAAACTGTACCCTCAGTGGCATTGGTTTTTAATTACTTGAACTATCTGTTTGAGCAGAAACGTTTATCTGTGGTTACTTTGAAGAATCACTTAACTGCGATTAGAGTGCCCTTTTTCGACCTTACAGGTCTATCCATACCGGTGGCGGAGGAAACAGGATTTATGAGAGCGTGTTTTAAACTCCGCCCACCTCCCCGTCAGCTCATGCCTACTTGGTCTCTGGACAAAGCTTTGTCTTTACTTCATTCTCGTCTGTATCAAAATACTGCAGACTTTGCTTTAATCTTAAAGAAGGCAGTTTTCCTTTTGGCTTTGGCCACCGGAAACAGAGTGTCTGAGCTGGCGGCGATGAGCAACACACCTAATTGTCTTAGGTTTGGTAGACTTAATGATTCAATTTCCATTGCACCCTCCCCGGCGTTTGTAGCCAAGAATGAGCATAGTGCACACGTGTTTTCTGAATTCACGGTGCCGGCGTTAAAAAGGGGAAAGGTGCATCATAATTTATGTCCAGTGCAAGCTCTAACCAAATATTTAAGAATAGCTCCTCATAACCCCCAAGGTGCTTTATGGGTAGCGAGTACGGGTAAACGCTTACTTAAACGGCGATTAGCCTCTCTTCTGGTAGAAGTCATTAAAGAGAGTAATCCCGGCGTTGTGGGTAGGGCCCACGATTTACGCAAGTGGGCGGCCTCTTTACGTTTCCTGAAAAACTTTTCAGTTGAAGATATTGCGTCCACACAGTTGTGGGCGTCTAATCATACGTTTCTCTCTAGATACTTGTCAGTTGCTCTAGACAAACCTTCCTTACCATGTATAGCTTTAAGGCAGAGGGTCTAGGTGGCCCTGCAGTCACTTATGTTTATTTTCAAGGAAGGGGGGGGGGGGGTGCAGTCAGTTGACATAGGACACCCTAGACCCCGCCGGAGTATGAGAGCTGTGATACAATTTAAGGTTGAAATGTGATATGAAAATTTCTCTGCGAGAATTTGTGCTAGTACAAAGTTTAGTACAAGACAACGGTGTTGTTATAGTAGTTTTAGCTGCGAAAGCAATGTAACATTAGTTCAATGGAGTTCATTAGCAATTGATCTCCACATGTATTTTGGGGTTTATGATGTGCACATATAAACTTATAACTTATTATTTTTGTCACCACTCGTTGAGTGGGGTGCCTTTTGTAACTACAGATCTGTGTTCAGAATCTTCAGGGTTACCTATTTTTGTCAGGCAGGCTTCTTTGAAGCACGCACCTGCCTGAACCCCCTTTTTCTTGTATATTTCCGGCCTACGCCGTATTAAATACATTTTTCAAAAGTAAGAATACTATGTGGTTGTTTTTATTATCTGCTTTTCTAGAGTTATGATATGATTACGAATGTCCCCCTCCAGTCTTAGATATCAGGCATGTTCGTCAATGATGGAGGGGCCACTAATAAATTATAGGTTTGACTCCTGTAAGGAGATAAAGAAAACCTAATATTTAGTAGTGGCCCCGTAATCATTGACGACTGGGGCCCTCCCGACCGTCCCCTTCCCATTCGTTGATGTATTAAGGATTTTGGTTTACTTGATATGTCAGTGAAGGAGGAATGACGCCTGATTCAGCGTCTGGTCAGAAATCCACACAAGTACATCCACGATATGATGGAAAGCTTATTGGATAGTTATTCTTATTTTCTTTTTATTTTTATTTTTTACGAAGTTTTTTCGTAGTGAGAACCCAATTCATAATGACTGAAGCCATGAGTGAGGTCGCGTGCGCTCATGATGAAGGCTCCTCAGTTTTTAAATGCTCTGCGCGGTAGATTCAAACTACGGCGGATTAGTGTTTGAAGAGGATGCCTTATGTAATAGGCATGTTCGTCAATGATTACGGGGCCACTACTAAATATTAGGTTTTCTTTATCTCCTTACAGGAGTCAAACCTATAATTTACCTCGCTACAAGGGAGAGCTAATTGCCAAAATCCTCTCATTAAATGAAACTTACTGCTGCATGAGGTCAACCTGGTAAATGCAATCTTTGATCCGTGGCAGTGGGTAGGTATCGTTCTTTGTGACAGCATTGACTTGCCTATAGTCCCTACAAAACCTATGGCTCCCGTCTGGCTTTGGCACAAGTATGACCGGACTACTCCACTGGCTGAAGGCCCTTGTGATCAGCTGGTTTGAAAAAATTAAGTCAAGCTCGACCTGCAGTATACTCCTGCGTTGTGGTGAGACACGGTAGGGGGATAGTTGAATGGAGATGCATCCCCTACATCGATGTCGTGCACGGCCAAAGAAGTGAGCCCTGGAGTATCACGGAACACACTGGGAGACTGAGATAAAACAGAGATTAGTTGGTTCGCTTGATCAGAGGGAAGGTGACATAGTTTAGATGGTAATTCCCTCAAAGCCACTGAATTATACTGAAAGTTGGATAGGCTACATGACAAGTCAAAGTCTGCATGGATACCTTCAGGCTCTGGAACAGTCTGTTGCGGGTCAGTAAGAGAACTGAAAACTTCGTCCGCACCAGGCTGTCCACAGGTCCTGACATTCACTGCCACAGTGGGAGAATCTGGAGGAGAGGAATCAGGGCACCTATGGTAAGGTTTCAACATATTTATATGGAATACTTGCGTGGGCTTTCTCCTGTCTGGGGTAGTTACTAGATAATCGGTAATGCTCACCCTCCGAATGATCTTATATGGGCCCCTGAACTTGGCAGATAAAGGTTGGCCAAAAAGGGGGAGCAGGACCAAAACCTCATCACCGGGCTTAAACTCCCTCTCACGGGCTTTTCTGTCATACCATTTCTTCATGGAGCTTTTAGCCACTGTCAAGTTTTGAGCGGCAAACTCACATGAGGATCTCAGCCGGGTTTTGAAATCTAAAACATACTTGAGGAGGTTTTGGTTCCCCTCCTGGCCAACTAGGCTATCCTGCAATAAGTGCAAAGGACCTCTTACCTGGTGACCGAAAACTAGCTCATTAGGGGAAAAACCCAGAGATTCAGTGGGAACCTCACGAGTAGCAAATAAAAGAAAAGGTACCCCCTTATCCCACTCAACTCCGGTCTCCGTACAATACTTACGTAACATTCCCTTTAATGTCTGATGATATCGTTCGAGAACCCCTTGACTCTCTGGGTGGTAGGTGCTAGACTTAACATGCTCGATACCCAACTCCTTCAGGGACTGCTGGAAAATGTTAGAGGTAAAATTAGTTCCTTGATCACTTTGCACCTCATGGGGGAAACCCATTCTGGTGAAGAATTTGAACAGTTCCTTGATAACAGTTGGAGCAGAGGTAGTCCTTAAGGGTATAGCCTCTGGGTAGCGAGTTGCCATGTCCATGATAGTTAATAAATAAATGTTACCTTGGGAAGTCTTAGGCAATGGGCCTACAATGTCCACTACCACCCGAGTAAAAGGATTCTCGAAAACGGGCAAGGGCACCAGAGGATGTACAGGCACCTTCTGATTGGGTTTTCCTGTCATCTGGCAAGTGTGACACACTCTACAACACTCCACTACATCTGCACGCATTCCTGGCCAGTAAAAGTGGGCTCTGATTCTGTCTAGAGTTTTTCTCACACCTAGGTGTCCTGCCAATGGTATACAATGTGCCATTTCCATGATATCTCTACGACAAGGTTTGGGGACTACTACTTGATGGACGTCCCAAGCCCCGTCATCGATTGGTCTGTGTGGCGGTCTCCATCTACGCCACAATACTCCTCCTGTGAGGTAGAAACATTCACCACCCTCCTTCTCACATTCCTCTTCACTCACGGACCTGGCAGCTAACTCCTTGCATTCACTATCATCTCTCTGTAGCTCTACCAGGCCACTAGGACAATTTGGAGGGGTTTCATGGTCATCGTTAGGGACAAGATGAGCCATAAAGGTGTCAGATAAATCCACCTCAGTCACATCATCAGGCACAGTTGGAGCGTCATTCACACTCTCATCATCCCTTTCATCAACTCTTACATTCGGTATATTTCTGTCTGAGGAAACTGCTACTTGAGACATTGAACTTGTGACAGCACACACAGGGAAAACAGTTGGCAACTCCTTGTCGAGCTCACCGGTTAGTGGCTCGTTAACAGGGGAAAGTGACAAAATGGGGTCTGGTCGGACCTTCTCACCTGCTACATCATTCCCCAAAAGGAGTGTTACCCCAGGCACAGGGATATCTTGGGACCTACACAAAGCTATGGTGGCCTCACCCTGTAGTAACTCACATTCAATTTCGCCTTTTACCAAGTATGCATAAAACTGGCCTCCAGCACCTCTCATTACAACTGGTTCGCCAGGTGGGCACTCGGTGTAAGGATTCACTATGAGGGTGCTAGTAGAACCTGTGTCTCTCAGAATTTTTACCTCATGCATACAACCATTTAATCTCACGTTGCCAGATGAAATAAAGGGACGGTAACTGTCCTGCACTGATGGTGAAATTATTATTGGCTTAACCCTAGTGGGTTGCACCACACATGCTACTACACCCCTGTCTAGATGGTTTACGTTAGCTGCTAGGTACTCCTTCTGTCGGGAGTCCTGCATTAAAGGAACTTTTGGTGCTAGGTACTCCTTCTGTCGGGAGTCCTGCATTACAGGCACATATGGAGTTTGAGATACGGCGGCAACTGTCTGCCCCGATCTCTCGGTTCTCTCCTTGGCCCAGCACTGATAAGCTAGGTGGCCTCTCTTGCCACAAAAAGTACATACTTTAGGGGATACGGGAACGTTCCCTCTTTGAGCATTACTATTAGTTTGGGGCCCACCTCTGTTACCATTGCCCTGAGTCGCATTTTTAGTTGGGGGAACAATTCTATTTTGGCTAGCTGGGGAAGACGTTATAGGCTTGTGACTGGGTCGGTCAGATTTGTGATTGGGATACTTAAAATTAGAGCTAGAATTATCGTAGGGCTTCTTTCCACGAAATTTGTTGTTGAGCACGTATGTGTCAGCCATGTCAGCAGCGTCGGCAAGACAATCTACCTTCTTCCCCTTTAAATGATAGGATACAGAAGAATCAATTTTCCATAGGAAATTTTCTAACAGGACCAACTCCTTCAGATCGTTGTAGCTTGTGACTTTCTTACTCTTGACCCAATGATTGAAAGTTTTAGTCATGGTCCTGGCAAATACCTTATGGGTTTCTTCTACTTTCTTCTGGGTTTTACGGAAAGATTGCCTGTAAGCCTCAGGCTGCAATTGATAGGTTTTTAGGATAGCTTCTTTGAGATTGTCATAATCCTGCCTAACTTCTGCTACTTCTGACAAATACGTGGCTCGAGCCTGCCCTGTCAAAACAGTTTGTAACATAAAAGGCCATTGATCTCTTGTCCACTTCATACCTCCAGCAACTTCCTCAAACAAAACAAAGAAATCCTGCACATTATCCTCAGTGAAAGGTGGAATGACACTAGTCATAGTCAATCCCAGAGGGGGAGCAATTTCGGGAGCATTTGTATTGACATTTAGTTGAGCCGTACGATATTGATATTCACATTTTATGCTAGTTTCTTCGGTATTTGCTTTTATTCTGGCTTCTTCGGTAATATTATTTATTCTGGCTAGTTCTATACTTGCGTTGGCTTGTTCGGTCGTTGCTTTTATTCTGGCTAGTTCTAGTTCGAATATTTGATCACCGGTCAAACCAGGTGGCAATTGTATATCAAGTTGGCTAGGTTTACTAGGGATCCCACCAACTGCTCCGTCTCCCTCCCCGCCTTCTACAGGGAACAGGTGAGTTTTTATGGTCTGAGCCACCTCTACTTTAGACATGTTTGAGACAGTTAATTGGAGATGTGAGGCAAGCACTTTCAGTTCGGATTTTGACAGACAGTCAATATCAGGGGCTGTGGGTTCTGATTCTATGAAAACTCTAGCATCTTCGTCATTAATTAGTTGAGGCATGATTAATATTTGATTTTTAAGTAGTGAAACGTTAATGAAACTGAGTGAAACTGTATGAAACGAATCCTGGCAAGGTCGCCACTCTTCTGTTACGTATCTTGATCCTCAAGTGGTTAACTTGATGAATCTAGATAGCACAGAGATATATATTAAGGTATCAGTCAGCTGAAGGCAAAACAAAAGTAAAATCTAATAAAATAATTTCCTGTTGTTGCTTCCTTTCCTTTTGGATCTTAGGACTTAGTATCCTTTATTGACTGATACTCTTTAATTACGAAAAATACTGAAACTAATTAAAGTCATGTAGTATTTATAAAGAATTATTATTTAACCGAAGCTTAGTAGGCTATGGTTATGAACCGAAGAAGTTATATCTAAAGAAGGACTATTAATTCTATAAAAAGTCTTGAAAGATAAATATTAAAGTAAGAATATTTCTGTCTCTTACCCTTTTTGAAATGAATAGATAGTTTTCTATATATCCTTTTATTTATATTTAATGTAATTATTCTTGGTTCTTGTCTTACGTATTATATTATTATTATCATCAGGATTTATATCAAAGTCACATAAAAAGTTAGATATATATTTAATAATTAGTTAAATGTATTTCTTAACCACGTAACATTGAGGTTTGATTATGAGTAAATAAAGTTACAGGATCGCTTCATAGATTCGATTCAGGTCTCACTCAAATAATATGAAAAGCAAAATATAATATTTTGAAGCAAAAGAATTTTCTTCAGCTTAGGAAATCACTAGAAGTAATATTAACACAGCCATGTTAGTCTAAGGCGATATTACTAATACGAGACAATAGCATCACCGTACTAAGCACCGTTAAGCAATGTAAGCTTAATTCAAAGAAAATGAAAGAACTCGTAAGTATTAATATAAAACAATAGTATTAATAATAATAATAATAATAATACTTTATTTCAGACTCACACAGTACAGAGGGGACCATACTGGGGTCCATATATACCTTACAGTAACATAAATATATATAAATATATATAAGCTACTGTACATAGGCTACATAAAATAAAAAGAAATTAAATAATACCCAGCTTGCTATCATGTAGTTCACAGCACTGCCTCAACCAAAAACAGTGGTCATCAAACTACTGTGTTACCAAAACCACTGTCCAAATTGTGTACAGTACCATGCCTCACATCATTTAGCTTCCGGTACAGTATGTTGCTACAGTACAGTATAGGAATATCGGTACTGTACTGCACTATGAGGATCAGTACCGGTATGCTAATTCTGTAGAGTAGCAGACCTGAAATCATTACTTAACCCGGGAGCTGCGGGGAGACTCTTAAGAGTTCCCCCGGCGCACTGCCGGGAGACTCTTAAGAGCAGAGACTTTGAACACGTACCAAAACCGCGCGTTTATAGCCAGGCGGCTGAAAATTGGTGTGGGTATAGTACTACATGTCAACTCTCGATACCACCCCGCCAAACGCTCGCCCCGCACTCGTGCAAGCACCACCGCGCCAGTAACCACGCACTAGTCATGGAGCCTACACGTCCCTCACGCTCGCTCCCTGATGACACAACCAGCCCTCCTTCTGGTGGTGTTAGCCGCCGTGGAAGGCAGAGGGTGGCTGCCAAAGACCCTAGCTACCAGTACGACACGCCCTACAGCTCAGAGGACGAATCACCAGCACCAAAAGCACGTAAAACACGTGCAAGCAGGGCAATGGCACAGAGGTCATTGGTCTTTCGGGACACTGCCACCACGACCCAGGCCACTGCAACAACCACTACCACCACCACTGCCACCACTGCCACCCCTGCCACCCCTGCCACCGGTACCAGCGACGCAGGAGGCCGCCCTAGGGCTGCATTACCTGCAGGGGCAGGAAAAATGAAAGGCACGGGCGTAGGGAAAAGAACCCGTACGCCAGCCACAGTGCCCCTACCACCACCAACACCACCAGCCGCCCCTGGCCCGGCTGCCCCTGCCGCCCCTGCTGCCCCTGCCGCCCCTGCCGCCCCTGCCGCCCCTGCCGCCCCTGCCCAAGGAACAGGGAAGGGGAAGGGGAAAGGGAGAGGGAAAGCGACTGGGAAAGCGACTGCTGGCCCTGGTGTCCCTGCCTGCCCTGCTGCCCCTGCCGCCCCTGCCGCCCCTGCCGCCCCTGCCCAAGGAACAGGGAAGGGGAAGGGGAAAGCGACTGGGAAAGCGACTGCTGGCCCTGGTGTCCCTGCCGGCCCTGCTGCCCCTGTTGCCCCTGCCGCCCATGCCGCCCATGCCGCCCCTGCCCAAGGAACAGAGAGAAGGGCGACAGGCACCACCATCATCTTGCCATCAAGGCCACGCACCACTGCTGCCCCTGCCGCCGCCGCCCCTGCCGCCGCCCCTGCCACCACCTCTGCTGTCCCTGTCCATAAGACTCCCGCACGTGCCAAAGTGACCCGGAAAACTCTTACACCATCTAAGTATGCCGCCCTGCTGTTTGATGGTGATTCGCAGGACATTGGCAGCCCGGGTTTCGACGACGAAGCCCTAGCACGGGACCAAGGGTGGGGGGATTTGGGAGTGGACAGTGGGAGTGAGTCCGACGTCGGTGACGAAAACGAGGAAGGGCATCGTCTGTCAAGTGAAGAGGAGGGTAATGATGATGAAGTGCTGTATCGCGACCATGGAAGCGATATTTCAGACGCAGAAGCAGACGCAGACGACATTCCGATCCCTGGCATGCCTTCGTTCGATTGGTCTGACGGGGTCAATTTTGTACCTGACGTGCCCCAGTTCAATCCTGGGACGTCAGGAACAACTGACGACTGGCCCTGTGATGATCAAGCGAACGAAAGCGACTTCTTCCTCGCTTTTTTCGACATGGAGGTAATGACGTACATCGTTGCCCAAACAAACGCCTACTACAGGTGGGTGTTTGGCAGATTGGACGTCCTTTCTCCAAAAGCGAGAATACGAGGCTGGGTGGATACGACTATGGAAGAATTTCTGACGTTCTTTGCCTTGTTGTTCCTCATGCCTCTGATCAAGAAGCATGTGTTGCAACACTATTGGAAGCACGACCCTCTCATCGCCACCCCAACTTTCAATAAGTTCATGACTCGTGACAGATTTTTGTTGCTGCTAAGATTTATGCACTTTGCAGACAACGAAAATCCTAACAGGATTGACAGGATATGGAAAGTTCGGGATGTGTTCACCATGTTGTTGGAGAGGTATAGGAAATACTTTTACCCCTTCCTCAATTTGGTGATTGATGAGTCGCTCGTGCTCTTCAAAGGACGTCTTGTTTTCAAGCAGTATATCCCCTTGAAGAGGCATAGGTTCGGAATCAAGCTCTTCGTGTTGTGCGACTGTGAAACTGGAATAGTGCTTGACATGATCGTGTATACAGGAACTGACATTGACGTACCGAAAGCCGCTGCCAATGACCCCATGGGCATGTCAGGTGCCATCGTCAGGAAAATGTTGGCACCTTACCTGGGCAAAGGCCACATCATCTACACTGACAACTGGTATACTTCTCCTGCTCTCTGCCAGTTTCTTTATGACAACCAAACGGGGTCATGTGGGACTGTCAGAAAGACAAGAAAGTTTATGCCAAAGTTCACAGGTGATGTCATTCCTCTCACAGATGCCTCCTCCAGTGACACACCTTCAGAAGACGACCTGGCCCAGGAACACCGCGAGAGGCATGTGCGAAGAAGGCGACGAAAGGGGCAGAAATACAAGCAGCTCGAGAAGTGTGGGAAACTGATAGCCCTGAAGTGGAAGGATAAGCGAGACGTCCACCTGCTTTCCACCGTCCACACAGGTGCCCAGGTGGATTCTGGCAAAATCCACTACCGAACCAGGAAGACAATCTACAAGCCCGACATGGTAGTGGACTACACCAAAAACATGTGCCTGGTGGACAAGTCTGACTGTCAGCTGTCAGGCGTTGAGTGTCTGAGGAAGACTGTGAAGTGGTATCACAAGCTCTTCCTCCACCTAGTTGACATAACGATGCTGAACGCCTACAACTTGTGGTTGGTGAAGAAGGATATGGCCCCAAACCAGAAGCTGAAATTCCGGGAGTTCGTGTACAACGTCTCCTACCAACTCCTGGAGAAGTATGGCACCACCACTCACAGACGTACGGCATGGCGTGGGGATCACGTTCCTGACCGCATCCAGCTGGGTGTCGAAAGACACTACACAACCAACACCGAGCTGATTGGCACTCGTCACAGGCAGGTGCAGTGCACCGTCTGCAGCTCCAGTGTGAGGAAACCCCATGTAACCAAAAGAGTCACCTCAATGTGCGCCGAGTGCAAAGTTGCACTCTGCCTGGGTGACTGCTTCAGGGACTACCACACCTTCAAGAACTACTGAGTGTCGGCCCCTGCCCTGCCCTGCCCTGGACTCGCCCCGTGCCCTGCCCTGGACTCGCCTCCTGCCCTGCCCTGCCCTGGACTCGCGCCCTACCTTACCTGACCTGACCTAATTGATCACGCTACCTCATAATGTAACATATATATTATATAATGTATAAGTTCCAAAGATGTCCCTGTGATATAGCTTTTACATTATATAATTGTATGTTTCATTATTTAGTTTATAAGTTTCAAAGATTTACATGTAATATGCCTTATTTTTTTAGTATATCAATATATATGTTTGTTATTAGCCTAAGTAATGTGTATATAATTATTTTCTTACCTCAAATGAATTGTACAAAAATAAATATGTTTCAATAAATCATGTCAAACCTACTATGATAATAAAATAAAACAATAAAAAAAGAAAAAAGAAAACAAGGTCATGTCATTGTATTCTTACAATATGATATATTCTATGAATATTTCATATTGTTTGAATACAATGGCATGATCTTGTAAAAAAAAAATGTATAAAAAAATGTTCTAGACAATATAAAACCTTCCCCATAACCCCCTCCTGGATTCGATCCCACTACCCTACGACACTTTGAGTTTTCCAGTCCGCGACCTTACCAACCATGCCACAGGAGCTCATACCAAATATCACTCAAAACTTCGTGTCTACAATCGAAATGACAATATACAAAAAAAAATGAATTATCCCACCAATTTACGTTTGTAAATTGATGGGATTATCAATTATATCATGCCAAGGTTTATAATAGTTTGTCTCTGTCAAGAATTAGTAATTATATAACTTTATTCTGTCAAAAATTGCCCAAACACTCAGCAAAATTGCCCCTCTCAGTGTGACTCCACTCATTTTCACACGGTCAGGCGGTCACGAGGTGACCCTTGCCGCTCCTTGATTCTCCAGCTACAGCAGCTCTGTCTGGGAACAAAATTGGTATAAATACAATAATGGATAAAATACTCTTCACAAATACATTTGTATTGTATAATATTGTAAATAAAAATGAATAATAACTGTGTGGGTGTCGAAAATTGCTCAACCAGCTTTCTTATGTCTCGCCTACGCGCGTATATTGGATTATACATAGTCATGACTGTCATACAAATAATTGCAGTAGGTCTCGAATATACATTTAGATTGCATATTACTTCGAAATAAATAAGTAAACGTTTCTCTGGTGGCAATCTACCCTTTCGCAGGTGTAAGGAGACACCAGTCTATATTTAGCCCTCTATCACAACAGGCAATCTGCCTGTGTTGACTCAGCACCGTCGCTGGTGGTCTATAAATATAGTACTTTATTTACAGTCAATGGCCTACATGTTTCTGTGGTACTTCACATGTGTCTAAAATGCAATGTCTGCTTGCATAAAAATGCAATTCTGAAGTCCATTTATACGTACGACATACGCATGTCTCAGTTTCTCTCTCTCTCTCTCTCTCCATTCCTGACTCATGTTATTGTAGACCTGTTGATGGCAACGAACACCAGCCATCTGGTAGACATAAGGGTCAAAATACCAAACATCAATACGCCTGGGGCGCCTCCACAATTATCACTAAGCTGGTTATCTATCTAGAGATCTGCCTGACTTCCATCTCTCCACGACTCACTCACTCACTGCACCCCTGCATGCCTCCCTCCCACCCACCCCCCCTTTCAGGCTTCCGTCTGCTAGAAACACATTCACAATTTGCGTAAATATCGCATCAATTGGGCTATATGCGGTATATTCCTTGTTATATGGGACGCCTACATATGTACACGTCTTTATTATAGCATGAGAGTGCTCTAAATACAAGATTGACGTGATATTTATGGCGTAACACACCCTCTCCCCCTTTCATTCCCACCACAACTCACTCACACCTTGGTTCACGCATAGAAACTCATTGATAATGTGCGTAAATATCGCATGAATTGGTTTATATGCGGTATATATTTTGATATATGGCACGTATACATACGTACAAGTCTGTATTATAGCGTGACAGTGCTCTACGTACAAGATATACGTGATATGTATGGCGTAAACCACACTCTCAGCTCATAAATTGCCGCCAAACCTCCAACACATCTTCATTCCCGCCTAAATATTCTCTTATAATTCCCTTATATATTGCAATTTTTGGTCACTATGAGGCATATTCATTGTTATATGGGTGCCCTACACACGTATACATACTCTAAATAGCCTAAAAGGGCTCGAAAAAGGAGATATACGTGATAATACGCGGTAACCCACCCCCTCCTCCCTCTCCTTCTATCCCCTGCGCGCGTAAATATTCGGCAGGGAAATCTCGCCGCTCGATGACAATCTAGCCGCGCGGTGCCATTCGCTCCACATTTTTCAACTACGGACCGTTCCCCTACCCCCCCCAGACATTTTTTGGGGGGTCAAATATATATGGGCCGATGCACGCAAACATTCCCTACACGATGATGTACTTTTTATCGAAATTGGCAATAGGTCCCAAAATCATCATAGGTGCGCACAGTCTTACCCTGTAGAAAACCCCCTGTGCGCCGCGGAGAGGTTAAGGTTAAATATAGAGCAACTTCCTCCAGTGTGCCTGGATCCTGGAGGTGTACACTATGGTTGGAGTTTGTAGCATTTTAATGATCCTGTTCTCAGAAGTGTTAAGGCGGTGAATGAATTTATATGTTAGCTTTCTAATGAGTGATTTGTAACAGTGTAAGTTCATATAGGCACATAGCGTACTTATACTCTCATATTTTGAGAGCCCCAGAAACATTTTCATGATATTGTGATATGAGATACTTAGTCTATTCACTGTAATTTTCTTATAGTTCCACCATAGTTGTGCTGTATACATTGGTGAGCAGTAGGAGTTGAACAATGTTATTTTTGTATCCCATGTGCACATATGAAATTTTCTTAATATTGAATTTCCCTACATGTAAAGTTGCCTTCGCTGACGACCCATATCCTCATCATCTGAGCGATCACATGAAATATAGTGTCCTAGATACTTTACTTTACTTACTTCTTCTATAATTTCTTCATACAAATGGAATTTAGGTAGCTTTGATTTCAATAGAAGGTTAGATTTAAATATTATGATATTGCTCTTTATAGGATTAAATTTGACTGAATGTTCGATTCCAAATTTTTCACATACTCTTAATAATTTATCCAGTCCTGCTCCAGAGGGCGCGATTAAGGCTAGGTCATCAGCATACATGAGATGATTTACAATGGTGCTGCCAATACAGCACCCAGTGCGAGTCTTGTTCAGCTCCAGACTAAGATCATCCATGTAGACGTTGAAAAGATACGGAGACAATATCCCCCCCTGCCTAACACCATTGGTTACGGCGAAAGAGCCTGACAGGATGTTGCCCCATCTTACACACATTTTTTGATTAGCATACCAGAAAATAAGTATCCTACCAATATAGCTAGGCACTCCCCTGTTAACTAATTTTTCAAATAAGGTTTTGTGACACACCCTATCAAAAGCCTTACTTGCATCAAGAAAACAAGAGAAAATTGAGCTATTTAGTTTGTTGTATGTATCAATCTCTTCTTTCAGCACATATATGCATTGGTCTGTGCCGTGATTTTTCTTAAAGCCAAACTGATTGCTGCTGGTGACAATATATGCAGACATTCTTTCTAGCATTATCATTTCAACTACCTTACTCACCACACTAGCAAGTGCTACTGGGCGGTAGTTGTCTTTAGCTGTAATTTTACCTGATTTATCTTTAATGACAGGAACAAGTATTACGGATATCATAGACTCCGGCAGGACACCATGCGTAAATAGACTGGTGATGCAAGAACTAACTTTATCTATTAACAACTTATCTGCATATTTAAGATGTTCTGCATATATACCATCCAGCCCACAAGCTTTATTTAGGTTAAGTTTTCTTATGGCATTCTCAAGATCACTTTCAGTCACTTTAATGTCTTCATAATTACTATCTTTCACATATTGAATTGCACCATTAGTAGACCTTTGGTTTACACTGTTAAGTAGTTCCTTAAAATGAGTTTTCCATAAGTCAGCAATGTTCTCTTCACCCGTAACCCCTTCAACACTGACAGGTAATGGTGTGTTACAATTTTGCATGGATCTGATGTCCTTCCAAAAACAGTTAGTATCCTTTTCTGCCAGACTCTTTGCAAGGGCTTCCTTCCTTAATTGGTTTTCATTTTGCTTAATAAATCTAATGGCATATTTGGTCCTAGCCTTTGCTCTTTTGTGAAGTTCAAATATAGGCCCCTGTCTAGGCTGACCTACTTCAAGCCAATGAGACCTAGCATCTCTGGAGGCCTGATACAGGTCAGCCACATAGTCTTGCCAACCTGGCTTATTGAATGAGGACTTATATTTATGGCTATTAAAAATACTTTCCCCCTCTTTTGATAAAGAATCTATTATACTATTGTAAAATTTAATAATGTCCTTTCTGTGTTGTGCATCACTACATTTTGGATCCCTGCATTGTGCTACACCATTACCATCATATTGCACCCTATTTAATAAGTCCTTGGTTTTATCACAGTACATTTGGCACTCTTCATTTGAGATTACATTCCATGGAACTTTTGCCTTGATGCTATTGCTAGTTTCTGTTATTTCCGGTGCTTTATTAATTTGGATTGTTAATTCTATAGGTATGTGGTCGTCATCCGTAATGTCGTATCTTATGGCCATTTCTGAGATAGAGTCATGAAAGTCAGAGCTAGAGATTGCATGATCAAGCCACGACCTGGTCTCCCATGCTTCACTAACATATGTATAGCTATTTTCTGGAAGCAGGTTTTTGGAGGACAAAATTAAACCTTGCTCCTCACAAAACCTTAACATATGTTTAGCAAACATGGAACCACCCAACTCGTGAGGGGTAGCATTCCAATCACCTACCACTGAGTAACACGTTATCTCTAATTCAGAAATTAGGCCACCAAGCTCCCCTAACTTTTCCAAATAAAGTTCTTCATTTTCTGCACACTGATACGGTAAGTAAACACAAAATATTGCAAATTTTCTGTGTCCCACTTCCAGCTGTATTCCCGCACACCAGCTTAAATTTGTCTCAATGGTTTTAATTACACTATCTAGGCACGATCTCCACATTATTGCAACTCCCCCTGGGGGGTGACCTGCCACAATACCATCACGTGTGTCCGTGTGTCCGTAGTGGAGACCCCGTACCCATGGAAATCTTTATCTAATATGTTCAAATTACCTAAGTCCTGTTTTGTGTACCAGGTTTCCTGAAGGCAGACTATGTCACTGGTCCTTAATGTAGATACGATGTCAGGTCGCAACAGGAGATTCCTCTTTGTTTTGGGGAGTCCTCTGCAATTGTATGAAGTTACTTTTATACTTGCTGCTGTTGTTGGTATCCCCTCCATTACTGCGAGTTGGATAGTGGTGTGCGATGCCTCCAAGTCCCAGAAGCCTCTGCACTGTCCTCATTGGGATATTGTCTTGGTTCTCTGTACCAGTTGACATATGCATCTTCTGGCCACAGGTCAGGATTCATGAAAACATCTGGATCTGGACATTCGCTAGTTACACAAAAGGAGGCACAGGTAGTGGACCTGGAGAGGGTGGTCAGCTGTCTTACCTCTATATTTATATGTAGATTATCAGCCAAGTATGTCTTGAGATTCTCAGCAGTAACACTAGGGTTGAATCCTGTGGCAAACACCCTAGCTAGTCGGGGCCTTTTGATGGTATTGAGGCCAGTATCCTTGACCCTACCTTTAATTCCTGGCTGGTTTCTCGGTCTAGGGTGAACCTGCTCGCCTTCCCTAGAGTAGCGAGGCTTGCCATTCACCCATTTGACCATAGTCCATGGGTTTTCCCTTGCATTGGCTCCTTCATTTGGTTCAGTTTGTGTAGGTAAATTTGAGGATGGTGTAGCTGGCACTGTATTATCTTCTCTCGTTGCCGACGATAAAGATTGCTGTTGTGTTCGGTGTTGTTGCTGTTGTGGTCGCTGCTGCTGCCACACCTGGTGTTGCCTTTGATATGAGTGCTGCTGCTGGGTTAGTTTGGATTGTTGTAGTTGTCGCTGGTGTTGTTGTTTTTGTTGATGCTGTTGCTGCTGCTGCACCTGCTGTTGTTGCTGCTGCACCTGCTGCTGTTGTTGCTGCTGCACCTGCTGCTGTTGTTGCTGCTGCACCTGCTGTTGTTGCTGCTGCATCTGCTGTTGTTGCTGCTGCACCTGCTGTTGTTGCTGTTGCACCTGCTGGTGCTGCTGCTGTTGTGGTTGTTGCTGCTGTTGTGGTTGTTGTTGCTGTTGTTGTTGCTGCTGTTGATGCTGTTGTTGTATGGGTTGCTGTTGTTGCTGGGGCTGTTGTGTTTGGAGTTGTTGCAGCTGTTGCTGTTGTAGTTCAGCCTGCTGTTGCTGGGGGTGGTGTTGTAGGCCTATGGGTGGTTGTTGTTGTTGATGCTGTTGTTCTAGATGCTGCTGCTGTTGTTGTGTCACTTGTGCCTGTGGTTGAGGTGGAGCGTTAGTAGAGTTATTTTCTAACTTATTCACTCTGTCAGCTACATTTGAAACCACACTGCTTATGTCCACTATGGTTTTTTTTTGACCTGTGGTACACTCTCTCAGTAATTTAACTTCCATTTGGGTGTTCTTGATTTCACTAAGTAGCACTGACACATCTATCCTATCAAATTGTATAGGTGGTAGGTTCTTTAGGTCCATGGCCACGAAAGTGGGTAAGCCCACAGCCTTACTCTCTTGTAGCAATTTAATAATGTCTTTAATGTTCTCAGCACTTTTGTTTGCACCAACTCGTTTAATATTTCGATAATTGTTATCTTCACTAGTACCAATAAGATCGAACACTTTGTTCTTGGCTGCCACAATTTTATCTTCATCATAAAAGGGCACACACAGCTGCACTTTCATCATAACTTTCATCATAACTTTCATCATAACCCAATTACTTAAAGATTTGCTTTAGTCCACAAGTTAGTCAACTAAAATAGTTAAGTACATAATAATAGCGTTAACGTTAAATCCCAATCAAATAGTTACGTACATAATAGTAGCGTTAACGTTAATTCGCAATCAAATAGTTAAACACATAATAGTAGCGTTCACGTTAATTCCCAATCACATATCTCACTAACCAACATAACGTAAGTGTTTACACCGAACACACTTAACACACATTTATATAATCTGACTGACAGTCACAATCCCATTATAATACTTCACCCCGTCTTCCTCCAGCTGCAAGTTCACCTTCCCCAACTCCAAATGAGACTGATTTGAATGCCCACAACTCGAGTCTTATATACCAAACAATGATGGTGTAGGAACGAATCAGGAGGCGGGGGGGTGGTGCCTGCTCCAATCATAGCTCCTCGAGTCGCATAACAGGTGCCTGGTCCACTCACAGCTCCTGGCGTCGATCATACGTCATAGCATCGGTCATCGAGGTAGTTTGCAGGGTCCCCTATGACGCACGCAGGTGTGAAGGCTTGCTTGCAGGTATGCGGGCGAGCTGGTTTACCCACTCGCTCGTTCGCTCGCTAGTCTGCTTCACCGTTTGGGTAGTTTGGCTCCTTCAACTCTAATTCTAACTCTTAAATTAACATACAGGGCTCCGTATGTCAGAATATATATATATATATATATATATATATATATATAGGCACACACCATTCAATTAGCAAGTTAGTCTACTGATTTTTATTTATTAATTCAATTCGATGACCCATTCCTAACTTCATAGCCTTATTTTAACTTGTGCCAAGTATATTTCTGTATATATATATATATATATATATATATATATATGCACAGTATACTTTATATAATGTCTTCCTATCTCTATAAATCTATCATCCTATATAATCTTGACACACGCACACACACTCTCTCTCTCTGTAAATGTGTCTTCCTGTCTATCTATCTACTGTATATACTCTACTACACACACACACACACACACTCTCTCTTAAGCATATACACACACACACACACACTCTCTCTCTCTCTCTTGCACATACACATTTACTCTCTCTTGCCCCAAACGTAAACAAAGCCGACATCACACTAGCAGTTTATCGAAGTCACAGTATCAGTCACAGTACCAGAGTCACAGTATCAGAGTCACAGTATCAGTCACAGTATCAGAGTCACAGTATCAGTCACAGTATCAGTCACAGTAACAGAGTCACAGTATCAGTCACAGTATCAGTCACAGTATCAGAGTCACAGTAACAGAGTCACAGTATCAGTCACAGTATCAGAGTCACAGTATCAGAGTCACAGTAACAGAGTCACAGTATCTGTCACAGTATCAGAGTCACATTATCGGAGTCAGTATCAGAGTCACAGTATCAGAGTAACAGTATCAGTTACAGTATCAGTCACAGTATCAGAGTCACAGTATCAGTTACAGTATTAGAGTCTCTTTTTTCTTCTGCTCTCATTTGGAAGGACCATATTACCAGTCTTGCTAAGGCAGCCTCCCAGAAGCTCGGTGTGCTCAACCGCCTTAGGGGGTTCTTTTCCCCTGCACAGCTTCTTTCTCTGTACAGGGGCATAGTGCGCCCTTGTATTGAGTATTGTTCACATGTGTGGGGAGGTTTCTCTCACACCGCTCTCCTAGACAAAGTTGAAAGGAAGGCCTTTCGTATCATTAACTCCCGTCCACTCACCAACTCTCTGCAGTCTCTCTCTCTCCGCCGCAATGTTGCATCTCTCTCGCTATTCTATCGCTACTATAATAATCAGTGTTCCTCAGAGCTATCCCAGTGCATACCACCTCCTTTACGTAGGGCACGTGGTACCCGTCTTGCTACTCAATCCCACCCCTACTCTGTGCAACTCTCCAACCCTAGAGTGAAACGTTACTCTCAAACTTTCTTCTACTCAACAGCTGAGCTCTGGAACTCTCTCCCAGAATCAGTCTTTCCCTCTTCCTATGACTTAAATTGCTTCAAACTCTGTGTGTCCAGGCATTTTGGCTCGAACGTCCCTTGATTTTGGCCCTGTCACTCTTTCAACTATGGGGGAGGCACTCGCTATAGGCAGTAATGACTTTTGCCTCCCTCAATCACATAGAAAAAAAAAAAAAAAAAGTATCAGAGTAACAGTATCAGTCACAGTATCAGAGTCACAGTATCGGAGTCACAGTATCAGAGTCACAGTATCAGTCACAGTATCAGTATCAGAGTCACAGTATCAGTCACAGTATCAGTCACAGTATCAGTCACAGTATCGGAGTCACAGTATCAGAGTCACAGATCAGTCACAGTATCGGAGTCACAGTATCAGAGTCACAGTATCAGAGTCACAGTATCGGAGTCACAGTATCAGAGTCACAGTATCAGTCACATATCAGAGTCACAGTATCAGTCACAGTATCAGTCACAGTATCAGTCACAGTATCAATCACAGCACCAAAGTCACAGTATCAGAGTCACAGTATCAGTCACAGTATCAATAACAGCATCACAGTCACAGTATCAGTCACAGTATCGGAGTCACAGTATCAGAGTCACAGTATCAGAGTCACAGTATCAGAGTCACAGTATCAGAATAACAGTATCAGAGTCACATCACGGTATCAGAGTCACAGTCACGGCATTGGAATCACGGTATCATAGTCACGGAATCGGAGTCACAGCATCGGAGTCAAAGTAAAGTTGAATGTACAGGCTCTCAGCCTATGCCCGAGAGGGAGTAGTTGGAATATAGATGAAAACAAACATATTTGGTCTGGATCTGGCAGCTCCACAAAACGTTTCAGTAACCATCCTTTGCAAATATTCGTAACGTCTCTCTCTCTCTCTCTCCTACCTTCCACCACCATTCAGTGAGGTTGTGTAGAGTTATATTTATTTATCTTCTATTATTTGTTTTATTTTTCTAACTACACCTTTGTACCAAACATATACTGTATGCCAAACCCTGAAACTCCCACTAAATAAGAAATTTACATATATTTACATAGATACACTGACCACACAGACCTTCCGATCCCACCGAGGTGGTCAGGACTTAATTCTAGTAGAGATAGCTAACCCAAGAGTAAGGTCCAATGGAAAGAAAGGATAGCAAAGAAGAAGGCTCTCTGCCCACCCTCCGGCAATTGCCGTACATGAAGACAGTTAACATAAGAACATAAGAAAAATGGAAATCTTCAGAAGGCCTATTGGCCCATTCGAGACAGGCCCCTTCAGAAGTGAATAACCTTGCAGATCTTGGAAACTGCCTGAAGGAATTTATAGAAAGTTAGAAATGGAAAGGAAATTGCATGCAAACCTTCACCTGTAGTTATATATACTGTACATATATATATATATATATATATATATATATATATATATATTCTGACATACGGAGCCCTGTATGTTAATTTAAGAGTTAGAATTAGAGTTGAAGGAGTGTCAAACTACCCAAGCGGCGAAGCAGACTAGTGAGCGAACCAGCGAGTGGGAAACCAGCTCGTCCGCATACCAGCAAACAAGCCTTCACACCTGCGTGCGTCATAGGGGACCCTGCAAACTACTTCGATGACCCGACGCTATGACGTATGAGCGACGCCAGGAGCCCCCATTGGACGACGCACCTGCTATGCAACTCGAGGAGCTATGATAGGGGCGCGCACCATCACTCGCCTCCTGATTCGTTCCTACACCATCATTGTTTAGTATATAAGACCCGAGTAGTGGGTATTCAAATCAGTCTCATTTGGAGTTGGGAAAGGTGAACTTGCAGCTGGAGGAAGACGGGGTGAAGTATTATAATGGGTTTGTGACTGTCAGTCAGATTATATATGTGTGTGTTAAGGGGAGGCAGACCGTTTATATGGACCCCCTTCTCCCTAATAAACCCTTCCCCCTCAGAGTGTCCATACAAATATACCCATTTATAGGTACACGCTCGGATACCATAGTATCTATATTATCACCTATTTAAGGGGAGGCAGACCGTTTTTCTGGACCCCCTTCTCCCTAATGATTAGCCCCACTAGTATTGACATTATAAGACGTTCGGCCCATTAGTTTGGAGATTTTAACACCTTTCGCCCCATTTCGTTGTCAATTTTGAGACCTTTCAAGCCATTTAGGTGTCGATTTTTTCCTGGCGAGCAATAGCAAGCCTGCAATTTTAAGAGGAACCAGCCTTCGGCCGGGAAATTTTTCTAGCGAAAAATGTACAATTTTTTCTTGAAGGGGGGTCTAGGGGGTGTTCTTCTAAGCTTGATGGAGGTCTAGGGAGGAAACTAAAAAAATACATGAATAAATTAATTGATAGACCAAACAAACGGTCAGTCTCCCCTTAACCCGTTCAGTACCGGTGACGTCCTTTGCATTATATTCTGGCAACTATTGGACGATTTTAATCAACTTTGGAAAGACATCTACCAATTAAAAGGCTACATACTATATCAATTAATCCTTTTAGCTACCATATAACTTTCCTAAGCTTAATAAAACCGTCTAAATGCAGCTGAAATAAAGTATAATAGACGTCACCTGTACTGAACGGGTTAAGGAGGGATGGTTCACTTTTTGGGTGATTTTTGCATGTATTCATTATTTTTCTAGTTTCCTCCCTAGACCTCCATCAAATTAAAAAAAAAAAAAAACATCCATTAGCTCCCCCTTCTAGATTAATTTGTACATTTTTCGGTAGAAAATTTTACCGGCCAAAGGCCGGTTCTTCCAACATTACAGGCTCACTATCGTTCGCCAGGGAAAACATCGACACCTAAATAGCACGAAAGGTCTAAATATTGACGAAGAAATAGGGCGATAGGTCTTAAAATCGATTAACTAATGGGGCAAACATCTTAACATCTGAAAACTAATGGGGCTAAACATGAGGGAGAAAGTGGTCCAGAAAACCGGCCCATCCCCCCTTAAAGGTACACTCGGATACCATAGTCTCTAGCCCACTCATAAATATTCCTGGTCTTCACGTATTTCATATTATAAAATTATATCTCTGGAAACGAATCTATGAATGTCATTTTCTACATAAAGTACAGTCGGCCAAATAAGTGATATCGCGGCACCAAGTATGTTTTGATCAATAATTGGTATCAGCAATATCTAAGCATTAATTCATCGTATCGAGTGAGCTATAAAAGCACGTTCCTATCTTTACACACCCTATTCAACATCTGACAGACATTAATACAGCATACAGCGAGCATGACGTAATGCCAGCGGCGACATGACTTATTTAGACAACCGTACAAAACTATAAATACCATTTATTAAAAAACAAAAAAAGTTCTATCCAAAAACCAATCCAGATAGATATAATTATATAAGAAACACATAGGGAGTCCACAGATTCTTATGGGTAGGCTACAGACTATGGCATCTGAGTACAAAGGAAATCAAACAACAACAGGTGTACATTGGTGGTAATAAACCCAAAAGGATATACAAATTAACCTCTTCTGTACCGGCGACGTCTATATATTTTTATTTTAGCTATATTTCGACGATTGTATGCAGCTTAGGAAGGATCTGTGGTAGTGGAAAGAGTCGAGTGAGATAGTTTAAAGCCTGTTAACCCCTTCTGTACCGGCGACGTCTTCTTAATTCAATTCTAGCTATATTTATACAACTATGTGCAGCCTAAGAAGAATCTGTGGTAGTGGAAAGGGTCAAGTGAGATAGTTCAAAGCCTGTTAATTGTTGGAGGCCCATTGTATACTGAATAAACCCGTCTAATAGTATCCAGAATGAATTAAGGGAATACTGCTTGGTTTTTGGCCTATATATTTATTTATTAATTTATTTTTTGAGTTTCCTCACTAGACCTCCATCAAACTTAGAAAAACACCCCCAAGATCGATTTGTAAATTTTTCGGTAGAAAAATGTCCCGGCCGAAGGCCAGTTCCTTCTAAAATTAGAGGCTCGCTATAGCTCGCCAGGAAAAAATCGACACATAAAGGGCACGACAGGTCTTAATATTGACAACAAAATGAGGCGAAAGGTCTCAAAATCACCAAACTAACGGAACGACCGTCTTAAAACCTCAAAACTAATATGCTAAACTTGAGGGAGAAGGCGGTCCATAAAAAGCGAGTACTACCCCCTTAAGAGGGCGGCACCAGTACTGGAAGGGTTAGTCCTCATCAATATAATACATTATTTTATATACAGTGTTGTTGTTCTTGTTTTTTGTTTATTTAATCTGGTGGAAAATAGAATCTCTTAACAAATGAATCGCGTTACTTAATTGAAAAAAATGAAACCACTTGTGGGCTGCTTTCCCCAGACTCCCACATCTCGAACATCAGTAGGGCTTCCTGAATATGCTAATGTAAGGGGTCTAATTTGACTAGGCTTGATTTTGGCAATATTTACACCAAGATTTTTACTGTTCACTCACTTTACCCTGATACTGAGGCCTTAGCGATAGGGGAGGTGTGGCAGAGTGTTCTTGCCATTGGACTGGTAATGCAATGGACCCGGGTTCGAATCCCAATATGTCAATGGGAAGATATTATTGGGATGGAATTTGTGCTGTACCTAGTTTCAGTGCATTACCACAACACACCGAAATGCCAAAAAATACCCTCATTGTTCCCTGATTAAATAGCATTGTATGAATATTCCCATATTCAAAATATGCTACAGGGGGGCAATGCCTAGCAAGTTAATTGCTCAATAGGTGGCGTTCTGAGAGTGAGGGTCCGAGTCTGGGGGATGAGACGGTGAAGCGCGGAGGCAAAGCGGTTTCAGAGATGGGGTTGCTACGAGCCATGAATGGGTGCTTCGCCTGTCTCACTCCTTAGACTGGACCAAGACCTCACGGGCCTCACCGTGTTCAGCGGTGGAGTGTAGAGGCTCTCAGCCTATGCCCGAGAGGGAGTAGTTGGAATATAGAAAAAAAATAAAATCGAGAGGCTTAGCAGGTTGAAATTTATGAGTTCTAACTCCAACTTAAAACTATAGTCCTACCTTGGATATCGTACGTAATATGTATCATTTGTACATCAATTTCGTTTGGATCGTATAAAAGTAATTCAAGTATTTTTTGAAAGTCTTATTAGAATCGTAAGTAAATTGAGAAGTTCATTTATTCAAGATAATGTTATATTTGATATACCACAAGATGTTGACCCCAGAGTCCATCCCAGTGGTCCTGACCTAGTGGCTGTACTGAGACAGGAGGCTGTTGGTGTTATTGGGACTGGAGCTAACCTTCACCCCATTGTGACCTGTTGTACGCCTTATGAACCTAGTGACTGAAGTGTGTGTTTACTAGCGTAGTGACCTTGGGGTAACCTGTTGAATCTTTTTAGTTAACTTTGATGTGGTGATAAGAAGCAGTTAATTTATACCAATATATTCCGTGGTTGACTAAGTGGAAAACGAAATTTGTATATTGTAGTGTTTTCGTATAAGTTCATTATGTCAGTAATGATCCTATTGATTAGTGCATCCCAGTGAAAAGTATATTTTCCTTTACAGTGTTTTAATATAGCTAAGTGATACCAAACGGTATATTGCATTCATTCACCTGTATTTCTTTGCATGCAACGGCCATTAAGCTACCAGGGTAATCAATTGGATTAATCATCTTCAGTTAAGTAAGCCTTACATAATGAATGGAATGACCTTGAAATAAATAAGGAAAGTCGAGGAATAATAGACCAAGTGGAAAAGACTCCAAAAGACAACGAAATCCCCCCCTTACAGGAGCAATTTATAGCGAGGCCTTCCTAAGGGTTAAGTGCCCCATTAATTACTCCTTCCATTCTTCTATACATTAGGCTACCATAGCGCAGTTGAAATATACGTACATGCTCAGATTAATATGCAGGATTCGAAACTGCATAATAAATCGTAGGCTTGTGCATATTTCTTTAACTATCTTGATAGCGTAATGCATAGTGCGCGGAATTTCGATGTGAGTATCCTAGGCTCGAGTCCTCGGAGTGCCACATGTATTTGTTGATTTCATTAATTGAGTTTAGAGGTGAGGTTGGTTGGTGTAAAAAACATAATAATAAAGACCGACAGTTTAATCTGGTTATTATTTGACGATTTTATACAATTTAGGAAGGGTCTGTGGGAATTAAAAGGGTAAAGACTATCTCAATTAACCCTCTGGCTTCTATATACCCTTCCTAATCTAAATAAAACCGTCTAATGGTAACCAGAAAACAGAAAATAAATGCATCACCGTATCTTCTAAGGGTCACTATAATATTATGTTATGCTTAGAAAACAAATGTGCTATTACTTTAATACAATAAATACAGTAACTTAATGTCAGTCTCGTTATTATTTACATCCAGGTGTTTATACTTCCTCCACAGCATATGCCATGGTTTTCCTGCCTCCCCTTCTCTCTCATGTTTAGCCCCATTAGTTTTAGTTAATTAAAAACCCAATACACAGGGTAGCCTCCAAGAAGAAAAAGTGGGCGTGGCCTAATGCAGCCCAAATTATAATGTTAAACTTGCAAAATAAACAAACCAAACCAGGGACGACACAATATAAAGGCAAAATAACTTATCAGAATAGTTATGTGGAATTACCGCTTTAATAAAATAAAATGTTGAAATAAATGAACACAAAGCCACTACATAGGGTGTACATCACTACATGAGCAAGTTAATCTGTTTCCAAAGCAAACTAATCGCACATAATATAACAATTATAACCATATAGTATAGTTGCCAACTCGGATTTTTGCGGAGTTCGTATGATGTTACCTAACCCAAATATACTGTACAGTAGTTCATATAATATCTGCTTAGCCCACATCTAAATGTTATCTAACCCAAATATACTGTACAGTCACATCTAAATGTTATCTAACCCAAATATACTGTACAGTAGTTCATATAATATCTGCTTAGCCCACATCTAAATGTTATCTAACCCAAATATACTGTACAGTAGTTCATATAATATCTGCTTAGCCCACATCTAAATGTTATCTAACCCAAATATACTGTACAGTAGTTCATATAATATCTACAGTAGTTCATATAATATCTGCTTAGCCCACATCTAAATGTTATCTAACCCAAATATACTGTACAGTAGTTCATATAATATCTGCTTAGCCCACATCTAAATGTTATCTAACCCAAATATACTGTACAGTAGTTCATATAATATCTGCTTAGCCCACATCTAAATGTTATCTAACCCAAATATACTGTACAGTAGTTCATATAATATCTGCTTAGCCCACATCTAAATGTTATCTAACCCAAATATACTGTACAGTAGTTCATATAATTTTTTTTTTTTTTTTTTTTTTTTCTATGTGATTGAGGGAGGCAAAAGGCATAACTGCCTATAGCGAGTGCCTCCCCCATAGTTGAAAGAGTGACAGGGCCAAAATCAAGGGACGTTCGAGCCAAAATGCCTGGACACACGGAGTTTGAAGCAATTTAAGTCATAGGAAGAGGGAAAGACTGATTCTGGGAGAGAGTTCCAGAGCTCAGATGTTGAGTAGAAGAAAGTTTGAGAGTAACGTTTCACTCTTGGGTTGGAGAGTTGCACAGAGTAGGGGTGGGATTGAGTTGCAAGACGGGTACCACGTGCCCTACGTAAAGGAGGTGGTATGCACTGGGATAGCTCTGAGGAACACTGATTATTATAGTAGCGATAGAATAGCGAGAGAGATGCAACATTGCGGCGGAGAGAGAGAGATTGCAGAGAGTTGGTGAGTGGACGGGAGTTAATGATACGAAAGGCCTTCCTTTCAACTTTGTCTAGGAGAGCGGTGTGAGAGGAACCTCCCCACACATGTGAACAATACTCAATACAAGGGCGCACTATGCCCCTGTACAGAGCAAGAAGCTGTGCAGGGGAAAAGAACCCCCTAAGGCGGTTGAGCACACCCAGCTTCTGGGAGGCTGCCTTAGCAAGACTGGTAATATGGTCCTTAGCCCACATCTAAATGTTATCTAACCCAAATATAATGTACAGTAGTTCATATAATATCTGCTTAGCCCACATCTAAATGTTATCTAACCCAAATATACTGTACAGTAGTTCATATAATATCTCCTTAGCCCACATCTAAATGTTATCTAACCCAAATATACTGTACAGTAGTTCATATAATATCTGCTTAGCCCACATCTAAATGTTATCTAACCCAAATATACTGTACAGTAGTTCATATAATATCTGCTTAGCCCACATCTAAATGTTATCTAACCCAAATATACTGTACAGTAGTTCATATAATATCTGCTTAGCCCACATCTAAATGTTATCTTACCCAAATACTGTACAGTAGTTCATATAATATCTGCTTAGCCCACATCTAAATGTTATCTAACCCAAATATACTGTACAGTAGTTCATATAATATCTGCTTAGCCCACATCTAAATGTTATCTAACCCAAATATACTGTACAGTAGTTCATATAATATCTGCTTAGCCCACATCTAAATGTTATCTGTAACCTTCATTTTCAAGTCATTAGCCCATTAGCATGTATATCATTATATTTTCTTAACTATTAGACCATTATGTATTATTCTGTATACTTACCCATGTATTGGTAGGTTTTCTTAACTATTAGACCATTATGTATTATTCTGTATACTTACCCATGTATTGGTAGGGTTTCTTAACTATTAGACCATTATGTATTATTCTGTATACTTACCCATGTATTGGTAGGTTTTCTTAACTATTAGACCATTATGTATTATTCTGTATACTTACCCATGTATTGGTAGGTTTTCTTAACTATTAGACCATTATGTATTATTCTGTATACTTACCCATGTATTGGTAGGTTTTCTTAACTATTAGACCATTATGTATTATTCTGTATACTTACCCATGTATTGGTAGGTTTTCTAAGAGCTAATGATAGAAAACGAGACAGTTCCCCTGTAATTTAAGGGGAGTCACCGGCTTTTTTTATCTTTCTCTCCTTTTCTCTCTTTCCCTGGCTTGTATCCATTCGGCCTCATTCAGCCAACTGTTTTAAGACTTTTATCCCCATCCAGGTGTCGATACTTACCTGGCGAGCGATAGCGAGCCAGCATTGTATGGGGAAATCAAGCTTCGCCGGAGAAAGTTTTCTATCGAAAAATGTACAAATTTAGCTTGCTGTCAAAACAAACCTATATATACGCTGCCTCGCTACCGCTCGCCAGGAACATATTGACACCTGGATGGTGGTAAACGTCTTAAAACAGTAGGCTGAATGGGGCCGAATGGATACAAGCCAAAGAGAGAGGGTGAGAAAGAGAACAAAAGCGAGGTGGGCTCCCTTAAGGGTTGACTGACATGAAACTACTTTCAGCACGACCAAGGTAAAAACTTTTAAAAATAAATATATATGTAACACCCCGTTCTTAACATTAATCATCATTTACAAACCCCAATGTACTTTAATAAACTTAGTAATGAAAGCATATGGACCTCCCGGGATTCAAACTCGGGACACCACACCCAGAACATAAGCATCACCAACACATACGGGTTAGGTCAGGTGAGGTGAATGGGGTAAATGTCTATAATTGCACCTATACGAGCAAAACAAATTATTATTGTATTTAACAGGAAGGTACGTCGAGGTAAGTGATGTGGTATAGGTGGCAATATGCGGAAATAGATTATAAGGGCATTCCGCCCCCTCTGACAAAAGTCTATCAATCTAGATGTGACACGGATTTTAAGTTTCAGAGACATTAGCCTAACCTAACAACCTTACCTAACCTATCCTAGTATTATGGGTGGGGGCTGCCCCCACACCCCCGCTGGTTGGGTAAAACGGTAGAAATCCAGTTGGGGTGGAGTGAGTAACCGTAGATTTTCGTAAGGGGGTCAGGGGGGCGGAATGCCCTTATAATCCATTTCTGCATATTGCCACCTATACCACATCACTTACCTCGTCGTACCTTCCTTTTAAATACAATAATAATTTGTTTAGCAATTAATAGGTGCAATTATAGAATAATTCCGTGAATGGATTTAGGGAGTAGCATTTACAACGGCACCTCATACAGACTGTCTCAATTAACCCTTTCACTTCCATATACCTTTCCTAATCTAAATAAAACCGTTAACTAATAGCCAGACAACGAAAAAGAAATGTGGGTAAGCTCCTGTGTAGCGGGAAGAACTGTTTTTCAGATGCCTATTTACTAAGAAACATTGAACAATATATTTAACCTAACCTAACCAAAACCTAACCTATCCAAACCAAAACCTAATCTAGCATATTAATATTAGTGGACTATTTATGGATGTAAAATCTAAAAATATATATTGTAACATTACTAGATTATTGAGATATAAGTACAGTACAGGAATATACCGAAATGTGCTTATATATATATTGTAACATTACTAGATTATTGAGATATAAGTAAAGTACAGGAATATACCGAAATGTGCTTATATATATATTGTAACATTACTAGATTATTGAGATATAAGTACAGTACAGGAATATACCGAAATGTGCTTATATATATTGTAACATTACTAGATTATTGAGATATAAGTAAAGTACAGGAATATACCGAAATGTGCTTATATATATTGTAACATTACTAGATTATTGAGATATAAGTAAAGTACAGGAATATACCGAAATGTGCTTATATATATTGTAACATTACTAGATTATCGAGATATAAGTACAGTACAGGAATATACCGAAATGTGCTTATATATATTGTAACATTACTAGATTATTGAGATATAAGTAAAGTACAGGAATATACCGAAATGTGCTTATATATATTGTAACATTACTAGATTATTGAGATATAAGTAAAGTACAGGAATATACCGAAATGTGCTTATATATATTGTAACATTACTAGATTATTGAGATATAAGTAAAGTACAGGAATATACCGAAATGTGCTTATATATATTGTAACATTACTAGATTATCGAGATATAAGTACAGTACAGGAATATACCGAAATGTGCTTATATATATTGTAACATTACTAGATTATTGAGATATAAGTAAAGTACAGGAATATACCGAAATGTGCTTATATATATTGTAACATTACTAGATTATCGAGATATAAGTACAGTATATAAGTACAGTACAGATTGGTAGGCACCAATCGATCAGGGCTAGACCCAGGTGAGGTTATAGGCATGTGATAAAGAGTCGCTGGAACTCCTGTTTCATTTGCTTGGCCTCTCTTACTGATTTTCTTTGTGCCTCATTTACACTGAGAGCAATCCAGCTAGCTCTCACAAACACCTCCTACTCCTATCCACTTCACTACACTAAACATGCACACCACACTTTCCTCCACACCAAATTAAAAAAACACAAAATGATGAATTTTAGCCCAGCCTCGGAGTCCCCAGGGGGGGGGACCATAAATGCCCCCTCACCCGACCGACCATCCCCTGACGACCCCACACAATTACCTGGACCTCGGCCTGTTACTCTTTCTATTAATTTCTGCAACATTCGCGGACTTTCCTCTAACTTTCACTCTGTTGAACACCATCTCTCCTCCTACAAACCTGATCTTCTCTTCCTCACCGAAACCCAGGTGTCTGTAGCAACATCCAGCAACCCCTTCTCTGTATCCTCCTACTTTCTCTATCCTAGTTTCAAAGCCAAAGGTGGATGTTGTACATATGTGCACAACAAACTCACTTGCTCTCGTGTTCCCGATTTCGACTCCTCTGAATTCTCAACTTTATGGCTCAAACTTTCCTGTCATTCTCTTACTAAATATTTCTGTGCTGTCTATCTTTCCCCTAACTCTACCAACTTTCCTAAATTCTTTGACTATCTAAACTCTACAGTGGAACACATTCTATCCATTTCTCCTTTCTCAGAAATCTCCATCTTAGGAGATTTCAACGTTCACCACCGCCAATGGCTCTCCTCTCACACTACTGATCCACCTGGTGAACAAGCCTACGTCTTTTCTATCCTAAATGACCTAGAGCAGTTAGTTCAGCAACCCACCCGTATCCCGGATCGCATCGGAGATCGGCCCAACATTCTTGACCTGTTTCTAACTTCTAACCCTTCTTCTTATACTGTCGATCTTTTCTCTCCTTTGGGCTCCTCCGACCATAAACTTATCTCTGTCACCTGTCCTATCTCTCCAGTACAGCCACCCGATCCTCCTAGCCGGCGGCGCTTGTGGCACTTTGGCGCTGCCGACTGGGAGGCTCTTCGGCAGTACTTCTTTGATTTCCCATGGAATGATTTCTGCTTCCATGGCCGGGGACCCTCGGAGAGTGCTGAACGCATTACCGAGGTAATCCTATCGGGCATGGAAGCATACATTCCATTCTCTTTCTCTCAGACTAATGCTAAAAAATCTTGGTTTACTCACGCCTGTTCTACTGCTGTCCGCAATAAGGAGGAAGCATTCAAACGGTACCGACGCCTTAAAACTCAAGACTCTCATTCTTCATATGTTTCTGCCCGGAATCAAGCCAAATCTGTTCTTCGACTTGCCAAACACTCTTTCATCAATAATAAATGCACTGAACTATCCAACTCTAGCTCTTCCCAAGCTTTCTGGCATCTAGCCAAAAACCTCTCCAACAATTTCTCTTCCTCGTCTTTCCCTCCCCTTTCCCACTCTGATGGCACAACCATCACTTCTTCCTCTGACAAAGCTAAACTCTTCGCTCAAACTTTTGCTAGAAACTCCACCTTGGATGATTCCGGTGCTATTCCTCCCTCTCCGCCCTCCTCTCTCTTACTTATGCCTAATATCCTAATCTCTTCTAAAGATGTACTTTCTACCCTCTCTGGGCTTAACACTAATAAGGCGTACGGTCCGGACGGTGTTCCTCCTGTTGTTCTCAAAAACTGTGCTTCCGTGCTGACTCCCTGCCTAGGCAAACTCTTTCGTCTCTGTCTATCCTCTAACGTCTTCCCTTCATGCTGGAAGTTTGCTCACATTCAACCTGTCCCAAAGAAGGGTGACCGCTCTCAACCCTCCAACTATCGTCCAATTGCTCTTATCTCTTGTCTTTCTAAAGTTTTTGAAACTATTCTTGCTTCCAAATTTCTTAAGCATTTCTCTTCTCATAATCTGCTCTCAGATCGCCAGTATGGCTTCCTTAAGGGTCGCTCTACTGGTGATCTTCTTTCATATCTTACTAACTCTTGGTCATCCTCCTTTCGGGACTTCGGTGAGACTTTTTCTATTGCACTAGACATATCGAAAGCCTTCGATAGAGTCTGGCATAAATCTTTAATTTCTAAACTACCCTCCTTCGGTTTCTATCCCTCCATCTGTGCCTTTGTCTCTAATTTCCTTTCTGGCCGTTCCATAGCTGCGGTTGTGGACGGCCATTGTTCACTTCCTCACCCTATAAACTCCGGTGTTCCTCAGGGCTCTGTCCTATCTCCTATTCTCTTTCTAATTTTTATAAATGATCTCCTTAACTGTACCTTAATTCCCATCCATTCATACGCAGACGACTCAACTTTACACTACTCCATTAGTTTTTCAGAACGCCCCAGCCAGCAATCCCTCAACGACAAACGTAATGAAGCCATAGAACTCTTAAATTCTGATCTAAATACTATTTCCAATTGGGGCAGAGAAAACCTTGTTAACTTTAATGCTTCCAAAACCCAATTTCTCCATCTATCTACCCGTCAGGATCTCCCAGCGGACTATCCCTTATTCTTCAACAATACAAAAATCAACCCTTCATCTTCTCTCAATATTCTTGGTGTCTCTTTTTCTTCTACTCTCATTTGGAAGGACCATATTACCAGTCTTGCTAAGGCAGCCTCCCAGAAGCTGGGTGTGCTCAACCGCCTTAGGGGGTTCTTTTCCCCTGCACAGCTTCTTGCTCTGTACAGGGGCATAGTGCGCCCTTGTATTGAGTATTGTTCACATGTGTGGGGAGGTTCCTCTCACACCGCTCTCCTAGACAAGGTTGAAAGGAAGGCCTTTCGTATCATTAACTCCCGTCCACTCACCAACTCTCTGCAATCTCTCTCTCTCTCCGCCGCAATGTTGCATCTCTCTCGCTATTCTATCGCTACTATAATAATCAGTGTTCCTCAGAGCTATCCCAGTGCATACCACCTCCTTTACGTAGGGCACGTGGTACCCGTCTTGCAACTCAATCCCACCCCTACTCTGTGCAACTCTCCAACCCAAGAGTGAAACGTTACTCTCAAACTTTCTTCTACTCAACATCTGAGCTCTGGAACTCTCTCCCAGAATCAGTCTTTCCCTCTTCCTATGACTTAAATTGCTTCAAACTCCGTGTGTCCAGGCATTTTGGCTCGAACGTCCCTTGATTTTGGCCCTGTCACTCTTTCAACTATGGGGGAGGCACTCGCTATAGGCAGTTATGCCTTTTGCCTCCCTCAATCACATAGAAAAAAAAAAAAAAAAAAAAAAAAAGTACAGGAATATACCGAAATGTGCTTATATATATTGTAACATTACTAGATTATTGAGATATAAGTAAAGTACAGGAATATACCGAAATGTGCTTATATATATTGTAACATTACTAGATTATTGAGATATAAGTAAAGTACAGGAATATACCGAAATGTGCTTATATACTGTATATTGTAACATTACTAGATTATCGAGATATAAGTACAGTACAGGAATATACCGAAATGTGCTTATATATATATTGTAACATTACTAGATTATTGAGATATAAGTACAGTACAGGAATATACCAAAATGTGCTTATATATATTGTAACATTACTAGATTATTGAGATATAAGTAAAGTACAGGAATATACCGAAATGTGCTTATATATATTGTAACATTACTAGATTATTGAGATATAAGTACAGTACAGGAATATACCAAAATGTGCTTATATATATTGTAACATTACTAGATTATTGAGATATAAGTACAGTACAGGAATATACCGAAATGTGCTTATAGGTAAGGTTAATGTGCTTACCAGTATTAGGCATATTTCTAGCGGTGGCTCCAACTCTATTTGGGCAGTACAAATATGTCCGATCATCTGTTTATGGTCAGGTCAGGTCAGGTGAAGGTATTGAGGGATAAGTCTTTACTACGGCACCTCTTAGCTACTTTCCGAAGAGTGTTTAGAGGGGAGAAGGGGTAGGGAGAGAGGAAGCTGTTGGAGTGGCTTTGCTATGTGTGTTATTAGTCTGTATATGGTGATGGTGAAGGTATTGAGGGATAAGTCTTTACAACGGCACCTTGTATCTACTTTCCAAAGAGTGTTTAGAGGGGAGAAGGGGTGGAGAAAGAGAGGAAGCTGTTGGATTGGCTATGTTGTGTGTGTTATTAGTCTGTATACGTCGTCGACGTGTCCCCAGACTGGGTGCGAGCATGTGAAACAGGCTAGGACGAACTGCCACACCCACTAAATATGTCCGCCTTGGCTGGGATTGAACCCAGGTCAAGCAGATTCACACGTTTATATCCTTATTAAATAGTTTCTGATATTATAAACCGGGGCATTTTAGTTTTAAGATAATATACTAGGTTAGGTAAGGTTGTTAGGTTAGGCTAATAAACAAACAAATTGGATCAATTCTTAACCCATCCAGTCCCGGTGACGTCCTTTTCATTATTTTCATTCTTAAGGGGGGTGACCTGCTTTTTGCTATTTCTGTCCTTTTCTCTCTTTCTCTGGCTTGTATCCATTCGGCCCATTCAGCCAACTATTTTAAGACGTTTATCCCCATCTAGGTGTCGATTTCTTCCTGGCGAGCGATAGCGAGCCAGCATTATATGAAGAAATCCGGCTTCGCCGGAGAAATTTTTCTATCAAAAAATGTACAAAGTTAGCCTGCTGTCAAACAAAAATAAAAAATATGCTGGCTCGCTACCGCTCACCAGTAAAAAATTTACACCTGGATGGGGATAAACGTTTTAAAACAGTAGGCTGAATGGGGCCAAATGGATACAAGCCAGAGAAAGATAGAAAAGGAGAGAACACAAACAGGTCACCCCCCTTAAGCTGCACAGAATCGCCTACATCTAGCTAGAAATAAAACATAAAAGATAATTATAGGGAATTGGCTCGCAGCCTTATTATACATAATGTATTAGGGACAATGTAGGTCTATGGAATCCTTATACTGTACTCATGTATAATAGGCTCGCAGCCTTATTATACATAATGTATTAGGGACAATGTAGGTCTATGGAATCCTTATACTGTACTCATGTATAATAGGCTCGCAGCCTTATTATACATAATGTATTAGGGACAATGTAGGTCTATGGAATCCTTATACTGTACTCATGTATAATAGGCTCGCAGCCTTATTATACATAATGTATTAGGGACAATGTAGGTCTATGGAATCCTTATACTGTACTCATGTATAATAGGCTCGCAGCCTTATTATACATAATGTATTAGGGACAATGTAGGTCTATGGAATCCTTATACTGTACTCATGTATAATAGGCTCGCAGCCTTAATACATAATGTATTAGGGACAATGTAGGTCTATGGAATCCTTATACTGTACTCATGTAAAATAGGCTCGCAGCCTTATTATACATAATGTATTAGGGACAATGTAGGTCTATGGAATCCTTATACTGTACTCATGTATAATAGGCTCGCAGCCTTATTATACATAATGTATTAGGGACAATGTAGGTCTATGGAATCCTTATACTGTACTCATGTATAATAGGCTCGCAGCCTTATTATACATAATGTATTAGGGACAATGTAGGTCTATGGAATCCTTATACTGTACTCATGTAAAATAGGCTCGCAGCCTTATTATACATAATGTATTAGGGACAATGTAGGTCTATGGAATCCTTATACTGTACTCATGTATAATAGGCTCGCAGCCTTATTATACATAATGTATTAGGGACAATGTAGGTCTATGGAATCCTTATACTGTACTCATGTATAATAGGCTCGCAGCCTTATTATACATAATGTATTAGGGACAATGTAGGTCTATGGAATCCTTATACTGTACTCATGTATAATAGGCTCGCAGCCTTATTATACATAATGTATTAGGGACAATGTAGGTCTATGGAATCCTTATACTGTACTCATGTAAAATAGGCTCGCAGCCTTATTATACATAATGTATTAGGGACAATGTAGGTCTATGGAATCCTTATACTGTACTCATGTATAATAGGCTCGCAGCCTTATTATACATAATGTATTAGGGACAATGTAGGTCTATGGAATCCTTATACTGTACTCATGTATAATAGGCTCGCAGCCTTATTATACATAATGTATTAGGGACAATGTAGGTCTATGGAATCCTTATACTGTACTCATGTATAATAGGCTCACAGCCTTATTATACATAATGTATTAGGGACAATGTAGGTCTATGGAATCCTTATACTGTACTCATGTATAATCCACTGTGGGAGAATAATTTTGATCACATTTAAAAAACCCGATATTAATAGAAAAAACGCCCATTCTAATCAATCTCTGAGCTTTTTCGGACATCCTCACTGTTTACAAACGCCTTCTTCAGTATAATCGACATTTACCTCCTGCTGGCAACATAGATGACGATTTCAATAATTCATGGGGGGTTGGGGGGGGGGGGGGGGCAAACCCCCCCCCCTCAACCCATTGTGTATCCCACATTGGAATTATAACTAAAACCATGAAAACACTAATTTCTCAAAATCTGGAGGAAAAAACATGAAAAATAAGGGTGCGAGCCTATTCCCTATAATAAGGGTGCGAGCCTATTCCCTATAATAAGGGTGCGAGCCTATTCCCTATAATAAGGGTGCGAGCCTATTCCCTATAATAAGGGTGCGAGCCTATTCCCTATAATAAGGGTGCGAGCCTATTCCCTATAATAAGGGTGCGAGCCTATTCCCTATAATAAGGGTGCGAGGCTATTCCCTATAATAAGGGTGCGAGCCTATTCCCTATAATAAGGGTGCGAGCCTATTCCCTATAATAAGGGTGCGAGCCTATTCCCTATAATAAGGGTGCGAGCCTATTCCCTATAATAAGGGTGCGAGCCTATTCCCTATAATAAGGGTGCGAGCCTATTCCCTATAATAAGGGTGCGAGCCTATTCCCTATAATAAGGGTGCGAGCCTATTCCCTATAATAAGGGTGCGAGCCTATTCCCTATAATTACCAAGTAAAATTAAAAAGATGTCGCTGGTACAGAAGGGATCAATCACATCTTTAATTTTTCTAAGGTATCTCGAACTGAACCGAAACCGGAAAATATAACCGAAACTACCACTAATTTTCCCATGGATTTTCTTTTAGGTTTTAGGTAGTTTTCATCATTATACAGTAGTTTAGTTACAATCCCCGGAAAATGTCATTTCTCCCATTATCCAACGATCTTAAAAGACTTAGATGTAAGCCATTTTCAGAGTAAATATTCATTTTCTTTTGCCTTTGGATACAGGATGGGTTGAGGGGGGGCTTTGCCCCCCCCCCCCCCCCTCACGACTTATTGAAATCAGCATCTGTTTTAACAGCTTAATAAGAGTTTCACTGCCGTCAATAGGGAAATTTATAGGGATTTGTTTTTACAGTACTTTATATAGTGCACATAAAATGTATCTCCGGATGTTGAAACACATTTTGATATGATCTTTGCAACATCCTTATTCTATAATAGCCTTCAAATATTGAGAAATAATTAGTGGTAGTTTCGGTTATAAGTACTCCGTAATCTTCCTAATTAACGTTTTCGAGATAGTTCGAAGCCTGTTAATCGCTGGAGGCCCTTTATAACTGAATAAAATCGTCTAACAGCAGCCAGAATAAAGTTAAAAGGACGGCACCGCTACTGAAAGGATAGTTCAAAGCCTGTTATTTGCTGGAGGGCCCTCGTAACCCCTTCTGTACCGGCGACGTCATTTTAATTATACTATGGCCGCGATAACTCTACAGTTATACTACGCCTATTTTATCGCTATTCTGTTGGTACTAATAGGTTAATATTATTAGTAGTAGACTTAGTATGGTTTGATGATGCGCGGAAATGTATATTTGACTTGAAAGATACATTGAAGAATTACAAACCTTCGATAATGTGAGGTTTATTTACCTGCGTGTACAGTCGGTTGGGCCGTGGCGTACTTGTTTTTTGCCCCCTGCTGTCAATATATATGATGATGACAATAAGCCATTGGGGGGGGGGGGGGGGGGAAGTGGGGCAAAGCCCCCCCTCATGGGGAAAACGTTTTATCAGAGGCTTGTAATTACTTCCAAACATTATATATTAATGAAAATTAACACAGCAAACTATTAACCCTTGTCTATCGGGTCCCGACTTAAGTCCGTTAGAGAACCAAGGCCTAAAGAGCGGGTCCCGACTTAAGTCCAATGCGATTTTGAGCACATAATCGGCTCTGAGAGAGAGTCCATGCGATGGGAGGAGCGCGGGTGGGCTCTGACCGTTCAGCGTGGACATAGTCCCGCCTCTGACACCACCACCACATATCTACACCTCCCTGGTCCCGCGATACAGGGTAAAATCTGAGGAAATTACTGTATTTTAGAGTTTTCCCTTCGTATTGCAACATCGTTGCAAGAGAACCCGAGGTCGTACAAGGATGGTTCAGGTGGCATTGGAAAGCTCAATTATCGCCCTTTCACGGATACATAATTGTATTACGCTCTGGCTCTTCTTTATGCATGAAAAGAGCATGGAATGAAGCTCGTTTAGGGTAAATCTGCCCGCTTGGCAGGTAGTAGCGTTACAAAACCAGCCGCTAGGGAGGTGTTAATCCATGGGGAAATTAGTGACATTAATATATACAAATTCCGGGGTTTTTTCAGTGTCCGCGTCTGCTGAACCATCCAAAAAACACGCTAAAAGGCGTGTTTTGAAGGGGGGAGGTGGGACAGATAGTGGGGGAGGGGTAGTATAACTGTAGATTTACCAAAGACGTCTCTGGTACAAAAAGGGTTAAAATGACTAAAATCGTCTTATAGTAGCCAGAATAAAGTTAAAAGGACGGCACCAGTACTGATAGGGTAGTTCGAAGCCTGTTAATTGCTGGAGGGGTAAATATCCTGTTTTACACCGGGGACGATTTTTACAAGTATTTTTTTATTTTTTTCCTTGTTTTTGGTTTTTTTAGGGCTGTTTTTTAGGGCTGTTTCCCCATCGGAAAATGCAAAAAAATTAGCCTGACCTAACCTAACCTAACTGAAAACTAACCTGTCTCCGCGACGGTCTAAACCCAGCTCACGTTCCCTGTTTATGGGTGCGCGACGGTCTAAACCCAGCTCACATTCCCTGTTTATGGGTGCGCGACGGTCTAAACCCAGCTCACGTTCCCTGTTTATGGGTGCGCGACGGTCTAAACCCAGCTCACGTTCCCTGTTTATGGGTGCGCGACGGTCTAAACCCAGCTCGTGTTCCCTGTTTATGGGTTCGCGACAGTCTAAACCCAGCTCACGTTCCCTGTGTTATGGGTGAACAATCCAACAGTTTCTCGTATTTCACTTGTAGTGATTTTGCGACGGTAATTACATGTACTGTACACCAACAAAGTATCGTTCATGAAAGTGATAAAACACTGATAATCATCGATGGGGCCCGTAACTGGTTGGACATAAACTAATACCGGCGAAAGGTCTTAAAATCGACTAACTAAAGCCCGGTTCACACGAGCCGTCTTTTGCGGATCCGTTTTTGGGCCTGTGACGTCACATACGAAAAACGTAAGCGGAAAAGTAAAGTTGAATGGAAATGCGGAGAGCGCGGGCCAGACTCTGGGGTGCGGAACGTAGCCTACTTCTCTGGCGTAAGATAAACACCTACTAGACGAACGTTAACATGGGCTGAGAAACGATCTTTCTTGGTGTTTATTTCTTAATTTTGAACGAAGATGAACCACCACCGTAATTCAAAGCATATTAACTAGGAACATACATCAAAACCAAACCATTACGTAGCCTGCAGTTGCCCACATACTTATATAAGTTATTGAGTATATATCACTGTTATGCCCGGTCCAAATTGGAACGCGAGATATTCTGAGTGCAATGATTAACTCTCTAACTGGAGAAGTATACCTTTAACTTTAATAAAGAGACAACACGGCGGAGAATAATTATACAGGCGACAAGTTAACATGGGTTTTATTCACTTTACACCTGGTTCATGGAGGAGCAATATATTTAATTCTGGAACACTGAGATCATCAAAATGGCAACACTGGTAAATAGAGCATACAAATAATAATATGATTAGCAATTATAAGGCAAGAGTCGAACAATGGGTCCGGACTCAAGTTAACAATAACTCCTCGGATACAATGATAGAGTATCCAAAATAGTGGAGGCTTACCTCCCACTCAACTAGATCTCAAGCAAGATCTCAGCAAGGTAACAAGAGTGCAGTAATGGCAGATGTCGTCTGGATCATACTATGATGTCCCCGGCAATCATGACGTTAACTGACTCTAAAGCAACAATGACCAAGTGGTCATCAACAATAAGGTGGGCTCTGAAAGGCTCACAAATGAACGGAATTCTACAGGTGTGCTAGATCTCACCTGGCAAGATTATTTGTTCTAAAACTACTTGTGTGGGCAACTAGCAAGATGCGGAAGGCTGATACAACAATCGTCGGGAGCTGAGATAGAGTGAGATCTATTAGAGTTATGAACCTGACAGAATGTTAAGTGAATGAGGCTAGAAGTTATACAAGGGAACAAGGTTACGTGTAAATAGGTGTGTATGTCATATGCTGTGGGTCTTATATAGGCGCGTCCCCTCTGACGGGCTATGGGAGACCAATAACCCTGGAATGTGCGGATATAAGGATCCCCTGATAGTTATGTCTAATGTGTCCCGGCAAGTGGGCAGATTAACGTCAATTTACGTAGAGAGAGGAAAGCCCTCTCGCAAGACGTTATTTAGTGAGAACCCCTGAAGATAACTTCAACCACTACCCTGAGACAACTCTATACCCATAAACCGTAATAAGGCACTTAAAGGAGAGCTGGAGTGAAAAGGTGCCATAGATCGAGGGAGAATCCAGTGGTCCAGGAGGGTGGCTGGGGCGTGGCACTTCCGGATGTTGGTCCGGGATTAGGCTGTACTCCTATGTCCTTACAGCTCCTTGCTTTTCTGCGCCTACCACGGGAGGCACCCGGGTTCCTCTTGCACTCCGCGTGAGCAGGGACTTACGAAGAGTATGCCTGAGTTCTGCTACAGGGTTTGGTGGGGGGCTACGGCGACTAGCATAATGGTCTGTATAGAGTTGCAAGCAGTCTATCCAGTGACACTATGGTTAGTCTAAGGTTTGGGACAATTAAATTACTCCCTTGCAACTCCTCTGGAACCACAAGACTAATACAGTAAATAGAGGCCAGTGAAGGTGGGGCCCAAAGTGGGTTGCACAATCTAGTCCTCTTCCTGAAAGGGGGAACCCGACCTGGTCGTCTCTAAGTACTGCACTATCCTTATAATCCCTTGAAAGGAACAAGACAGGAATCCTCATTTACTTGGTCTGGGCACAGCATCAAAGGCCAGGAAGGTGGGGCCCAAAGTGGGTTGCACAAGCTAGTCCTCCTCCTGAAGGGGGGAACCTGACCTGGTCGTCTCCGATCACTGCACACAGCTTCAAGTGTGAACACCAGCTATTCTGGCTGCTTTTGTCTCTGGAACCACAAGACTAATACAGTAAATAGAGGCCAGTGAAGGTGGGGCCCAAAGTGGGTTGCACAATCTAGTCCTCTTCCTGAAGGAGGGAACCCGACCTGGTCGTCTCTAAGTACTGCACTATCCTTGTAATCCCTTGAAAGGAACAAGACAGGAATCCTTATTCACTTGGTCTGGGCACAGCATCGAAGGCCAGGAAGGTGGGGCCCAAAGTGGGTTGCACAAGCTAGTCCTCTTCCTGAAGGGGGGAACCCGACATGGTCGTCTCCGATCACTGCACACAGCTTCAAGTGTGAACACCAGCTATTCTGGCTGCTTTTACCCAGATAAAGAGATACCAAAGGCAAGCTTAGTTACTGATGTCCAGACTGGCTGAGTACTTGTGAATATTATTGCCCAGACTTAAGGCGCTGGGGTGGTGTCTGCGCGTGGTGGTTAGGTCCTTGTAGTCCTGGGAGTGGTGCGCCTGGACTTTTGGCTGGCCCTTGTAGATGTAGCTGGAGGAAGATTCCTCAGGGCAGATCTGTACACATTATGGGGTGATGGCTTCCTGGTGGGAGAGGAAGCGGATGAGTTTCTTACAATGGATGATGACTTATTCTGGGGGTTAAGACTTATTGTTGGCTGGAAGGATAGGCAAGTTTTGGTTTATGAGTGACTTTAACCCGGGACAATGGTTTAGATTGAATGGATGCAAGAGCTTTAGGTTCCTTGATAGGGGATATGAAAGGCAATCTGGGGAAGAGAGGTTTTGGTTCTGAAAGAGCTTTAGGTTCTTTGATAGGGGATATGAAAGGTAATTTAGGAAACCACCTGGTACCACCTGTTGTTGTGTAGCTAGGTTGAGGAGTTACTGGGCTGTCTGATGGGGGTTTGTAATGGTTACCCCTGCGATGGTCATTTTCTTTGGCTCTGGTGGTTACAGAAAATGACTTGCCGTGGGTGACTGGTGTGGTCCACTCGGGACGGATGTGTCCCACTCGTTCCACCGTTATCTTGAGGATACGGGCAGGGGCAGGGTTGTCGTGGGTCTGGATGGCAGGACGAAGGCTTAGTTGGCTCTGTCGCATGGCTGTGACAAGCTGGAGATGCGGTAACACTGTTCCTAGACCGCATCTCAATCACAAATACACGTGAGCCACTAAATGTTTCTAATCTCTCAGTGGGGTTCGAACCGCCGACCGTCAGGACGATAGCCGACACTTTAGACTGCCGTGGTGTAGTTGATTAAAGCGTCGGCTATCGTCCTGACGGTCGGCGGTTCGAACCCCACTGAGAGATTAGAAACTTATATAAGTTATGTTAATTCCTCTCCGTGACCATGTTAATGGAAATATATTGCGCATCATTGAATTACGAGTGTATAGTGGTTAATTCATGATTAGTAAACTGGTAATTATCACCTTACGAGCGGCCTATGCGGTTTATTTATGTGTACCGCACAGCGGGGTGTTTTTAGCCAAAATAGGGCTGTTTACGTGATCATTTTCATGCCTAAATAAGACCCAGAACGTAAAACAAGTACCTATCCCTGAAAGGGCATAAACAGAGCTTTCGAATGACACCATAACGATCCTTGTATGATGGATAGTTTTCTTGCAATAACCGTGCAACGCGAGTGCAAAAAGCAGGTAATTCGGTACTTTCAGTACATAATTGAGTATGTAGCGAGTGAGAGAGGGAGGAGGGAGCTGAGATTTGTGTCAGTAGGTTCGCCGCGGTGGTCTGGAGCAGTCATACGCTCGCTAGTCTCCTGCCACCACTTGTCTCTCTCTCTCAGCCACATTACGTGCTGAAATTGCCACTCGAGTTATGTCGAGCGCCGCCACATAGTCCAGCTTAAAAGAAACCGCACTCACAATTCATTGGTATAGGCCGATCACGATTAGAAACAACTTATGTGGGCAACGGTACCTGGACATAGACTAATTATAGCCTATGCACTCTAGAAGGGAATCGATATTTTATTGGAGAAACGTCGTGTTGTTGTTCTGTAGTTATAATCTAGGATTCTAGGTGTTTATTGTCTCTATCTGGAGGCGCGCGAAGCAGTTCAACGTGTTAACTTTGGCAAGTTTGGTGGTACCGCGTCGGCTGCCAGGTACACGATCAATAGGTTAACGTATTAAACTGCCTTAACCCTTTCACGCATTTATGACGCAGAGGTTGCCAGATTATCAATAAGAAATAGAGTTCTCTCACTCTTATAATTACCTCTCCAAAATTAGTTTTCTGCCCACAGCTAACTCAAAGACAACTGCAGAGGTTGAAGTAACTAAATTAAAGGTTTCTAAATACCCCTGATGGTAACAAAGGCTTTAAAGTATCCCCAATAGGCTTGAAATCGCGTCATATGTCGGAGAGGGTTAATAATTGCCTTGCCATTAAAATTATACATATAGCGTATATTGTTATGCGATATTAACTATAATGTAATGAAAATTGGCACAACAATATTAGCTCAAATTGGATTTTAGATCACGTATGTGTTTTTTGTATTATAATCCCTTTTCTCATCAGTTCCTTCATTGATTAGTGTGTTATAAGGTGTTTTTCCTTCTGCAAATGTATATTTACCCATTATTTTGCAATATTAAAACATGCCCCCTAAATCCATATTTTGTCATTACCCTAACCTAACAACCTAACATAACCTGGAGGCTGCCGCCCCCAGACCCCCGCAGGGTTAGCATTGATATAGAATAATATGACAAAATACTAAAAATACGGTAAAAAACGTGAAAAATATTAGTTCTCAGCTGATCCAAGATGGCCACCATTTTTCCTTCCACCCTTATTTAACCCACAAGTCTAAGGAAAAATAATGGATTTTTTTTATTTTAATACCACGAATTTTCCAAGTGTTTTTTATAAAAACAATTGTTCATTTGCATCAATATAATTATAGTGTTTGTAATTAATTAGAAATCTCGGGAAAACTTATTTTCTCCATTAGGCCTATCGATCGATGGGAAAATATCAAGGAAACCGGCCACGACTTTCCCTGGAAATTTGGAAGTCACCCATCGAATGAACATACATCGAATGAACATAACCTATACATCATATTAATATATGTTTCAACTTTCGGAAAAACCGTTTTCCCCATTATCCAACAATCTTAAGATACGGCCCCCGATAGTGGGGACGGCTATGAAGTACAGGGAAATTGAGGGGTAAAAGACGAAAATAAGGGGTAATATTAGCCTAACCTAACAACTTTACCTAACCTAACCTAGTATATTAGGTGGGGGCTGCCGCCCCCACACCCCCTCTGGTTTGGTATGTAATTAATAAAAGGTTGACGGTCGCCAAAAAAAAACTTGAATGAAGTCTACGGTATTTACTCCGCAATCTTCAGTTTTAGCTGTGGATAACAGGAGGTAAATATTAACTTTTTCAAAGTAATTGAAAACTTTTTTCCGGAAAGTTGAAACATATATTAATATGATGTATAGGTTATGTTCATTTGATGGGTGACTTCCAAATTTCCTGGAAAATTTGTGGCCGGTTTCCTTGATAAATACCTATCGATGTTGAGACACGCCCCCCGATAGTGATTTGAAAAGACATTAGCCTAACCTAACAACCTTACCTAACCTAACCTAGTATTATGGGTGGGGGTTGCCGCCCCTACACCCCTGCTGGTTGAGTACTAATCCCTTAGTAAATAAACAAAATAATTGGATGTCGATTATACGAAGGTGAAAGAAAATTCGATGAAATCTATGGTGTTTACTCTGCAATCTTCAGCTTTGATTGTATATTGATAACGAGAAAGTAAGAAAGTACGTATTGACAACCTTGTTACGAAAATTAAATTTGATGTTTACCTATGGTCCCGTTAAAATATCCTCAAGTAACCTATTCAAAACTGTTCAGGGGACTGGTTAGAACTTGTAGGATGTTTAACCCGTCCAGCCCCGGCTAGTTTTGTAAAGTTTGTTCACCATAACCCGGCCGGTTTTCAAAAAAATTGTTTTATTCCAGAAACAATAGCGAATAGGTTAGGAATGAAGGAAAAACCACGAAAAACCGCTCAAAAAGCTTAAAGAATGGTCCTACAGAGCCCCCGAAAACGTATTTTACAAGAGTAAAAAATTGAAGGCAATTACCCCAAAAAAACAGGTTATTGCTTGCTCACGCGCACGCACGTGAACTTTGAGAGTTTTCATCCATCGTCACGGTTGCGTGGGATACGTACACAGTTCCCATACAAATCTGAGCCCTCTTGAGTGGCTACACCTGAGGTTACGGTCGGCGCAATTAGGGTGACGCGCCAGGCGCGTCTCTGGGGCTGTGCGTTACATACATCGCCGACGCGTCAGGCGCGTCGCTGGGGCTGTACGGGTTAATTGAATGTCGGAAACCAGTATTTACTGAGAAATAACAGTCTTAAAATGGGCTATGGGTCACCCAGGATCCCTGCCCTCTCTTTCCCAGGTAATGTTATGTTATGTAATATTATATTAGGGTTAGGGTTAGGTTAGGTTAGGTTAGGTTAGGTTAGGTTAGGTTAGGTTAATCTAATCTAATATAATATTTGTACATTATGGGCAGTGGGCGGGGCCGCGCGTATGTGGCGGCGTACAGATCCTCCCGTAAAACATAGCGCATTTTAAGACTTTTATTTCTCAGTAAATACTGATTTCCGACCTTCAATTAAACATCCTACAAGTTCTAACCAGTCCCCTGAACAGTTTTTAATAGGTTACTTGAGAATATTTTAATGGGAACATAGGTAAATGTTTACCTTAAATTTTAGTACCATGCTTTTATATTAGTTTTTTTCCGAGGGTTTAACACATTTTCATATGATCTTTAGAGCTATCATATTGGCAACCTTGTTACGAAAAAGACATTTCATTACCATACTTTTTTATTAGGTTTTGCCGAGGGTTAAAACAAATGTTCTTATGATCTTTAGAGCATATAGATTCAATATTTATCTTCAACTATATCAACAAAAGTTGTGGTATTAAAATAACATTGAACCAAAATAATTTAATATGCAGCGGTAAAGACATAGCCTATATTGTGGTGACTAATACTCTATGACAAAGCTATAGTACACATTTAGAACATTATATCCCATACGTGACCTAAAATCCAGTTTGTCCAAAAGAGGAATCGAAATCATCTTTTTGAGTGGTACGCATTTTGGTAAACGGCTTCGCGGTTCACACTACGTACACGCCGCCGCATGTCTGTAAGTGACGTCACGCTGATGTCACGATTTTTTATACGTACCGTAAAACGGTACGAAAAACGGCTAGTGTGAATTAGGCTTAATGGGGAAAACATCTTAACATCTGAAAACTAATGGGGCTAAACATGAGGGAGAAAGTGGTCCAGAAAACCGGCCCATTAAACAGACTAAAAATCCTAAATTGGGAACGAGTGGTAATGTGGAAAGGGGAGGGAAACTGGAGAGGGGGGGGGGGGTGGGGCGGGGGGAGGACGAGGGTAGGGGGTCAGGGAGAGCACAGGAGGAAAAAGGGGCGGGTCAGAAGAGAGGAGGGGGATAGGAGGGAGAGGAGGGGGAGGTTGGGTGAGGGAGGAGGGGAAGGTTGGGTGAGGGAGGAGGGGGCAAGTCGTCGGGAAAGAGGACAGGAGAGGAGGGAGGTGGGGGGTCAGAGAGAAAAAAGGAGAAAGAGAAAGGGAGAGGAGAGGAGAGAAGAAAGTAGAGGAGGGGGGAGGGAGAGAAGGAGGAGGAAGAGGAAGGGGAGGGAAGGAGATAATACAGGGGGGAGGGGGGGGGGGGGGGGGGGGAGAGAGAAACGAGTGCGGGGAGGGCAAGATTTGGACAGGGGGTGGGGGGGGGGGGGTAACGATATCACCTCATTCGGTAGTTTGCACCTTCACAATTATGAGTTAACGTAACCCTCTATGTTCACCGCACCTCACCAACATAATGTATACACGGCAAATTGTTTCCGTTATGACCGAAACATCCTGGAAGTCACCGATATTCCCGTATTTACTATTTGTTATAATATAGGCTAACGACACGGCAGACACGAACCGGCTCATTCAGTCATAAGTCTATACATTTCTTGTGTGCATCCAATATTTTACATGCATGACTACCTTAACATCAATAGAATTTTAGTACACACTTATTATGTGAATATATACACGATAATATTACCATACACACCTTAAATACGGTAACAATGAGAAGAGCCAACGACGATACATCCGGCTGCTTCCAGCGGAAGGACTGCACTGAGTAATGACGTCACATTCAAACGCCCCCTGCCGGACAATCCACGAGTCATGTTCGTATTTTTAAATAGTTAATTAATCAACTTCCGCATTATCTTCAGGCTTAGGATGTTCACAGAACATAGTCTGTTTTATCTTAGATATTTGGAAGTTGTTGTAAGCTGCATATGTAAGCTTGTGATGCAGACATATATAATGTTTAAACTGAAACACTGGCATCGATATCAACCTCGCCATAAAACAGATGAAGTAAAACATGCGCGAGTCAAATGATACAATTTGTTATGCCCCGTTTTTCTACAGGTTTAACTTGGGTAATGTGAGTTCTAACTGACTGGGTATATAAGGCTGCATGCACAATACAAGGTATGAGGAATAGAGAACACAAAAGAAACACACGGTAACAAGACACACGATCACATCACGTTTATTAATATACCACTGCTGAATACTCGTGCAAGACAATATGATAGAAATGAACAACACTAGCATAAGTGGAATCTGGATGGAGCCTAGTCTCCCACTTCCAACGTTCAGGTATTAATCTTCTGATCACTGGCTTATTTAACAGGTTTATATACTGGAGACCATCAATGTTACTTATAGATTCATATTCACTGTTCGATTTATTACTGGTAGCTCTGGTGCACAAGTAATAGTTCACAGACTAGATTAGACACGCGTATTTTAGAGCACGGGAATTCTAGTAACCTCAGGGGGGTACTGATCTAAGTTTTATATTCTTATGGCAGAAATACGTAGAACACAAATCAGTGGGCGAACGTTAGATATCACTAGGGTTTTACTCCTATGTAATAATATCTGGATAAAGGTAATTACGAGAGTTAATGTCGCCTGTTAATTAATTAACACTGATACGCTTAGCACTTCCCAACTGGAATGGTTATATATGAATTACACTGGGCAAAGATATAGCCACTTCGTAGAAATATTAATAAGTGAATCTCTAAATAGCACTGTAACAATGTAGTACTGATAGAGTGAATCTTGGGTAGTATCTGATTGGTCTGGTCCTGGTTATCTTGCGTCCGTGATGTCGGGGGCTAACGACTGGTTCCGCGGCCGTCCAGGGTGTCCATATGTAGGAAGTTCTCAAATACGTGGACAGGTCCTTCTATCCAAATCTGCCACGGAGTCTGCCAGCTCTGGAACTCACTTCTCAGCAACCAACAAGGATAGAACTCAAGTTTAACTCTGGTGACCAACCTGGGTTGGTGTCTATCTTTCAACTGATTTTACTGGGGGCTGGAGCTGGGTTTATAGGCTCGGTTTTGGGCCCTGTAGGCCATAGGGATCTCGAGTCTTATGGACTTATTTGAGCTCTCAATAGATACGGGGACTAGGTAAGGTGGTGATTACTGTTGTGGCACATGGCTATAGGAAGCCTTCATAATATGATATAACTGAGCCTTAGTAAGAGGTACTATTTTGGCTATACTGGAAGTATTTAGGGGAGAGAGACTGGATCTACTTTGCGAGGAGGATGGGGACAGCTGTGATAGGAGCGTCTCTCTTAGATTGTTCAATCTTCATTCTATGGTATAGCTGAGGTGCTAATTTAGTGATCAGAGTATGCAAGAAAGGTAAATGGGTTATTGTGGGTTAATAGAGGTTAGTAAAGGAGTTAGTCATGCATGGTTAGTTCATTGATAGGAAGAATTCCTGTGCTACCTGGCAATGACCCAGAAGTCAAAACAGGGGTCAGGTATACCTCCGCAGGGGTGGGGGTCTCCCTCCTCGGGTGGGCAAAAAGGGGTAGCTGGGCGCCCTCTCTCTGGGATGGTCGTCCGGCGGCTGTGGCTAGGGGCTTGCCATATCACAAGTGTTTGTAATAACCCTCTGTTTATGAGACAGGTGTGGGTGTTCTTAATACCAAAACCGAAGGTGCCTTGGCTAGCTGGTTTTAATCGGTTGGTTGTTAATTGTATGGTTTGCTGGATGTGGTGGAGACTGGGTATATAACTCTGCCACATTTATCTGGAAGTATGGCAATAGAAGTTAGTTACTGGCGAGGCGGCTAGCCTCGCACCGACGATCATTGGGTGCAGGGTTGTGAATGGGTTGTAAGGGAATAGTAGGGGTTAGTAAAGTTCTAATGTTGTTCCGTCCTACTAAGGGAAGGTAGGCTGGATAGGAGTATATATATAAAAGGTTGGAGAATGTTAGCAACGGAAAAATCAAGGATATTCAGGAGGTATGGTGGAGAGGCTAGGTCGGAAAGGAGTGGAGGAGCGTGGGGGGTTAATGAGAGGGAGAGGATTAAGGAGGGCTACGTGGAAGTTTGACCCTAAGGTCTCTGGGCGTAGGGGTGGCATTAGCCTACAGTTGATATTGGAGTTTGAAAGGACAGTGAAAGTACGTTAGCCAAATGCTACCGGGGGATGCAACTATGGGGTGGTATATGAGTCTGGAAAAGATAGAATCATGTGGACTGTGGGGCTGTGGGGGGAGAAGGTTAACTGTAGGTGTGTGCTTGACTGGATAAAGTAGGGAAAAACATGGTGTATTATTACTCATCAATACGAGGGGTTATGGACCTATTATTTGACACGATTTCCTGTACGTCTAGCTGTCGCTGGGAACTGCGTTTTCTATGAAATATAGACCAAAGAAAAGCGGCAGTTCGTAGGGGTACTTCGTTATTGTTTCGAGGTATTATGATAGACAATGGAAAAGAAAGGTTATCTATACAATCTCTGGTTGGGGTAAGCATTAAGTTATAGCATGGTGGCTAACATCTTTAGTCATGGCTGTCTGGCGGGTTGGCATTGGCTCAACCTAGGGACAGGGCATGGGTATTTTAATATGAATGTGTATTCTTGTTCATCATCATGTAGGGAGAGTCTGGTGGGTAAGAGGTGTAGGACACGAAGCAAAATGGAGTAGTGTGGACTGTGGATACGAAGGAGGTGATTGGAAGACGTATAACAATTGTGGAAAAGTAAATGGAAAAGATGAACACAATGGCGGATAAAGATAACTAACCTAAGGATTGAATACATAGATTTATGGGGGCGATTGGTCTTCAGAAACTTAGTCTGGCAAGACAAGGTATTTTAGGGTATGTTGATATTAACCCGTCCAGCCCCGGCTAGTTTTTTAATGTTTATTCACCAGAACCCGGCCGGTTTTCAAAAAATGGTTTTATTCCAGAAACAATAGCGAATGGGTTAGGAATGAAGGAAAAACCACGAAAAACCGCTCAAAAAGCTTAAAGAATGGTCCTACAGAGCCCCCGAAAACGTATTTTACAAGAGTAAAAAATTGAAGGCAATTACCCCAAAAAACCAGGTTATTGCGCGTTCACGCACACGCACGTGGACTTTGAGAGTTTTCAACCATCGGCACGGTTGCGTGGGATACGTACACAGTTCCCATACAAATCTGAGCCCTCTTGAGTGGCTACACCTGAGGTTACGGTCGGCGCAATTAGGGTGACGTGCCAGGCGCGTCTCTGGGGCTGTGCGTTACATACATCGCCGATGCGTCAGGCGCGTCCCTGGGGCTGTACGGGTTAATAACTAACCTAAGGATTGAATACATAGATTTATGGGGGCGATTTGTCTTCAGAAACTTAGTCTGGCAAGACAAGGTATTTTAGGGTATGTTGATATTAATAACTAACCTAAGGATTGAATACATGGATTTATGGGGGCGATTGGTCTTCAGAAACTTAGTCTGGCAAGACAAGGCATTTTAGGGTATGTTGATATTAATAACTAACCTAAGGATTGAATACATAGATTTATGGGGGCGATTGGTCTTCAGGAACTTAGTCTGGCAAGACAAGGTATTTTAGAGTATGTTGATATTAATATCCTAACTTAGGGACAGGGCATGGGTGTATTAACTTAAGGTGTATTTATGTTCATCATCAGGTAGGTAGAGGTGTAGGACACGAGGGGTAGTGTATACGCGAGGTGGGGGAAAGGGTTGTGAATTGTAAAGGGGTTGGTTTGAGGCTAGGCGCCGCACCGCTCGTGACCTAGGATAGTGACCCTTAATGCGCTGGACATAGGGGTGGCATCTCCCTACGATCGAACAGGTAGAGTGGTGTGTGCAGCGGGGCGTGAAGGATAAGTGGACAGGATGACCCAAACAGGGTACCCTGAGCAGAGGGTCATGAAGCAAAATAGAGTAGTGTGGATTGTGTATACGAAGGAGGTGATTGAAATACGTATAACAATTGTGGAAAAATAAATGGAAGAGATGAACACAATGGCGGATAAGAGATAATTAACCTAAGGATTGAATGCATGCATGAATGACGACATTATAGCCGTCGTCCTAATAAGAGGATGAAACCTGGTTGGTCTGCACGTGGCACAATACGACACAAGGACAGTGCCGCTATGTTGTATCAATACTGGTGGCATACTCCGGTTAATATTATATATACACTTAGTTACTAGAAGAACAAGGCAAAGGGGTGACTGAGCACGGGGTACATATATCTATACTCGTCATGGAAAGGGAGATACGAGGTAGCTTTCCTGCATCTCTCCTGATAATCGTCTGCAGATTGGTCATAGTGAGTTTATCCGAATTAACAGGCCTAAATCAATACAATAACTGGCATAGGGTTATCGGGTGTATAGAGTCGTGGTTAATGGTTGGGAATCTATAGTTAGTGGATAAAACCACGGGAGGTTAGAGACTTAGAATTGGGGGGCTATGATTGTTATATAACTAAATACAGGGCTGACGTAATCACGATCTGATTTGGTGTGAAATGGAAGTTAAGGTGTCTTAGATCGCCTCGAACCTACACAATGAAAGTATTATAGTCTGTATGGTGGGTACATAATTAAATACATACTTAGGTGGTACATCAAGAATATCAGTGAGTAAAGTATTGTGGTTTGTATATTAGAAGACTGTGATTGAGAGACGTATAATATGTGGAATGAATTGAGAGAGAGAGAGAGACCAAATCGGGAAAGGAAAAAGGGGCCTGGGATCTCGTTGGGGATGGTAGTTTCGCTCTCAGGATTTTCGTTCCTGTGGCTCGTTAGGGTTGGAGGTTTCGCTCTCAGGATTTTCGTACCACAGCGTTCCTGTGGCATTTTACAATTACTATTTGTACAGTTGGCCAAATAAATTTGTGCAAATTTCGTGATAGGAAAACTAGTATGAATTTTGTTTGATCTTGAAGGAGGTCTGGGGGCCGTGTTTTATCTTGTTGGGGGTCTGGGAGCCGTGTTAGGAGGAACCGGCTTTTGGCCGGATCATTTTTCTACTAAAAAATTTACACATTCATCTCAAACTGTAGTCATTGGGGTATTTTGTTAAGCTTGATGGAGGTTTAGGGAGCAAACTAAAAATCTCCCCTTAAGGTCACACGACACCAGGATACTCACCGGGGTCTTTCTCATCCGCGGGTTTTCTATGCATATGAATATGCCTTGACAGTACCGGCAACGTCTTTTTTATTTGATTCTAGCTATATTGAAACGATTTCGTGCAGTTTAGGAAGGATCTAAGACAGTAAAAAGTGTTAAGTGAAATAGCTCGCAGCCTGTTAATTGCTGGAGGTCCGTTTTAAACTGAATAAAATCATGTAATAGTAGTCATAATACAGTTAACCCCTTCTGTACCGGTGATGTACTTTTCATTCTATTCTGGTAACTATTAGACGATTGTGTACAGCTTATGAAGGACGTCTACTAATTCAAAAGCTACTGACTATCTCAATTAATCCTTTTAGCTACCATACATCATTCCTAAGCTTCATAAAATCGTCTAATGGTAGCTATAATACAATATAATAGATGTTGTCGGTACAGAAGGGGTTAAAAGGACGTCGTTGGTACAGAAGGGGTTAACTAATGCATGGCAAGTTGCTCTTCTAAATGTCTTGACTATTTTTACTTTCATACGTAAAATCGCGGGATTTGCATAAATTCATGTGGGTAACTATACTATACATGATGGTCATGTGAATGTTTCTTGGCTATAATATACAATTCGGACTCAATAAAACACAGCTAAGTCTCCCCTATGATGAAAGTAAAATTAATGTTTTCTTTGATTGAGGTACGTTTTCTTCCGAATATAATTCAAGCAGTAACTATGCAATATTTTGTTTCACAAGCTGTGGATTTACGCTTAACCCACTCATTACCGATGACATAATTTTAATTATATTCTGGCAACTACTAGATAATTTGGTAATTATAAGGAAAAGGCTCACACCCTTACTTTCCATGTTTATTCCTTCGGATTTTGATAATTGAGTGTCTTCATGATTTTAGTTAGGCTATAATTCCAACGTGGGATACAAGAGGGGTTGAGGCTCCACGACTTATTGAAATCATCATCAATGGTACCTACCCTGTTTATTATTCCTAGGGGGTAGAGGAGAAACGGATATAAATTAAATAATTAAACCTGGAAAGATGAATTGGCCTAGGCTATAAAAATGACAACAGTGTCACAAGTTAAATATCTCGGACTGAAACTGGACGCGAGTTTGTCTGGTGAAACAATTTTGGAATCTATCCTGAGTAAGTGTAGAGCACGTATAAAATACCTGTATAGACAGGTGGGATGCTTGCCCACGGCGACCAAAAAGACCCTCTGCCAAGCGCTTGTTCAATGTCATTTTGACTATTCTGTGTCATCCTGGTACTCTGCATCATCTAAATCAGCACAGCACAAACTTCAGGTCACTCAAAATAAAATGGTTAGGTTCATGCTGAACCTAGGACCCAGATCACATGTTGGCCAGGAACAACTTCAGTCACTAGGTATGCTCAAAGTCTCTGACAGGGCCAAACAAATCAGGCTCACTAATGCCTTCAAAATTTTCTATGACAGAGCTCCAGAGTATCTAAAGAATGATTTTGTTAAAGCAAATGAGAGGAGTGGACATAATACAAGAAACAGGATGTTTAATTTTAAGGTCCCGAAAATCCAAGGACAGGGTAAGCAAACATTCTTCTTCACTGCCATCAAAGACTGGAATGACCTACCCCAGTCAGTCCGTGAAAAGAGAACACTGTATTCCTTCAGACGTAGCCTGAAGGAACACCTGAACCGGACAGCTGCGAGAAGGGAGCACCAAGCTTATGTCTACTACTAAATACGACATAAGAGATAGACAAACCAAACTGAAATGATTACTGATTACGGATTACTGATATTTACTATAGGATGTAAGGTATCTTAAATAACCCCCTAGAAATACTTTCTCTAAAGTATCTATTTCTTTATCCTCCCCATTTCCCCAGCTAACCTAATCCCACAAGGACCCCAATGGAAATACGCCTAACGGCCTTATTGGGCTATCCTTAGTTGGAATTATGCAAGGCTGGTACATGTCATATATATTTGTAACATACTATGTGGTACCAACTCTGTAAATTGCTAACTGAATAAATATTATTATTATTATTATTATTATTATACCGGGTCGGCGTTTGACTTACTTGTAAACATGTAGCCTATGTGTAGGTTATCTGTGGTAGTCCCAGTAATATCTATGAAGTACTTCTAGTATTAAAGGAACTTAGCTGTGATGCAAAGAGTGTAGCTTAGGTGATGGACATGTCGGTAGGTGAATATCAGGGATGTTTTGTTGTTATGTGGCAGCAGCTGGCGGTCTGTCTTGGCCGGGTGAAGTCTGTGTCAAGTGTGTCTGAGATTCCCTTTTATCGTGACAATATAAAATATATTTAAGGGTTCTATATCGTCCCCCGTGATTAAATAATAAGGGAAAATAAACTAAGATATAATTGGTGCAACCACAGTAATATTTATCTACAGAGATAAATAAAGTAATGCGTATAAACAAAGAGGAACCAGCTGTCGTGAACCCGGCAAATTCAAACTACGGTATATATACCAGCTAGGATTCACGACAGTACCAGCAGGGGGCAATTGTCGATTATGCTCCTCAATAAAAGCATTTGTAAACAGTGAGGACGCCTGAGGGAGCTCTGAGAGTGATGGGACTTAGTATTTTTTCCAGTAATATTCTACATTCAATAATAATATTCACTGAAGTGCTCCCTCCACCTCTTGACTCACTCTTGCTTCTCTGCTAACACTCGCCCATTCTTATATTTCACTCCCTTACTACTTCTCTTGCTACCCTCCTTAACTTTCTTGACCTCTTTCCAGAACAATTTCTTACACTCTGCACTTAAGTTCCTTGCAAATTCCATATCTACTCTTTAAGTCATAGGATGAGGGAAAGATAGGTTGAGGGAGAGAGTTTCAATTTACTTGTTGAGTGGAAGACTGGGAAATCGGTTCACTCTTGGGTTAGGGAGTGTGACAGAATAGGGATGGGAATTTCTATATAATATGCTTTACCCCTGTCCCCCACCGGCTTAACCCTTCCATTGGTTCAACTTAGCAAGGACCTCCAAGGGTTAGAGGCTCAATGGAATTCCTTTTTATCCTAGAGATCCTTCCTAATACGACTAAATTCAACGGGCAGTAGCATTAAAAATAAAACATAGGATCATGAAGTTACGTGAGGGCCAACTAATATAAACATACAAAACTACATATCAGAATTTTTATTTATTTAAAAAAATACAAGTTACATATTTATTGGTGGCTCCTTACGTCAATGACGTAAGAGCCTATGGTAATATGGCCTCGTTCCGGGCTCCTCTGAGCCCGGGTTAATCCTGATCACTACGGTCGAGAACCAATATCTTCTTAGGGGGTACCCCTTAATCATTCCTAAGGTACGTCATTGAGACGGAGCCACTGAAAAGTGAAAAATAAAAGAAAAAGGAATAGTACAGTTCAAACGCCGCGCCACTTGCGCATTCAGATCTTCCTCTGTTCCCATGAGCATGCCTTGAAATCCCAGTTGGCCTTAAACTGGCCTCTCTTGTCCGTAGGCCATAGGAGGCAGACGAAGTTTTCTTATCTCCACCACAGTGTTTATATAGCCCCTCTTCGACGCGAAATCTTTGTCCATAGTGAGTTTTTATGCAGTTGTAATAGTATATGCGTCTAAGAAAGTATGTATATGGACTAATTTTCACTTGTAAGCCTGTGAAGCAAGATCTTTCGTCTGGCTGGCCTACGAACGTGCCATTCAAGAAGCCACTTTCCACAGAGCCGCTAACTATTATGTTTTATCTCGTTTGTTCGTATCACACGAACCTCGGCTCTATAGCTACAGTGTCTTAGTGTTCTGTAAATTTGTTTTTGAAGTGTAATTCGGCAGTTTTTCCCTTAAGTATCAGTGTTTTATAAAGTGCCCTATCCCTTTTAACTATATCGGCTGACAGTAACCTCTGGTTGTGCCCTGGCCAGGGTTTACTCGTCACGCCACCGAAATTGTTTATTGGGGACAAAAAGTGCTTTCATTATTTACATTCAAGCATCTTTTAATTTAATTCGTTTAGACAGTAACCGCTGGTTGTGCCCTGGCCAGGGTTTACTCGTCACGCCACCGAATTTGTTTATTGGGGACAAAAGTGCTTTCATTATTTACATTCAAGTCTCTTTTAATTTATTCCGTTTAGTTTCCACTCTAGTCGGTCACGATTCACGCTTCATATTTATTACCTTCAAGTTTTGTCACATGACAATGTTTCCTATAAACCAGCATTACATCAACTAGGGATCGGATTTGTATTATCCCGCGGGTTCTGCTCATCTAAACATTCGTATATATAAATTTATTTTTTCCCAATGAGCTCCCATAATAATATCATAGTTGCCCTTGTCCCACCACAATGGAAAAATGATGTAAGACATGCTGATAATATTCCAATTACCCAGGTAACCTAAACCCATCACAAAGGGTCCGGTACCAAGACCCGGCCACCGGGACCGCCAGCAGGGTGGCAGTCCCGAGTGCCCGATCAGGCGGGAGACACCAGAATACCATTCAAGACCAAATCCCTGGTTTGATATTATTCCAATTACCCAGGTAACCTAGACCCATCACAAAAGGGTCGAGTACCAAGGCCCGGACACCGGGACCGCCAGCAAGGTGGCAGTCCCGAGTGCCCAATCAGGCGGGAGACACCAGAATACCATTCAATACAAATTCCCGGTTCCCGAGTCATTATCTCAACAAACCCCGGTCCCCAAGACCCGGGTTTTCAAGACTGCCGGGCAGGGAAATCCACCCAAACAGGCGGACAACACTATGTTACCATACACTCATAATTTCCCCGGTTATCCTAGTCCTCATTTCGATGAAACTCTGACACCAAGACCCGGCAACCGGGACTACCGAGTATGGCGAAAGTCCAGGGTACCCGGATGGTCTGGAAAGACATTACTACCATATAAATATAACCCAAGACTCCCGGGTTTTTCCCTAGGACTTATATTTATAAAACCAGAGCACCAAGACCCGGTACCGGAACTACCGGGTATGACAACAGTCCCTGGTACCCAGATATCCCCAGACTAGAATAGGTCTTTTTATAACCCACAACATCCGGCCGGATACCATCAAGCTATGAACCGGGTACTCTAACACTAGGCTAGGCCTAAGCCTATCCCATCAACACCAGGTACCCTAAGAGAAGGGCCCCAAATACAGGATTCAAATAGAAATTATTACTGAGTACTCTTGGTTAAACCATACTAAGCTAATTAACCTTAAACATGTTAAACAATATTTAACAAAATGTTCAGAATTAAGTCAAATACGAGAACTTATGATAAACACATCAGTATAACCAATTAAATTAAAGCAAATCATGCAAGGCTAGACCCTAATCCTAGCCCAAACAAAGTAAACCTAATAAGAACAATGCTTACCTCATTATGCAACATTGACTCCTTGATATTTCAACAGGCTCAGGCAAGACACAACATTACAGAGGAGGAGCTCTGATCATCAATTAGACCTACCCCCTCCATACCAAGAGATACCACAACAGGTCCTGTACATTATCCCGGACTCCAAGCCCTTGACAGCCCGAGCCAAGCCACCTGTGGGCCCCGGCCCACACCTAACAAACCTGCAATATCAGGTGAGTCTACGAGTCAAATCTTTAGACGTTTGTTCTGGTCCACCGGCTAAGATTATTCCCACTAATTACTTAATTTAATTAATTTACAGGGGTAGGCCTACGTACAAAATTTTAGTTTTTCAGGAAACAAACACAAATTGTCTTCCCTCTCTAAAAGAATCCTTTTGTTTTCTTTTCTCCCCTCTCGTCAGGGCCTACATGCAACCATAGAAAAAAGCTAAGGTGCAACAAACAGAAGTCCTCATCCTGGAAGACGATTTCTCCTTCAGAGGGTTCTCCTCCCCGGAACCCTCACCAGCCTACATGGACAGTATCACAGTACATGAAATGGACCCTCCCGAGGACTCAACCCTATGCTCAAGCAGGGATTGCACCACATTATCCCTTACAGCTCATAATCTCTGCCCCTATCATGCTAGGTGTATTGATAGGACAAAAGCTAGGTGGAACCCTAAAGTTTGTGACAGGTGTAATTATTACATAGCTAAGTTCCATAACCCACTTTCTACACTAGCCCCCGACACATGTAAGAATATTCTGAAAGCTGTGTGGCATGCGGTAAAATCGTATATTTCAGGTACATTGAAGAAACACCCAGAAATTGCAAACCCAGAGTACGTAAAATTCTTAGAGATATCCGTAGCTAGATCCCGTAGCTCTTCCTCATCACACGACAGGAAAAAGTCACATTCTAGCAAGAAGAGAGAGAGGTCAACCAGCCCCAGTCGCCCAGTAAAAGACACAAACATACAAGGAAACCCCATGCCAAAGAACCACCATGCATCCAGACTGAACCAGGCTCTGAGGAGGTCAACCCCTCCCCACTATCCCTAGACAAGTGGGCGGACTCTATGGATCAACAATTTGAACTAACCCCCTTACCTACCCCTACCGAACCAGCTCCCCCTCATACAATCAAGATATGCACAAGAGCGGAAATACATACCCCAGGACACTTACCTTACCATTCCACTCTGGCAGAACCAGACCAAGTAGGGTACAGTACAGTTGAAGAAGATCAACATACAATACCCCCTGAAGATACCCAAGAACCCTATGATATGGCCGACGACAGAATAGAGTGCTACGACATCATTTCCAGCAGCCACACTGACGAAAGTTGGAATGACAAGGACTCCCACACTTATCAGGGAGACCATTCAGGAGAAGACCCTCACCAGTCTGACATAGACTCAAGACTGAGCCCTCGTAATGACTTATGGAGAGAGATGAAAGATACTTTAAGATCATTGACCAACGAGTTAACAGACAACTTACATCATAAATTGGCTTCTATGGATAATGCTATCCAGGACCTTCAATGTAGGACCCTGTCCCCATCCATGCTACAACCAGCCACACCCGACCCAGTCCCTCTAGCTCAGATACCTGCCCAGCCAAAACAGCATGATCAGGAATTAACACCCACTCCGTCATCCTCCACTCAGTCCAGTCTTCAAGCCACTGGCCTTCCCAGTAACCTATTCCTGTCCCATATTCGTCCCCCCCCCCTATTGAACAGGAACCGGAAATCTCCAAGAAACCCTTCCCTCTTCTGTTTGGGGACTCCCGTCACTGGAAACAAATACCAGTGGAAACACCTGAAGATGCGGACACAGGCCATCCAGAACTGATACCAGTCCCAAATGACTGGGTGATCGAAATGGACGAACTGCGTCACCTCCGGGCAAAAGACGCACATAACCAAGTACTGGACGTAATCATAAAACCTTTCCCGTCTATGTCAGACGCTAGGTACTTTACGTTCACACAGACATCCGCAGTCCCCTCGGGAAAACGCTTCAAACCATGGTCGGATTTGAATAAAGCCGATGGGCATAATGCCATTAAATCTCTATCCACTCTCGCAACAGACATACAATGCTCCACAAAAATGTCCGAAAGTAAAATTCCCATGCTGGAGGTTTCATCCATAGGCTATGGCCCATGGTCAGAATGGGTATCTGGGGCAGAAAAATTTGCCCTTTCCAGTATGGATACTACACCCCAAAGAATCCCACAAGATGATCATCAGTTTGCCACAATGTATGTGCACAACTCCGACTCCATTCCCCAGGGGTTCTGGGATTATCTCAGAGCTCCAAAGATAGTATGCAAGCCATCCAATGACCCCATGATCTCGACACCTACTCCAGCGCTCATCGACAAGGATTTTAGACTACGCCAAAAAGCCCACAGACTGTTATGAAGCTTCATCACATGGCAGAAGCTCTCTAATTCCATGAGACAGGTGGCAGATTCCATCGCTGAACAAAAATCCAGAACAGCTCTCCATCTCATCAGGAGAGCATCTCTCGTCAACTCTCTAATGACCACGGGTGATGTCAAGACTGCTATTTATGAAGCAGCCAGAGCAAGACAAGATATACGCATCCACTTGTCCAAGAAAATGCCAAAAGATATCGCCGCTCGAGTCCTCCTCTCACCCCTATTCACCAGCAGATTAATGCCCCAAACAACATGGAACGAAGTCCACTCCCTACTACTACGACCGAGATAGCAACGTCAAGACAGTCTCAAGCATATAGACAAGGCCACCCTAGTAGGTTCCACCCTCACTCTCACCCTCACCGGGGAAGGGGGAAGGGCCAGTTCCCCCCTCGCCAATATACCCCTCATACATTTCAGACGCACAGGGGTAACTCATCAAGCAACAGAGGGCACAGAGGACACTACCAGGCCAGAGGTCGAGGCTCACCAAGGACCCAACCATCACCCTACACACGACCTCCACCAAAACAACAAAACTACGGGTCACAACAAAGACCTCAACATACAGGACGTCAGACTCATCAAGCAGGACGCCATGCTCCCAACCACCAGAAACCACAAGGTCACCACCAATCCACCAACTCTCACCAACTCACCAAACGACCCAGGATCCAAAAAACTGACTTTCCAAGAGGCCATCAACCAAGAAATGGCCCGGCATTCGACAGGCCAATTCAGGGAAAATTTCCAGCATTGGCCTCAAAGATCCTGGGCAAAGAGAATGGTAAAGAAGGGCCTCACATGGAAATGGCTGGCAAGACCCCGCCTCAGAGCTCAGCCCAACAAGATACAGCTATCTCCAGAATTGGTAACAGTGATAAACCAAATGTTAACGGACAAAGTTCTCACTCACCCTCCAGAGGGCACACCAGTTTTTCTGTCACGCATGTTCCTCGTCCCAAAAGGAGACAGCCGGCAACTAAGACCCGTGATAGACATGTCCCTTCTCAACAAGTCAATTCACAATACAAAATTCAGAATGCTAACTATCTCCCAAGTAAGGCTAGTACTACAACCAAAGGCCTGGATAATTACCCTGGACCTGAAAGACGCCTACTGGCACATCCCAATAGCAAAAAGATACCAAAAGTTCCTAGCTATCCCATTCAGAAACAAAGCAGTAATGTTCACCAGAATGCCCTTCGGTCTGAACATAGCCCCCAGAATTTTCACCAAGATAGTCAAACAAGCTCTCCTCCCACTACTCGAAAATGGAGTAAAGATCCTGTTCTACCTAGACGACTGGTTGATTCTCGGGTCCACACCTCTCCAATGCCAAGAACAAACCTTGAAAGTAGTACAACATGTTACAAAGCTGGGCTTCAGAGTGAACCTGGAGAAGTCAATGCTCACTCCCTCACAATCAGCGGAATGGGTAGGCTTAATCTGGGACACACAACTCCAAACGATAAAGCAAAGCCCAGCCAATGCCAAACGTCTACAATTAAAACTGTTCAGAGTATTACATGCGAAGAATATTACCAGGAAACTTTGGGAATCTTTGATGGGCTCACTAAATTGGGTACAAATGACAGTACCCCTAGGCCGCCTCAGACTGAAGAGACTAATCTGGCTAGGCAACAAAGCCTTCCCTCTAACACCTCACAATTACCCACTCGCCATCCCAAAGAGGATCCTACATCTCCTGGCTTTTTGGACAAGATCTCAAGTACGGGAATCGGTGACACACTGGTCAGATCCACCTCCCACCTTATGGATAGACACAGATGCCTCGAGCCTGATAGGATGGGGCTACCAGTCAACAGAAGGCCATCAGAACCACGGGAAATGGACCACACTAAGTCAGTATCACATCAATGCCAAAGAGCTAGCAGTTCCTCTATTCTTTCTCAGGGACCATGCGACGTCATTGACCTCCAGATCAATAGCGTTCCGGATGGACAACACGGCTTCCGTAACTTGCTTAAAGAAACAAGGCTCCACCCGGTCCAGGATCCTTCAAGACCTCTCAGAAAAGATATTCTTTCTAGCCCAGAAATACTCCATAGTAATCCACGCAACATACCTGCCAGGGGTCTCCAATCTATGGGCCGACGCTCTATCCAGGGGAAAGAGCACTTCAGTGGAATGGGCCCTCAAACAAGAAATGTTCAACCAATTAGTGCTACCACTTTCACCACAAATCGATCTGTTCGCATCTCTTCAATCAACGAAACTCCAGGCTCACATTTCTCGGGACCTCAAGACACGGGAGGGAGGCCCGGATGCCTTCACAGTAGACTGGAACAGATGGACATCGATTTACCTCTTCCCACCCCCAGACACCTCACTAATGTGCAAAGTCATTCACCACCTCAGATCGTTCCAGGGACAAGTAACCCTGGTCGCTCCAATGTGGCCTACTCAAGCGTGGTACACTCAACTTACTCAATGGTGCAACAACCCCCTGCAACTCCCCCTAACAGATTTCCACTTGGAAGAAATTGGGAACCTGCAGACCTCGCTCAATTTTGCTATGTGGACATTCTCAAATCCAAGTGGCTCCCATCCTACGACGAGGAAGTCACGGACAAGCTCACGAACCAGTACACAGCTTCCACTCTGAGACAATACAGCTCTCACTGGAAACAATTTACAACGTGGGTTGTAGATACTAACCAGAAGAACCCATCAGCTTCCTTGTTATTGAAATACCTAAATTACTTGTTTGAAACTAAGAATCTAGCAGTTAACACACTTAGAAACCACCTGTCGGCAGTGAAGGAACCCTTCCTCACGCTTACCGGTCTATCCTTACCCCAGAAAGACGAACAAGGGTTTATGAGAGCTTGCTTCAAACTCAGAGCCCCAAATCGTCAGCTACTTCCTCAATGGTCAATCTCGAGGGTCCTAGCATTGTTACAGTCTAGGCCCTACTCGGTGAAACCAAACATAGAGAAGAAACTCAAGAAGTGTGTATTTCTGATGGCCCTAGCAACTGGCCATAGGGTCTCAGAATTGGCGGCCATGGCAAGGTCCCCAAACTGTCTACAGTTTGCCCCTAATAACGACTCTGTACATATTGCACCTGCACCAGATTTTATCGCAAAAAACGAGCACCAGGAACATATCTTTACACCTTTCTCCATTCCTGCCTTGAAAAAAGGAAGGATACACCATGCACTATGTCCTGTGAAAGCATTATATACCTACTTTAAGTCTGTTATCCCTAGGAATAAGGAACATTTATGGGTTTCTCCAGATGGCTCATCAAGGTTGGGGAAAAAAGTTTTAGCATCCACGATAGTAGATGTAATTAAGGAGGCAGACCCCCAGGTGATTGCCAAAGCTCACGACGTCCGCAAGTGGGCCACTACCATCAGGTTCCTCAACAACTTTTCAGTAGAAGATATCTCTCAAACAGGTCTCTGGTCCTCGAGCAATACTTTCCTATCCAGATATTTGTCAGTACACCTGGAGAGACCCAATTTACCATGCATAGCTTTAAGGCAAAAACATACCCCTTGAGGGCATTAAGTAGTCTGTTGTATCTGATTCAACACTTTTATTACCAGTCCAACAGCATAAGAGAGAGTGTGCCCTGACAGTCACTATAAATGGAAAGAATGGAATGTTGAAGTCCCATGACGAAAAGGCAGGTCACACAATCTGAAACATATAACAAGAATGTTATGACCACATGATATCTATTACATAGCAATACCTATGTCTATTGCAACTACAAATGTTTAACATTATTTTAGTTTTTACGCTAAATTGATGAGATAGATTACCAGTATGTATTCACATCTCAATAGTTCTGTTTCTATGAAATAAGGCTTCTTTTAATGGTACCCGCCTTATACTGTATTTTTTCTTACTGTTATACCTTTTATAAGTAAATACATGTCACAGTTCATATATTAGTTCTCAGTCTTCCTTTTATTTTGTTTTATAGCTAAAGAGCATCTGAAGGTCCCGCCACCGGTCGTGATATGCTAGGCTCTTACGTCATTGACGTAAGGAGCCACCAATAAATTACGGTTTTGACAACCCGTAAGGGGAAGAAGGAAAAACTACTATTTATTGGTGGCTCCTGAAGTCAATGACGAAATTGCCCTCCCTCCATCCCCTTCCCATTCACATGCTCAATTTGGTATATACTTTAGAGGCCAGTTTAAGGCCAACTGGGATTTCAAGGCATGCTCATGGGAACAGAGGAAGATCTGAATGCGCAAGTGGCGCGGCGTTTGAACTGTACTATTCCTTTTTCTTTTATTTTTCACTTTTCAGTGGCTCCGTCTCAATGACGTACCTTAGGAATGATTAAGGGGTACCCCCTAAGAAGATATTGGTTCTCGACCGTAGTGATCAGGATTAACCCGGGCTCAGAGGAGCCCGAAACGAGGCCATATTACCATAGGCTCTTACGTCATTGACTTCAGGAGCCACCAATAAATAGTAGTTTTTCCTTCTTCCCCTTACGGGTTGTCAAAACCGTAATAATTCTCTTAAAAGTCAATATTTTAGAGAAACGACTTTGACATCGTACAAATAACAACAACAACAAACTTTATATTCAGTTTATACAGGGTGACCTATCTCTTCATTATTTGGGTTAAGGGGGGTCACCTGCTTTTTTTCTATCTTTCTCTCCTTTTCTCTCTTTCCCTGGCTTGTATCCATTCGGCACCATTCAGCCAACTGTTTTCAGACGTTTATCCCCATCCAGGTGTCGATTTCTTCGCTCGCCAGCATTGTATGGAGAAATCAGTCTTCGCCGCAGACATTTTTCTATCGAAAAATGCACAAATTTAGCTTTCTGTCAAAACAAAAATATATACAGTATATGCTGGCTCGCTGCCGCTCGTCAGGAAAATATTGACACCTGGATGGGGGGTAAACGTCTTAAAACAGTATGCTGAATGGGGCCGAATGGATACAAGCCAACAAGAGAGGGTGAGAAAGAGAAAAAAAAAAGCGAGGTGGCTCCTTTAACCCCTTCTGTAACGGGGCTGTCCTTTTAACTTTATTCTGGCTACTATTAGACGATTTTACTCAGTTTAAATAGGGGCCTCCAGCAATCAAGAGGCTTCGAACTATCTCACCTAACCCTTTATACTACCACAGATCCTTCTTAAACTGCACAACATCGTCTAAACATAGCTAAAATCAAAGCTAAAGTACGTCGCCAGCATAGAAGTGGTTAATGACAGACGATTTTAGGAAGATTAGAAAGCAAATGTGGGAATCGTCACATCGCATAAACAACATTTATATATTCACTTAAGGGAGCCCACCTCGCTTTATTTCTCTTTCTCTCCCTCTCCCTTTGGCTTGCATCCATTCGGCCCCATTCAGCCTACTGTTTTAAGACGTTTACCCCGATCCAGGTGTCAATATTTTCCTGGCGAGCGGAAGCGAGCCAGTATATATCATATATATATATTTCTGTTTTGACAGCAAACTAAATTTGTACATTTTTCGACAGAAAAATGTCTCCGGCGAAGCCGGATTTCTCGATAAAATTATGGCTCGCTTTCGCTCCCCAGGAAGAAATCGACACCTGGATGGGGATAAACGTCTTAAAACAGTTGGCAGAATGGGGCCGAATGGATACAAGCCAGGGAAAGAGAGAAAAGGAGAGAAAGATAAAAAAGACGATGACCCCCCCCCCCCCCTTAATACATGACGAACTATCTTTATTATCATTCTGGAAAACGATAGACGATTTTAGGAATATTAGAAAGAACCTGTGGGATTCGTCATATCATACAAATATTTATATATATGCATTTAAGGGGAGATCCTTCACTTTTTGTCAATTTTTGTATTTATTTATTATTTTTCTAGTTTCCTCGCTAGACCTCCATCAAGCTTAAAATGAAGCCCCCTAGACCCACTTTCAAGATAAATTTGTACATTTTTCGGTAGAAAAATGTCCTGGCCGAAGGCCGATTCCTCTTAAATTACAGGCTCGCTATCTCTCGCCAGGAAACAATCGAGACCTAATTGACAGGAAAGGTCTTAAAAATTGACAGAAATGGGGCGAAAGTTCATAAAATCGCAAACTAATGGTCTAAATATGAGGGAGAAGGTGGTCTAGAAAAGCGACTCGTCTCCCCTTAACCCCTTCTGTGCCGACGTCAAGTTTTTCACTATATCTTGGCTACTACTATTCGATTTTCGCCAGCTTGGGAAGGATCTCTTAGCCATTATAAGGCGTCGAACTATCTCAATTAACTCTCGACTACCACCACAGATCCTTCCAAAGCTGTATAAAAACGCTATAGCTAGAATAGAATAGAACAGACAGTCGCCGGTACAGAAGGGGTTAATAGAACAGACAGTCGCCGGTACAGAAGGGGTTAATAGAACAGACAGTCGCCGGTACAGAAGGGGTTAATAGAACAGACAGTCACCGGTACAGAAGGGGTTAATAGAACAGACAGTCACCGGTACAGAAGGGGTTAATAGAACAGACAGTCACCGGTACAGAAGGGGTTAATAGAACAGACAGTCACCGGTACAGAAGGGGTTAATAGAACAGACAGTCACCGGTACAGAAGGGGTTAATAGAACAGACAGTCACCGGTACAGAAGGGGTTAATAGAACAGACAGTCACCGGTACAGAAGGGGTTAATTGAACAGACAGTCACCGGTACAGAAGGGGTTAATAGAACAGACAGTCACCGGTACAGAAGGGGTTAATAGAACAGAATGTCACCGGTACAGAAGGGGTTAATAGAACAGACAGTCACCGGTACAGAAGGGGTTAATAGAACAGACAGTCGCCGGTACAGAGGGGTTAATAGAACAGACAGTCACCGGTACAGAAGGGGTTAATAGAACAGACAGTCACCGGTACAGAAGGGGTTAATAGAACAGACAGTCGCCGGTACAGAAGGGGTTAATAGAACAGACAGTCGCCGGTACAGAAGGGGTTAATAGAACAGACAGTCGCCGGTACAGAAGGGGTTAATAGAACAGACAGTCGCCGGTACAGAAGGGGTTAATAGAACAGACAGTCGCCGGTACAGAAGGGGTTAATAGAACAGACAGTCGCCGGTACAGAAGGGGTTAATAGAACAGACAGTCGCCGGTACAGAAGGGGTTAATAGAACAGACAGTCACCGGTACAGAAGGGGTTAATAGAACAGACAGTCGCCGGTACAGAAGGGGTTAATAGAACAGACAGTCGCCGGTACAGAAGGGGTTAATAGAACAGACAGTCACCGGTACAGAAGGGGTTAATAGAACAGACAGTCGCCGGTACAGAAGGGGTTAATAGAACAGACAGTCACCGGTACAGAAGGGGTTAATAGAACAGACAGTCACCGGTACAGAATGGGTTAATAGAACAGACAGTCATCGGTACAGAAGGGGTTAATAGAACAGACAGTCATCGGTACAGAAAGGGTTAATATAACAGACAGTCACCGGTACAGAAGGGGTTAATAGAACAGACAGTCACCGGCACAGAAGGGGTTAATAGAACAGACAGTCACCGGTACAGAAGGGGTTAATAGAACAGACATTCACTGGTACAGAAGGGGTTAATAGAACAGACAGTCACCGGTACAGAAGGGGTTAATAGAACAGACAGTCGCCGGTACAGAAGGGGTTAATAGAACAGACAGTCACCGGTACAGAAGGGGTTAATAGAACAGACAGGCGCCGGTACAGAAAGGGTTAATAGAACAGACAGTCACCGGTACAGAAGGGGTTAATAGAACAGACAGTCACCGGTACAGAAGGGGTTAATAGAACAGACAGTCACCGGTACAGAAAGTGTTAATAGAACAGACAGTCACCGGTACAGAAGGGGTTAATAGAACAGACAGTCGCCGGTACAGAAGGGGTTAACCTCTCCGCGGCGCACAGGGGGTTTTCTACAGGGTAAGACTGTGCGCACCTATGATGATTTTGGGACCTATTGCCAATTTCGATAAAAAGTACATCATCGTGTAGGGAATGTTTGCGTGCATCGGCCCATATATATTTGACCCCCCAAAAAATGTCTGGGGGGGGTAGGGGAACGGTCCGTAGTTGAAAAATGTGGAGCGAATGGCACCGCGCGGCTAGATTGTCATCGAGCGGCGAGATTTCCCTGCCGAATATTTACGCGCGCAGGGGATAGAAGGAGAGGGAGGAGGGGGTGGGTTACCGCGTATTATCACGTATATCTCCTTTTTCGAGCCCTTTTAGGCTATTTAGAGTATGTATACGTGTGTAGGGCACCCATATAACAATGAATATGCCTCATAGTGACCAAAAATTGCAATATATAAGGGAATTATAAGAGAATATTTAGGCGGGAATGAAGATGTGTTGGAGGTTTGGCGGCAATTTATGAGCTGAGAGTGTGGTTTACGCCATACATATCACGTATATCTTGTACGTAGAGCACTGTCACGCTATAATACAGACTTGTACGTATGTATACGTGCCATATATCAAAATATATACCGCATATAAACCAATTCATGCGATATTTACGCACATTATCAATGAGTTTCTATGCGTGAACCAAGGTGTGAGTGAGTTGTGGTGGGAATGAAAGGGGGAGAGGGTGTGTTACGCCATAAATATCACGTCAATCTTGTATTTAGAGCACTCTCATGCTATAATAAAGACGTGTACATATGTAGGCGTCCCATATAACAAGGAATATACCGCATATAGCCCAATTGATGCGATATTTACGCAAATTGTGAATGTGTTTCTAGCAGACGGAAGCCTGAAAGGGGGGGTTGGGGGTGGGTGGGTGGGTGGGAGGGAGGCATGCAGGGGTGCAGTGAGTGAGTGAGTCGTGGAGAGATGGAAGACAGGCAGATCTCTAGATAGATAACCAGCTTAGTGATAATTGTGGAGGCGCCCCAGGCGTATTGATGTTTGGTATTTTGACCCTTATGTCTACCAGATGGCTGGTGTTCGTTGCCATCAACAGGTCTACAATAACATGAGTCAGGAATGGAGAGAGAGAGAGAGAGAGAGAGAGAGAGAGAGAGAGAGAGAAACTGAGACATGCGTATGTCGTACATCTAAATGGACTTCAGAATTGCATTTTTATGCAAGCAGACATTGCATTTTAGACACATGTGAAGTACCACAGAAACATGTAGGCCATTGACTGTAAATAAAGTACTATATTTATAGACCACCAGCGACGGTGCTGAGTCAACACAGGCAGATTGCCTGTTGTGATAGAGGGCTAAATATAGACTGGTGTCTCCTTACACCTGCGAAAGGGTAGATTGCCACCAGAGAAACGTTTACTTATTTATTTCGAAGTAATATGCAATCTAAATGTATATTCGAGACCTACTGCAATTATTTGTATGACAGTCATGACTATGTATAATCCAATATACGCGCGTAGGCGAGACATAAGAAAGCTGGTTGAGCAATTTTCGACACCCACACAGTTATTATTCATTTTTATTTACAATATTATACAATACAAATGTATTTGTGAAGAGTATTTTATCCATTATTGTATTTATACCAATTTTGTTCCCAGACAGAGCTGCTGTAGCTGGAGAATCAAGGAGCGGCAAGGGTCACCTCGTGACCGCCTGACCGTGTGAAAATGAGTGGAGTCACACTGAGAGGGGCAATTTTGCTGAGTGTTTGGGCAATTTTTGACAGAATAAAGTTATATAATTACTAATTCTTGACAGAGACAAACTATTATAAACCTTGGCATGATATAATTGATAATCCCATCAATTTACAAACGTAAATTGGTGGGATAATTCATTTTTTTTTGTATATTGTCATTTCGATTGTACACACGAAGTTTTGAGTGATATTTGGTATGAGCTCCTGTGGCATGGTTGGTAAGGTCGCGGACTGGAAAACTCAAAGTGTCGTAGGGTAGTGGGATCGAATCCAGGAGGGGGTTATGGGGAAGGTTTTATATTGTCTAGAAAAATTTTATAAATTTTTTTTTTTACAAGATCATGCCATTGTATTCAAACAATATGAAATATTCATAGAATATATCATATTGTAAGAATACAATGACATGACCTTGTTTTCTTTTTTTCTTTTTTTATTGTTTTATTTTATTATCATAGTAGGTTTGACATGATTTATTGAAACATATTTATTTTTGTACAATTCATTTGAGGTAAGAAAATAATTATATACACATTACTTAGGCTAATAACAAACATATATTGATATACTAAAAAAATAAGGCATATTACATGTAAATCTTTGAAACTTATAAACTAAATAATGAAACATACAATTATATAATGTAAAAGCTATATCACAGGGACATCTTTGGAACTTATACATATAATATATATGTTACATTATGAGGTAGCGTGATCAATTAGGTCAGGTCAGGTAAGGTAGGGCGCGAGTCCAGGGCAGGGCAGGGCAGGAGGCGAGTCCAGGGCAGGGCACGGGGCGAGTCCAGGGCAGGGCAGGGCAGGGCAGGGGCCGACACTCAGTAGTTCTTGAAGGTGTGGTAGTCCCTGAAGCAGTCACCCAGGCAGAGTGCAACTTTGCACTCAGCGCACATTGAGGTGACTCTTTTGGTCACATGGGGTTTCCTCACACTGGAGCTGCAGACGGTGCACTGCACCTGCCTGTGACGAGTGCCAATCAGCTCGGTGTTGGTTGTGTAGTGTCTTTCGACACCCAGCTGGATGCGGTCAGGAACGTGATCCCCACGCCATGCCGTACGTCTGTGAGTGGTGGTGGCATACTTCTCCAGGAGTTGGTAGGAGACGTTGTACACGAACTCCCGGAATTTCAGCTTCTGGTTTGGGGCCATATCCTTCTTCACCAACCACAAGTTGTAGGCGTTCAGCATCGTTATGTCAACTAGGTGGAGGAAGAGCTTGTGATACCACTTCACAGTCTTCCTCAGACACTCAACACCTGACAGCTGACAGTCAGACTTGTCCACCAGGCGCATGTTTTTGGTGTAGTCCACTACCATGTCGGGCTTGTAGATTGTCTTCCTGGTTCGGTAGTGGATTTTGCCAGAATCCACCTGGGCACCTGTGTGGACGGTGGAAAGCAGGTGGACGTCTCGCTTATCCTTCCACTTCAGGGCTATCAGTTTCCCACACTTCTCGAGCTGCTTGTATTTCTGCCCCTTTCGTCGCCTTCTTCGCACATGCCTCTCGCGGTGTTCCTTGGCCAGGTCGTCTTCTGAAGGTGTGTCACTGGAGGAGGCATCTGTGAGAGGAATGACATCACCTGTGAACTTTGGCATAAACTTTCTTGTCTTTCTGACAGTCCCACATGACCCCGTTTGGTTGTCATAAAGAAACTGGCAGAGAGCAGGAGAAGTATACCAGTTGTCAGTGTAGATGATGTGGCCTTTGCCCAGGTAAGGTGCCAACATTTTCCTGACGATGGCACCTGACATGCCCATGGGGTCATTGGCAGCGGCTTTCGGTATGTCAATGTCAGTGCCTGTATACACGATCATGTCAAGCACTATTCCAGTTTCACAGTCGCACAACACGAAGAGCTTGATTCCGAACCTATGCCTCTTCAAGGGGATATACTGCTTGAAAACAAGACGTCCTTTGAAGAGCACGAGCGACTCATCAATCACCAAATTGAGGAAGGGGTAAAAGTATTTCCTATACCTCTCCAACAACATGGTGAACACATCCCGAACTTTCCATATCCTGTCAATCCTGTTAGGATTTTCGTTGTCTGCAAAGTGCATAAATCTTAGCAGCAACAAAAATCTGTCACGAGTCATGAACTTATTGAAAGTTGGGGTGGCGATGAGAGGGTCGTGCTTCCAGTAGTGTTGCAACACATGCTTCTTGATCAGAGGCATGAGGAACAACAAGGCAAAGAACGTCAGAAATTCTGCCACAGTCGTATCCACCCAGCCTCGTATTCTCGCTTTTGGAGAAAGGACGTCCAATCTGCCAAACACCCACCTGTAGTAGGCGTTTGTTTGGGCAACGATGTACGTCATTACCTCCATGTCGAAAAAAGCGAGGAAGAAGTCGCTTTCATTCGCTTGATCATCACAGGGCCAGTTGTCAGTTGTTCCTGACGTCCCAGGATTGAACTGGGGCACGTCAGGTACAAAATTGACCCCGTCAGACCAATCGAACGAAGGCATGCCAGGGATCGGAATGTCGTCTGCGTCTTCTTCTGCGTCTGAAATATCGCTTCCATGGTCGCGATACAGCACTTCATCATCATTACCCTCCTCTTCACTCGACAGACGATGCCCTTCCTCGTTTTCGTCACCGACGTCGGACTCACTCCCACTGTCCACTCCCAAATCCCCCCACCCTTGGTCCCGTGCTAGGGCTTCGTCGTCGAAACCCGGGCTGCCAATGTCCTGCGAATCACCATCAAACAGCAGGGCGGCATACTTAGATGGTGTAAGATTTTTCCGGGTCACTTTGGCACGTGCGGGAGTCTTATGGACAGGGACAGCAGAGGTGGTGGCAGGGGCGGCGGCAGGGGCGGCGGCGGCGGCAGGGGCGGCGGCGGCAGGGGCAGCAGTGGTGCGTGGCCTTGATGGCAAGATGATGGTGGTGCCTGTCGCCCTTCTCTCTGTTCCTTGGGCAGGGGCGGCAGGGGCGGCAGGGGCAGCAGGGGCGGCAGGGGCGGCAGGGGCAGCAGGGGCGGCAGGGGCAGCAGGGCCGGCAGGGACACCAGGGCCAGCAGTCGCTTTCCCAGTCACTTTCCCTCTCCCTTTCCCCTTCCCCTTCCCTGTTCCTTGGGCAGGGGCGGCAGGGGCGGCAGGGGCAGCAGGGGCGGCAGGGGCGGCAGGGGCGGCAGGGGCAGCAGGGGCAGCTGGGCCAGGGGCGGCTGGTGGTGGTGGTGGTGGTAGGGGCACTGTGGCTGGCGTACGGGTTCTCTTCCCTACGCCCGTGCCTTTAATTTTTCCTGCCCCCGCAGGTAATGCAGCCCTAGGGCGGCCTCCTGCGTCGCTGGTACCGGTGGCAGGGGTGGCAGGGGTGGCAGTGGTGGCAGTGGTGGTGGTAGTGGTTGTTGCAGTGGCCTGGGTCGTGGTGGCAGTGTCCCGAAAGACCAATGACCTCTGTGCCATTGCCCTGCTTGCACGTGTTTTACGTGCTTTTGGTGCTGGTGATTCGTCCTCTGAGCTGTAGGGCGTGTCGTACTGGTAGCTAGGGTCTTTGGCAGCCACCCTCTGCCTTCCACGGCGGCTAACACCACCAGAAGGAGGGCTGGTTGTGTCATCAGGGAGCGAGCGTGAGGGACGTGTAGGCTCCATGACTAGTGCGTGGTTACTGGCGCGGTGGTGCTTGCACGAGTGCGGGGCGAGCGTTTGGCGGGGTGGTATCGAGAGTTGACATGTAGTACAATACCCACACCAATTTTCAGCCGCCTGGCTATAAACGCGCGGTTTTGGTACGTGTTCAAAGTCTCTGCTCTTAAGAGTCTACCCGCAGTGCGCCGGGGGAACTCTTAAGAGTCTACCCGCAGCTCCCGGGTTAATAGAACAGACAGTCGCCGGTACAGAAGGGGTTAATAGAACATACAGTCGCCGGTTCAGAAGGGGTTAATAGAACAGACAGTCGCCGGTACAGAAGGGGTTAATAGAATAGACAGTCACCGGTACAGAAGGGGTTAATAGAACAGACAGTCACCGGTACAGAAGGGGTTAATAGAACAGACAGTCACCGGTACAGAAGGGGTTAATAGAACAGACAGTCACCGGTACAGAAGGGGTTAATAGAACAGACAGTCACCGGTACAGAAGGGGTTAATCGAACAGACAGTCACCGGTACAGAAGGGGTTAATAGAACAGACAGTCACCGGTACAGAAGGGGTTAATAGAACAGACAATCACCGGTACAGAAGGGGTTAATAGAACAGACAGTCACCGGTACAGAAGGGGTTAATAGAACAGACAGTCACCGGTACAGAAGGGGTTAATAGAACAGACAGACACTGGTACAGAAGGGGTTAATAGAACAGACAGTCGCCGGTACAGAAGGGGTTAATAGAACAGACAGTCACCGGTACAGAAGGGGTTAATAGAACAGACAGTCACCGGTACAGAAGGGGTTAATAGAACAGACAGTCACCGGTACAGATGGGGTTAATAGAACAGACAGTCACTGGTACAGAAGGGGTTAATAGAACAGACAGTCGCCGGTACAGAAGGGGTTAATAGAACAGACAGTCACCGGTACAGAAGGGGTTAATAGAACAGACAGTCACCGGTACAGAAGGGGTTAATAGAACAGACAGTCACAGGTACAGAAGGGGTTAATAGAACAGACAGTCACCGGTACAGAAGGGGTTAATAGAACAGACAGTCACCGGTACAGAAGGGGTTAATAGAACACACAGTCGCCGGTACAGAAGGGGTTAATAGAACAGACAGTCACCGGTACAGAAGGGGTTAATAGAACAGACAGTCACCGGTACAGAAGGGGTTAATAGAACAGACAGTCGCCGGTACAGAAGGGGTTAATAGAACAGACAGTCACCGGTACAGAAGGGGTTAATAGAACAGACAGTCACCGGTACAGAAGGGGTTAATAGAACAGACAGTCGCCGGTACAGATGGGGTTAATAGAACAGACAGTTACTGGTACAGAAGGGGTTAATAGAACAGACAGTCGCCGGTACAGAAGGGGTTAATAGAACAGACAGTCACCGGTACAGAAGGGGTTAATAGAACAGACAGTCACCGGTACAGAAGGGGTTAATAGAACAGACAGTCACAGGTACAGAAGGGGTTAATAGAACAGACAGTCACCGGTACAGAAGGGGTTAATAGAACAGACAGTCGCCGGTACAGAAGGGGTTAATAGAACAGACAGTCACCGGTACAGAAGGGGTTAATAGAACAGACAGTTACTGGTACAGAAGGGGTTAATAGAACAGACAGTCGCCGGTACAGAAGGGGTTAATAGAACAGACAGTCACCGGTACAGAAGGGGTTAATAGAACAGACAGTCACCGGTACAGAAGGGGTTAATAGAACAGACAGTCACAGGTACAGAAGGGGTTAATAAAACAGACAGTCACCGGTACAGAAGGGGTTAATAGAACAGACAGTCGCCGGTACAGAAGGGGTTAATAGAACAGACAGTCACCGGTACAGAAGGGGTTAATAGAACAGACAGTCACCGGTACAGAAGGGGTTAATAGAACAGACAGTCGCTGGTACAGAAGGGGTTAATAGAACAGACAGTCACCGGTACAGAAATGGTAAATAGAACAGACAGTCACCGGTACAGAAGGGGTTAATAGAACAGACATTCACCGGTACAGAAGGGGTTAATAGAACAGACAGTCACCGGTACAGAAGGGGTTAATAGAACAGACAGTCGCCGGTACAGAAGGGGTTAATAGAACAGACAGTCACCGGTACAGAATGGGGTTAATAGAACAGACAGTCGCCGGTAAAGAAGGGGTTAATAGAACAGACAGTCACAGGTACAGAAGGGGTTAATAGAACAGACAGTCACCGGTACAGAAGGGGTTAATAGAACAGACATTCGCCAGTACAGAAGGGGTTAATAGAACAGACAGTCACCGGTACAGAAGGGGTTAATAGAACAGACAGTCGCCGGTACAGAAGGGGTTAATAGAACAGACAGTCGCCGGTACAGAAGGGGTTAATAGAACAGACAGTCACCGGTACAGAAGGGGTTAATAGAACAGACAGTCACCGGTACAGAAGGGGTTAATAGAACAGACAGTCGCCGGTACAGAAGGGGTTAATAGAACAGACAGTCACCGGTACAGAAGGGGTTAATAGAACAGACTGTCACCGGTACAGAAGGGGTTAATAGAACAGACAGTCACCGGTACAGAAGGGGTTAATAGAACAGACAGTCACCGGTACAGAAGGGGTTAATAGAACAGACAGTCACCGGTACAGAAGGGGTTAATAGAACAGACAATCACCTGTACAGAAGGGGTTAATAGAACAGACAGTCACCGGTACAGAAGGGGTTAATAGAACAGACAGTCACCGGTACAGAAGGGGTTAATAGAACAGACAGTCACCGGTACAGAAGGGGTTAATAGAACAGACAGTCACCGGTACAGAAGGGGTTAATAGAACAGACAGTCACCGGTACAGAAGGGGTTAATAGAACAGACAGTCACCGGTACAGAAGGGGTTAATAGAACAGACAGTCGCCGGTACAGAAGGGGTTAATAGAACAGACAGTCACCGGTACAGAAGGGGTTAATAGAACAGACAGTCGCCGGTACAGAAGGGGTTAATAGAACAGACAGTCACCGGTACAGAAGGGGTTAATAGAACAGACAGTCACCGGTACAGAAGGGGTTAATAGAACAGACAGTCACCGGTACAGAAGGGGTTAATAGAACAGACAGTCACCGGTACAGAAGGGGTTAATAGAACAGACAGTCACCGGTACAGAAGGGGTTAATAGAACAGACAGTCACCGGTACAGAAGGGGTTAATAGAAACAGACAGTCACCGGTACAGAAGGGGTTAATAGAACAGACAGTCACCGGTACAGAAGGGGTTAATAGAACAGACAGTCACCGGTACAGAAGGGGTTAATAGAACAGACAGTCACCGGTACAGAAGGGGTTAATAGAACAGACAGTCACCGGTACAGAAGGGGTTAATAGAACAGACAGTCACCGGTACAGAAGGGGTTAATAGAACAGACAGTCACCGGTACAGAAGGGGTTAATAGAACAGACAGTCACCGGTACAGAAGGGGTTAATAGAACAGACAGTCACCGGTACAGAAGGGGTTAATAGAACAGACAGTCACCGGTACAGAAGGGGTTAATAGAACAGACAGTCACCGTACAGAAGGGGTTAATAGAACAGACAGTCACCGGTACAGAAGGGGTTAATAGAACAGACAGTACAGAGGGGTTAACACCGGTACAGAAGGGGTTAATAGAACAGACAGTCACCGGTACAGAAGGGGTTAATAGAACAGACAGTCACCGGTACAGAAGGGGTTTACTAGAACAGACAGTCACCGGTTTACAGAAGGGGTAAATAGAACAGACAGTCACCGGTACAGAAGGGGTTAATAGAACAGACAGTCACCGGTACAGAAGGGGTTAATAGAACAGACAGTCACCGTACAGAAGGGGTTAATAGAACAGACAGTCACCGGTACAGAAGGGGTTAATAGAACAGACAGTCGCCGGTACAGAAGGGTTAATAGAACAGACAGTCACCGGTACAGAAGGGGTTAATAGAACAGACAGTCACCGGTACAGAAGGGGTTAATAGATCAGACAGTCCCGGTACAGAAGGGGTTAATAGAACAGACAGTCACCGGTACAGAAGGGGTTAATAGAACAGACAGTCACCGGTACAGAAGGGGTTAATAGAACAGACAGTCGCCGGTACAGAAGGGGTTAATAGAACAGACAGTCGCCGGTACAGAAGGGGTTAATAGAACAGACAGTCACCGGTACAGAAGGGGTTAATAGAACAGACAGTCGCTGGTACAGAAGGGGTTAATAGAACAGACAGTCACCGGTACAGAAGGGGTTAATAGAACAGACAGTCGCCGGTACAGAAGGGGTTAATAGAACAGACAGTCACCGGTACAGAAGGGGTTAATAGAACAGACAGTCACCGGTACAGAAGGGGTTAATAGAACAGACAGTCGCCGGTACAGAAGGGGTTAATAGAACAGACAGTCACCGGTACAGAAGGGGTTAATAGAACAGACAGTCACCGGTACAGAAGGGGTTAATAGAACAGACAGTCACCGGTACAGAAGGGGTTAATAGAACAGACAGTCACCGGTACAGAAGGGGTTAATAGAACAGACAGTCACCGGTACAGAAGGGGTTAATAGAACAGACAGTCGCCGGTACAGAAGGGGTTAATAGAACAGACAGTCACCGGTACAGAAGGGGTTAATAGAACAGACAGTCACCGGTACAGAAGGGGTTAATAGAACAGTCACCGGTACAGAAGGGGTTAATAGAACAGACAGTCACCGGTACAGAAGGGGTTAATAGAACAGACAGTCACCGGTACAGAAGGGGTTAATAGAACAGACAGTCACCGGTACAGAAGGGGTTAATAGAACAGACAGTCACCGGTACAGAAGGGGTTAATAGAACAGACAGTCACCGGTACAGAAGGGGTTAATAGAACAGACAGTCACCGGTACAGAAGGGGTTAATAGAACAGACAGTCACCAGTACAGAAGGGTTTAATAGAACAGACAGTCGCCGGTACAGAAGGGGTTAATAGAACAGACAGTCACCGGTACAGATGGGGTTAATAGAACAGACAGTCACCGGTACAGAAGGGGTTAATAGAACAGACAGTCACCGGTACAGAAGGGGTTAATAGAACAGACAGTCACCGGTACAGAAGGGGTTAATAGAACAGACAGTCACCGGTACAGAAGGGGTTAATAGAACAGACAGTCACCGGTACAGAAGGGGTTAATAGAACAGACAGTCACCGGTACAGAAGGGGTTAATAGAACAGACAGTCACCGGTACAGAAGGGGTTAATAGAACAGACAGTCACCGGTACAGAAGGGGTTAATAGAACAGACAGTCACCGGTACAGAAGGGGTTATTAGAACAGACAGTCACCGGTACAGAAGGGGTTAATAGAACAGACAGTCACCGGTACAGAAGGGGTTAATAGAACAGACAGTCACCGGTACAGAAGGGGTTAATAGAACAGACAGTCACCGGTACAGAAGGGGTTAATAGAACAGACAGTCACCGGTACAGAAGGGGTTAATAGAACAGACAGTCACCGGTACAGAAGGGGTTAATAGAACAGACAGTCACCGGTACAGAAGGGTTAATAGAACAGACAGTCACCGGTACAGAAGGGGTTAATAGCACAGACAGTCACCGGTACAGAAGGGGTTAATAGAACAGCGCTTCACCGGTACAGAAGGGGTTAATAGAACAGACAGTCACCGGTACAGAAGGGGTTAATAGAACAGACAGTCACCGGTACAGAAGGGGTTAATAGAACAGACAGTCACCGGTACAGAAGGGGTTAATAGAGTAGACAGTCACCCGTACAGAAGGGGTTAATAGAACAGACAGTCACCGGTACAGAAGGGGTTAATAGAACAGACAGTCGCCGGTACAGAAGGGGTTAATAGAACAGACAGTCACCGGTACAGAAGGGGTTAATAGAACAGACAGTCGCCGGTACAGAAGGGGTTAATAGAACAGACAGTCGCCGGTACAGAAGGGGTTAATAGAACAGACAGTCACCGGTACAGAAGGGGTTAATAGAACAGACAGTCGCCGGTACAGAAGGGGTTAATAGAACAGACAGTCACCGGTACAGAAGGGGTTAATAGAACAGACAGTCACCGGTACAGAAAGGGGTTAATAGAACAGACAGTCACCGGTACAGAAGGGGTTAATAGAACAGACAGTCACCGGTACAGAAGGGGTTAATAGAACAGACAGTCACCGGTACAGAAGGGGTTAATAGAACAGACAGTCACCGGTACAGAAGGGGTTAATAGAACAGACAGTCACCGGTACAGAAGGGGTTAATAGAACAGACAGTCACCGGTACAGAAGGGGTTAATAGAACAGACAGTCACCGGTACAGAAGGGGTTAATAGAACAGACAGTCACCGGTACAGAAGGGGTTAATAGAACAGACAGTCACCGGTACAGAAGGGGTTAATAGAACAGACAGTCACCGGTACAGAAGGGGTTAATAGAACAGACAGTCACCGGTACAGAAGGGGTTAATAGAACAGACAGTCACCGGTACAGAAGGGGTTAATAGAACAGACAGTCACCGGTACAGAAGGGGTTAATAGAACAGACAGTCACCGGTACAGAAGGGGTTAATAGAACAGACAGTCACCGGTACAGAAGGGGTTAATAGAACAGACAGTCACCGGTACAGAAGGGGTTAATAGAACAGACAGTCACCGGTACAGAAGGGGTTAATAGAACAGACAGTCACCGGTACAGAAGGGGTTAATAGAACAGACAGTCACCGGTACAGAAGGGGTTAATAGAACAGACAGTCACCGGTACAGAAGGGGTTAATAGAACAGACAGTCACCGGTACAGAAGGGGTTAATAGAACAGACAGTCACCGGTACAGAAGGGGTTAATAGAACAGACAGTCACCGGTACAGAAGGGGTTAATAGAACAGACAGTCACCGGTACAGAAGGGGTTAATAGAACAGACAGTCACCGGTACAGAAGGGGTTAATAGAACAGACAGTCACCGGTACAGAAGGGGTTAATAGAACAGACAGTCACCGGTACAGAAGGGGTTAATAGAACAGACAGTCACCGGTACAGAAGGGGTTAATAGAACAGACAGTCACCGGTACAGAAGGGGTTAATAGAACAGACAGTCACCGGTACAGAAGGGGTTAATAGAACAGACAGTCACCGGTACAGAAGGGGTTAATAGAACAGACAGTCACCGGTACAGAAGGGGTTAATAGAACAGACAGTCACCGGTACAGAAGGGGTTAATAGAACAGACAGTCACCGGTACAGAAGGGGTTAATAGAACAGACAGTCACCGGTACAGAAGGGGTTAATAGAACAGACAGTCACCGGTACAGAAGGGGTTAATAGAACAGACAGTCACCGGTACAGAAGGGGTTAATAGAACAGACAGTCACCGGTACAGAAGGGGTTAATAGAACAGACAGTCACCGGTACAGAAGGGGTTAATAGAACAGACAGTCACCGGTACAGAAGGGGTTAATAGAACAGACAGTCACCGGTACAGAAGGGGTTAATAGAACAGACAGTCACCGGTACAGAAGGGGTTAATAGAACAGACAGTCACCGGTACAGAAGGGGTTAATAGAACAGACAGTCACCGGTACAGAAGGGGTTAATAGAACAGACAGTCACCGGTACAGAAGGGGTTAATAGAACAGACAGTCACCGGTACAGAAGGGGTTAATAGAACAGACAGTCACCGGTACAGAAGGGGTTAATAGAACAGACAGTCACCGGTACAGAAGGGGTTAATAGAACAGACAGTCACCGGTACAGAAGGGGTTAATAGAACAGACAGTCACCGGTACAGAAGGGGTTAATAGAACAGACAGTCACCGGTACAGAAGGGGTTAATAGAACAGACAGTCACCGGTACAGAAGGGGTTAATAGAACAGACAGTCACCGGTACAGAAGGGGTTAATAGAACAGACAGTCACCGGTACAGAAGGGGTTAATAGAACAGACAGTCACCGGTACAGAAGGGGTTAATAGAACAGACAGTCACCGGTACAGAAGGGGTTAATAGAACAGACAGTCACCGGTACAGAAGGGGTTAATAGAACAGACAGTCACCGGTACAGAAGGGGTTAATAGAACAGACAGTCACCGGTACAGAAGGGGTTAATAGAACAGACAGTCGCCGGTACAGAAGGGGTTAATAGAACAGACAGTCACCGGTACAGAAGGGGTTAATAGAACAGACAGTCACCGGTACAGAAGGGGTTAATAGAACAGACAGTCACCGGTACAGAAGGGGTTAATACATATGGCGAACTATCATCGTTATCATTCTGCTTTAGGGGAGATTTCCACTTGAGGGATTTTTTTCTGGACCCCTTTCTCCTTCATGTTTAACTCCACTGTAATTGAGATTTTAAGACGTTCGCCCCATTAGTTTGGCGATTTTAAGAACTTTCGCCCTATTTATGTAAATTTTTAGACATTTCGTGCCAGTTAGGTGTCGAGTTTTTTCCTGGCGAGCGATAGCGAGCCTGAAATGTAAGAGGAAACGGCCTTCGGCCGGGAAATGTTTCTACCGAAAAATGTACAAATTTATCTTGAAGAGGGTCAAGGGAGTGTAATATTTAAGCTTGATGGAGGTCTAGGGTACAAACTAAATACCTCCCCTTAACCCTTTGAAGCTCTGACGCGTTTTAGCAGTTTATTTTGGCTATCATTAGACGATGTTATGCAGCTTAGGGAGGATCTGTGGGTATTAAAAGGGTAAATACTATCTTAAGTAACCCTTTAACTTCCATATACCGTTACTAATCTGAATAAAATCGTCTAATAGCAGCCAGAAACAGAACAGAAACGCGTATTGGAGCTTCAAAGGGTTAATAATAGACGATTTTAACCCATTCAGTACCAGGGACGTCCCTTTTATCATATTCTGGCAACTACTAGACGATTTTATTCAGCCTAGGAAGGACCTCTAGCAATAATAACGCTTCAAACTATCTCAACCAACCTTTTTAACTACCACAGATACCTTCTTAAGCTGCAAAATATTGTCTAAATATAGCTAGAATACATTATATCACACGTCGCTGCTGGTACTCAAAGGGTTAAGAAGATTAGAAAGACTATGTGAAAGTCGTCGAGTTGTTTGAATATTTGTTTTATGACGTTCGGCTCAATAGTTTGGGGATTTTAAGACCTTTCACTCCATTTCTTTGTCAATATTAAGACTTTTTGTGATATTTAAGTCGAGCCACCACGATCGCCACGAAAAAATTGACACCTGAATGGCACGAACCGTCTTAATATTGAGAAAGAAATGGGGTGTAAAGTCATAACATCGTCAAACTAATGAGTGGAACGTCTTAAAATCTAAAAACAATGGGATTAAACACGAGGGAGAAGGGGGCCAGAAAAAAACAGCCGATCTCCCCTTAATTCAATTGTACATTTTACTGGAGAAATATCAGGGTTATATTAGTAAACTATTCCCCCCCCCCCCCCTCCTTAATTAAAGATGATGAAGAAGAGGAAGAAAAGTATGTTGATGATGATAATATAAAGATGATGAAAGAATAATGGTGATCGTGTTAAGGGGTGTGATCTGCTTTTTCTCTGTCTTGGTTGTATCCATTTGGCCCCATTCAGCCTACTGCTTTAAGACATTTATCCCCATCTAGGTTAAGCATCAGTAGTATATAATATTTCTCAACTTCATTCTTTCCCAGTAGACATTTTTCTCATTCTGCTGGGGACTTGTTTCCCCAATTATAATTTCATGCCGCCCAAAGGTCGGAGGGAGTGGTGGGTGGGGGGAGAGCCTTCTGCTTTGCTATCCTTGCCTTCCACTTTGTAGCAAATTCTATTTTAGCATTAAGTCCGGATTGCCTATTAGGGACCGCAAGGTCTATGCAGTGTGTGTCTCTGTAACTCTCCCTCTCTCTCTCTCTCTCTCTCTCTCTCTCTCTCTCCACCCCTCCCTGTCCTTTCTCTTGTAAGCATTCCTTTATTGTTCTACCTATAGGCCTATTCTTTGGGCTGGATGCGAGGACAATGTATTCTGACCCTTTGATAAATTGAACGAAGCCGAGAGAGAGAGAGAGTGAGAGAGGTAAAGTGAGAGTGAGTTGCATGAGTTACACATGTTACACAGAGTTACATATATACTCAATCCACACAGACCTTCGGTCCCTACTAGGTGATCCAGCCTTAATATAGTACACGGAGAGTTTATAGTAGAAGAATAGGGCAACAAAGTAGGAGAGAGAGAGAGAGATATTCGTGTATCTGAATATAACCCCTATTATAATTATCATAATGATCGAAGAACATTCATTTTGAGTAGACCAGAAATCGTGACTATGAAACTCAGGAAAGGCTGAAGCAAATGGGCTGTAACTTTCCACACCTCTTTCATTGCCGACTCTTCCTAAATCGCATGAATATTAGCTCATTCCTCTAGTTGTTTAGGAGTTATTGAGGATAGTGGTCTTGAGTTTTGGCCTTTACCTATAGGCTACTGAATGGACTATTATAAGATTTAAGGTATTTTGTGACATTAACCATTTGAGTTGTTGAGAATGCATAGCTTTCTGTTTATATACTGTATATATATATATATATATATATGTAGTATGGAGCATGTTAATCGGACCCGATGCAGAATCTGTCTTAGTGTTAAGGCCGCGTCATACAGAAGTCGAACGTCGCGCGACCTACTCCCGAACAGGATGACTTGCAAAAAGAATTCAAGTATCAGAAAGTTCGGGTCGATTCGGGTCAATGCGGCCAATGATCTTGTTGATTCTGGGGAAGTTCTGGGGATGTTCATGGGTACAGACGAATATGCTGTGGTTCGGCCAGAAGTTAGTGCATGCGTTAACTTCTAGCCGATATTCGGGTGTAAAAAACGTTAAAAATTGGTCGGCTCTCGTTCGGATTATGGTCGGCTTACATTCTTGTTACGTTCTTTTGTTTCGGCCGATGTTCGACTGTAATTTTCATTGGCGAAGTTAACACGATCTACCTGAATATGAGCCGAACAAAAGCCGAAGATAACCCGAATCGTATGAATAAAGGCAGACATTAAATCGAATATCAGCCGAATGATAGTCGAATTACTCGAATGAAATAGGACGCTCCCCAGATAAAAAGACGAATAAGGCAAGATCAATCGGGTCTGTTCAAGATATTGGCAAGAACACAAGTCCAATGACAAGAATAAGATAGGATCACAACTCGAATATCCCCCGAACAACAGCAGAATCATCGAGTCTGTGTCGGGTGGTACACGTGGGACCATGTGGAAAATCCCCAGCACGCCGAGTTGTGCACACGGCACAGCAAACAAAGAGAGGAGCGAGGCGCGACTGCACAAGAGAGAAGAATGAGGGCCTAATCGTACGCTGGCAGCAAGGCGCACGTGCCCCATATATAGCTGCCGGAGCCTACATCGGTCTCACTCCCTCCGCACAAGTTGTCCCGAAAAGTTCTCCCTCTCCACCCAACACAGCAACCACCAAGATGGGCAAGGACAACAAGCTACCAGGTCGAACACCTACCCGGCAGGGCAAGGAAGCAGCAGAGCCTTCCGTGGACCTCTTTGCCTCCCAGGACCCGCCGGCAGCAGAAGGGGAGGATCTGGTGATTCAAACTTCATCAAGCTCTGAAGGGAGTGACGAAGACACTGAATTCCAATCAGGACAAACCCTTGCAGAGTCACAGGACCTCACCCAGATGGAGTCACTTCCCCTGATCACCAAACGCCAACGACATGAGCTGGTCCACACTTTCCCTGAATTAGGGGAGACGCCATCCCACAGCATGGATGATGATCATACCGCCGATCCCAACCCTTCGTCAGGAACGCCACCCACGCTGTCACCCGAGCCAGGCCCCTCCAAGATGGAGAAACCAACGCCGCCTGCCATGAAAGAGGTCAAAAGAAAGCGGACATACGCCACCCTGCCTGCGAAGGATGAAGTCGCTATTGCCGAGTGGTACCGGGAGAATGACTTCTTCTACAACAAGAAACTCCGGGCCCATCGAGACAGGGACATCCGGGATCGGGCTATGAGTAAGAAGGCCGAGGAACTCCGTGTTACAGGTTGGTTGAGTGCACTTGTTGCGTACAATTAAAGTGGCCATATGTAAAACATATTATTGCTGTCCAGTGTTACAAAGTGCCGTCTACAGTGTTGATTGTTTAATGCCAAATCTTGTTATTTACTGTCCAATTTTTATAAAGTGCCATCTACAGTGTTGTTTGTTTAATGGCAAATCTTGTTATTTACTGTGTGCTTACTGTGTGCTTGCCTGTGATGTCAAAAGTATGAATAGACAACTTCCATTCATATATATATATATATATATATATAATCGGCGCGTTTGATAGCACATTTCTTATATTATTTGTGTAAACAGTGCTTATAATATAGGTTTATTTTCCAGTTGAGGTTCTCGGGAAATGGATGGAGGGAATGCGGACCCGGTATGTCAAACTGAAGGAGCTGCCCTCAGGTTCTGGGGCACATGACCTTACAGAGAGGGAGACTTGGATAGTCGAAGCCTTCTCATTCTTACAGCCTCACATCGTGAAGCTTCCCACCAGGAAGAGCAAGGTACGTTATATTACAACAACTTATAAATATCTGATAAACAATCGTAATACATGGGAAAGGACAGTAATAGGTCGGGTATAATTTTTCAACTTATGTTTGTTTATTTCTAATAATCATAACATACAAGTTCCCGTACAACATTACATAGTTTTTACAGGAGTTGGTGGTATTTTATATGGAGTGGTCACGCTGCATGAAGTATTCAAATTGTCAAGAACAGTGTATTTATATTTGAAAATAATCAACATATATAATGTAACTATAACCACGGTTTCCACCACATTATGCCTCAATATTGTATATCATACTTTCACATGTTAGTTGAAAAATGTTCCCCTCAGCATTAACAAAATTGAAATGTTATTACATTGTGATTAAACATTTATAGAACATTGTAGCAAATCGGATAATATCAGGAGCTATAATAACTCTTTTCCCTATAATATGACTCAATTTCTTTTGTAGAAATTGCATTTCATTACTAAAACTCACCATTATATTCTGCTAAACTAACTCCCACATATATTTCACAGAAGTACAAGAAAAACCCTGTTGTCACCCACATCGCTCCTACGGCTGCGGACGAGGTGGCCGATGACCCGATGGTGGAGGAGACGTCGCAGGAGGCATCGCAGGAGCCCGGTGTCCCTAGCACCACCCAGGAATCGACTCCCTCCACATCCATGGGCCGTCGTCGCACCAAAACTCCTACGGCTGATGCCACGGAGAGCGACCTGTACGACAAGGTAAATTTTAGTATTATTTAACCATCGAATGCTTATTATCAGTACATTTTTTATGAGACTGTTCTGTGTTGTCATACCGACACGTATATGTTATCAGAACTGGAGACGGAAAAAACATCACTATTATTCATGTTTGCTTACATTCCCTTTAATGCACGTCTCAATATTCATAGGGTCCCCAATACATTCGTGACTTAAATTCATGTCTTCTTCATTATTAAATGATACAATGATATTCATGTGGTCTCCAATACATTCGTAATTTGAATTTATTTACTCTTTATGAATGAATTTTAAACATTTTAATATTCATATGGTCCCCAATACATTCGTCACCTGATTTTTATATCTGCTTACTGAATTAATGCTAAACATTTTTGCCAACAGCTACGACAAGAGGAGAAGAACCTCAACGAGCTGTACACCAGGTGGGATGCGAAGAAGGCCGCGACCCCAGCCCAGCATCCCCTACAACTGTTCCACCACTATGTACAGGACCACCTCTCTCAAATGGAACCTTCACTTATCGACCACTACCAGATGGAAGCAATGCGCTTCACACATGCCATGCGTGCCTACAGCCGTGGGACAGCCACCCTTCCACGGGTGGGTAATCTGGACGGAGAGCCCCTACCACATCAACGCCATGGGTCTTCCCAGCCCACCCCTCACCACAGCCAGCAGAACGTGTACTACGAGACCCTGCAAGCTGCAGGCCCTTCCTACTACCAGGGTGGAAAGAATATCACAGCCCCTGCCACGCCACGAGGATGGAAGTCCCACCAACCCTTCGCTGGACGACCTAAAGCCAATCTAGTGGAGATGACCAGGCCCCCAACCCCAAGGATGGTTGACATTTCACCCGGGTTCGTGAGTCGGATCATTGATGACTTTTCGTAAATCTGCTCAACCCACCCCCCTATATTATTAATATTCCTAATTAATTGTTGGTCAGTATAGCTAACATTATGGTGTGACATATCATTCCATATTACTTTATATTCCTATTTGATTGTGGGTCACTAAAGATAACCTTGGGGTGTTTACTTGCTCATAAAGGTGTCAATATTAATGTGGTGTAACTTGCTCTTGGCCATCATTCATATTACTCTATATTCCTATTTTTGTGTTGGCAAATGTATAGCAATTATGGCTAATAACTTGCTCTTATTACTCATCATTGTCATTAAAATAGAAGGTATCTGGGTATAATAACTTGCTCTTATTACTCATCATTGTCATTAAAATAGAAGGTATCTGGGTATAATAACTTGCTCTTATTAGTCATCATTGTCATTAAAATAGAAGGTATCTGGTTATAATAACTTGCTCTTATTACTCATCATTGTCATTAAAATAGAAGGTATCTGGTTATAATAACTTGCTCTTATTACTCATCATTGTCATTAAAATAGAAGGTATCTGGGTATAATAACTTGCTCTTATTACTCATCATTGTCATTAAAATAGAAGGTATCTGGGTATAATAACTTGCTCTTATTAGTCATCATTGTCATTAAAATAGAAGGTATCTGGGTATAATAACTTGCTCTTATTACTCATCATTGTCATTAAAATAGAAGGTATCTGGGTATAATAACTTGCTCTTATTACTCATCATTGTCATTAAAATAGAAGGTATCTGGGTATAATAACTTGCTCTTATTACTCATCATTGTCATTAAAATAGAAGGTATCTGGGTATAATAACTTGCTCTTATTACTCATCATTGTTATTAAAGTAGCAGGTATCTGGGTATAATACCTTGCTCTTATTACTCACCATTGTTATTAAAGTAGAAGGTATCTGGGTATAATACCTTGCTCTTATTACTCATCATTGTTATTAAAATAGAAGGTATCTTGGTATAATAACTTGCTCTTATTACTCACCATTTATATAAAAATGTAGCTATTCGGGTTGGGGTCACAATAGAAGCCACATGAATAGTCAGAGGTGGGGTTCGCTGTGTGTATATTATGTTGCAAATTATTTTTGATAGGTTTAACATAATAGTCATAGTTTTGTGGGGGCAGGCTGGTGGAAACCATGGATTCGTGATATTGATATGTACAAAATATTATGGTAGCTGGTATGTGATATGGTTGCAATACTAATAAGTGTTTATACATACGAAGATAATTTGTAAGTTGTTTGTATGGTGAATACAATTATTATGTGTATATGGTGGTTGTACTTTTCCTTTTTCTGCAATAAAGTGACTAATAATGATTATGTATATGTTGGTTGTAATGTTCCTTCTTACACAATACAATGTGTACTAACAAAATGTAGAAAATACAATGAATAATAATATGGGGAACATGAATGGAGGACATTATTATAATACGTAATAATATATAGAGTGGATAAACGAATTTACCTTGACGTTTTCAAAAACTAATGATATCTCATTATACAAGAGAATAATATATGTATACTGAACTCATAATACAATATTGAGAGGCTAAATTAATAAACTTTGGCGGTTTATAATGATAAGGTAACTCATTATTATACGAGAGATGCTAGGAAACTATAATGTTCATAATAATGATAATTTACATCTTATTTATGATAGTTGCAAATGAACTAGAAATGTGACCGGGATATAATTTGGTAATAATGACATTCTAATAGGTCTGGCATATCAATTAGGTTGGGCATGGATTTATGGGGAATAATTGGAATGGCAACTTACCGGTTCAGTTTTGAGGTACCTGCCAGGGCAGGCGCTGTTCTGGCCGGCTGTAGTATTCTGCCAAGTAGTCCCGGTGAAGTTTGGCAGTGGCTGGTCCCCTCTGCCGAGGCAATGGTTGTAGTCCATCCAAGGGGTCCCTGCTCCAGTCACCTTGTTCCGTGTTCTCCTGACGCTGAGATGCTTGTCCTTGTTATCCTTGGCGTTTGTCTATGAGGAGATTGTGGAGTATACAGGACGCGATGACTACCTTCTCCACGGTGGTGGGATGAATGTTCATGGTTGTGAGGAGACACCTGAAGCGGTTTGCCAGTATACCGAACGCATTCTCCACCTGCCTCCTGGCCCGGGACAGTCTATAGTTGTAGTTCCTCTTGGTATTCTTGAGTCCTCGGTGAGGGTAGGGCTTCTGTAACCACTCCCTCATGGGGAATGCGTCATCACCAACGAGGAAGTAGGGCACTGGATGGTCCTCGCCGGGAAATGGCTCTGCTTCCGGCAAGCCTGCTGCCCCGTCCTCCAGGGCCTGCCTGATGTCGGTCACCTGGAAGATGCCACCATCAGATGCGGAACTGTTCGCTCCCACGTCCACGTACATGAACTTGAACAGGTGATCAACCACTGCCAGGAGAACAATGGAGTGATAGTGTTTGTAGTTGTAGTACAGGGAGCCGCAGTTTCCTGGAGGTTGTATGACTATGTGCTTGCCATCGATTGCCCCTATGGTGTGCCGGAAGTTCCACCTCTCTTGGAAACCCTTGGCAACCTCTTTCCAGCCTTCGGGTGTTGATGGGCACACAATAACCTCTTCCATATACTCCTGGATTATAGCCTCGCATACCCTTATACCCTTACTGCCTGCGAAATTGTGTTTGCACCAACACCAACAGCCTCCCCTGTTGCCAAAAATCGTAGTGTCATGGCCAATCTCAAACCTGGCTCCAGGGGCTTCTTCCAATTGGTGGTCTCCTTCTTGATCCGGGGTGTAAGACGGCGTACTATGTCATTGAATAGGTCCTCGTCCATACGCAGATAATACCTGTAGGTGGTCCTCTCCGTCTCAATTAGCTCATTTAGCAGTTGGTGGTAGTGTCCGTAGGTGGCTCTCTGGGCGACCCAAGGCTTGACGCTGCAGCTTCTGGGTTTCCTGGGTTGTACACGGCGCTGACGCTCCTTCTTCAGGAGGGTGGCGATGAGTAGCTGTTGGTTAAGGTTGGCTACAACAAGCTCCTGAAACACAATGGCCATCTCCAACTCCTCCTCTGTAACCTCAGTTGATGGCTCGAGTTCCGTGAGGTCCATGTTGCCGTGGTGATGACTGATGTGCGACTGCCATGTGTGCGACCACACCCACTATATATATAGAGCAGGTACAGGTCGTCGTCCCACATTCGTCTAGCATCGGGTTAACGTTTTCTGATGGTCGGCCCGATGAGGCTGGTGTTCCTCATAACTTCTTTCGTATCGGCCAAAGGTCGGCTGACAGACGTATCTCATTCGCATTTGGTTGGCTGATTCGGCGCTCATTCGGGTTATTGTTGGGTCATGCTCTGGCATGCATCAATTTATATTCAAATTATTGTTGGGTCTTGGTCGTAACTCGTTCGGGAGTATCGGGTTATATTCGACTCTTATTCGGGGCATTGTCTGGGGATGTTCTTCTTCTACCAACATCGGGACAATATCGGTTGAATTCGCCTCAAATATGCAAGTCATCGTGTTCGGGAGAAGGTCGTGCGACGTTCGAGTTCTGTATGACGCGGCCTTAAGAGTAAAGCTGGAGTACTTGTATACCTAGGGGAGAAGCAATGTCTGAATTGGAGATGGGTCGTTTTGCTGGCTCCCCTTTTTCCTCATGTTTAGCCCCATTAGTTTTCAGATTTTATGACAGTGAGAGAGAGAGGGAGGTACTGGGAGGGGACTTGGCGTGAGAGAGAGGGAGGGGACTGGGGGTGAGAGAGAGGGAGGGGACTGGGGGTGAGAGAGAGGGAGGTGACTGGGGCGAGAGAGAGAGAGGGAGGTACTGGGGGAGAGAGAGAGAGAGGTACTGGGGGAGAGAGAGGGAGGTACTGGGAGGGGTACGGGGGGGTGAGAGAGAGGGAGGTACTGGGGGTGAGATAGAGAGAGAGGGAGGTACTGGGAAGGGACTGGGGGTGAGAGAGGGAGGGGACTGGAGGTGAGGGAGGAAGGTACTGGGGTGAGAGAGAGAGAGAGAGAGGTATTGGGAGGGGACTGGGGTGAGAGAGAGGGAGGTACTGGGAGGGTACTGGGGGTGAGGGAGAGAGAGGGGGAGGTACTGGGAGTGACGGCGGAGAATTACCGGGGCTGTGAGGGATAATTTTCCGGGATCTCGGGACGTCAGGTGGGGATATTTCCTTGGCGGCTGAGAGAGAGAGAGAGAGAGAGAGAGTTAGCTAGCTAGCTAGCTAGCTAACGAAGAGTGAGTGAGATTAAGATGATATTGAAATTATGAGATAGAAGAGTTCTATCTATCTATCTATTGCCTGACGCCGTGATCCCCGAAGGGGTGGCCACGAACGAACCGCCCCCATGCACCTCTGTCCCCAGTCAGTCGACGCCCCTCCCCCCAACCAGCACCGCCTTCGTTCATGTAGTTCCTCACTCCATCCTTCCACCTCATATTCGGTCTACCTCTCCCCCTCTGTCCCTCCACCTCGCTCTCGTACACCCTCTTAGTCATTCTCTCACTTTCCATACGTTCCATATGGCCGAACCATCTCAAGTTGTTCCTTTTCACACTTTCCAGCACATCTACCTCCACACCACACCTCCTTCTTACTTCCTCATTAGTCTGTCTATCCCTCCATGTAACTCCGCACGCACTCCTTAAGTAATTCATTTCATAGAAGATTTATACATGATTAATTATTCTAATAAAAGAATATGTAATCAAACAATTTAAAGAACTATGAATATATGGCAAGGATAATATGAGTTAATGATAGATCAGCATGACTGAATAAATAAATTTTTTATTTTGAATGAATGTGTTAATGCAGGAGATATATAAATGAATGAGTTAATGCAGGAGATATATAAATGAATGAGAAAAATAATGTATGATAAATAAATTAATGCGAAATGGATGAATGAAAGAGATGAATAAATGAATTTAAGAGATGAACGAATGTATTAATGAATGAAAGAGATGAATAAATGAAAGAGATTAATGAATGAAAACGATAAATAAATGAAAGAGATTAATGAATGAAAACGATAAATAAATGAGATACGGATGAATGGGAGAAATAGTTGAATAAGAAAGATGGATACTTTGCAAACTACCCTCCTTCGGTGTCGATCCATCTATATGTGCCTTTATCTCTACTTTCCATTCTGACCGTTCCATAGCTGCGATTGTGGACGGCCACCATTCACTTCCTCAACCTATCAACTCCGATGTTCCTCAGGGTTCTGTGCTATCTCCAATTTTTTATCTAATATTCATTAAATGATCTTCTCAACTGTACCTCCAGCCCAATCCATTCATATGCTAATGACTCAACCTTACACTATTCAACTAGTTTTTCAGAACCACCCGGTAAGCAATCACTCAAAAATTCATGTGATGATGCCATACAACACTTATTTTCTGACCTATCAACCATTTCCATTTGGGGCAGAGAAAATCTTGTTGCTTTCAAAACTCAATTTTCCATGTATCTACCCGTCAGGTCTATCCCTTATACTTCAACAATACACATAACAATGCTTCATCTTCTCTCAGTATTCTCGGTGTCTCCTTTTCTTCTGATCTCACTTGGAGAGACCCTATTACCACCCTTACAAAAACAGCTGCTCAGAAGCTGGGTGTGCTGAACCGCCTTTTGGGGTTCTTGTTGGAGGGTTGTGAGTGGTCACCCTTCTTTGGGACAGGTTGGATGAGAGCAAACTTTCAGCTAGAAGGGACGACGTTATAGGAGAGACAGAGACTGTAGAGTTTGCCTAGGCAGGTAGTCAGCACGGAAGCACAGTTTTTTAGTACAACAGGAGGAACACCATCCGGAATGTACACCTTTTTAGTATTAAGCCCAGATAGGGTAGAAAGTACATCTTTAGAAGAGATTAGGATATTAGGCATGAGTAAGTGAAAGAGGGTTAGAGAGGGAGGAATAGCAGCGGAATCATCCAAGGTGGAGTTTTTAGTGAAAGTTTGGGCGAAGAGTTCAGATTTGTCAGAGGAAGAAGTAACTGTAGTGCCATCACAGTGGAAAAGGGGAGGGAAAGACAAGGAAGAAATATTGTTGGGAGAGGTTTTTGGCTAGATGCCAGGAAGCTTGGGAAGAGCTAGAGTTGGATAGTTCAGTGCATTTGTTATTGATGAGAAAGTGTTTAGCGAGCCGAAGAAAAGATTTGGTTTGATTGCGGGCAGATACATAAGAAGAATGAGATTCTTGATTTGAAGGCATCGGTACGGTACCGTTTGAATACTTCCTCCTTATTTTGGAGAGCAGTAGAACAAGCGTGAGTAAACCAAGACTTTTTTGCATTAGTCTGAGAGAAAGAAAATGGAATGTATGGCTCCATGCCTAAGAGGATTACATCGGTAATGTGTTCAGCACTCCATGGGAAATCAAGGAAATACTCCAGGAGTGCCTCCCAGTCAGGAGCGCCAAAATGCCACAAGTGCCGTCGGCTGGGAGGATTGGGTGGCCATACTGGAGAGGTAGGAGAGGTGACAGAGATATGGTTATGGTCGGAGGAGCCCAAAGGAGAGAAAAAAAGGAGATAACAAAATTTACAGTATAAGAGGAAGGGTTAGAAGTTAGAAACAAACCAAGAATGTTGGTCCGATCTCCGAAGCGATCCGGGATACTACTCTAGGTCATTTAAGATAGAAAAGATGTAATCTTGTTCACCAGGTTGGCCAGTGGCATAAAAGGAGAGCCATTGGCCGTATTGATGGAGCAGGGAGGAGAGAAGGATAGGGTGTGCTCCACTTTAGAGTTTAGATAGTCAAAGAAATTGGGAAAGTCAGTTGAGTTAGGGGAAAGATAGGCAACACGGAAATATTTAGCATGAGAGTGACAGGATAGTTTGAGCCATACAGTTGAGAATTCAGAGGAGTCTAAATCGGGAATACGAGAGCAAGTGAGTTCGCTGTGCACGTATTCACAACATCCGCCTTTGGCTTTGAAACTAGGATAGATAAAGTAGGAAGATACAGAGAAGGGGCTGCTGGCAGTTACACCTGAGTTTCAGTGAGGAAAAGAAAATCAGGTTTGTAGGAGGAGAGATGGTATTCCACAGAGGGAAAATTAGAGGAAAGGCTGCGAATATTGCAAAAGTTAATAGCAAGAGTAACAGGCCGTGGTCCAGAGACTGTTGAGGGGTCGTTAGGAGAAGGTCAGGAGTGTGTTAGGGTATTTATGGACCCCTCACCCTAGAGATTCCGAGGCTGGACTATTTGTGTATCTCATTACAGTATTTAGGCAATTTTGTTGTGGCAAAAAGAAGTGTGGTTTGCTTGATTAGTATAGTGAAGTAGACAGGAGGAGGAGGTGTTTTTTAGAGCTAGCTGGATCGTTCTGTGTAGGTGAGGCACAAACAAAATCAGTAAGGGAAGTCAGACAAATTAAACAGGAGTTCCAGCAACTCCTTATCAAATGCCCATAGGCTACCCCTGAGTAATGCCCTGCTCGATTGGTGCTCACAATCACCCCACTATAATATATATATATATATATATATATATATACTGGATGTTTTGTATCAACAAATATCGATGCACACTTTCAAAATTAATGTGACATCTCAGCTGATAACTGTTCCAGTTTGTTGCAGAAACTAATTTAAATCAACCACCTTAGACGATTCGTTAGCAATAATGTTTGTGCAATGCTTACTAGAACAGTGGTCGGTTATATCATAATATACAGTATGTAGTTTGGAGGAAAACTATTGTCACATCTCATATTTTCAGTCCCTAAATAATTTAAAATGAGTACTACCATATTTTATAAATTACAATATAAATTTTGGTTGAAAGAGTCAAGGTATTTGTTATATAGTTGCATCAATTGCAAAGGTCTGAGATTAGAAACAGCAAAACGAATGGTAGCTAATGTATAATTTATTGGGTTTCTAAATATAATGGCTCGGGAGATAACTGGGGAAAAGCTGAGTTTGAACAAGTTTGTGACAGGATGCACGACAGGTAGACAATACCAATACAAATTAGTTTCTGAAACGGAGAAAAAGTGAGAATGAGAATTTAAGATTAACATATAAAATATATTTCGTTATTTAAGCTTCAACACGTTAACTGCATTCATATTAATTACGGTATACCAAGCTATAGTGTTTTCATTGTGGGACATTAAAATATGTATATTTTGAATGTTGTTGATATGTTCAGTGTTATTGGATACAACTAGTCAATTGTAATTGTACTAGTTTTTGGAAATTGAGCTACCAAAGTAACCTTCGTAGTTTATAATTCGAATATATATATCGAGAAAACCTCCTCAAATGTCTCGCCTATTGCTGAATATGTATTATGTATATGTACAGTTTCCCACAGGAATTCTGTTCCTCTCCTTGATCTTATACATGGAACTATAATAATGTGCATGATTGAATTACTTGTGTAGTACTTTATATGCAGTGGTTAACTCAGCTGACTAGTCAACTGATAATTAAAAGAAACTACTCATAATTCATTCATACTAATTTTACTTACATGCATAATGATCACGACGAGGAACAGAACATATGTGGACAACTGTACATATGAAATAAATGGGTGTAACACAAAGCTGTGAGTTCATTGACCTGCCGGAAGTGGAGCAGTTCCTCGGCGGGCTCATTATGGGACTAACAGGCTCGTGTCCTCACTTTAAGGGGGGATGGTTAACTTTTTGGCCGATTTTTGCATGTATTCATTATTTTTCAAGTTTCCTCCCTAGACCTCCATCAAATTTAAAAAAAAACATCCATTAGATCCCCCTTCTAGATTAATTTTGTACATGTCCCGGCCGGAAAGAATCGACACCTAAATATCACGAAAGGTCTAAATATTGACGAAGAAATGGGGCGAAAGGTCTTAAAATCGACTAACTAATGGGGAAAACATCCTAACATCTGAAAACTAATGGGGATAAACATGAGGGAGGAAGTGGTCCAGAAAACCGGCCCATGTCCCCGTAAAGCCTTTTACCATCGGGAATCAGGATATATGGGCCACTAGTCTCTCCAATGCCTCTTAAAGCCTTTTACCATCGGGAATCAGCATATATGGGCCACTAGTCTCTCCAATGCCTCTTAAAGCCTTTTACCATCGGGAATCAGGATATATGGGCCACTAGTCTCTCCAATGCCTCTTAAAGCCTTTTACCATCGGGAATCAGGATATATGGGCCACTAGTCTCTCCAATGCCTCTTAAAGCCTTTTACCATCGGGAATCAGGATATGGGCCACTAGTCTCTCCAATGCCTCTTAAAGCCTTTTACCATCGGGAATCAGGATATATGGGCCACTAGTCTCTCCAATGCCTCTTAAAGCCTTTTACCATCGGGAATCAGGATATATGGGCCACTAGTCTCTCCAATGCCTCTTAAAGCCTTTTACCATCGGGAATAAGGATATATGGGCCACTAGTCTCTCCAATGCCTCTTAAAGCCTTTTACCATCGGGAATCAGGATATATGGGCCACTAGTCTCTCCAATGCCTCTTAAAGCCTTTTACCATCGGGAATCAGGATATATGGGCCACTAGTCTCTCCAATGCCTCTTAAAGCCTTTTACCATCGGGAATCAGGATATATGGGCCACTAGTCTCTCCAATGCCTCTTAAAGACTTTTACCATCGGGAATCAGGATATATGGGCCACTAGTCTCTCCAATGCCTCTTCTCGTGTTAGCAGAGAGGGATGATCTGACTTAATGTTACTCCAAACGTAATTTTTCTTTAATTTATTTACCTCACAGACTTAAATTGTGTCGAACCCTGTCACTTAGAGCAGTCTTTATTATCCAGCTACCTACCGGCCGACGACTTTTTCAGTTTAAGAATTTCTCGGGGTGAAAAATCTCTCTAAGCTCTACTGATGTGAAGTCTTTCCTAATTGGGGAAAATCGTCTGAAAGTGTTTGAAATCAAATTACGAAGTCATCATCTTCTTGGAAGTGTTATTGTCATATATTAAAGGAGCATTATGCCCTGTGACCAACGAACTTTGAAAAAAAATGCAGACGGCTGAATTTGTTACTGAAGCCTCATGGAACCTTCCTTAACAGTTGTGAGCTCGAGTAATCTAATATGGCCGCCAAGGTGGACCAAGAAAGACGGGTCAATATATGGTTGAACCCCAAAAAAAATTGATACAAAACTTTTTGTAATGGATTCTGGTACTATTGGGCATGCTAAATAACATACTAAAAATCTAGTAGATTCTGGCTCCGGAAATGGGGCCATTTTCAAGATGGCGACCAAGAGCTTTAAATAGCTATATCCTCAATTACTATGCAACATAGAGAGTTGGTTTTGGTGTCTAACCCTAGGTTTCAATGCTCATGGAATCCGAATAAATCTGAAAAACTATCATCCGTTAATTATGTATTTAAATGTATAATTGTGGCCCAAGGTCCCGATACACAAAATTGGTTTTGTCGAATTGTAGTCAACTTAGAGAAGCACGAATAAGAGTGTGTTGGATGCAAAATAATGTGCAAAATGATCTGACAACCTGCATTCACATTCTCGCTGAGAAGATAAGGCCAGAACCCATGGACAAACGTCCGCTATGGAGGTCGCTCCTGATCGAACAGTTCATTCCACACATCTTTTCCAACATTTCCTGGTAGTCACCAAAACTGGAGAGGTATCTTTGGGGGAGGTTATGAGTTACGAACACAGTCTTTGGGGGAGGTTATGAGTTACGAACACAGTCTTTTTCCTCCTGCCCTTTTTGAATACAGAAACGTCTTTCAAAAGACTGATAAATCACAATTAGCTCAAATTAACAATCCTAGCAAGCAAACCTGGTAAATCTGGTTTACTTGATTACCTGATTACGTTGCAGTTATTTAAGTAATTTCAACTATTTTTCTGGGTGCTTTTAACCTGTGTATAAACACTGATAATACATATCTAAGTTGACTACTATTTGACAGAACCAATTTTGTGGATCAGGACATTGGGCCGCAATTGCAGTATATATTTCAATGCAAAATCAAAGGATTATAGTTTTACTGATTTATTCGGATTCCTTGAGCATTGAAGCTTAGGGTTAGACACCAACACCACCTCTCTATGTTGAATAGTAATTGAGATATAGCTATTTTAAGCTCCTGGCCGCCATCTTGGACGCCATCTTGAAAATTACCCCGTTTCCTGGGTCAAAATCAATTGGAATTTGAGTATGTTATTTAGCAGGAAATGCAATAAAGGAGAAAAGAAGATGCTTCAAAGCATGGAAGAAAAGAGGCAGCAGGGAAGCATATCTAGCAGCTAAGTGAATTGCAAAAAAAAAAAAAAATGTACAAGGCAAAGAAAATTATACAGGACATGGTCATAGACCAAGTGAGTAACGCAGAGAATCCCAATGGGATCTTCAACTTAATCATGCGAGTTAAGGATGACAGTAGAGATGTTGTAGGTCCTGGGTAGGAGAACAGTATGTCAGAAATGATAATGAGACAATTGCTTATGCTGACAAATAAATCAGCGGTGCTTAGAAGGTACACTATGAACAATTATTCAACGTGGAGTTTGATTGGAATAGAGAGCATCTTAGTAACGAAAAGCCAATACTTGCCCCCCCCCCCGCCCCTTGCCCCCGCTTGCTAGTACAAGTTAGTTGTTGTTGTTGTTGTTGTTGTTGTTGTTCCCCAAGCTGCCTGGCCGAACAGCCCCAAGGCCCCGAGCAAGGCCAAGGCCATAACCGAGCGCCCCCACAGAGCCCTCCCTGTTGACCACAATAAAGCCTAGGTGACCGAAGCCACTCCATGGCGGGGAGCTGAGGAGGGTGCGGAAACGCCCGGGAAACCAAAGCCACACCCAGGGCCCTGTGCCCCTCAGCAATTATGAAGAGAAAGTTGAGGGGCAAAGGAAAAATGTGACACTTTGGCTTCCAATCTTGGTAGATTGGGAGGTCAATCCACAGAAGAGACGCTGTCACTTGAGATCTAGAAAATATATAAGTAAAAGGAACAGTCAGAGTAAGCTATGGGAATGGCAGAGATCGCTCTGTTCTCACTCTGATAGACCAGCCTATCACCACACGACTAGAACCCAATCCTCTCAGCATCAGCTAGGAAAGGCCCTAGAAAGCCGCCTTTGGCGGGGGGATAGCTCCCCTATTTCAACCCCTTTCGGGGTTGGGCACCCGCCCAAGCTGTTGTAAGCAGTACCATAAATTTAAACAAAACGGATTGAACAGCTGCAGGGTGCTCTGACATTGTCGCTGAGATGATAAAAGCCTCAGGTGACATAGGAGTGAGACTGGTCACTGAGCTAATAAGCTCCATCAATAGAGAGGAGAGAATCCCTGATGAATGGCATAAACCTGTAGAGTAAACATATAAGTATAAAGGGAAGGGGGATTCATTAGATAGAGGCCTCCAAATGCTTAATCAAGTCATGAAGGTCTGTGAGAGAATCTTTGAAGGTATGATCAGGGAAGTTTTCTATCGACGATATGCAGTCTGGTGTTTTGCCAGGATGTGGTACAATCGGTGCTATCTTAATAGTCAGGCAGCTGCAGGAAGTGTTTGTAGATCTGAAGAAGGCCTTTGATAGGGTGCCCAAAAATGTTGTATGGTGAGCTATGAGAAAACTTGGAGGAGTGGTTGATGCGTGTGATAATGAAAATGTACAAGGACTTACGAACGGCAGTGATTTTTTTTTCTTTCTATGTGAGTGAGGGAGACAAAAGGCAGAACTGCCTGTATCGAGTGCCTCCCCCAGAGTTGAAAAAGTGACAGGGCCAAAATGCCTGGACACACGGAGTTTGAAGCAATTTAAGTCATAGGAAGAGGGAAAGACTAATTCTGGGAGAGAGTTCTAGAGCTCAGCAGTTGAATAGAAGAAAGTGTGAAAATTACGTTTCACTCTTGGGTTGGAGTTGGTTCTACCAGGGTTCTGGTGGATCAAAGTCAATAGTTCATACGCAACCACATAAATAAACTGTCATTTAAGTTACTATATTTCTTTCTCCACAATCCGTGTGTGTTTTCAATAGGACGTGACGACTTTGGCATAGGTTTTTATCTTGGATATACCTCATGGACCTTTCTGAACCTTCAAATGTATTACATGTTCTAACGAAAAACGTACACTATGTAAAGAATTGATAAGAAGACCTCACAAATTCCTCAAAAGTTATTTGATAACTCATAGATCCGGTGTCATAATAATACGGCCAATATATCACCACAATGGTCCGATTATGCCATGTTTTGAGATGACCACCCATGCTGTGAATTTCAAAGAGTGCAGATTCGTGCCATCAGGAAGGAAGAGTGTGTCAAGTGTGTCTGCAGCGCAGCGCAACGGTAGTCATTTGGAACATGTGCTCTAATGGATGTATCCTTTGAGCTAGAGACCTCAAATCTTTAGTTTTGTAATTGTTATAATATCAGCTTCTAGAAAATTTAATCTTTTTTGGAGTTTCTTGTCTGAGTAATAAATTATTATAATGTTAATGGGTTGCATCTATTTTGAGACACCCTGTATGATCTTTCAAAGAAATGTTGGATGAAAAATATACACCAAGAATATTGAGAGAAGATGTAGATGAGTTGTGTATTGCTGATGATTAATTGATATTGTGGAAAATTGCGATAGGTAGATAGGAGAAATTGGAGACATTGAAAGTAACCAAATTTTATCTACCCCAATCAGAAATAATTGACCAGGAGATAGGCGAGCTATGGCCTCGTCTCGTGAATTTTGGAGTAACCTGTGGAGTGATTACTATAAGTTGACCATTTGAGTAATGAAATTATCAGTGGCTGCCTGGTTTGCGAGACTATGCTCTGCAATTCAGTTTTCGCCATTCGCAGGCATAGCATTACACATTAATTAACCTATACTAAGCTAACCTTACCTAACCCACTCTAATTTACTGCAACCTATACCATATCTATATTGAAAAATAAATCAATATCAAGAATATCAAAGAGGGATTGTATGCATGTAGATAATCACCGAGATACAATTCTAACCTATGCATGGTCGCAAAAACCAATATGTATCATCCACTTGAATCATTAAACCTTTAAAGCCAATTTCAGAAACATTTGAGATATAATATAACACTTTAGTCTATTGTTTAGGTTAAATATAGATTCAAATGGGTCTCTCTCTCTCTCTCTCTCTCTCTCTCCACCGATAATATAAAAGGCAAAATATCTTTATCTAGCAACTATCGTCCAATTACCTTAACCTCGGTTGTCTGTACAATGCTAGAAACACTCATATGAGACAGACTTGTAAATCACTTAGATAAAAACAACCTACTCAACGATACTCAACAGGGATTCCATAACAAACTTTCCTGCTTAACAAGCCTGTTAGAATTCTTCCACGATATCTTCAACCTACTGTATATGGCGAGAGTAAAGCTGTAGATATTATTTACCTTGATATTCAAAAGGCCTTTGACAAAGCTCCCCACAAGTGCATATTGATTACAATTAAAAGCGCATGGAATACATGGTATAGTGTTTAGATGGATAGAAAATTGACTCCGAAAAAGAAAGCAAAGAGTAATCATAAACGGTAAAGCATCCAAATGGACCAATGTAACTAGCGGGGTACCCCAGGAATCAATATTAGGGCCAGTTCTCTTCCTAGTTTACATTACCAACATAGATGAGGGTCTCACCTGTAAAAGCTCAGTTTGCTGACGATACAAAAATTGCAAATACTGTACTTTCAAATGAACATTTAGAAGAAATGCAAAGTAATCTAAATATGTTTGTCATGTTAGGCTCAAATTTGATAGATTATTTTAATGCGGATAAATTTAAAGTACTCCATATCAGAAACCGAAATAGTGTATTCAATGAATGACACTCAGCTTAAGAGTGTAGACAAAGAAACAGATTTGGGAGTAACAATATCGAGTAACCTAAAACTCGGTCAACAATGTACAGAAGTTGCTAAGAAGGCACACAAAAATATTGGCTTTATAGGCAGGTCATTTGAGCATAAATCCAAAGTTGTAATCATCACTCTACAATTCCTATAGTCCGTCCTCCTATGGAATACTGCGTTCAATTCTGGTGCCCAAAGAGATATTGACAGACTGGAACGAGTTTAACGTAGAGTTACCAAAATTATACCTAGTCTAAGGAACAAACTATACATGGAGCGTTTTAGGAAGTTATATATATATATTATGGCGACCTAATTCAAGTCTTCAAAATAATCAAAGGCATCAACAACATGAACCGTATTATGTGCTTTACCATCAACCAATAAAATTTCACTCTGGAAATGGATCGCACAATAATTTGCAAATCTTATAACTCGCATGAGTCTGAGAATTTGTTCTTCAATCGAGTTGTCATCGTGTGAGCTGGGCTTCCTTGAGATAGCATAGACAATCATCTTGACTTACATCCGCGACTGACTGGATGTGTAAATAAATACCTGTTATTTTCTCTTTGCTCATATACATCGAGGATCACTACATTTACAAATAAATAACTATGATGTTACTCACTTTTATCCAGATACACGAAGGATCAATTATAGCTGTGTTATGTTATTATCCCAAATTGTCCCCTACTAACGTCTCCTAACCCTGCTATGGACATTAGTCCCAGGGCAGTACTTCCCTTTCCAATTGTCCCTTACCCACTGTGAACTACTGATGAACACCCTGAGCATCAGTGAGTTAGAAGGCAAGCAGCCCCGAGAGGTCACTAGTCTGTTGTTGCTTGACTTCCGTTATACTCCTTTGTACTCTCTCGCTCTCTCTCTCTCTCTCTGTACGAATGACAAGAACTGGGATACACACAATAAATGAGAGTCCGTATTTACCACTACCTTATCCGGCTTGCATCAGGAAATTGTACCGATGTAATGATGGAACTTTTGTCTCGTCAATGTTATTACTGTTTTGCTATTAACTTTATATAGCTTCTCTCTCTCTCTCTCTCACTCACTCACTTTCTCTCTCTCTCTCTAGCTCCATCTCTCTCTCCCTTTCGTTCCCTCTCTCTCTCTCTCGCTCATATCTCTCTCTCTCTCTCGCTCATATCTCTCTCTCTCTCGCTCATATCTCTCTCTCTCTCTCTCTCTCCCTCCCTCCACCTCCCTCTCCCTTTCGTTCTCTCTCATTCTCACTCACTCTCACCCCCCCCCCTCTCTCTCTCTCTCTTTCTCTTTTCCTCTCATCCCAATTAATTTCCCCGCTGCCGCCAAGTGTCAACAAGTACCACCGGGGGGGCCCCCCCCCCCCTTTCAAACCCCGGTTTATGAGGGGAAATAGGGGTATAAAATAAGGGCCCTAGGACCATCCCCCCGACCCTCAAAACCCGTCCCAAATTTCTTTTTAAAGTGCCGATGTAACAGAAACTACCCTCACCCCCCACCAACACCTTGCAACCTGCATCATCAACATCGGAACAACTTTTAAGGGAAGTGACCACTCCAACATGTTGTACCTTTCGTTTCTGCAAATTCTCCCTCACTAACCCCAAATCATGGCACCGATCAGAATTAAATGCCCCTCCTGTAACAAGAACTACTACAAGGAATGGTATCCGCGTCATGGGTATCCAAATGCCAAGTGTTTTATGTGTTTAACTGGTGAAAACTTTGTGCTCTTGGAGTGCTCATTAGAAGCACACAAGGCACAGGCTGACGAACTGAAGCGAGATAATCTCACACTAAAGGAGACTGTAGGTGTACTTTCGCATCAAATTTTCGTACTAAAAGAGCGAGTAAAGGACATAGAGAGTAAGCAAGTCGACGTTGTTAAAAATCTTCAAAAAGAAAACCCATCCAATGATCTATATCAGACAGTAGTCAACAGGCGTAACAAGAACAAATCCCAAAGGAATGGGAAAGCGACACCAGGTATCCCTATCAAAAACAGATTTGCTGTTCTCGCCGAAAACAATGAACACGAGGTAACTGACCACGTGAATGGGAATGGGAATGGAAAAGCGACACCAGGTAACCCTATCAAAAACAGATTTGCACACGAGGTAACTGACCACGTGAAAGCAAGCTCGAAAGACAAGAAAATTCCTGACAGGAAAACAACGAAACCATCAAATCACGGAGTCAGCGGGAAGGAGAAACTCACCCTAGTCTATGGTGACAGTCTCATGCGAGGTCAAGGAGCTGCCTTTGCCACCAAGAACAGAGGAAAAAGGTCAGTAAAGGTCATCCCAGGCGGTAAAGTCGAACATATCTTGAAAGACATAACTAACTCCGCCATACCAGAGGGCACCTGTGTAGTCGTCAATGTTGGCTCAAATGACTGCTTTGACGGAGGTAAGGCCCCAATCAAGACCATAGAAAAAGATTTCGAGAACCTAATTAAAGTCATGAAAAGGAAGACCACGAAATGTGTGATAAGCGGCGTCATACCCCGGATTAAAACAAGCTCATACGGACAAAATAGAGCCATAGAAATTAACAACGCAGTCAAGGTCATGTGCGAACAAGAGAAGGTACTGTATGTGGACAATTGGACCACCTTTGTAGGGAACTCGTCCCTGTACAGCGGAGATGGCATTCATTTATCAGAAAAAGGCGTTCAGCACATGAGTGACACCCTAAATCAAGCAACCTACATTGCCCATGAAAACAACGCCAGTCAGGACCGAGAGATAACTATGCTAATAGACTCCTCTGAGTATTGACATCGCTACCCCCGGAAAAGCCCTCCCACAACCCTACCCAATCAAACTCCACCCGCACAGTTAAGAGAAATAAATAACCCCGCCCAACCCTTCCAAGTCAATCACAACCATTTAAACGAAACCGTCAACCCCAATGGCCCACAAGTTGCGAAAATTTACCTACCTGAACCACAAAACAAACTAAACAACCCCACCCAATCCCATCCAAGCCAACCCAACCAACTGAATGAATTTGACAACCCGCCGCGGCTTCAAGTCACAACCCCAAACCCATCCCCACCAATAAGAAAAACAAATCCAGCGCATGCTGAGAGAAATGATATAAAAATAATATCCATAAATGCCTGCTCAATAAGAAACAAAATAGACGAACTCAAATGTCTGTTATTAAATGAGAAAGTTGACGTTATTTGTATAACGGAAACACATCTGAACCTTAAAAATAAAGATCTACTTCATGAATATCACATAGAGCCATATACATTTTTTCATAAAGACCGTAACAATGGAAAACAAAGAGGGGGGGTTGCAATGTACTTGCAACCTACTTAAACCCAGTTGAGGTGACTCTCCCCGAAAGTAATGCAGAAATAGTGTGCGTCAAAATAAATACAAAAAACATGAACTTAAATATCACTACAGCGTACAGACCACCGAGACTAACTGTTGCCGATGATACAATTTGTTATGAAATACTAGAGAAAACCCTTAATTCCGACGAAACAGTTTTACTAGGTGACTATAACCTCCCCCTAATTGACTGGAATACCACGACCGGAAAAAATGCTGAGTCACGCCTAATGACAAGCTTCATCCAGGACAATTTTTTGACTCAACACGTAAAACAGCCGACGCGAGACAGGAATATATTAGACCTCGTAATCACTACCCAAGAAAATATATTATCAAACCTGGATGTAGGTGAACATCTGGCAACGTCCGATCATAAAATCTTAAGAATTAACGTTATAAGCAAATATTCCTCAGTAAAAACAACAGGAATGGTTTCGGACTTCAAAAACGCAAATTATGACAGACTTAAGGAATCGCTATCAAACATACACTCAAACCTCATAAATATAAACGAAGTAAATGAACTATGGGGACATTTTAAGTCTACAATTACAGAGGCGCATAAACAATTTGTACCCATGAAACCAAAACGTAATACGAAATCAAGTATGCCCCCTTGGTACAGTAGAGACATTGGCAAGGCAATAAGGAAAAGGAATCAACTCCACAAACTTGTAAAAAATAACACAAACACTGAAGTAATTAAAAACTTGTACAAAAATAGTAGAAGGGAAGTGAAAAAAATAATTAGGGCGAACAAACAAAATTACGAAATGACTATTGCCAGAGAAAGTGCCACAAACCCCAAATTTGTTTACAGTTACGTAAATAAAAATAAACAGATCAAAAGCGGAATCGGACCGCTAATAGAAGATGGCCAGACAATAACAGGTGACACAAACACGGCAAATCTGCTCAACAAATATTTTGGCTCAGTTTTCACAGAAGAAATTATCGATCATACCCTTGAAAATAACACCTCAACTCATGTGATAGAAGATTTCACCATCAGTGTTAGCGAAGTACAAAGCAAATTGAGTAATTTAAATGTAAATAAGACCCCGGGACCCGACATGCTCCACCCGAAAATAATTAAGAATGTTAAGGACGAAATAGCAAAACCCCTGACACAACTATTTAACTTATCATTACTACAGGGGATTGTACCGAGTGATTGGAAAGATGCGAACATTACGCCGATATACAAGAAGGGTAGCAGGGCCAAAGCGAGTAATTACAGACCAATTAGTCTAACTTCAATTGTAGGAAAAATCATGGAAAAAATCCTTAGAGATAAGATAGTAGATTACCTCGAATCAAACAACCTAATCAAAAATAGTCAACACGGCTTTAGATCAAATAAGTCATGCCTAACAAATTTGATTGAATTTTATAACAAACTATTCACATATAACGACATGACGAAATCACTAGATATAATCTTCTTGGACTTTCAAAAAGCTTTCGACAAGGTGCCTCACCGAAAACTATTGGCTAAACTGGAGAGGATGGGTATCAAAGGTGAAATTCATTCTTGGATAAAAAATTGGCTTACAGGCAGAAGACAGAGAGTGGTGATAAATGGAGTGGAATCGGAGTGGGAGCCTGTCACTAGTGGAGTTCCACAGGGTTCAGTCCTTGGACCAGTCCTGTTTCTCATTTACATTAACGATATTGATGTAGGGGTAAACAACACCATTTCCAAATTCGCCGACCATACAAAAATAGGAAATACAGTCCTGAACGAAGATGATAGAAATGCGTTTCAATCTGATTTAAACAAGATATCAGAGTGGTCGAAAAAATGGCAGATGCCCTTCAATGTCGATAAATGTCAGGTGCTGCAGGTTGGTAGCAGAAATATGAAATACAAATACGAAATGAATGGCAAACAAATAAAAACCGCAACGGTAGTAAAAGACCTAGGGGTACTAATATCTGAAAACCTAAAAACTACCGACCAATGTATAGCAGCTGCAAATAAGGCAAACATAGCATTGGGCTTTATTAAACGAAAATTTACATATAAACATGAAAACGTAATAGTGCCACTGTTCAAAAGTATGGTGAGGCCCCACCTTGAATATGGTGTGCAGTTCTGGTCACCTTATCTGATCAAGGACATTGTAAGACTCGAGTCAGTACAGCGTAGAGCGACGAAGATGATACCCTCATTAAGAAATAAACCATATGAAGAAAGACTTAAACGATTGAACCTGTTCTCATTAAAAAAGAGGAGGTTGAGGGGTCAGCTTATTGAGTGCTTTAAGATACTAAAAGGTTTCGACAAAGTCGATGTAAATGCACTATTCACATTAAACAATACTAATCAAACTCGCGGAAATGGAATGAAATTAAAAACCAAAAAGGCAAACCTAGATGTCACAAAGAGTTTCTTCACCTACAGTGTGGCGAAAGAGTGGAATAAACTACCAGCGAGAGTGGTGGAGAGCGACACAATAAACGCTTTCAAGGGAAGGCTTGACCTCTATCTGCAGAGGGCTGGGGTGATATGAAAAAAAAAAAAAAAAAAAAAAATGTATGTAAGTGTATGTGTGTGCACTGTACAGTATGTATATATATACTGTATATATATGTATGTATGTGTGTATGTATGTACAGTATGTGTATATGTGTGTGTGTATGTGTGTATATGTATGTACCGGTGTATATATGTGTATATGTATATATGTATGTGTATGTATATATATATATATATATATATATATATATATATATATATATATATGTATATGCATGTGCATATATGCATATATAGTTTGTAAGGCCAGACTGCCTAGTAAGGACCTTGAGGTCTGTGTGGTCTGTGTATCTATGTAGCTCTATGTAGCTCTCTCTCTCTCTCTCTCGTTCTCATTTAATGGTGAGTAACAGTACATATTGTTTTTGTGGTCAAACATAGGTTCACAATAACATGATATAGGACATAATATCCAAAGATTAATATACGCTAATACAACTTTCTATATATATATATATATATATATATATATATATTAGTAGGGCAATGAGAAGAAATACGTTGTGGAACATCATGATTTATTCTAATTGATCTATTCTAATTTATTCTATTGTTTGTGACAATTTTCCTTTATGTGAATTTTCAACACTTATCTTTTGTTTCTTAGAGTCAAGTAATTCAAATGTACTTTTTTGCTTTATGTTGCGGTTCGATGTGATTAGGATTACTATGATTTGCTTCTAATTTTACTAGATAATTTGAAATGTTTTGTAAAGTCCCTCATTTTAATATTCTCGTCTATTATGATTGCTTTTGCTAAGTCTTGTCCTCACATGGTTGGATATTAGCATAATACTTTGGACGCTGTTTAGCGGTAGGTTAAATTTTGTTTAATAGATTTTAGCCTTTACAGTTCAGCATAATATTTGAATTGAAAAAGAAATGATAACATAAATTTGATATCTTATGCGTTTTGATTTCTTTTGTTGCATTGAATTTAGCAATTTTGAATTAGATGATGTCTAGCCGTAGATTTATTTTATATTCAAACCTTGTCTAGTTGGCCAAAATTATGTTGTTTAATTGTTTTTTAGATAGGCAAATTGCCACGTGTTTAACAATGAATTACATTTTAGTGATCCTGTTTTAGCAATATATACAGAGTTAAACTAAATTTTTAGGATCTGTTGGTAACCCTTTCCTGAGGATGGCTGCGTGACGTCGCCGAAAATTAGAATACATCATGATGTTCCCCAACGTATTTCTTCTCATTGTCCTACTTATTTGGAGGTTGCGGTGTCCAAGATCACCTGCTGAGGTTCTCATAACAATATATATATATATATATATATATACTGTACATACACAGGATATTTATAGATGATATTTAAACAAACTTCGACTGTTTTATGTTTATGTGTGAATGTTTGTTGGCTGTTAAACCTTTCTAATTCTCCTTTGTCTCTTTCTCCTCTCCCCATTCTTCCTTCTCTGTTTTCTCCTCCGTTCTTGTTTTCCTCTTCCCTATAATTTGTATTTTTCTTTATTAGTATCTGCCCCTCTCTTTTATCACCTGTTAACCTGTATTAGTATCTGCCCCTCTCTTATATCACCTGTTAACCTTTATTAGTATCTGCCCCTCTCTTTTATCACCTGTTAACCTTTATTAGTATCTGCCCCTCTCTGTTATCACCTGTTAACCTTTATTAGTATCTGCCCCTCTCTTATATCACCTGTTAACCTTTATTAGTATCTGCCCCTCTCTTTTATCACCTGTTAACCTTTATTAGTATCTGCCCCTCTCTGTTATCACCTGTTAACCTTTATTAGTATCTGCCCCTCTCTTATATCACCTGTTAACCTTTATAGTATCTGCCCCTCTTTTATCACCTGTTAACCTTTATTAGTATCTGCCCCTCTCTTTTATCACCTGTTAACCTTTATTAGTATCTGCCCCTCTCTTATATCACCTGTTAACCTTTATTAGTATCTGCCCCTCTCTTTTATCACCTGTTAACCTTTATTAGTATCTGCCCCTCTCTTTTATCACCTGTTAACCTTTATTAGTATCTGCCCCTCTCTTTTATCACCTGTTAACCTTTATTAGTATCTGCCCCTCTTTTATCACCTGTTAACCTTTATTAGTATCTGCCCCTCTCTTTTATCACCTGTTAACCTTTTCTTTATTAGTATCTGCCCCTCTCTTTTATCACCTGTTAACCTTTTCTTTATTAGTATCTGCCCCTCTCTTTTATCACCTGTTAACCTTTTCTTTATTAGTATCTGCCCCTCTCTCTTATCACCTGTTAACCTTTTCTTTATTAGTATCTGCCCCTCTCTTTTATCACCTGTTAACCTTTTCTTATTAGTATCTGCCCCTCTCTTTTATCACCTGTTAACCTTTATTAGTATCTGCCCCTCTCTTTTATCACCTGTTAACCTTTTCTTTATTAGTATCTGCCCCTCTCTTTTATCACCTGTTAACCTTTTCTTTATTAGTATCTGCCCCTCTCTTTTATCACCTGTTAACCTTTTCTTTATTAGTATCTGCCCCTCTCTTTTATCACCTGTTAACCTTTTCTTTATTAGTATCTGCCCCTCTCTTTTATCACCTGTTAACCTTTTCTTTATTAGTATCTGCCCCTCTCTTTTATCACCTGTTAACCTTTTCTTTATTAGTATCTGCCTTTCTCTTTTATCACCTGTTAACCTTTTCTTTATTAGTATCTGCCCCTCTCTTTTATCACCTGTTAACCTTTTCTTTATTAGTATCTGCCCCTATCTTTTATCACCTGTTAACCTTTTCTTTATTAGTATCTGCCCCTCTTTTATCACCTGTTAACCTTTTCTTTATTAGTATCTGCCCCTCTCTTTTATCACCTGTTAACCTTTTCTTTATTAGTATCTGCCCCTCTCTTTTATCACCTGTTAACCTTTTCTTTATTAGTATATGCCCCTCTTTTATCACCTGTTAACCTTTTCTTTATTAGTATCTGCCCCTCTCTTTTATCACCTGTTAACCTTTTCTTTATTAGTATCTGCCCCTCTCTTTTATCACCTATTAACCTTTTCTTTATTAGTATCTGCCCCTCTCTTTTATCACCTGTTAACCTTTTCTTTATTAGTATCTGCCCCTCTCTTTTATCACCTGTTAACCTTTTCTTTATTAGTATCTGCCCCTCTCTTTTATCACCTGTTAACCTTTATTAGTATCTGCCCCTCTTTTATCACCTGTTAACCTTTTCTTTATTAGTATCTGCCCCTCTCTTTTATCACCTGTTAACCTTTTCTTTATTAGTATCTGCCCCTCTCTTTTATCACCTGTTAACCTTTATTAGTATCTGCCCCTCTCTTTTATCACCTGTTAACCTTTATTAGTATCTGCCCCTCTCTTTTATCACCTGTTAACTCCTTTATTAGTATCTGCCCCTCTCTGTTATCACCTGTTAACCTTTATTAGTATCTGCCCCTCTCTTTTATCACCTGTTAACCTTTTCTTTATTAGTATCTGCCCCTCTCTTTTATCACCTGTTAACCTTTATTAGTATCTGCCCCTCTCTGTTATCACCTGTTAACCTTTTTCAATATATTATGACGCTTTTTAACATTTTATTCTGGCTATTTACTAGACAACTTTGATAAGGTCAGGAAGAATCGGAAGCAGTCAAAGGATTAAGGGGCGATGGTTCACTTTTTGGGCGATTTTTGCATGTATTCATTATTTTTAAAGTTTCATCCCTAGACCTTCATCAAATTAAAATGAAACATCCATTACATCCCCCTTCTAGATTAATTTGTTAATTTTTCGGTAGAAAAATTTCCCGACCGAAGGCCGGTTCTTCCAACATTACAGGCTGACTATCGTTCGCCAGGGAAAAAATCGACACCTAAATAGCACGAAAGGTCTAAATATTGTCGAAGAAATGGGGCGAAATGTCTTAAAATCGACTAACTAATGGGGCAAACACCTTAACATCTGAACACTAATGGGGCTAAACATGAGGGAGAAAGTGGTCCAGAAAACTGGCCCATGTCCCCTTTAGATCAAGTTCACCCCTTTGAGAGAAGTCCCTCAAAGCCGTATAACATTATTAACATCAAAGCCGTATAACATTATTAACATCAAAGCCGTATAACATTATTAACATCAAAGCCGTATAACATTATTAACATCAAAGCCGTATAACATTATTAACATCAAAGCCGTATAACATTATTAACATCAAAGCCGTATAACATTATTAACATCAAAGCCGTATAACATTATTAACATCAAAGCCGTATAACATTATTAACATCAAAGCCGTATAACATTATTAACATCAAAGCCGTATAACATTATTAACATCAAAGCCGTATAACATTATTAACATCAAAGCCGTATAACATTATTTAGCGTTAGCAAAAAATAGGTGTAAAAGCCGGTATCACACGGGCGCTTTTTCACTAAACATTTATGCTCAACACTGGTCTGGCAGCTTATGAGGTCAACATATAAATCATTTTGGTTGCTTAAGTTCATATATCATCAGTCTAGTTTCTGATACCGTTGCAAAATATTCCAGAAATGTTGCCAGAAAAATGTTTATCATCGAATGTTGACTATAACAGTTCTCGTGTGATACCGGCTTTAGCAAAAATAGGTGTATGGATGTGGCGACCCCATCATCCGTCACATTTGGTGGTGAAGATGGTCCATGGAGGTTGGGACTGGGAATCCCACCTCCATAATGTACTCCCACTAAGGGATCAGCAAGCCTCTTCTTCCTGAACCTCCCTACCCCTTTAAGGGGATATGGCCGGGACGCTTTTTTGGACTCCCTTCTCCCTCATGTTTAGCTCGATTAGCTTTCAGATTTTAAGATTTTTGCCCCATTAGTTTATCGATTTTAAGACCTCTCGCCCCATTTTGTTGTCAATATTAAGACCTTTCGTGCTATTTAGGTGTCGATATTTTTCCTGGCGAACGATAGTGAGCCAGTAATTTTGGAAGAACCGGCCTTCAGCCGGGACATTTTTCTACAGAAAAATGTACAAATGTATTTAGATAGGAGATATAATGGATGTATTCTTAAGTTTGATGGAGGTCTAGCGAAGAAACTAAGAAATAAAGGAATAATTGAAATAATAGACCAGAAAACCGGCCCATTAAGGATGTGCGGGTTTGTCTACTGACTGACAGCAAAAATAAAAGGAAAAAATGCTGTGTTACTCAAGGAGAGACTGACCGTGTGTTTGGTCTATTAATTAAAATACTGTGTTACTCAAGGAGAGACTGACCGTGTGTTTGGTCTATTCATTAAAATGCTGTGTTACTCAAGGAGAGACTGACCGTGTGTTTGGTCTATTAATTAAAATACTGTGTTACTCAAGGAGACAATTAAAATACTGTTACTCAAGAAGACTGACCGTGTGTTTGGTCTATTCATTAAAATGCTGTGTTACTCAAGGAGAGACTGACCGTGTGTTTGGTCTATTAATTAATTTATTCATATATATTTTTTATTTTCTTCCCTAGACCTCCATCAAGCTTAGCAAAACACCCCCTAGACCCCCCTTGAAGATAAATTTGTAAAATTTTCTGTAGAAAATGTCCCGGCCGAAGGCCGGTTCCTCTTAATATTGCAGGCTCGCATTCGCTCGCCAGGAAGAAATCGACACTCAAATGGCACGAAAGGTCTTAAAATTGACAACGAAATGGGGCGAAAGGTGTTAAAATCGCCAAACTAATGGGCCGAACGTCTTATAATCTCAAAACTAATGGGGCTAAACATTAGGGAGAAGAGGGTCCAGAAAAACGGTCTGCCTCCCTTTAAAGGGTTAGTGACCTGTTGGCTCATTAATTACTGTACTTTGAAGGGTTAGTGACCTGTTGGCTCATTAATTACTGTACTTTAAAGGGTTAGTGACCTGTTGGCTCATTAATTACTGTACTTTAAAGGGTTAGTGACCTGTTGGCTCATTAATTACTGTACTTTAAAGGGTTAGTGACCTGTTGGCTCATTAATTACTGTACTTTAAAGGGTTAGTGACCTGTTGGCTCATTAATTACTGTACTTTAAAGGGTTAGTGACCTGTTGGCTCATTAATTACTGTACTTTTGTAGTTTCTGTTCTCCCCTCGACCCACTTAGTTTTCTTATTCTCACTTTCACCCGTGTTCTTTCACTGTTATTTTACTCTTCTTCCCCTTCCCTCTTTACTATCTCATTCATATTTAGCCTCTCACTCCCCTCCTTCATTGACTTTCACTGATATTTTACTCTTCTTCCCCTTCCCTCTTTACTATCTCATTCATATTTAGCCTCTCACTCCCCTCCTTCATTGACTTTCTCATGTTTTTCTTTGTTGTCCTTTCTTCCCACTCTCACCCCTTACTTTCTGTTTGCTCTTTGATCTCAACTCTATATTCTGTTGTTGTCCTCAACCACTATGTTTCTGTTGTTGTCCTCAACCACTATGTTGTTGTTTTCATTGTAGAGATATAACGTGATCATTATAGGTGTGACCATCCGCAGGCTCAGGTTGACGTAGTTCTTACTTTTATTGCAGCTCAAGTTATTACGTTCATGTTTGTCACAATAATAACAATCTCTATAATTATTGGGTACGTACAGGCGGTAGATATGTTGTGAGTTACATGGTGGGCGACTTATTGGGTACGTACAGGCGGTAGATATGTTGTGAGTTACATGGTGGGCGACTTATTGGGTACGTACAGGCGGTAGATATGTTGTGAGTTACATGGTGGGCGACTTATTGGGTACGTACAGGCGGTAGATATGTTGTGAGTTACATGGTGGGCGACTTTTGACGAAACAAAACTTTAAATGTTATGACTTGACCATGCCTAGAATACCTAAGCCGTCATGAATTACCACACGCAGTTCTATTGTATTTTTGGCAAAGATTGGCAGTGTTGAATGTCCATATATGACGGTGATAGTTACTTTAAATAACGTAAGTAAGATTCAAATGTATACATTTATTAATGATCTAATGCCCCCAATGTTTATCAATATGTTCGCAAGAAACGAAGATTACCATAATTACCCAACCAGGCAAAATCAACAGCTGCGTGTCAGTAGAGTTAGAACAACTTTAAATCAACAGCTGCGTGTCAGTAGAGTTAGAACAACTTTAAATCAACAGCTGCGTGTCAGAAGAGTTAGAACAACTTTAAATCAAAAGTCATTTAGATATAAAGGTGCATTGTTGTGGAATCGCTATTCAACAAAGCTATCTCAAGTAAACTATCTCGATATTTAAGATGAAACTTAAGGATTTTATATTAAAAAATCAAATACAAGAGAACCTTTGAGGTTTCAACATCGTACAGTAATTTATCTAGTGTATTTTCTCTAGCTGTAATTAAGGTGATTTTAATATCACTGCCCTTTGTTGAATGACGAGCTGGGTTCTTGAAGGCCTGCATGACTCTATGCTATAAAGAATTCCGTGAATTGCCGGTATTAGTGGATTACTGGAAGGCTTCAAACATTTCAAACACAATAATAAGATAAACTCTATTTTCGGATAATATATTTCCTATATACTCTATTTTCGGATAATATATTTCCTATATACTCTATTTTCGGATAATATATATACTCTATTTTGGATAATATAATCTATAAGCCCAATTATATGTCATCTTTCATGGTTAAAATATACTAATTAACTATAACATTCTACTATCGCATATAAATATAATTTGAATATTTTTCCAATTTCAATCAACTACGGCTTTGTATTTGTTATCTTCCACATTACTCACTATTTACACTTAAGTATACAGTAGGATGCAGTACTAATTTTTTTTGTTCTTGTTTTGGGTTTATCTGGGTGTTCCATATCAGCGGTCAGGCTATGGAGATCGTCAACTCTTTTAAGTATCTGGGCAGTGTGTTGAGTAAAGATGGGACTATGGATAAAGAGGTGCGGGAGAGGGTACAACAGGGGAAGAGGGTTGTAGGAACGCTAAAAGCAGTAACAAGAAATAGGGTGGTCAGTATGGAAGTGAAGAAGTCCTTGCATGACAGTGTGGTAATCCCGACACTGACTTACGGAAGCAAGCGAAGCATGGACGTTGGTTGAGAGACTCAGACCAAGAGTGAGAGCAGTGGAAATGAATTACTTAAGGAGTGCGTTGCGGAGTTACATGGAGGGATAGACAGACTAATGAGGAAGTAAGAAGGAGGTGTGGTGTGGAGGTAGATGTGCTGGAAAGTGTGAAAAGGAACAACTTGAGATGGTTCGGCCATATGGAACGTATGGAAAGCGAGAGAATGACTAAGAGGGTGTACGAGAGCGAGGTGGAGGGACAGAGGGGGAGAGGTAGACCGAATATGAGGTGGAAGGATGGAGTGAGGAACTACATGAACGAAGGCGGTGCTGATTGGGGGGAGGGGCGTCGACTGACTGGGGACAGAGGTGCATGGGGGCGGTTCGTTCGTGGCCACCCCTTCGGGGATCACGGCGTCAGGCAACAGATAGATAGATAGATAGAATTGAGGGCATATATACCATTAGGTATTCAGTCCTCATGTCATAGTAGGAGTAACTTCAAACTGTATTATTTGTCTGTATGCTAATGTAATGTACCTATTATGACAATAAAATATTTGAATTTGAATTTTAATTTTAATTTTAATTTGATAAGTGGTTTGAGTATCCAGGCTCAATGACCTAACCTGGTTATTGCATTCGTCCCTGTATATCAACATGTTGGCAGCCTAAGATTACAGCTCATAATAGTGCTGAGGCAAAGCACAGCATATGCATACTTCCAACTTAACCTTTAGCCTAATGGCAATATCGCTTCAGTATGCTCCATGTTGTTCTATATTATTTATATAGGGGAATTTCTAGGAGGTTTTGCATAATATCGTGAGCTTTCATTGATCGGAAATTGCAATATAATGTTTAACATGTGACTACTTAGTATCGCATCATATGTAGCCTACAGTATGCAGCAAATTGTTATCGAAGAGTATCTTTTGTGTTAGGCTGAGAAATCTTCTATTTTGCCAATATTTGTCGTGTTCAATTTTTTCAAATTGTCCTCTCTCTTCGCCCTCCCATCATCCTCCATCTACCCAATAACCCTCACCAGCTTCCTCCCCTCCATCCCTCCCTCTAACCTCCACCTATCCATCTACCTCTTAACCTCCACCCCCACCCATCCATCTACCCCAAGCACCCACCCCTCCAGCTTCCTGTAACCCCCACCTATCCATCTACCCACAAACACCCACCCCTCTATCTACCCCCTAAACCCCCCCTATCCATCTACCCCCTAACCCCATCCCTCCATCTACCCCCTAAGCCCCACCCCTCCCTCTTCCCTCTAACCCCCATCCCTCCATCTACCCCTAACTCCCACCCCTCCGTCTACCCCCTAACCCCCACCCTCCATCTACCCCCTAACCCCCATCCCTCCATCTACCCCTAACCCCCACCCCACCGTCTACCCCCTAACCCCCATCCCTCCAGCTACCCCCTAATCCCCACCCCTCATCTACCCCCTAACCCCACCTATCCATCTACCCACTAACCCCCACCCCTCCATCTACCCCCCCTAAACCCCACCTATCCATCTACCCCCTAACCCCCACCCCTCCATCTACCCCCCTAACCCCCATCCCTCCAGCTACCCCCTAACCCCCACCCCCAGCTACCCTCTAACCCCCACCTATCCATCTACCCTCTAACCCCCACCCCTCCATCTACCCTCTAAACCCCACCCCTCCTTCTACCCCCTAACCCCACCCCTCCATCTACCCCCTAACCCCCACCCTCCATCTACCCCCTAACCCCCACCCCTCCATCTACCCCTAACCCTCACCCCTCCATCTACCCCCTAACCCACACCCCTCCATCTACCCCCTAACCCCCATCCCTCCATCCACCCCCTAACCCCACCCCTCCATCTACCCCTAACCCCCACCCCTCCATCTACACCCTAACCCACACCCCTCCATCCATCCCCTAACCCCACCCCTCCATCTACCCACTAATCCCCACCCCTCCATCTACCCCCTAAACCCCACCTATCCATCTTCCTTCTAACCCCCACCCCTCCATCTACTCCCTAACCCCACCCCTCCATCTACCCCCTAACCCCCACCCCTCCATCTACCCCATAACTCCCACTCCTCCATCTACCCCCTAACCACCACCCCTCCATCTACCCCCTAACCCCCACCCCTCCATCTACCCAATAACCCCCACCCCTCCATCTACCCCCTAACCCCACCCCTCCATCTACCCCTAACCCCACCCATCCATCTGCCCCCTATCCCCACCCCACCATCTACCAACTAACCCCCACCCCTCCATCTACCCCCTAATCCCCACCCCTCCATCTACCCTCTATCCCACCCTCCCATCTACCCCCTATCCCCACCCTTTCATCTACCCCCTAACCCCCACCCTCCATCTACCCTCTATCCCCACCCCTCCCTCTTCCCCCTATCCCCACCCCTCCCTCTCCCCACTATCCCCACCCCTCCATCCACCCCCTAATCCCCCCCCTCCATCTACCCTCTATCCCCCACCCCTCCATCTACCCACTAATCCCCACCCCTCCATCTACCCACTATCCCCACCACCTACATCTACCCCCTAACCCCACCCCTCATCTACCCTCTCTCCCCACCCCTCCATCTACCCCCTATCACCACCCATCCATCTACCCACTATCCCCACCCCTCCATCTACCCCCTAACCCCACCCCTCCATCTACCCTCTATCCCCCACCCCTCCATCTGCCCACTAACCCCATCCCCTCCATCTACCCACTATCCCCACAGCTCCATCTACCTCCTAACCCCACCCCTCCATCTACCCTCTATCCCCACCCATCCATCTACCCCCTATCCCCACCCCTCCATCAACCCCCTATCCCCACCCCTCCATCTACCCCCTAAACCCCCACCCCTCCATCTACCCCCTATCCTCACCCCTCCATCTACCCCCCATCCCCACCTATCCATCTACCCCCTAACCCCCCACCCCTCCATCTACCCCCTAACCCCCACCCCTCCATCTACCCCCTAACCCCCATCCCTCCAGCTACCCCCTAACCCCCACCCCTCTATCTACCCCCTAACCCCCACCTATCCATCTACCCCCTAGCCCCCACCCCTCCATCTACCCCCTAACCCCCACCCCTCCATCTTCCCCCTAACCCCCATCCCTCCATCTACCCCCTAACCCCCACCCCTCCATCTACCCCCTAAACCCCATCCCTCCATCTACCCCCTAACCCCCACCCCTCCATCTACCCCCTAACTCCACCCCTCCATCTACCCCCTAACCCACACCCCATCCATCTACCCCATCACCCCCACCCCTCCATCTACCCCCTAACCACACCCCTCCATCTACCCCCTAACCCACACCCCTCCATCTACCCCCTAACCCCCATCCCTCCATCCACCCCCTAACCCCACCCCTCCATCTACCCCCTAACCCACACCCCTCCATCTACCCCCTAACCCCCACCCCTCCATCCACCCCCTAACCCCCACCCCTCCATCTACCCACTAATCCCCACCCCTCCATCTACCCCCTAAACCCCACCTATCCATCTTCCTTCTAACCCCCATCCCTCCATCTACTCCCTAACCCCCCCCCCCCCTCTACCCCCTAACCCCCACCCCTCCATCTACCCCTTAACTCCCACTCCTCCATCTACCCCCTAACCACCACCCCTCCATCTACCCCCTAACCCCCACCCCTCCATCTACCCAATAACCCCCACCCCTCCATCTACCCCCTAACCCACCCCTCCATCTACCCCCTAACCCCCACCCATCCATCTGCCCCCTATCCCCACCCCTCCATCTACTCACTAACCCCCACCCCTCCATCTACCCCCTAATCCCCACCCCTCCATCTACCCTCTATCCCCACCCCTCTATCTACCCCCTAACCCCACCCTTTCATCTACCCCCTATCCCCACCACTCCATCTACCCTCTATCCCCACCCCTCCATCTACCCCCTAATCCCCACCCATCCATCTACCCACTATCCCCCACCCCTCCATCGACCCCCTAATCCCACCCCTCCATCTACCCTCTATCCCCACCCCTCCATCTACCCACTAATCCCACCCCTCCATCTACCCCCTATCCCCACCCCTACATCTACCCTCTATCCCCACCCCTACATCTACCCCCCTAACCCCACCCCCCTCCATCTACTCTCTCTCCCCACCCCTCCATCTACCCCCTATCACCACCCATCCATCTACCCACTATCCCCACCCCTCCATCTACCCCCTAACCCCACCCCTCCATCTACCCTCTATCCCCACCCCTCCATCTGCCCACTAACCCCCACCCCTCCATCTACCCACTATCCCCACCCCTCCATCTACCCCCTAACCCCACCCCTCCATCTACCCTCTATCCCCACCCATCCATCTACCCCCTATCCCACCCCTCCATCAACCCCCTATCCCCACCCCTCCATCTACCCCCCTAACCCCACCCCTCCATCTACCCCCTATCCCCACCCCTCCATCTACCCCCCATACCCACCCCTCCATCTACCCCCTATCCCCATCCCCTCCATCTACCCCCTAACCCCACCCCTCCATCTACCCCCTATCCCCACCCCTCCATCTACCCCTTATCCCCGCCCCTCCATCTATCCCCTAACCCCACCCCTCCATCTACCCTCTATCCCCACCCCTCCATCTACCCCCTAACCGCACGCCTCAATCTACCCCCTAACCTCCAGCCCTCCATCTACCCCCAAACACCCACCCCTCCATCTACCCTCTATCCTCACCCCTCCATCTATCCCCTAACCCCATCCCTCCATCTACCCTCTATCCCCCCCCCTCCATCTACCCACTAACTCCCACCCCTCCATCTACCCCCTAACCCCCACCCATCCATCTACCCCACCCCTCCATCTACCCCCTAACTCCACCCCTCCATCTACCCACTAACCCCCACCCCTCCATATACCCACTAACTCCCACCCCTCCCTCTACCCCTAACCACCACCCCTCCATCTACCCTCTAACCACCACCCTCCATCTACCCACTAACCCCCACCCCCCCCTCTACCCCCTAACCCCCACCCCTCCATCTACCTCCTAAACCCCACCCCTCCATCAACTCCCTAACTCCATCCCTCCATCTACCCCTAACCCCATCCCTCCATCAACTCCCTCACTCCATCCCTCCATCTACCCCTAACCCCATCCCTCCATCTACCCCCTATCCCCACCCCTCCATCTACCCCCTAACGGTCCAGTGGTCTTCAACCTGTGGCCCATGGCCTACTAGTGGGCCATGGGCTGGTTCTCAGGTGGGCCACGGACATCTACTAGGTAGGGTAAAATATAAAACAAAAATAAAAAATAAAAGGTGAAGATATAATGAAAAAGGTAATTCATTGTTTGCATTAGGAAGCACTGCCCTAACCCCATCCCTCCATCCACCCCCTATCCCCACCACTCCATCTGCCCCCTAACCCAATCCCTCCGTCTACTCCCTATCCCCACCATTCCATCTACCCCCTAAACCCCATCCCTCCGTCTACCCCCTATCCCCACCACTCCATCTGCCCCCTAACCCCATCCCTCCGTCTACCCCCTATCCCCACCCCTCCATCTACCCCCTAACCCCATCCCTCCGTCTACCCCCTAACCCCCCCCTCAATCTACCCCCTCACCCCCACCCCTCCATCTACCCCCTCACCCCCACCCCTCCATCTAGCCCCTAACCCCGACCCCTCCATCTACTCCCTAACCCCCACCCCTCCATCTAACCCCCCACCCCTCCATCTAACCCCTAACCCCCACCCCTCCATCTACTCCCTAACCCCCAACCCTCCATCTACTCCCTAACCCCCACCCCTCCATCTACTCCCTAACCCCCACCCTTCCATCTACTCCCTAACCCCACCCCTTAACCCCCACCCCTCCATCCACCCCCACCCCTCCATCCACCCCTCCATCTAACCTCTAACCCCCACCGCTCCATCTACCCCCTAACCCCCACCCCTGCATCCACCCCCTACCCCCCACCCCTCCATCTACACCCCATCCCCCCCCCTCCATCTACCCCCTAACCCCCACACCTCCATCCACCCCTAACCCCCTCCCCTCCGTCTAGCCCCTAATCCCCACCCCTCCATCTACCCACTAACCCCCACCCCTCCATCTACCCACTAACCCCACCCTTCCATCTACCCACTAACCCCAGCCATCCATCTACCCACTAACCCCCACCCCTCCATTTAACCTCTTCCAGTCCCTAAAACCCTCGATCAACCCCGACCCTTCCATCCCCTCTCTAGCTCCCATCCATCCATTTAACCATAATCCCCACCCCTCTGTCTACCCCTAACATCCCCCTATTTCCCTCCCTCCTCCATCCCCTCCCCCCCAAACCCCCGCCCAGCTGGTTTCCTTTCAAAGATTGGCCAGAAATCCAGGTATTTTCCGTTTTAACCCGGCAGCCATCACGTCCAATTCAATAAAAGGTCTTGATCTTCCCTTCAGATCCTCCTGTGTCTCCCTCCTTCCCTCCCTCCCTCCTCCTTGTGCGCTCGCTCGTTGACCCTCTCTCTCTCTCTCTCATGTTACTTTATATTCATTTCCAAATTCCTTATTTCTATAGATACTAGCTCTATTGTCTCCCACATATTTATTCTGCATTCTCCTTTAAGTTTCTCATTCCACAGTCTACTTAACACATTTATTCCGATGAAGTAGTATTTTATTATACTCAGGAAACAGTCAGACGTTTATTTAAGCTTAGGATATATACTATATTATTTATATATATTTACTGTATATATATTATTGTGTCAGTTAAGGATAATGGAGGCCTTTTTGTTAATCCTTTGATGGCTATTGTTTATGTATTTGCTTTGTTTGTTACATACATCTATTAGTAGTTTAAATGAAACCTATAAGCCCTATATCGTTACCTGGTTGACAGGGGAAACTTTACATCAATGTCTTTTTTTAACAGTCCCTTGCCTTTCCTCCCTCTCCTTTTTAAGGGGAGGCAGAACGTTTTTATGGCCCCCCTTCTCCCTAATATATAGCCCACCTAGTTTTGAGATTATAAGACGTTCGGCCCATTAGTTTGGCGATTTTAACACTTTTCCCCCCATTTCGTTGTAAATGTTAAGACCTTTCGTGCCATTTAGGTGTTGATTATTTCCTGGCGAGCGATAGCGAGCCTGCAATTTTAAGAGGAACCGGCCTTTGGCCGGGATATTTTTCTACCGAAAAATGTACAAATTTATCTTTAAGGGGGGTGTAGGGGGTGTTTTTCTAAGCTTAATGGAGGTATAGGGAGGAAACTAAAAAAAAAATATATGAATAAATGAATTAATAGACCAAACAAATGGTCTGCCTCCCCTTTATCAACCATAGACTACTTTGGTACAGCCTATTAACACACAAATACACCTGTGATACAGTTCGAACCTGTGTTGTGTGTTCATGTGTTGTCCTATGTGTGTAGGGGAGACAAAAGGCAAAGCTACCTGTAATGAGTGCCCCCCTCCCCCTCCAGTCCCAACGGGTAGGTACTGGTATATGAAGTAAAAGAGAGTTGGAAGCGTTGAAAACAAACTAGGTTATCTCTGCCCCAATTTAATATATATAGGCCAGTTGATAAATCAGAAGATTAGGTGTGCTATGGCCTCGTCATGTGAGCTTTGACGTACCTGCATGGAGGGTCACTATATACAGGTATAGCTAATTTAATTGTTCCATGTATATTACGCCCTGTAATATTGATAGTGACATTTCCAAACACTCTGTATATATATATATATATATATATATATATATTGTTACGTATCTTGATCCTCAAGTGGTTAACTTGATGAATCTAGATAGCACAGAGATATATATTAAGGTATCAGTCAGCTGAAGGCAAAACAAAAGTAAAATCTAATAAAATAATTTCCTGTTGTTGCTTCCTTTCCTTTTGGATCTTAGGACTTAGTATCCTTTATTGACTGATACTCTTTAATTATGAAAAATACTGAAACTAATTAAAGTCATGTAGTATTTATAAAGAATTATTATTTAACCGAAGCTTAGTAGGCTATGGTTATGAACCGAATAAGTTATAGCTAAAGAAGGACTATTAATTTTATAAAAAGTCTTGAAAGATAAATAGTAAAGTAAGAATATTTCTGTCTCTTACCCTTTTTGAAATGAATAGATAGTTTTCTTCTATGTCCTTTTATTTATATTTAATGTAATTATTCTTGGTTCTTGTCTTACGTTAATAGTATTATATTATTATTATCATCAGGAGTAATATCAAAGTCACATACAAAGTTAGATATATATTTAATAATTAGTTAAATTTATTCTTAACCACGTAACATTGAGGTTTGATTATGAGTAAATAAAGTTACAGGATCGTTTCATAGATTCGATTCAGGTCTCACTCAAATAATATGAAAAGCAAAATATAATATTTTGAAGCAAAAGAATTTTCTTCAGCTTAGGAAATCACTAGAAGTAATATTAACACAGCCATGTTAGTCTAAGGCGATATTACTAATACGAGACAATAGCATCACCGTACTAAGCACCATTAAGCACTGTAAGCTTAATTCAAAGAAAATTAAAGAACTCGTAAGTATTAATATAAAACAATAGTATTACTTTCATCATAACCCAATTACTTAAAGAGTTGCTTTAGTCCACAAGTTAGTCAACTAAAATAGTTAAGTACATAATAATAGCGTTAACGTTAATTCCCAATCAAATAGTTAAGTACATAAATAGTAGCGTTAACGTTAATTCGCAATTAAATAGTTAAACACATAATAGTAGTGTTCACGTTAATTCCCAATTAAATAGTTAAACACATAATAGTAGCGTTCACGTTAATTCGCAATTAAATAGTTAAACACATAATAGTAGTGTTCACGTTAATTCCCAATCAAATAGTTAAACACATAATAGTAGCGTTCACGTTAATTCCCAATCAAATAGTTAAACACATAAGAGTAGCGTTCACGTTAATTCCCAATCAAATAGTTAAACACATAATAGTAGTGTTCACGTTAATTCGCAATTAAATCGTTAAACACGTAATAGTAGCGTTCACGTTAATTCGCAATCAAATAGTTAAACACATAATAGTAGCGTTCACGTTAATTCCCAATCAAATAGTTAAACACATAATAGTAGTGTTCACGTTAATTCGCAATTAAATCGTTAAACACGTAATAGTAGCGTTCACGTTAATTCCCAATCACATATCTCACTAATCAACATAACATAAGTGTTTACACCGAACACACTTAACACACATTTATAATCTGACTGACAGTCACAATCCCATTATAATACTTCACCCCGTCTTCCTCCAGCTGCAAGTTCACCTTCCCCAACTCCAAATGAGACTGATTTGAATGCCCACAACTCGGGTCTTATATACCAAACAATGATGGTGTAGGAACGAATCAGGAGGCGGCGGGTGATGCCTGCTCCAATCATAGCTCCTCGAGTCGCATAACAGGTGTCTGGTCCACTCACAGCTCCTGGCGTCGATCATACGTCATAGCATCGGTCATCGAGGTGTGAAGGCTAGCATGCTGGTATGGGGCGAGATGGTTTGCCCACTCGCTCGTTCGCTAGTCTGCTTCACCGTTTGGGTAGTGGGCTCCTTCAACTCTAATTCTAACTCTTAAATTAACATACAGGGCTCCGTATGTCAGAATATATATATATATATATATATATATATATATATATATATCACAAATTAATTCGCGTGTGAGGCAAGGAAGTTAATACCATGTAAGGAGGTGATGTGGTACTATATGAGTAGGTGTGACAGTTTGCAAATCAGTAGATATAGATATTGATTGTTTGTAGACTGGTAGACTATGGTAGGCATGACCTGACGCCCTTTAGTAGGTGTGACAGTTTGCAAATCAGTAGATATAGATATTGGTTGTTTGTAGACTGGTAGACTATGGTAGGCATGACCTGACGCCCTTTAGTAGGTGTGACAGTTTGCAAATCAGTAGATATAGATATTGGTTGTTTGTAGACTGGTAGACTATGGTAGGCATGACCTGACGCCCTTTAGTAGGTGTGACAGTTTGCAAATCAGTAGATATAGATATTGGTTGTTTGTAGACTGGTAGACTATGGTAGGCATGACCTGACGCCCTTTAGTAGGTGTGACAGTTTGCAAATCAGTAGATATAGATATTGGTTGTTTGTAGACTGGTAGACTATGGTAGGCATGACCTGACGCCCTTTAGTAGGTGTGACAGTTTGCAAATCAGTAGATATAGATATTGGTTGTTTGTAGACTGGTAGACTATGGTAGGCATGACCTGACGCCCTTTAGTAGGTGTGACAGTTTGCAAATCAGTAGATATAGATATTGGTTGTTTGTAGACTGGTAGACTATGGTAGGCATGACCTGACGCCCTTTAGTAGGTGTGACAGTTTGCAAATCAGTAGATATAGATATTGGTTGTTTGTAGACTGGTAGACTATGGTAGGCATGACCTGACGCCCTTTAGTAGGTGTGACAGTTTGCAAATCAGTAGATATAGATATTGGTTGTTTGTAGACTGGTAGACTATGGTAGGCATGACCTGACGCCCTTTAGTTAACGTGTCCGGCTCATAACCGAGAATGCTTTTAAGGGGGGATGGGCCGGTTTTCTGGACCACTTTCTCCCTCATGTTTAGCCCCATTAGTTTTCAGATGTTAAGATGTTTGCCCCATTAGTTAGTCGATTATAAGACCTTCCGCCCCATTTCTTCGTCAATATTTAGACCTTTCGAGCTATTTAGGTGTCGATTTTTTCCCTGGCGAACGATAGTGAGCCTGTAATGTTGGAAGAACCGGCCTTCGGCCGGGAAATTTTTTCTACCGAAAAATATACCAATTAATACAAATTAAAGGGTGACTAATGGATGTTTTTTTTTTAAATTTGATGGAGGTCTAGGGAGGAAACTAGAAAAATAATGAATACATGCAAAAATCGCCCGAAAAGTGAACCATCCCCCCTTAAACGACTTTGTGCAACTTTAAAAGGATCTGTGGTAGTACAAATGGTTAAGGATCTGTGGTAGTACAAATGGTTAAGGATCTGTGGTAGTACAAATGGTTAAGGATCTGTGGTAGTACAAATGGTTAAGGATCTGTGGTAGTACAAATGGTTAAGGATCTGTGGTAGTACAAATGGTTAAGGATCTGTGGTAGTACAAATGGTTAAGCGAGATAGTTCGATCCCTGTTAATTGCTAGAAACCCTTAATAATAATAAACTTAATAAGATCCTCTAATAGTATCCATAAAAAGTTAAATGGACGTTATCCGGTACTGAATGTGTTAAGGGGAGGCAGACCGTTTTTCTGGACCCCCTTCTCCCTCATGTTTAGCCCCACTAGTTTTGAAATTATAAGACGTTCGGCCCAATAGTTTGGCGATCTTAACACCTTCCCCCTCCCCCCTTTTCGTTGTCAATTTTAACACCTTTCGTGCCATTTAGGTATCGATTATTTCCTGGCGAGCAATAGCAAGCCTGCAATTTTAAGAGGAAACAACCTTTGGCTGGGACATTTTCTACCGAAAAATGTACAAATTTATCTTGAAGGGGGGTCTAGGGGGTGTTTTTCTAAGCTTGATGGAGGTCTAGGGAGGAAACTAAAACAATATATGAAAAACATAATTAATAGACCAAACAAACGGTCAGTCTCCCCTTAACCTGTCCCTCTTCTATGCCTGTTGTATAATCTCAATGGACAATCTCTTTTGCCGCTATTAAAATTCAGGAATTTCTCTGCTGTGTTTCTATATTGATAACCTATTTGGATTTACGCAGTCAAAGAAATGGAGCGAAAGGTCTTAAAATCGACAAACTAATGGAGCAAACGTCATAAAATCTCAAAACTAATGGGGATAAGCATGAGAAAGAAAGGGGACCAGAAAAACGACCCCTCTCCCCTTAATCGCTTTGGGTCCGATAATGACTTTCTACTTTTTTTAATCATAAAGTATTATTCTTCAAATTTGGGATGATCTACGAAAATATAAGGGATATTAGAACATACAAAAATGGGAGTCTGCAGAAAGGCAGATCCCTCTCATATCCAACCCATGAATGAGGAACAGATTGAGAGCTTTCCTTAACCCCTTCTGTACCGACGACGTCATTTAAAGTTAATTCTAGCCATATTTGGACGATTGTATGCAGCTTAATAAGGATCTGTTGTAGACATGTGGAATAGGCTACCTAGTGATATGGTAGGATCTGTTGTAGACATGTGGAATAGGCTACCTAGTGATATGGTAGGATCTGTTGTAGACATGTGGAATAGGCTACCTAGTGATATGGTAGGATCTGTTGTAGACATGTGGAATAGGCTACCTAGTGATATGGTAGGATCTGTTGTAGACATGTGGAATAGGCTACCTAGTGATATGGTAGGATCTGTTGTAGACATGTGGAATAGGCTACCTAGTGATATGGTAGGATCTGTTGTAGACATGTGGAATAGGCTACCTAGTGATATGGTAGGATCTGTTGTAGACATGTGGAATAGGCTACCTAGTGATATGGTAGGATCTGTTGTAGACATGTGGAATAGGCTACCTAGTGATATGGTAGGATCTGTTGTAGACATGTGGAATAGGCTACCTAGTGATATGGTAGGATCTGTTGTAGACATGTGGAATAGGCTACCTAGTGATATGGTAGGATCTGTTGTAGACATGTGGAATAGGCTACCTAGTGATATGGTAGGATCTGTTGTAGACATGTGGAATAGGCTACCTAGTGATATGGTAGGATCTGTTGTAGACATGTGGAATAGGCTACCTAGTGATATGGTAGGATCTGTTGTAGACTCCCGTTTTCTTATGTTATTAAAGATGTCTAAGTGAGATAGTTGGAAGCTTGTTAATGGCTGGAGGTCCTTCTTGAACTGAATACAATCGTGTAATAGTAACCAGAGGAAAGTTTAAGGGGATATACTCGCTTTTTCTGGACCCCCTTCTCCCTCATGTTTAGCATAGCAGTTTTGAGATTTTAAGATGTTCGTTCCGTTAGTTCGGCCATTTTGAGACCTTTCGCCTTATTTTGTTGTCAAAATTAAGACCTTTCGTGCCCTTTAGATGTCGATTTTTCCTGGCGAGCGATAGCCAGCCTCTAATTTTAGAAGGAATCGGCCTTCGGCCGGAACATTTATCTTGAAAGGGGGTCTAGGGGGTGTTTTCCTAAGCTTGATGGAGGTCTAGCGAGGAAACTAAAAAATAAATTAATAGATAAATATATAGACCAAAAACCAAGCAGTAAGGGGAGGTTTTTAGTTGATTCCCTAGACTTCCATCAAGCTTAAAATTACTCCCCCTAGACCCCCTTTCAAGATAAATTTGTACATTTTTCGGTAGAAAAATGTCCCGGCTGAAAGTCGGTTCCTCTTATATTACATGCTCGCTATCGCTCGCCAGGATAAAATCGACACCTACATGGCACGAAAGGTCTTAAAATTGACAGAAATGGGTCGAAAGTTCTTAAAATCGTCAAAATAATGGGGCGAACGTCTTAAAATTAGAAAAGCAATGGAGCAGCTAATTTATGTATACTCAATGGACAGATATGAAACTACTATGTCTCTGCATCATGTTAAAACCAAGTTTGTATATTTACCACCACATTTCACTGTAAAATATTCAAAATACCGGTAACTGAAAAATCTTGAGGGGAACTTTGCAATTTACCGTCAGTTGAAATGAAACAGATTACCCCTTCTGTACTTCTGTCTAGGGTACAAACTAAATACCTCTCCTTAAGGGCAGGTTTTAGTTTGCACCCTAGACCTCCATCAAGCTTTAAAAAAAAATAATCCCCAAGACCCACAAATGTTGTAAATTTTTCGATAAAATAATGTTCTGGCCAAAGGCCAGTTCTTCTTAAATTACAGGTTCGCTTTCACTCGGCAGGAAATAATCGACACCTATATGGCACGAAAGGTCTTACACTTGACAGAAATACGGCAAAGGGTCTTAAAATCGCCAAACTAATGGGGCGAGCGTAATACATTCTCAAAACTAATGGGGCTAAGCATGAGGGACTAGGAGGTTCAGAAACCCCCCACCTGCCACTCCCCACCCTTAATTTGGGTGCCCATCATGGTATTACAGTATACAATAATAAACCCATCTAATACACACTAATAAAAGTATATTGATATTAATAAACTCATCTAATGTACAATAATAAAGGTATATTAATATATTTAAACTCATCTAAAAAACACTAATAAAGGTTTATAAATAAACCCATTTAATATACAGTACACTAAAATAGGGATATACCCATCTAATATACACTAATAATGGAATATTAATAAACCCATCTGATGTACAATAATAAAGGTATATTAGAATGTATTAAACCATCTAATACACACTAATAAATGCTTATTAGTATGGTATTAATAAACCCATCTAATGTTAGAATAAATAAACCCATCTAATGTACAATAATAAAGGTATAAACATTTTCTACCGAACAATGTACACATTTATCTCTAACTGATTTTTGTTGTTGGTTGTTTATAAGTTTGTTAGAGGTTCAGGGAAAAAAATAACATAAATAAATAAAAAGGAAACAAAAATACAACCTTGGCCTTGAAAAGGTAGAAATGGGAGTGTTGGGAAGGAAGGGAAGGGACAAGCCACCTGTACAGCCAAACTCCGCCATTTTGGAGACCTTTGCCACTCTTTACCTTCAAATACTGTATACCCATAGCTACAGTACAATCAGTTAAATAAGTGATGGCTCGAAATAGGTAGACAGATAGAAAAATAAATAGATTCTACTTGTTCAAAGAAGAATATATCCTCGACGACGTATACAGACTAATAACACACATAACAAAGTCACTCCAACCGCTTCCTCTCTCTTCAACACCCCCTTCTCCCCTCTCAACTCTTCGAAAAGTAGATAGGAGTCTTATTAGGAGGTGCCGTTGTAAAGGTTTATCCCTCAAAACCTTTACCTGACCTGACCTCGTTCTTTGGTCATTGAGGCAACACAATGGCGGCCATAGTAAAAGGTGGCCGCCCTTATCTTACTGTCGATCACTAGGGTGCAGCTGTGTGTATGTGTGTGTGTGTGTGTGTGACTATCTGTGTGTATGTGTGTGTGTATGACTGTCTGTGTGTGACTGTCTGTGTGTGTGTGTGTGTATGACTGTGTGTGTGTGTATATGACTATGTGTGTGTGTGTGCCTGTATATATGACTGCGTATGACTGTGTGTGTGTTTGTGTGTGACTATCTGTGTGTGTGTGTGTGTGTATGACTGTGTGTGTGTGTGTGTGTGTATGACTGTGTGTGTGTGTATATGACTGCGTATGTGTGTGTGTGCCTGTATATATGACTGCGTATGACTGTGTGTGTGTGTGTGTGTGTATATGACTGCGTATGTGTGTGTGTGTGTGTGTCTGTATATATGACTGTGTATGACTATGTGTGTGTGCGTGTTTGTCTGTGTGTGTGTGTATATGACTGCGTATGTGTGTGTGTGTGTGTGTGTCTGTATATATGACTGCGTATGACTGTGTGTGTGTGTGTTTGTCTGTGTGTGTGTTTGTCTGTGTTGGAAGTATTATCATAATTATGCACTCTCTATTTGGGGACGGCTAAGGGAAAGGTATTTGTTTTTTTGGTGGACTCCCTTCTCTCTCATGTTTGGTCCCATTAGTTATGAGATTTTTATACTTTCGCACCATTATGTTGATGATTTTTAGACCATAATATTATGCTCCATTTCCCTTTCAATAATTAGATATTTCGTACCAATTAGGTAACAATTTTTTCCTGGCGATCGATAGCGAGCCTGTAATTTAATAGGAACTGGCCTTCGGCCTTCCTACCGAATAATGTACAGTCGCGCTAATAAGTGATTTCTCGGTACCAAGTATGTTTTGATCAATAATTGGTATCAGCAATATGTATAAGCTACATTTCTTCATATCGAGTGAGATATACAAACATGTTCCTACACTTATCCATCCTATTCAACATCTAACAGACATTAATACAGCACAGAGCGAGCCAAACGTAATGACAGCTGGGAAATGACTTATTAGCGTAATCGTACACATTTATGTAGAAGTGGGATCTTGGGGATGTTTTTAAGCTTGATGGAGGTCTAGGGAGGAAACTAGAACAATAATAAATAAATAAATCTATAGACCAATTTATAAACCCTTCCCCCTTCATAGCTTTATGGCACAGTACTTCCTCCAAACAGGGCGTGCAGCTCTATGGGCACGGCCAACGTCTTAAATCAATAAATGGTCTTGGGTATGATCAGATAAACGGTAAATCGTCTTCTCTCTCTCTCTCTCTCTCTCTCTCTCTCTCTCTCTCTCTCTCTCTCTCTCTCTCCCATTTACTACCACCACCAACTGACCCACCCACCCACCCACATCTCTCCTGACATTCCTCTCCTGGTCAAACCCCCCCCCCCCTCCCCCCGCCCCCCCATGGAAGTAAAATATTGTAGCTCCACCCGCGCGACATAGATTTAATCACCCCTGCCTCTGGACCATTCTCGCCTGGTCATCCCCCCCCCTTCCACCATGGCCTGTTAACCCTTTCACGCATTTATGACGCAGAGGTTGCCAGATTAGCAATAAGAAATAGTTCTCTCACTCTTATAATTACCTCTCCAAAATTAGTTTTCTGCCCACAGCTAACTCAAAGACAACTGCAGAGGTTGAAGTAACTAAACTAAAGATTTTTAACACCTTAAGAGCGGGTGGAGGAGTATATTTGATGTGCCGCCCAGCGTTTTTTTTTACCGTAAACGAGCTTGTTTCCGTGCTCGTTTTCATGCATAAACAAGAGCCAGAGCGTAATACAAGTATGCATCCCTGAAAGGGCGTTAATTCAGCTTTCCAATGACACCAGAACCATCCTTCTACGATGGCTGGTTGTCTTGCAACGATCGTGCAACCGAAGGGCAAAATCGGTAAAATACGGTAATTTTCTTACATTATTACTGTGAAACTAGTGAGAGAGGGTGGAGTACAAAGGGGTACAGCTCAGTAGCTCCACGCCACCGTGGTGAGCAGTCATGAGGTAACTTACACTCCTCCCACTGCTCCGCTCTCTCTCGGAGCACATTACGTGCTCAAAATTGCACTCGACAATAGCCGGGACCCGCCACATAGGCCACATTTATTTAACTCGACAATAGCCGGGTGCCGCCAGTTAAGGGTATACCCCTGATGGAAACAAAGGCTTTAAAGTATCCCCAATAGGCTCAACATCGCGTCATATGCGTGAAAGGGTTAACCCTGGTAGAAATACTATATTTATCCATAATGCCTCTTCCCTCGTTGAAATCGTAGGGTAAACACCGTAGGATAGTCATCTTTGCCGCACATATTCCATTTCTCAACCATCCCAGCAAATCGTAGGGTAAACACCGTACGATAGTCTTCTTTGCCGCACATATTCCATTTCTCAACCATCCCAGCAAATCGTAGGGTAAACACCATACGATAGTCATCTTTGCCGCACATATTCCATTTCTCAACCATCCCAGCAAATCGTAGGGTAAACACCGTACGATAGTCATCTTTGCCGCACATATTCCATTTCTCAACCATCCCAGCAAATCGTAGGGTAAACACCGTACGATAGTCATCTTTGCCACACATATTCCATTTCTCAACCATCCCAGCAAATCGTAGGGTAAACACCGTACGATAGTCATCTTTGCCACACATATTCCATTTCTCAACCATCCCAGCAAATCGTAGGGTAAACACCGTACGATAGTCATCTTTGCCACACATATTCCATTTCTCAACCATCCCAGCAAATCGTAGGGTAAACACCGTACGATAGTCATCTTTGCCACACATATTCCATTTCTCAACCATCCCAGCAAATCGTAGGGTAAACACCGTACGATAGTCATCTTTGCCGCACATATTCCATTTCTCAACCATCCCAGCAAATCGTAACTTGTCAATGCCGCACCCACCTCCCCAACCCCCCTCCCTCATTCCACCTCCTACCAATAGTGGAAGTTAGGAGGTGGAGTGAGGGAGGGGGGTTGGGGAAGTGGGTGCAGTGCTGCCAAATCACGACCCCAACGGAATAGAATATGTACGGCAAACTGTACAGGTATATTTACTTGTATGTCAATATTTGATATACTTATGCATTCTCATTAATGGGAGATGAGTCGTTTTTCTAGACCCCTTTCTCCCTCATTACTTTTCAGACTTTAAGACGTTCGCCCCATTAGTTTGTAGATTTTAAGACTTTTTTTCCAAATTCGTTTAATCAATATCAAGACCTTTCGTGTCATTTAGGTGTCAATTTTTTTCCTGGCGAGCGATAGCGAGCCTGTTGTTTAAGAGGAGCAGACCTTCGGCCAGGAATTTTTTCTACTGAACAATGTACACATTTTATCTTGAAGGAGGTCTTAAGGGTGTTTTTTAAGCTTGACTGAGGTCTAGGGAGCACACTAAAATCCTCCCTTAAAATGGGAATAGGTTAATTTATCGCTAACTTATGAAAAACAGGCGATAAGTCACTTAAAGAGTCAATTCTGTGAAATCGTAAGTTCCGCACCTCACTTGTACCTATAATATAAGAACATAAGAACATAAGAAAAATGGAAATCTGTAAAAAGGTCTATTGGCCCATACGAGTCAAACCCCTTCTTCCCTACATCTCTAATATG
>CM064572.1:22458022-22663022 GCA_032716605.1 Paralithodes platypus
GTATGTATGTATTCATTATGTATATATGTATGTATGTATGTATGTATGTATGTATATATGTATGTATGTACAGTATTTATGTATGTATGTATAAGAACATAAGAAAATGGGAGCCTGCAAAAAGCCGATTGGCCCACACAAGGCATATCCCCCTCACACCCAACCAATCTCGTCCATATGCCTATCTAATTTTATTTTGAAGCTCTCTATCGTTCTTGATCCCACCACATCACTCGGTAACCTATTCCACATGTCTACAACTCTGTTACCAAACCAATATTTGCCTATATCTTTTTTTTTACGAGATTGATCTAGTTTGAAACCATTTGTTCGAGTTCTTTCGCTATCACTGAGTTTCAGTACATCTTTCATGTCCCCTTTATGTATCCCACTAACCCACTTGAACACCTCTATCATATCCCCTCTAACTCTTCGTCTTTCTAACGAATGTAAGCCTAATTTTTTCAACCTTTCTTCATATGGAAGATGTCTAATATTATGGATAATATTTGTCATTCTATATTGTAATCTCTCCAAGGAATCTATGACCATTCTGATAATCGGTTCATAACTTTTGCAAGTATAGTCATTTGTGATTGAGGACATATATACCTTAAGGTATCTGATCCTCATTGTCACATATTGTAAAATGTATCAAATATTTACTGATAAATATATATTTGTTTTGTGACAATAAAGATATTTGAATTGAAAAACCGCCCACGATGACGGAGGAATGCACTCTATCAATCGCCTCCGAAATGGAATTACTTCTTTTCTGGCACATATATTATCTGGCCACCAAAGTTCATGGAAATCGGTTCATAACTTTGTGAGCCGCCTACGTTGGTGGAGGCATGTGCTCTACTTATCACCTACTAAAATGAGTCACTTCTTTCTTGGCGCATATCCTATCTGCCCACTAACTTTAGTGACAATTGGTTAATAACTTCTTGAGATATTTTGCTTACAAATAGAAAAACAAACACACGGAGGCAATAACACAACCTCCTTCAACTTCGTAGGTGGAGGTAAAAATAAAAACAAAAACATGGCCCTACAACACCAAAAAGTAAAACGTGAATGAGTTATAATATATACATATATATATACAACACACCTGTATAATATATACATATACAGTATATATATATATATATATATATATATATATATATATATATATATATATATATATATATTGCAATAGCCAAGCAAAATTAACATGTGGCTGCGTGTATCATGAAGCATCCGTAAATAATAATAAGCATAAAACAATCACAGTTCATCTCTTAACTTCCACTAAACAAGTCATAATACAAGTCATAATACAAATCATAATTAATTCAATAATAATTAAACGCCCCCCGAGTGATGGTAAAACAGCGGATAATTTCGAGGACTGGCTCACGTGTCTAAACCTCTCCAGTAACATACGAACATAAAATCATAAGAAAATGGGAGTCTGCAATAAAAGGCTATGCAACCAACCTTAAATCCCACCGCCGCTGCTCTGTCCGTCCGTCCACCCGTATTTCGCCGATAGTAGAACACTCGCGCACGCACAGTATACGAACACAAAGCATAAACACACAACGCGTCCTTCCACCCCCGCGGCGAGAAAGGGAAGAGAGAGGGAGAGAGTCTGTGTGTGTGTGTGTGGGTGTGGGGGGGGGGGGAGATGTGAAGCCGAAGGTCAATAATACGCTTAGATTATTACTCAACCCTTTTGCTACTTTCCACGTATCAGCCTTAAACATCACAGATCACAAACTTATATGTCTCTTACGAAGTCCTCTAATACACAAAACGCCGCTAATAACGCCAATACGTGCACCAATCGAGCAGTAACTAGTATTTTAAAAGAGCGTGAATGACCGTGCTAATGTCGAGATCCCGCCGTGATACTACCAAGCCAGACCACCATGCCTACAAGAGCCAATATCATTACCTAAAACACGTGTCATGACCCGTAGTAACATCATGCGGTCCTAAGCGTCACATTAGCCTCAACACCCAACCTTTCACACAACTTCCCTTAACTAATTTAAATCCTACTGTATAGACGGGAAATATCTCGTCTACAGCTTGATTACGAAGTGGGAATACATTTTGTTTAGCGTAAAATCGCAAGTATTTTTTACCTGATTGGAATGTGTGTGGATTTTATTGATAGGTATTTAAGGCAAGCACAGGTTATCATTCATCTGGCAACTAGGCGTGGGGAGACACAGGTATCCTTCCTTCCCTCTCCCCATTTGCCTTGGTTCCTCCCCACTCCCCACCCTCCCACCCCACTCCCCCCATTCCCCTACCCCCTACTGGCTCCCCACTCTCATCCCTCTCACTCTCTCATCCATCTCTCTCTTTTATCTCCATTTCAAATTAATCGATACATTTCTGTAAGCGATTTCGAAACCGTGCAAGGTTATTTAACTTCCCACTTTTTCATGTACTCCAAATTGCCGGAGGGATCAGAGGGTGGGAGAGAGCCTTTATCTTTGCTTTCCTTTCACTTTCCCTTATTCTCAGGGTTGCTCTCTCTACTATAAGATTAAGTCCTGGCCACCTAGTTGGGCTCGTAAGCTCTGTGTGGCCTGTGTATCTATGTAAATCTATGTATATCTGCACGATCGTCTTTTCTCCCCTCTTTCTTCTCCTTCCTTTCCTTCTTTTCTTCCTCCTCCCTTCCTTTCCTCTTCCTCCTCCTCCTTCCCTCCTCCCTCTTCCTCCTCCTCCTTCCCTCCTCCCTCTTCCTCCTCCTCCTTAATTCCCACTGTTTACTTCTTACCCATGTAGTTATTCTCTGTTATCACTGTTTACTCTCTCTCCCTCCCTTTCCTCTTCCTCCTACTTTTCTTCTTCAAATCCCTCTTCTCCTTCTCCCTCTCCTCCTCCACCTCCTCCTTCCTCTTTCTCCTTCTTTTCCTTCTTGTCTTTCTACTACCCTTCTTCTATTCCTCCTCCTCCTCGTTCCGTTCTTCTCCTCCTCCTCTTCCTCCTCTTCCTCCTCTTCTTCCTTCCTCCTCCTCCTCCTCCTCCCCCCCTCCTCCTCCCCCCCCCCCCTCCTCCTCCTCCTCCTCCTTCTCCTCCTCTTCCTCCTCCTCCTGCTTTATCTCTCACTGCTTACCCCTTACGCATGTAGTTCTTCTTTAAGAACAGGTGATTGTATTTAGCTTAGAAAGGATGTGTATGTATGTATGCATGTAAGTGTGTATGTATGTATGTATGTATTTATGTATGTATATACAGTAGTTGTAATTTATTCGTTTCATTATATAAAATAAAACATAGAGTAAAGCGTCCTATTATCGTCAAATTAATGGGGTGAAACATCTTCAAATCTCATAAACAATGGAACGAGATACGGGAAATTCCAACAGACCTCCCTCAGACCTAATAGGGTTAACATACTATTCACACTTCCATATATAAGATCACGGAGAGGATAATATGAATTAATTTAAGATCACGGAGAGGATAACATGAATTAATTTGGGCAACTGTGCATCTGTACATTTTCACCCGACTATGACGCATTTTGTTCGTGTTATTCTGGTGGTGTAATGGTTTAGGTGCTTATGTTCTGGGTGTGGTGTCCCGAGTTCGAATCCCGGGAGGGCCATATGTTTTCATTAGTTTGTTCAAGTACATTGGGGTTTGCAATTGATGATTAATGTTAAAGAACGGGGTGAACGGGGTAAAGAACGGGGTGAACGGGGTAGAGAACGGGGTGTTACTTATTAGGCGTATTTTTGTTTAGTTTAGCAGAGATCTGTGGGAGTCAGAGTGTTCATTGAGATAGTCTGTATCCCTTAGATTCCTAGAGGTCCTTACTAAGCTGTATGAAATCGTCTAACAACAGCCAGAAAACGATAAACTATAGTGTGTTCGATATAACTAGGCCAAAACCCTTGACTACTAACTTCTATAACTCAGAAACGACTAGAGTAATCGAGCTAATATGTCTACCATTTGGGAAGAGTCAGCCAGGGCGAAAGTGTGGACATCTATAGCCCATTTTCTCCATCACTTTATGAGTGTGTGTGTGTGTGTGTGTGTGTGTGTTATTTTTTTTCTACGTGGATGAGGATAACAAAAGGCACAGAGGTCAGGTGTTACGATTCCTGGCCGACCTATAATGAACTGACTATATTGCATCATAATATAGGAAGGGTATAACAGGTAAGCGTTAATATATGAGTCCCAGTGTATACGGTCGTGCTAATAAGTCATGTCCCAGCTGGCATTACGTTTGGCTAGCTCTACGCTGTATTAATGTATGTCAGATGTTGAATAGAGTGGGTAAGTGTAGGAAAATGTTTGTATATGTCACTTGATATGAAGAAATGAAGCTTATAGATATTGTTGATAGCAATTATTGATCAAAACATACTTGGTGCCGAGACATCACTTATTAGCGCCCACCTCGCTTTTATTTCGCTTTCTCTCCCTCTCTCTTTGGCTTGTATCAATTTGGCCCCATTCAGCCTACTGTTTTAAGACGCTTACCCCCATCCAGGTGTCTATATTTTCCTGGCGAGCGGTAGTGAGCCAGCATATACATATTTTTGTTTTGACAGCAAGCTAAATGTGTAAATTTTTCGATAGAAAAATGTCTCCGGCGAAGCTGGATCTCTCCATACTGGATAGGGATAAATGTCTTAAAACAGTTGGCTGAATGGGGTCGAATGGATACAAACCAGGGAAAGAGAGAAAAGGAGAGAAAGATAAACAAAAAAGCCGGTGACCCCCCTTAAGTAAATCCCCCACCCACGTACCCTTGAGTCCAGAGCCATAAATAACTACCACGACAGGTGCTCAGTCTAAACCAATAGTATGACAATAACCTTATATACCACCTCTCCAGACACCCTTCAAGCTAAATATATATATACAATATATATATATATATATACAATATATATACTGTATATATATATATATATATATATATATATATATATATATATATATATATATATACTGTATATATATATATATATATATATATATATATATATATATATATATATATATATACATATATTAGAGAGAGAGAGAGAGAGAGATTACATAACTAATTCATTAAACATAATAAAATAAGCGCTTCTGAGATCCACCTTTCAAACTATCTTTGTATATATTTCGGTAGACCAAATTGCAGGCTCGCTATCGATCGCCAAGAACAAATATCGACACCTGTATGGGGTGAAACGTCTTATAATCGCAAAACTAATAGAGCGAAACTGTTATAAAATCGCCAAACTAATGGGGGTGAAAAGAGGTTGGGGTGGGTTAGAAAAAGACCCCCCTCGGCTCAGAAAGCCAAACAATGAGTGTTGTGTACATAAGAGAGTGTGTGTGACCATAAACTACTAAAGCCCCCCTCCCCCTCCCCCCCCTCCCCCATAATACCCCTTTGAGCCCAGAGCCATATATAACAGCCACGACAGGTGTTCAATCTAAACCAATAGTACGGCGATAACCTGATAAAGCGTATATACTCCCCAAACCCCTTTCAAACTAAAAGACGCCGCCACGCCATTTACTCAGCGCCCCCTGAGTCCTGGATTCTAATATGATAAAGCCACCCGCCTATCCCTTCCGTCCAGAACCAAATATAACTACTGTGACAGGCTTACAATCTAAATCAATAAGTTCATGAATAACCTGCGCCCCTTCCCAGACCCCCTTCAATGTAAAGTTTGTACGTTTTTTAGTAGAAAAATTACCAGTGACAAAGGCTCCCACTCCACTCTTATTGGGCTGTCAGTGGCCTCCTCTCTCTCTTTCTTTGTCATCTCTCTCTCTCTCTCTCTCTCTCTCTCTCTCTCTCTCTCTCTCTCTCTCTCTCTCTCTCTCTCTCTCTCTCTCTCTCTCTCTCTCTCTTCACGTTTTTCACGCTAAGGCCGAACTATTAACGTACACTGCACACCTGCCCTGATTGTTATATTTGGCTGTAGGCTGAAGGGATATGGGCCTGGCTTTAATTACCGTTTTTTATACCTACAATAATTACAGCGTGGAGTTCTAGGTAGTGAAGGGGTTAAGGGTGGGCGTTCTAAAAGTGTGCATGGGGAGATAAAGGGCTAAGCTAATTAAATGCTTGTACCATTATAAAATTAATCCAGGTGTATATCTCTTTATACCAGGGTCATATAGTAGCGATTGTGTGTGTGTGATTTTTTGTGTATCATAGTGTGTGTGTGTGTGAGCAAATTAGGTGTATGTATGGATAGATGAGTGTGTTTGTGTGTGTCTGTGTGAGTGGATGTGTGTGTACGCGTGTTTGTATTTCTGTGTGAGTGAGTAAATTAAGTGTATGTATGTAACAGTGAGTGTGTGTGTGTGTGAGTGTGTGTACTTACTCTAGTTGTACTTACTCTAGTTGTATTGCGGGAGTGAGCATGCTCGTTATTTCCCGCCTCCTATATGTGTAGGTGTTATATGTATCGTTGGAATGGCTGTGGATGTGTGTGTAGTCTGTAATGTTTAGCCAATTGGCTACATCGGAAACGAAGGCTTAGGGTGGATCTGTATGGTACCATTCTCACTATAGACGGTACCGTCTCGCCCGAAGGCTTAGGTAGCCATCAGCTTAGGTGAACCATATGATACCCATCTCGCCTGTGTGTGTGTGTGTGTGTGTGTGTGTGTGTGTGTGTGTGTGTGTGAGCAAATTAGGTGTATGTGTGTGTCTTTGTGTGTGTGTGTGTGTTTGTGTGTGTGTGTCTTTGTGTGAGTGGATGCGTGTTTACGCATGTGTAAGGGTTCAAGTTGAGTGACTCGCCAGAAACGCCGACGAAGCAGGTGAAGCCGCCCGGATAGCAGAAAATAAAAAGCGAGAAAAATATCAAGCCATCGCCAGAAATCATCAGTTCGAGCCCCTGGCATTCGAAACTTCAGGAGTCTTCGGCCCTACCACCCTTAAGATGGTGAATGCAATAGGCCGTAAAATCAGAGAAGTTTCAGGAGAACCCCGGGAAACCCTCTGGCTCAAGCAAAGACTAGGGATGGCTATCCTCCGGGGCAATGCCACCAGCGTCATGAGCTCAGTTCGACAGGACTGGGTCATGCCACTGTGTGAGGCCCGGGCAGGAGTGGTGTATCCGTAGTCTTTCCACAGTAGGGTAAAACAAAACATAAACTTTATTTGTATGTAACATGTGTGATGCACATAAATAAAAGGGGATGTGTCGGATGGTTGAAAGCCACAGTTGCTCGCGCGTTTGGGGCTAGCAACACGTATTATGAAAAACATGCATCCTCCTTCATTCACTGTCCCCCCCTTCACTCACTCAACCCCACAATTTGCCGGAGGATAACAGGTTTTTCACAATACGTAGACGGAGGTCTTTTAAAAAAAAAAAAAAATTGAGTGAGTAAAATGTATGTATGTAAGTGATTGAGTGTGTGTGTGTGTGTGTATGAGTGAGTGGATGTGTGTGTGTGTGTGGTTTGTTTATGTGCATGAAGGAGACAAAAGGCAAAGCTGCCTGTAACAAGTGTTCCCCTCAAGGTTGAAAGAGTGATAGAGAACCAAAATCAAGTACAGTAGGTCATGTTAGAAGAAATTTAAGTGAGTTAGACATTTGTGTAGTGAAATTAATAGGGGGATGGGGTGTATGTGAGAGTTAGCTGGATTACTATCTGTGTAGGTGAGGTACAAATAGAAACAGTGAGGGAAGCTAGGCAGATTATACAGGAATTCCAGCAACTCCTTATTATATGCCTCCTATGTGGCCTCCCCTGGGTACTGCATTGCTCGATGTGTGCCTACAAGCTCCCCTCTGTATATGTGTGTGTGTGTGTGTGTGTTACCGAGTGAGTAGATGTGTGTGTGTGTGTGTGTGTGTGTGTTACTGAGTGATTAGATGTGTGTGTGTGTGTGTGTGCATGAGTAACTGAGTGAGTAGATGAGTGGATGTGTGAGTGTGTGTGTGTGTGTGTGTGAGTGTGTGTGTGCGTGTGTGAGCGTATGTGTGTGTGTATACTGTATATATTTGAGGTCGGACTTTCCCGTAACAACGATAACAAACCACCATAAAACAAATCCCAGAGCTTAGCAGACAACCAACCTAACTTTCCCGGCGGTCTAGCGAGGTGTTTATAGTTTACGATCTGGCGGGTATTGGCAAATCTATAAAGGCGCCTTAAGGGAGCCCCTTTCCCAACCGTCAGCACCCCCGTCCCCTCCCTCTCCCCCATTTCCCACCGTCAGCACCCCCCTTCCCACCCGTCAGACCCCGCCCCCCCTACCTTCCCACCCTCCACCCCTACACGCAAGCAAAACCCAAACACCTTATCGATGCAGCTTAACGTCACGGAATGCAACCTACATTATATTGATGGTATGGCCAGGTGGTATATACATGCGTTTCCCTGGGAGTAGGTATTTCTGGGGCAGGGGGCATGGGGGGGGAGGGGGGTAACTGTGGAATGTCGGGTCAATACCCTCTGGACGGATTAGTGGGGGTTGGGTTACTATTTATACACGGAATATAAACTGGGAGGTAAACTATACAGAGTGGTTGTGACACTTTTGCCGTAGAGAATTCCCATGTATTTTATACATGTCTTGATAGCCTAGTGCTTAGTGTGCGGAATTTCGATGTGAGTATCCTAGGTTCGAGTCCTTGGAGTACCACATGTATTCATTACTTTCATTGATTTCACTAGTTAGGTTTATTTGTAAATTAATTAAACAAAAATGGGAAGGAGGTTATGTTTTTCCCTCCGTTTGTCTGTAAACAAGATACCGCGTATCTCAAACCGGTATGAACCTATGCGTGCGAATTTTTTGGGTAGAAATTATACAGTATGCGCCAAGGAAGAAGTGAACATTTTAGGAGGTAATTGGTATAGCGCATACCTCCGCCAGCGTAGGCAGCTCACAAAGTTATGAACCAATGTTTACGAAATTTGGTGGGCAGATAGGATATGCGCCAAGGAAGAACCGATTCCATTTTGAAAGAAATCGGTAGAGCCCATACCTCAACCAGTATAAGTTGAGGTACGTGCTCTCCTGACGAAGAAATGGGCCGAAAGGTCTTAAAATCGACAAATTAACGGCACGAAAATCTTAAAACCTCAAAACTAATATGTTAAACATGAGGGAGAAGGGGGTCCATAAAAAGCGAGTACTACCCCTTTAAGGGGAGTTATTAGTTTGTTCAAAGTACCTTTATCAAGTTTTACAAACAAATAATAATAATAATAAGACCAAAATATTAATAACCTTGACCCCCCTCCCCCCCACACTTGAGATAAATATGTACATTTGTCGATAGAAAACTGTCCCGGCCGAAGGCCAGGTGCTCCTCTATTTCAGAATCGCTATCGCTTGCCAGGAAAAGCTCGGCAACAACACGAATGGTCTTAATATTGATAAAGAAATGGGGCGAAAGGTCTTGAAAATGCCAACTAATGGGGCGAACGTCTTAATATAACACAACTAACAGAGTTAAACATGAGGGAGAAAGGGGTCCAGAAAAAAAATCTCCCCCTAATGTTAAACCCTGTACCATGTCTCTGTGTAGGTCCCTGTACATAAGTAGCCCTTCCATTGGTCCACTAAGCCGGGGGATATAAGCTAACTGCAGTACCGGAACCGTTTCTTATGTAAAGGTACTGTACAACGGGGAAGTCCGGAAGTTAATGACAGGTTAAACAGTGAGGATTTAGAGGTATTGGTCGCTGTGATTAACCCCCTTCTTTCTCACTCTCTCTCTCTCTCTCTCAATAATTCATTGATTACGTCACACCGTCTTGGTGGTGTAATGGTTAAGGTGTCTACAAATCTGTGTGTGATAACCCAGGTTCGAATCCCGGAGGAATCACATACTGTATATGCTTTCATTAATTTCATTGGAGGTATTTGGTGGTGTGGTGAAATTAATAAAAAATATATTAGATTAATTTAACAATAGACTAAATCAACCTCTTTTAGCTATAGTTATACTTGAGTAAGAAATAAGGTGGCGGGTTGCCTACCTATATCAAAATCATCTTCATACTAGTTTCTCCCTTTCTATAAATTTCACTTCATGCATATTCAGTCATGTTTTTTTTTTGTTTTTTTTTTTTTAATAATTTCCAATACGATTTGCTGCCGGAGGGATTGGAGGGTGGGTTGGGAGCCTCTCGCGTTGCTGTCCTTTTTTCACTCTTATAGTACAGGGGGTCGAATTGCTTACCAGTAATTTTTAAGGCCGGACCACCTCGTCGGGACCAGGTGGTGTGTGTGGTCTGTGTATCTATGTCACTATACGTAACTCAAGCCACCTAGCTGCATTGCCTAAGATTACCTTAAACAACTTTATTACGGGGAACTTCGGTAATTTGGTACAGGTTTAAAAACGCCGATACTGGTGGTGTTTTAATCCATAGGCTTTAAGTGTCCCTCATAAAGTTAAAAAAAATTGCCATCCAGGTGTCGATATATTCATGTCGAGCGATAGCGGCCCACAACCAGGAAAAATTTATATAATTTATTTTACAAACATAGCCTAAAGGGAGTATTTTATATATATTTTGTTGTTTGTTATTTTTTTTTTTTATTTTTTTTTTTATATATTTTTTTTTTAAGAATTGGGGGTGGGGTGGGGGAGGGGTGCTTGAATAGGGTCTAGGGAACGGGGTAAATAAATGTCTTAACGGCAAAATTATTGGTTCAAAATCATAACAATTACAAAATAGCACAATGACCACCTGTATGTGTGACCAGCTGGTACTCGAGGGTAAGCCACCTGTATTACCGAACAATAAATACCTTACGAAACTTTACGATGGGGAACTACGGAAATTTGATCTCTCTAAACGACCGCCGATTTGGATAGTGATCGATTAGATAAAGACGGGGATCACTTGGCTTCTTGGACGGCTTTATGTCTTCCGCTTTTAAAGGGGGGGGGGGGTGGCTTAGCAGGTTATAAATCACAACCCGATTAGGCCCCACTTAAGCATGGCATATTGGGAAAACATTGCAATTGAGTTCCGAGCTTTCGTAGTGACAGGACGCACAGTTTGAAACTCTCTCGGTGACCAAGTTTATTTTTGTTTACATTTGGATATTGGTGAATTCGGTGTGATAGCTAACGTTTCTTAAGCCCAGTGAAATGGGATATTATTGCAATTGAGTTCAGAGCTTGCGTGGTGACAAGACACGCATTTTGAGGCTCTCGTATTTACTCAGTTCTATTTAGATTTGGATATTGGTGACTTCGGTGAAATTGTGTAGAAGGAAATAAGACGAAACACATGGAATTATATATTACAATTGAATTTTAATCTTTGGACGTGGAAGGGGCATTTCTGAAGGCGCTACCTTGACAATTTGGTTTGTCTTTCTTGAATGTGTTGGTGACTTTGTTGAAGATTTGCAAGTTTTCATCAACCTACAGTAGCCAAGGCATCTTCTTTGGTGCTAAGTGAATTTTGTGAGTCTATGTAAGCTTTAAGTGACTAGAATTTTTTTTTTTCAGCAACTACAGTAAAACAATATATTTTTGAAGGAAGTAAATAAGTTTTGTTGTAAATATGTCGTCGTCGGACCCAACGAGAAGTCCCGAAAATCCATATCCCAAATTTGATCAGAAAGAGCCAAGCTCTGGTGTGGACTCGAACTCTTCAGACGGGTCAAACACATCACTCGCTACAAACTCGACGCTGGAATTGAATCCTTCTGGCGACGCTAAGAAAGACACTTCTGGCTCAGGAAAGAAAGAAAGGAAGAAGAACATTCACCAACAGGATGAATCGCCATTCACATTTCCAGCCAGTACAGCTCCCACTGCAGCTGTTCCAACGAGTGCAGCACCCTCCCCAGCTGTTCCAATGAGTGCAGCACCCTTCCCAGCTGTTCCAACGAGTGCAGCATCCTCCCCAGCTGTTCCAATGAGTGCAGCACCCTCCCCGGCTATTCCAGCAAGTACGACTCCCTCCCAAGCTGTTTTGACGGATTCGGTTCCCTCCTCCGCGGCATCCACCAAAGATGGCAGCAAAAACAGCTTTCAGTACGACCTCGATCACCCTGATAGCATCCCGTACCATGTATTCATGATGAACGTAGACCCCAAGACTATCATCACCAATCTCGCCCAAAGGAGAGCAGCCTCCAGGGAGGCAGCAATACACTCGGCCCAGGGGACTCAACATCAGCCACAGGGAAGTTTTCACATGCCCACGCCCCTCTTGATACCCACACCCAGCCCACAGAAAAGCCAGATCACGGCCAAGACGCCCACCCACGCCCGCAAACCCTCCTATGAGCGGCAGATGAGCGCCCCCGTCATCAACCCAAGAGTGCCCATTAACAGAAGACTCAACAGGAGCTCCTCGGCGCAGATGCTTCGCATTATTCACGAGCATGGGTGAGTAGTTACTTGGGTACACATCGCTCATTCACACACTGCTAAAATTATGTGTTCAACTGCAAAATGTACATATAAATAAATATATAAATACAAATACAGTGCAGATAAATTGTGTGTGTATGTAAATTAAGTTAATAATTTCTACGATTATCTGTTTTACTACAATTGGTTACGTGGCAACATGTTTGGTTAAGTGGTAACGCATGTTACACGAGCGTTAGGAAATCCAGGGTTCGCCACCCTAAGGGAGCCCAAAAGGTGTATTACCCAGATAGACTTTGCACGTCTCGCTGTATTGTCAGACATTAGAGGAGTAAATTGATAAAATCATAAAAGGATACATAAATGAGCAAATAAATACGCCCATCCCCCCTTAATTAATACGCCCATCCCCCCTTAATAAATACGCCCATCCCCCCTTAATAAATACGCCCATCCCCCCTTAATTAATCCTATGAATTAACTACTGCATAACGAACAACACACTCAATTCCATAGCACTATAGCCTGTTCACTTCAATTAGGCCAGACAGTTGATCTTTAACCTCTTGTAAATCAGGAAAGGCTGGAGCAAACGGGCTGTCATTTTCCACACCTATTTTACCGGTTGAATCTATCCAAACGGTTAAATTATCAGATCAATTATTGTTGTCGTGTTTAACCTCTACTACTGTACAGGCGACGTCTTTTCAATATGGTACTAGCTATATTTAGACGATTTTGCGCAGTTTAAAAGGATCTGGTGTAGCAAAACGGGTAATATGAGATAGTTCGAAGCCTGGTAAATACTGGAGAGCCATTTTAAACTAAAACAAAATATGTCTAATCCCAGTTAAAAGGACGGCACCGGTACTGATAGGGTTAACCCCTCCAGTACCGGTGACGTCCTTGTTATCATAGTCGGACAATTACTAGACGATTTTATTCAGCTTACGAAGGAAGTCTACCCAGAAAAAGGCTATACAGACTATCTCAATTAATCCTTTTAGCTACCCTACATCCTTCTTAAGTTTCCTAAAATCGTCTAAATGCAGCTGAAACCAAAGTAATATTACGTCGTCGGTACAGAAGGGGTTAAGTTATGGAGAGACTGGGAGACTGGGAGATGGGGGGGGGGGGGGGTTGTCCTACCTATAATGGACAAGGTATAGTTTCCAATTCATGCATAAAGTCAGGACGGATTCAGTATAGGCCTATAAAGGATATATATGTACAGTATATATATATATATATATATATATATATATATATATATATATTAGTTTCATCCCTAGACCTCCATCAAGCTTGTAAAAATGCGCCCAGAACCCTTCTTCGGGATAAATGTGTGCATTTCTCAACCGGAAAATTGTTCGACCAAAGGCAGGTTCCTCCTAAATTGCATGTTCGCTGCTGCTCGCCCAAAAATAACAGCTAAATGGCACGAAAGGTCTTAAAATTGCCAAACTGATGGGGTGAAGGTTTTAATATATCCAAGCATGAGGGAGAAAGGGTGAATAAATCCCCCCCCTTTATGGTAGCACACCAACACAAAAGTAGGAACGCAGCAGTGTGGGGATTATGGGATTTTAATGTTCATTCACTTACGGTCGCATTCATTGTGCTTGCCTTATCGTTATTGTTATATAATACACGAGGTTGGTTAGGGCAGCAGGGGAATTCTGATTATTATACATAGCAGTATCTAGGTTTATTATACATAGCAGTATCTAGGTTTATTATACATAGCAGTATCTAGGTTTATTATACATAGCAGTATCTAGGTTTATTATACATAGCAGTATCTAGGTTTATATACATAGCAGTATCTAGGTTTATTATACATAGCAGTATCTAGGTTTATTATACATAGCAGTATCTAGGTTTATTATACATAGCAGTATCTAGGTTTATTATACATAGCAGTATCTAGGTTTATTCATAAGCCTTCCTGTTTCTAATAAAGGCGCAGGTAAAAAATTATAACATTTAGTACACATACGCACACACACACACACACACATATATATATATACACACAAACATACACACACACACACACACACACACACACACACATTTTCAGCTCATGAGGCTGCCATTCTTTAATAAACCGTTTATTATTATTATTATTATTACACACACACACACACACACACACTTACACACAAACACACACACACACGGTGTTAGGATCGGTATAAAAGGAAATTATGCATGTATATATTTATATTGTTTGTGTTGTGTGACGCCTCCCGGCGCTAGCAGAATGGTTGCGTGGGGCATTGCAGCTCGCTAGCACTCGCCAGGATGGGGGGATAGGCTACAGTTGTCCTAGAATGATCTGCTTTATTTCATTAGTGTCGTGTTGCCACAGACAGTCTAGAAGTGGTCTTTGTTTTGGTCTGTGGCCGCGCCTTATATTTTATATTCGCTATAATATAAATGTTGCTTGTGTGGGAGGCGAGCGAGAGAGTGTGAAGGAGTACACCCAGCAGCGTGGTGAGCTATGACACGGCTCGCTTGGGTGCTGATGGAGTTGGCGGCCGGATGGTCAACTAGTCCCTTCCCGTCGCTGCCTTGTGTTCTTTACCAGCTCAGAGCTTGCCTGACACGCGTATCACCTACATCCTTTGCAATTCTGTCCCCCATACTCGCTACTTTGCATACTATCTCTCTCTCTCAACTTCTCCTTTCTCATTCTCTAATCTTTATTAAACTCAACATCCCTTCTGGTTTCAGCATAGACGTTCACCGTCGACCAGTCGTATTGTACGCGAAGCTCTCAGATATTTCCATGTATTAGGTTAAGGAGGTATTATGCTTTATTGAGGTTTAGAGAGACGGACTTTTCCGTATGTGTCCTCTCTCGGGAAGGTTGTAGACCGGTATTTTTTTTTTTTTTTTTTTTAAGAGACAATGAACGGAGGAAGGAAAAACACAGATAAAACAAAAAGGTCCATGTGCCTAAAGGCATCCTCCATTCATAAAATGTTTGTAACAACTGGATTTAAACATTTGTTGATTGTAAGTTTGTGGAAAGCAATTCGAGGGAAGTGAATTCCAAAGAGTAGTAGCTCTGGGGATAAATGAATTCTGATAAGCAGAAGTTCTGCATTGTGGAGGAGAAAGTGTAAATTCATGGGCGCTCTCAGCTGCCCTAGTTCTACGGGGAAAGATGTGGAGAGGCGGCACAATTGAAGCAAGTTCCTCGGAACAATTGCTGTGAAAATATCTGTAGAATAATGCAAGGGATGCAACGTTTCTTCGTATGGCTAATGTAGGAAGGTCCTGTGTGATTGCAGGGTTATTGATTAATCTAATAGCTTTATTTTGAATTTTGTCCAACTGACTCAATGCAACCACTCCACTTCCACCCCACAGAGGTGAACAGTAATCCATCTGAGAGCGCACATGACTTTTATATATTACGGCCAACTGCTCGTCAGTGAAGAATTCTCGAACTCTGTACAGGAGTCCCAGTTTTTTAGAGGCATTCTTAGCAATGCTTCTAACATAATGTGTCCAGCTCAAGTTAGTAGTTAATGTTACACCGAGAATGTCAATACTAGGGGAAGTGGGAATATTTACATAATTAAAAATATATGGGAGTCAGTGAGATTCTGTCGGTTAGAAAATTGAATGTACTTGGTTTTCTGTGCATTAAAGGAAACTAGATTCTCTTGTCCCCATTCATTAATTCTAGAAAGGTCCTGGTTCAGAGAAATTGCAGTGTTTATTTTTGAATTTATAAGATCGGGTTGGGTGAAAGAATTGGTAAATGTGAAGGAACTGTGGAGTGTTGAGTCATCTGCGTAGGAATGTATTGGATTATGAGTGGTAGATATGAGATCATTGATATGAATGAGGAACAGAGTTGGGGCCAAAACTGATCCCTGGGGAACACCAGCATTTATTGAGTGAAATTGAGAATAAAGGCCATCTACCATTACACGTATTTTTCTGTTATGAAGATAAGAAGAAATTAGTGGAACTAATGATGCAAGGCCGTAGTGTGACATCTTCGACAATAAGGATTGATGCCAGACTCTATCAAATGCCTTTGATATATCCAGTGCTATTGTATGTGTTTCACCATGTTGGTCTGTAGCTTGGTTGATTTGATGCGTAAGAAGGCAAAGAATGTCTGCAGTTGATCAACATCGTCTAAAACCATATTGCCTATCACTGATTAATTTATTATTCTCCAGATGCTTAATTATGTGATTATTAATATAATTTCAAAAACTTTGCCAAGAGTGGAAGTTATAGCTATTGGTCTGTAGTTTGATGGATCTGAAGAGGCACCTTTTTTAGGAACTGGATGGATGTTTGCTTCTTTCCAGGGTACTGGGAAGCATGAGGTATGAGTACACAGACGGACAAATTTTGCCAATACAGGAGCGAGCACCAAGGAGCAATTCTTACGTACTATTGGAGGAATTTCATCTGGACCAGGAGCCTTATCTACTGAGAGATCCTGCAAAATAGTTTTGACATGTCTGGTGTGGATCTTAAGTGAGGGAATTTCAGGTGAATTAAAATTAAGTACAGGGACATCTTGATTTATTTCATCTAAGGTTGAGTTGGTGGAGAAAATATCTGCAAGAAGGTTAGCTTTACCTCGTGGGTCACTTACAAGATTGCCAGTCGGAGATTTTAATGGTGGAATGGATGAAGCAGTAGTGAAGTTGGATTTGAATGAGTTAAGAGTAGACCAAAATATTTTGTTATCATTTGGATTATTTAGAAGTTTATTTGCCTGCTTATGGAGAAAGTTTTATTTAGTTAGGTTTAATACAGTTTTGGCATGATTTCTGATGTTTCTAAAGTAATTAAAGGCTTCATGTGTTTTTGATCTTGTGTATGCATTGTAGGCTATTTCTTTTTGTTCAGTTACTCTAGCACAATTATGGTCAAACCATTTAGGTGAATGTCTCCCTTGCAAGGTGTTGAGTGATTCTTCTTGGTTATCTAAAGATAGACTAGGGGTAAGGTTACTGTGTCGTTGTCTCCGATGTGTGCAGTGTTAGCTAAGCTCTGCACGACATCGACAGGTACTGTGGGAGCCTAAGTTGTCTTCGGGTTGGTTTACTTTGCGAGCACAGCGCTGTGGTGTGAGAGGGCCATAGCCTATCCCACACAACATAGTGCTGCCTCTTTGTGTTGACTTCTGAGGGATCACCAGGATAGAGCTAGGTACTAGAGACCTAGATTTATCAAGAGGGCATCCCCGTCAAATAACGTAATCTTCATTATACCAGCCTTGGACAACGTTAGGCTACGAGCCGCATGCTCGCCATTGTTGCCCTGCCTTGATACCCCAGCTAGACTTTATTAACTGAGCAGACACTGGTTAGAGATAAGCCCCATTATTATATGTATGCAGCATTATTATTCACTGCACTTTTGAGCCGAGGTTGTTGTTGAGTTGCACAACCCGAGTAGGCTGTTGCGTTGTGACACAAAGCATTTCTTTAGTTGTCGAGCATTACTACCTTTGCGCAGTCTTTATTATTCGCCTGCCTATTATTACTATATGTCCTAGCATTTATTGTGACCCGTATTCTGCATTATAATTGTTCAAGATTCTTTACGAACATCTTCCCAGCATCAGACTTATTTCAGAAGTTTCCAGTTGATGTTGCAGGACTAGCATTGCACTTTCTTTAATACAGGAGTGCCAGTTATTTGAGTATCTACCGTAACGTTAATTAATCACGTTAACTATCTTTTCTTTGTGTAATATAATCGAGTAATCTTTTACTGTTTGAGAATAGGCTGTTTCATTGAGCGTCAGCCTAGTGTGTGTGCACCAGTTACCGAGTCATAAGATACCTCGTTGTCCAGGCACGACTCAGGGCGGTAATGGTGTTTTGTTTTCCAGTGTTTAAGGCAGGGGTTGGATCTAGTGTTACCGTTGTTGCTTTTTGCCATTATCTAGTCCAATGTTGAAGAGCCCGTGTCTTTGAGAACCTGGATCGTAACAGGTAGGTGACACAATTATTGTTTAGGGTACAGTAATTTAGTTACAGTTGGGCTCAAATTATCTATGTCTTGGCCATGTGCTGTATGGGCCTAATTTATATATAACAACATCAATACTGTGATACAATGATTCAGTTACTATTAAGGAGGAGAAAGAGAGAGAGGGTGTGAGGAGAATTTCACTCACACATACTTGGAGGGGGAGTGTGTAAATGTAATCACCGTATTAAATAAGAAACAAATTAAAAGGGTGCTACCAAACCTATATCTAACGAAGATAAAATATGTGAGTGCTAGTTAGTGAAAAAGGATTAAATCACATTCAACTTATAAAATATCAGTATTTGTTTCTACTCATTTCATTTATGAAGGATTTGGGCCTCTAATGCGTGAGGTTTAATAATATGGCCGAAAGAGTCAAAATCAGTCTAAGAAAAAGAGATAAATTGGATCAGAAAATAAGACGTAAACAGTTTAAGGTGAACAAGAGTGGGTATACTGTAGGTGTGCAAGGAGAGATAAAGAAAGAGAGAAAGGTGGGGAGGGGGGGGGGGGGGGGGAGTTAATGGACAAATAAAGCAAGAGTGAGTGATTAAAGTGAAATATATTTTTAGAGGCTAAACAATCATTGCTGCACCTTGATGATAAACAGCTCTTCTGCACTGAGGGCTGATTTTATACCTGGAGTATAATACTGTATACAGTAGATAGATGTATGGATATATAGATAGATGGATAGAAAGATAAATACATTAACATATAGGTACATAGATAGTAGATACATAGATAGAACTAGAGTGAGTGCAGTATGTGTAAATTGTAAAAATGGGAAAAGACGCGCGATCAATAATCAAGCAAATTGTATATAAAACAACAGGAAAATGTATAAAACAAAAGAAAAAGTAAAAAGAGTATAATACTAAACAAGAGAAAAACTAAAAATAATATATATATATGTGTGTGTGTGTATATATATAGAAAACAAGAGAAACTAAATACATAAGAAAAAAGTCGAAGGAGTATAATATAAAACGAGAACTAAATTTAACTAGAAAAATATATAACACACGTAGCTGGTACTCAAAGGGTTAAGAACATTAGAAGTGTCTATTATGTAATGTGTATGTAATGTGGGATTAGGGAACGGTTTAAGCTAACTGAATCTACCTCTAGGGTCGCTCTTGGGCAGTATGATGTTTGTGGAAAGATTAAGATAAGCTTGATTTAACTTGAGGTAGCGCCAACAAACTGGACAAATAATCATTATTCCTGAACTCTCTGCAACTCAAAAGGGCTTAGAGGAAACTGGCGGTAAATATCCACACCTATTTCCTGGTGGACTCTTCCCAAATGGTAGAAACGTCAGCCCGATTGCTTTTTTAATTTCGAGTTATAAGAAGTTAAGGGGTCAATATTATTGTCAAGTTCGCTGGCGCTACCTATAATACATTATATGATAGAGCAACATTGTATAAATGCATATCATTAAATACTTCTATCATGTTACCTGCTCTTTTGTCTAACATTGGATGTTCAACATAACCTTGTTATCATTTGTATTCCCTGCCTACTTTATAATCTGCTATAGTCTGTTCATTATAAGTAGCCTAGATATTAGATATTCCCTTTATATTTCCTGAATCATTCCTCAATCAGCCTGTCCTACGTACACCAGGGTAGCTAACCAGGTCAGTTGAATAGGTGAATGTGTGCAAATGTTTATTTCTGTAACAGTATTAATGTTTGCCAGTTGAGGATTGCGAATGCATAACTGTATTTGTCAGTGTGTACAGTAGCTGTGAGCGTGTGTATTTGTGGGAGCTAATACAAGATGGTTAATGAGATGGTTCGGCCTTATGGAACGTACGGAAAGCGAGAAAATGACTAAGAGGGTGTACGAGAGCGAGGTGGAAGGACAGAGAGGGAGAGGTGCACTGAAGGAGAGGTGGAAGGATGGAGTGAGGAAGTATATGGATGAAGGCGGTGCTGGTTGGGAGGAGGGGCGTCGACTGACTGGGGACAGAGGTGCGTGGGGGCGGTTCGTTCGTGGTCACCCCTTCGGGGATCACGGCGTAAGGCAATAAATAGATAGATAGAAGACAAGAGTGTGTAAACAAGTGAATGTGCGTATATGTTTCTCTGTGGTGAGAGAGAGCGAGAGCGAGAGCGAGCGAATGTGTCTATGATAGAGAAAGAGAGCGTATAGGAATGGGTGTGTATCGGTGAGAGCCTGTGTGTATAAAGCTATGTGTGTATACCCGTCCCACACACCGCACCATTTGCAAGACGTCCTACCCATTAAAGCCTACTTCCATCAGTTACTTGCTGTGTTTTCTTCAGTTCACGCTCTCTTATTTGTTCATGTATCTTCCTCTATTTTCAATGTTCTTCTTTGCTTTCGTTTTCTTTTCATTTTTTCTTTTCTTTTCCCATTTTGTATTATCTTGTCTGTCTTCTTTGTTAATTTGTTGTTGTCCTTTCTTTTTCTTTTATATTGTGTTCTCTATTTGTATATCTTCTATATTCTTTGTCCTGTTTTCCTTTTTGTCTCGTGTTCATTTCCTTTGTTTACTTTTGCTTCTCCTTTCGCTTGTTCATGTTATATATTTTTGTTTTATGGTCAGTTTTCTTATCCTTGATTTATCTTTTAGTTAGTTTCTAGTATAATTATCACCTTCAGATAAGTTGAGTTAAGTTAGGCTTTGCTAGGTTAGGCCTATGTATGCTAAATATGTTGCGTTTGGTTAAGGTAGGTAAGTTTAGATTAGGTGACAGGATTTTCTAAGTAAATTGGTAGTTGGAATATAATACATTTTGCGAGACTGGTACGATCAGTATGCGTTATGCCGGTGTCACATGAGCTATTTTTCCGTCAATTTTTACGGGCAATTGTAGTCTGGCAGCTTGAAAATATAAGTTCCATGTGAAATAACCTCTTTGACATAATCTACCTTCGAACTACTTACCGATGTCAATGCGAAAGAGGCTCAAAATTGTACGAGAAAAAACTTGCTCATCGAAAATTGGCGGAAAATGCGCTCCTGTGACACCGGCGTTAGGCAAGAATAATGTACAGCTACTGACAAATGTTCGTGAGCTCTTGCGATTTTTTTATGCAAATATATTAATTTATATTTATGTTCAGTTCAATTCAACTATATATAAATACATACATGCTATGTATGTACTTGTATAAATATATTGCATGTATGTATATACTCTACTCAGGCAATTACCCCATTGCTGGGGGTGACCGACACGAGACAGAGCCCGAACTGAAACAACATTTAACCCTTAATTGGCGGCGCGCAACATAATGTCGTGTGAAATAAATTTGGACTAAGTGGCGGTTCACAACTTATGTCGTGCGCCATTTTCAGCACGTAATGTTGCTGAGAGAGAGAGAGCTGAGCGGTGTGAGGAGCCTAGCAACTCTATGACCGCTCACGACCACCGCGGTGGACCAACTGAGGTGACTTCCACCCTTCCCTCCCCTCTCTCACTCGCTTCATAGGGAATTATGTAGGGAAATTACCTAATTACAGGGTTTTTGCACTTGTGTTGCACGATCGTTGCAAGAGAACCAGCGGTCGTACAAGGATGGTTCGGGTGTCATTGGAAAGCTCTGTTTACGCCCTTTCAGGGATAGATACTTGTTTTACGCTCTGGGTCTTATTTAGGCATGAAAATGATCACGTAAACAACCCTATTTAGGGTAAAAACATCCCGCTGGGCGCTACGGTCCGCTAGACCGCCTAGCCCGCCAATAAGGTGTTAATGTTCCTATTCCTTGAGTCCGAGACCAAATTCGCTTTCCCTCGTCCATTTCTCTGTCTCGTCGAGTAGGATTATTTTTATTTTTTTATTTTTTTAAAGACTTACTTCTATGTATTGTGAAAAACCTGTTATCCTCCGGCAAATTACGGGGTTGAGTGAGTGAAGTGAGAGACAGTGAAATAAATGAGGATTGTTACGACTGAGGTTTAAATATATCAGGGCTCTTATTCATTGGACTAGTAATGACATACATTACGGATACATTACATTACATACATTACGGAATCATCCACCTTGGATGATTCCGGTGCTATTCCTCCCTCTCCGCCCTCCTCTCTCTTACTTATGCCTAATATCCTAATCTCTTCTAAAGATGTACTTTCTACCCTCTCTGGGCTTAACACTAATAAGGCGTACGGTCCGGACGGTGTTCCTCCTGTTGTTCTCAAAAACTGTGCTTCCGTGCCGACTCCCTGCCTAGGCAAACTCTTTCGTCTCTGTCTATCCTCTAACGTCTTCCCTTCATGCTGGAAGTTTGCTCACATTCAACCTGTCCCAAAGAAGGGTGACCGCTCTCAACCCTCCAACTATCGTCCAATTGCTCTTATCTCTTGTCTTTCTAAAGTTTTTGAAACTATTCTTGCTTCCAAATTTGTTAAGCATTTCTCTTCTCATAATCTGCTCTCAGATCGCCAGTATGGCTTCCTTAAGGGTCGCTCTACTGGTGATCTTCTTTCATATCTTACTAACTCTTGGTCATCCTCCTTTCGGGACTTCGGTGAGACTTTTTCTATTGCACTAGACATATCGAAAGCCTTCGATAGAGTCTGGCATAAATCTTTAATTTCTAAACTACCCTCCTTCGGTTTCTATCCCTCCATCTGTGCCTTTGTCTCTAATTTCCTTTCCGGCCGTTCCATAGCCGCGGTTGTGGACGGCCATTGTTCACTTCCTCACCCTATAAACTCTGGTGTTCCTCAGGGCTCTGTCCTATCTCCTATTCTCTTTCTAATTTTTATAAATGATCTCCTTAACTGTACCTTAATTCCCATCCATTCATACGCAGACGACTCAACCTTACACTACTCCATTAGTTTTTCAGAACGCCCCCGCCAGCAATCCCTCAACGACAAACGTAATGAAGCCATAGAACTCTTAAATTCTGATCTAAATACTATTTCCAATTGGGGCAGAGAAAACCTTGTTAACTTTAATGCTTCCAAAACCCAATTTCTCCATCTATCTACCCGTCAGGATCTCCCAGCGGACTATCCCTTATTCTTCAACAATAAAAAAATCAACCCTTCATCTTCTCTCAATATTCTTGGTGTCTCTTTTTCTTCTGCTCTCATTTGGAAGGACCATATTACCAGTCTTGCTTAGGCAGCCTCCCAGAAGCTGGGTGTGCTCAACTGCCTTAGGGGGTTCTTTTCCCCTGCACAGCTTCTTGCTCTGTACAGGGGCATAGTGCGCCCTTGTATTGAGTATTGTTCACATGTGTGGGGAGGTTCCTCTCACACCGCTCTCCTAGACAAAGTTGAAAGGAAGGCCTTTCGTATCATTAACTCCCGTCCACTCACCAACTCTCTGCAATCTCTCTCTCTCCGCCGCAATGTTGCATCTCTCTCGCTATTCTATCGCTACTATAATAATCAGTGTTCCTCAGAGCTATCCCAGTGCATACCACCTCCTTTACGTAGGGCACGTGGTACCCGTCTTGCAACTCAATCCCACCCATACTCTGTGCAACTCTCCAACCCAAGAGTGAAACGTTACTCTCAAACTTTCTTCTACTCAACAGCTGAGCTCTGGAACTCTCTCCCAGAATCAGTCTTTCCCTCTTCCTATGACTTAAATTGCTTCAAACTCCGTGTGTCCAGGCATTTTGGCTCGAACGTCCCTTGATTTTGGCCCTGTCACTCTTTCAACTATGGGGGAGGCACTCGCTATAGGCAGTTATGCCTTTTGCCTCCCTCAATCACATAGAAAAAAAAAAAAAAAAAAAAAATGCTACAACGGAAAGCACTAGATCCAACCTCTGATGTATATTCCCAGTGAACAAAGAACACAAATACTCTCCAGAGTTCTATATGCAATAATAGGTTATTAAACTCTCAATAAATGTGCATCTACTCTAGGCTTAATGTTATGTGAAAACAGCCTATTACTACCTATAACCGAAGGTGCTTGGTTATGGTATGCAAAGTAAGGTGGTAAGAGAAGTTACAGCTTACGTTACTTTAATCAATAAATGTCAGGCACTTCTGCATGAAAGAAAGTGCACTAAAGTCCTTCAAAACCAACAAGGAATCTTCTTTAAATGTTAGATGCTATCAAGATGCTCGAATCGGAAATGGAACCCAAAAAGGCTGGCAGCGGAACAATGCTCGAGCAGGCTATGCTCACAAAAAGGCAGGATATATAATGCAGTCGGGACCAAGAATATCCTAAACGATACAACACTAATAATAATCGCCACGACAATGCAGTATTCCTATCAACAAAAAGAGCCTAAGTCATTTGTGTCTCAATACATCAAACTAGGCTGCGAAATGCTTGTGTAATCATAAACGGGTATGCATAAAAAGAGTAATTGGTTTAATATACTTAATGTCTACTATGACTGATAAAGTCTAGCTAGAGTCAATGATACGAGATACTGGTGCGCATGGCATGCCGCATAGCCTAGTGCAAATCTAATGTCTGTGCGTCAAATATTACGTTATAATGAAGGGTAGCTCCCTTGAGAAACCTTAATACCGAAGTATTAAGCGTTCTCCTGGCGTACCTCAAAGACAAACAACGAGCTTAGAACAGTGCAGAATGGTATAGGCAAAAAGCCCTCATTCGTGCATGCTCTATTCTCAATGGCACACAGACTAGAATTTACCCAATCAACTCCAGTTCTCAGGTATGTCGTGCAGCTTTTAACTAAAGCCAGCACCCATCGGAAACAATACCTTATAGTATCAGACTCCTAGTCTAGCATTATCTAATCCAGCAGAACACTAATAATTATAGGAAGCAGTACTGAACAATATGAATGCCAACCAATGCTTCGTGATCAACTTATCTTAACAACTAACATACATGGGTTATATAAGACCTTAACGCACAATACAACTGGCCAGCATGAAGCTGATTATGCAGAGTTAACCAGAGGGGGTATAATATTAATAAAAGGTGGTGAAAGATATGGAAAATGAGAGAGATAGGCAGAGGAAAAGGTTCTCAGGTGCAGTCAGGAGGACAGGTATCAAAGGGATAAGAGGGATGCGTTCTAGAAACCAGATCTGAGTGAGAGAGTGGCAAGAGAGCTGTATATATACTAGCACTAGCTCGCACCGCGTAGTCAAAGCGGTAACAATTCCTTCAGCCAATGCCAAAGAAGCCAGCCAAACATGACGTCACCAAGCATGGTAAAAAACTCCTCCAACCAATCCCCAAGAGGCCAGCCAGCCGTGACATCATCGAGCATGGCAAAAAACACTACGCGCCTCCTCTCACTCTGTTCTAGTCTCTCTCTCTCTCTCTCTCTCTCAAATCCTATCATTACTAATTAATGATAAAACATATACTTTGCAATTAAATATATAAAGCCTTGACATGGGCGAAAACAAAGAGCCTTTCTGGACTGCCCATGACACGAGCTTTCATATGAAATAAAGCACACAATAATACATCAACTGTAGCCACATCCACTACCTTGGCGATCCTAGCGAGTCACTGTAGGACAAGCCATGCGGTTCTAACGGAGTGGTTAACGTCACAGGATACATGTTTTTCATAATACGTGTTGCTAGCCCCAAACGTGCGATTAACTGTGGCTTTCATCCATCCGACACATCCCCTTTTATTTATGTACATCAAACATATCAAAAACAAATAGAGTTTATTTTTATACCCTACCGTGGAAAGAGTACGGATACACCACTCCTGCCCGGGCCTCACACAGTGGCATGGCCCAGTCGTACTGAGCTCATGACGCTGGTGGCATTGCCCAGGAGGATAGCCATCCCTAGTCTTTGCTTGAGCCAGAGGGTTTCCCGGGGTTCTCCTGAAACTTCTCTGATTTTACGGCCTATTTCATTCACCATATTGAGGGTGGTAGAGCCGAAGACTACTGAAGTTTCGAATGCCAGAGGCTCGAACTGATGACTTCTGGCGATGGCTTGATATTTTTCTCGCTTTCTACTGTCTGCTATCCGGGTGGCTTCACCTGCTTCGTCGGCGTTTCTGGCGATGTTGGTTATGGAGAAAGTGTCAACACATGTGGCATCCCACACGAGGCACCGGCCATTCTTGTAAGGGAATGTGATCATCCCATCTGGCCGTTTGCCTTCTTCTCTGAGAAGTCCATGTGGTTCAAGGATTGATGTACAGTTAGCATGATTATACAAGGGAAGGAGGATTCCTAGGCCTTACATTGAACATCAATGTAATGGATATATTTGCATAAAGAAGATCGTAAGAGCTCTCGAACATTTGTCAGTAGCTGTGCATTATGGCCAGTAAGATATATTAACCCCTTGAGAATTATGATGCACTATCATAGCTTATTCTGGATATTATTAGACAAATTTATTCAGATAAGGAAGGGTATATGAAAGTCAGAAAATACAAATGCAAAAAATACAAAACAAACCCAAACTTACTCGTGTCCGTCTCTCCTAAATCCCTCCTCCCTAAAATATATATAATCTCAGGAGCCTCTTATTAATTAAATAGTTAAATACAGTATTAATCCGGCCGGCCATTAATCCCAAAATAAATCCCCCGGTCCCTATTAACCTGACAAGCGCGATATAGACCTAGGTGCTAGGGTAGTTATTTGTGCATTTCTAGCCCTGGATTCTGACAGAATTAGTTATATTTACAATATAAACCATTATTTGTTTTCGGTATGCTTTTATTTTACATATATGATGTATATATGAACCTTCAAGAGTGCTAAAATAAGTGGGAAAAGCATTTGGGTGGTGAAAAACGAAGATATTGGCCACCCGGTCATAATCTCAGGCGAGAGAGAGACACAGGCAGCCCTCCCCTCTCGCTGTCTGGGAGTCAACTGAGACGAGCGGGGCGGTGTGTGCCGGTGTCTGGGTGTTGCATAACGATCTTTTATGCAACCCACTTGTGCTACATTATCGCGGGAGAGAAAAATAACCGATAAATGATGATAATAAGTGGATAAATAGGTGATAATTGAGAAGGGGGGGAGGGGGGAATAAGGTGGGGAAGGAGGTGAGGGGGAGGGGTGAGAAACACATGGATGAGTACTAGAGGGGAATTATCTCACCTAGAGACAAAATCCTTTGTTTTGATAGGCCCTTTTTTTTTTTGGAAGGCTTTTTTTATGGTCCTGCTTCCGTGAGGCCTATCGCGTTCCCTATAGGAAGCCTTCCGTGAGGCCTATCGCGCTTGCCGGGTTAATAACAAACACGGGATAATGAGCTAGTAGCGCGGGTCACGAAAATCAAGGTTTAGTTAATGATCAATTATGCATATGATGTTAATTTTATGTTCCTTGGGTGTTTCGAGCAACTTGGGATGGCAGAGAGAGAGAGAGAGAGAATGACTGTGAGTGAATAAAGGCAATACGAACTGAATCATGGCATGAATGAACAGGACCACAACGATGAGAGAGAGAGAGACAGAGAGTGACCGAGAGTTAATAAAGGCAATATGAACTGAATAATGGCATGAATGAACAGGACCACAACGATGAGAGAGAGAGACAGAGTTAGAGTTAATTAAAATCGGATTTCAGAGGCTATCAACCCTTCTGGATTATTAAGCCAGCACACTGTCAGTCAATATTAGCGACAAGACTGGAGCTTCTTTTCGAAAACCCCACTCCCTTGAGAGAGAGATTTACGTAGGGTTACATAGATACACTGGCCACACAGACCTTACGAACTCAGCGAGGTGGTGAGGACTTAATTCTAGTAGCGATAGCAAACCCGAGAGAGAGAGAGAGAGAGAGAGTTACATATAATTACATATAACTATCACGAACCCAGTCCGGCCTCGGATATTGATAATAACTATCGCCTTTTAATACTCAAACACCCGACCAAAAAAACACTATGACCAGAATACCTTATTGTATGTGTGACTAGTCTGCTTGGGAAACAAATTCACTTGTTCATTGTATGTGGTGGTTTCATGTTCTTATATTTCATGATTTTGTTTGTTTAATCTTCAGTGCGAAATTTCCACAGTGATTTTGATAAGTTCTTTTTTCTTTATAGTGTGCGGTTCGTGTTTTGGTTTGTTATTGCAAGTTTTACATTTTTAGTAGTTACAAATAGTTACATATATGAACAGACTACACAGACTTTGCAGTGCCTACTATACTCCATTTCATTTCATCTGACGGTAAATTGAATCCCATGGCAACTGATTTTTCGATAACTAACGGGAAAATACGAAACTAATACGTCTCTACTTCATAGTAGTGCCTAGTTTTCATAATTATGTAACAACATATTTCGTTACAAAACCTGCATAATAGCGGATTAATCAAGATGAAGAAAGGACACCAAGGAGATAGAACTTGTACTCTTTGGGCTCACTGAAGGCTAATCAGGTCATTGAGCCCCGTGTGCCGCTACCAGTGTCCTCACGAAATTACAGTTTGCTCTTTATGAGGGGGTGAGCGAAGGAGAGACGCAATATACGAGACAAGGACTGAGAGAGAGAGAGAGAGAGAGAGAGAGAGAGAAGAGACAGATCGAGTCATTTCGACGAACAAGAAGAAGTGTTACCAAGATTCTGGAAATCTTGAAAGACCCTCAAAATTTCTAAAGATTATAATTTTTTACCATTAAAGACAACAATTAGCTAATAACAAATAAGATTGCTATAGAGTTCTAAAACTTAAGAACAAAGTAAGCGAGACAAATTTATTCGAGCTTAAGAAATATTGACTATAAAGCATTTTCCTTACATGTGTGGGTTGATTGTGCATACATGTGTGTATGTACTATGTGAGAGAGAGAGAGAGAGAGAGAGAGAGAGAGAGAGAGAGAGAGAGAGATCGTTCGTGCGTGTGAGAATGATTGAGTGAGTGATATAATTGGGAAGTTTGGTTACATATCCAACCTAACATCCATAAATCTATATTCCGAGGCAGTATGGTATGTAGACAACCACAGAAAGAGGTAGACAGACAGAGTGAGATTTATTTGAATTAATGTTTATTATGTATCAAATTATATATACGATAGAAGCACACACAGGTATTATGGTTACATAGTTAACATTTCTATCTATCTATCTATATGCTCAGGCCCAATCCCCATTTTGGGGGTAGCCGACTCAAGACAGAGCAAGAACAGGGAAAACACAAAAACAACAAATAAACACAGACAAAAAGCACAAACTCACACACATCCAGGTCACCCAGGAGAAGACCCAGAGACCAGGGTCACCAAGGTCGCTCCAGCACTCCCCCGGCCCCCGACCACCCGGAGAGGTTCCGATCTCGGCAGGCAGACATGCAGCGGAGCCAAAGCCACAAGCCCTCCCACCACACTTCCAGGCGCACCCTTCATATTAATCGTCTCCCCGGGCCAGGCGCCTGATGGACTATTATATAGTCCAACTTGCGCCCGACCCCTTACTCCAAATGACCACGTGTTCACTCAACTATTCACAAGCATTCTCCATTCGCTCCTGTCCAACACCACTTCCCCTGCTTGATCTATAGTCATGCCTCTGTCATCCAAAGCCTTTCTTACACAGTCTCTCCATCTCAATGGGGTCTTCCTGCTCTTCTATCTCCCCTTGTACCTGACTCACATATTCTCTTTGTAAGCCTTTCCTCTCCCATTCGTTCAACATGACCATACCAGCTCAGCACCCTTCTGTCCACTCTGGCTGACAAGTTAACATTTGGTTAGGTTTATCATCAACTTACAGACAATGCTTTCACAAAGTATGTATGTATGTATAATTATACTCAGGCACATAGGCTACTCCATAGCTGGGGATGGCCTACTCGAAACAGAACCCGAACAGAAACAGCGTTTAGGGTCCGGGATCACTTTCGCGTCCCCTCGCCCCTTACTCTCTCTCTCGACTAGTAGGTGAATTTTACAAAGTATATGGACGGTATACACACGTCATGACACGGTGTGAATGTAGGAACGGAGAAATATGCAATAATATATATCCTGGATTACAGCTGAGCCACGGAGGTTTACATTTCAGAGGTCCTCATTAACATCTGAGTGAGACTAAACACCAAAGGGATAGGGTTTGTTCAGTACACTCTTTGGGCTCACTTAGCACCTTCTGTACCGGCGACGTCATTTCAACTTTAATCTCGCTACTATTAGACAATTTTATTCAGTTTAAACAGGGCCTCCAGCAATTCAGAGGCTCCGAACTATCTCACTTGACCATTTTTTCCAACACACATCCTTCTTAAACTGCACAAAATCGTCTAAATATAGCTAGCATAAAGTTAAAAAGACGTCGCCGGTATAGAAGGGGTTTAAGGCTAATCAGGTCCTCGCGCCACCCCAATGTTTACATTGGCGATATCTGGATGTACAGTTGGCCAAATAAGTTCTGTTCCTTTCTGTGATCTTCTACATGGAAATATAATGCACATGATTGCATTAAGAGTGTTGTTTTTGATGCACTGATTAACTCATCTGATTAGTCAACTGATAATTAAAAGAAACCCCATTTGCAATTCATTCATACTATTTTTGTTTCCATACATACAATCACGACGAGGAACAGAACTTATGTGGCCAACTGTACAATCCAGCTCTATTTAGTTATCTCCTATCCATTGAGAGAGAGTTACAGAAATACCACACAGACCTTGTGGTCCCTGCTATAGTCGAACCAGTATATGAGCGACCCGTAGTCCTCCATTCTTGGCGATCCTGCTATCCTTCGCACGGTCTTCTGTAAACACATTAGCAGCTGATATTGGATAGTTTGGTTGATAAACGTGTATGACTTCTTTCACCTCCCATATTCATTCTCATTCTCTCTCTTCTTCCCTCATTCAATATACTTCTATTAATTAATCATCAGATAAAGTGAAGACACCGAAGTGATTTTGTTCAAATTTGACGGACCTCATATATATACAGCATATATATATATATATATATATACATTTTCTTTTCCTCTCTCTCTCTCTCTCTCTCTCTCTCTCTCTCTCTCTCAATCTATATGTCTATCTATCTATTTATATCTTTCTGAGAAATGCAGGAATGCCAACACTCTAATTTTTAACAAATAAATATAGGTTAGCTTTTATTGTACCGGTACGGGTTTCTTTAATAAGAATGAATGGGATACTTCTCTAATAGAAATACTGTATTCTATGTTTCCCATGTTTTGACTTCGTTTCCACACCACCTTGAGGTAAAAGTCTAGGCGCACACACACACACACACATCATTATTGTATATATTTTTTTTAGTACATTATACTCACGCAATGTAAACTGAGCTTACCATTTTCATATCTGTATATCTCATGTCCATCCAATAAATTGTAAAATGTGTATTTTCAGCTCATCAGGCTGCCATTCTTTAATTTAATAAACCGTTTATTATTATTAGGGGTTCGTCCCCTACGGGGAACCCCTATTGTAATCATTAAACCTGGAATTTCATCCAAATTCTTCTTACGCGCCGGTTTCGACGCAATAACTCCAGAACCGCTTTTTGGATCGGGATCAAACTTTCACAAGAGGTGCGTTTTTGTATTGGGCATCTTTTGATATGCTAAACATCCGGCATGGTGGCCAAACAGGTCCGTGGCAGCCGATTTCCCGAAAAATTTGACGCTTAAATACCGTCTCTCCCATTCACAGGAAACAACTGGGCTTTGGCATACGCACTCCCCTACTAATGCTCCGCAAATTTTATTGAGAAGGTTTTGCTTTTGCACGTGGGTTTTTTTCCGGCAATCTTGAAAAAACCTCGAATTCCACTTAAAATTCCACATCTTGAAAACTACGCCGATGATCAGAGCCATGCTTGCGTAGTTGGGTGAGGCTCGCGATTCCGAACGTTTTGATACCAAAAAAATATAAATTGGTGGAATAGTTTGGCCGCAGCATTGAAAACCGTCTATTCTTAAATTACTTTAAAACCGAATTCGCTACCACACACAAAGTTTACCGTCTACAGTCTATAGGCTTCCACGCATCCCCCAGTTTTGCTTAATAACATAATCTCTTTATTATTCAGTCCTATCTTTTGTTTTTTTATTTAACTCTCTCAAAACCGTTCGAGTCCCTACGAATTCCAGCAATTATTTAGCCAACCTACCTATACATACCTACCCTACCAAATAATAATGATAAATTCAAATTTATTTTTGGTGAATGACAGAGTATTGGCTAAGGTTTTTAACAATTCCTCCCTTTGCCAAATGCTTAGTTTAATAACAATGATATGGACCTTTAAAGTTTTGGCAATTGACTCGTATTTTAACCCTCCTAAAGTGTTACCACGAAATACCGCTAGATCCTTTCTCAAAAGTCGCTAGCATGTTGCTACATAGCCAAACAATGTTAGGATAATGCTGCAATTTCTAAATAGTTTTGGTTTGTTTGTTTTGCAAATTTTACAATGTAGTATGACTAGAATGTCTGAAATTTTCAAATTATCCCTAGTAAATGTCTCTAGATATAAAAGAAATGGCTGCTAGATTGAAGTAAATAGCTCTACATTTAGCGGTAATATGTAGCTTTACAACTGGCACCACTGCAACCACCACCCAGTATGTCTCCACAAAATACCGCTAGATCCTTTCTCAAAAGTCGCTAGCATGTTGCTGCATAGTCAAACAATGTTAGAATAATGCTGCAATTTCTAAAGAGTTTTGGTTTGTTTGTTTTGCAAATTTTACAATGTAATATGACTAGAATGTCTGACATTTTTAAATTATCCCTAGTAAATCTCTCTAGATATGAAAAAATGGCTGCTAAATTGAAGTAAATAGCTCTACATCTAGCAGTAATATCTAGCTATACTACTGGCAACACTGCCTAGCCCTTCCTTCCTATCTTCTTCCTCCCTCATATGTATCAACAACCACTCTAGTGAACTTTCGGTATTTAGTTTATTCAGCTTAATACTATTTATCGACATAAAATAGAAACCTATCACGATTGTTGTCTAATACAACCATAGATAATGCTATTACATATTATTTGAAGATGAGGTCGAATTTACCAGTTGTGTTTACCTTGAACAGTAATTGACACTCTGAGACAGAACCGAAAGCTTCTCTTGCCGTGTAGTACTCAAAGAAAGCAGGGGTACTTAAGCCAAGTCAGAGATGCAGAGGTAACTTTCACAATGCATTATAACCCTAGACAGACACCAATATACCACTAAATCAGACAAATATCACTACAAAAAAAATAGGAAAATATTATATTAATGTCCTAGGTATTTGAAATTATGCAAATGAGTAAAATCCATTATGATATAATGATAATGGGATTGATTAGTATCTGGCAACAGTGTTGCACAAAATTTTCTGAACGTATGTGAACTTCAGAGTATTTATCCCATTAATATACACATCTATCACTATTTAAATGTAATACAACCATACACAATGCTATTACATATTATTTGAACATAATATAAGATGCTCTTTCCTTTAAACCATTTTCTATATCTATTCACGAAAAATATAGGCCTAGCCTAGGCAGCGCTACCGGTAGGTACGAATTTATCAGTTCGAATTTTGATTGAGAGTGGGATTAGGCCTAGGCCTAGCCTAGGGCTTAACATGGGATACTGTTTGGGGTTTGGGAATAGACTGAGGCTGCTTTAGGCCTAGCCTAATTAGGTAAAATTAGTCAAATCGAGACAATTGCATAGCCTAGGCCTATTAAGCAAATATTTTACCAATCTACAATAGGCCTAGTCTATTCGCTGTAAGTAGGCAAGAAATCATGACCTAGGCTATAACCTCTGTAACTAAAAAACAACTAGGCCTAGAGTGATCAAGCTAATATGTGTCCAGGGTGTCAATCCACAAAATATGAATTGTGTTATCATTATGGTTTATTATTTTGTTATCATTATAGCGCGGCGAAGGCGCGAGCTCTAGAGGGGTCCGGGGGCATGCCCCCCAGATTTTTTTTTTGAAAATTTAGGTGTCTAAAACAGTATTTCCTGCAATAAAAAAACAATAAAGATGGATAATATGGAGACCAAAATTGTGTCAATTTAGCCTAGCCTACTTTTTTTTTTTTGGGGGGGGGGAGTTTCTGTTATCATTATACAAAAAGTTCATTGCGTTATCACTCCAAAAAACAGCGTCGTTTGACACCCTGAATATGTCGACCATTTAGGAAGAGTCAGTCAAGGAATAGCCTAGATGTGGAAATTTGCAGCCAATTTGCTCTAGCCCTATTTGATATACAGAGGTTAGAGGTCATTGTTGAGGCCCCCCCCCCCCTCATGACATATTGTCATCATCTTATATATTGCCAGCAGGGGGCAAATAACCGAAAAAAACGCCGTCAAAATAGACGCGAACTTAACCACGGCGATCGACACATGTAAACATGGCGGTGGAGCGGCGACGAAAGCTTGCCATCATGTTCCCGTCCATTTTGAATGCCGTTGGATACAATAATATGTTGAGGGGGGCAAATAGGCCTAACCAAACTGCGGCGATCGACCATGTAAACATGACGGCGGCGGCGGTGGACGCTTGCGATCATGTTCCCGTCTATTTTGACTGCCATTGGATACAATAATATGCTGAGGGAAGGGCTTTGCGGCAATTTTCTTTGTTGTTTGCCCCCTACTGGCAATATATATGATGATAACATGTCATGGGGGGGTGAGGGGGGGCTTTCAACATATTATTGTATCGAATGGCATTCAAAATAGACAGGAACATTATCCCAAGCGTCCAACGCCGACACCGCCGCGGCTGCTGAAGAACAAGGAAATTAGCAATAGGTTTCATTGTGAACTGGAGGAAATTAATAGAAATAAGGAAGCTAGGCCTAGCGATGTAAATAGTCAATGGAATTTCCTTAATAATGACAATTATATGTATAGGTATAAAGTAAAAACAATATATTTTACATAATTTATTGCATATCTTACATATTTAAACAAATATATATTAAAAATAGTTTAACCACACCACTGAGTTCCCCCAAAATACTCTAATAGGGCTGGCCTGAAGAATTAGATCAAGATGGACAACCAATCAACACATGATAGGTAGGGAAGGGCAGGTTAACAACGGCGATCGACAAATGTAAACATGACGACCGTACACTCGGAAACTACATCCATCCCCATTAGCCTAACCTAACAACCTTACCTAACCTATCCTAGTATTATGGGTGGAGGCTGCCGCCCCCTAGACCCAGTACGTTGGATACAAAACTAACCCTCACGTAACACCTAGTATATGTCCCTAGTACCCCGTACGTGGGATACCAAGCTAACCCTCACATAACACCTAGCATATGTCCCTAGTACCTAGTATTTGGGATACAATACTAACCCTTCCATAACACCTAGTATATGTCCCTAGTACCCAGTACGTGGGATACAAAACTAACCTTCACCTAGCATATGTCCCTCACTCAGTACACCTTTCACCCTCACTACCGTTCGTGAGTCTTCATACATCTTCATTATCACACGCACCAGCCACTCCTCTACGCCAAATTTTCTCCTAGCCTACTGCACAACTTCTTACTTTCAGTAGAGACGTGATTTTCCAGGCCCGTCGCAAGACCACCGTCTCAACCGAGCCATCGCAAGATCATCACAGGACAGGAAAAACAACACAGGCTTGCTCCAAGCCAGCACACATCTTACAAATATATAGGCTAGGCTATACAACTTCCATTTCATCGGAATAACATTCACCGCCAATTTAATTATCATAAGGATTATATAAACGCAATTCTGATATGAAAAAACAATCCGTAAATAGCATAGCCTAGGCCTAGTCAAAGCTGGGGTTTGTTGTTTCGTGGACAAAATTTAACCAAGCGTACTGTCCCACATTAATTTATTATCAACAATTGGATATACGTTACTGTGGGCTCTTATTACTCTACTTCCTAATACTACGCAAGTAAATTGTAACATAATGGTTGGATAAACAAATATACCGAAATAAATTAGAATGGAGAAACAGTAAGTTGAGTGAGATGTTTCAGCTTGCCGTCAACCCAGCTCCGGAGCTCTCTTGCCGTCGCAAGAGAATATTGGTGTCTCGCTTGCTAAAGGTGGGCTTGCGACGGGACCAGAAAAAAAGTTTTTCGGGTAGATCTTGCGACGGTGGTCTTGAGACGGGACCGGAAAAACACCTCTTAGATATCTTTCCTGCAGCTGCCTGACTATGAAGTTATCATACCTTCAAAGACTCTCTCACACTCACAGACCTTCATGACTTGGCCAAGCATTTTCAGGCCTCTTATAGCAGTTGCAAGGGGAGCCTAACTCTGAAATCACTAGATAGTGCCTCCAGAACCATAAAAAAGAGGAGAGGGCTTAATTAACACAATTCCCTGTTGGACTCCGACGCGAACTGAAAACTCATCACTCAGTACCCTCACGTATCACTTAGTGTATGTCCCTAGTACCCAGTACTTTGGATACAAAACTAACCTCCACCTAACACCTAGTATATGTCCCTAGTAACCAGTACATGGGATATAAAGCTAACCCTTACCAAATATCTAGTACTGTACTGTATATGTCAATCCAAGGTCCTCCTGCTAACGAAGAAGTTCCTGAGGTTGGCGGGGCGTCTCCGTCGACTGCGGGGCATGGGTGCCCTCCCCTGAAATCTACGTTGTCCCCGTCCTCCCTGTGAAACCACTCCACCCTGGGGTCCTTTCTGCCCGGATAGGGTGACATAAGCTTCACAGCTTCACTACCCTATATCCTCAACAAGAAGTACTGTATATGTCCCTCACTCAGCTGTACACCTTTCACCCTCACTACCGTTCGTGAGTCCTCGTACATCTTCATTATCACATGCACCAGCCACTCCTCAACGCCAAGTTTTCTCCTAGCCTACTGCACAACTTCTCTGGCCACCTTATCAAAGGCCTTCTCCCGGTCTGCAACACAACATCAGATCCCTATCTTTTAAGTACATACAGTACATAGAGTATCTTTCCCTTATCATACCTTCTAAGACTCTCTCACAGACCTTCATGACTTAGTCAAGCATTTTCAGGACCCTTATAGCAGTTCCCAGGGGAGCCCAACTCTGAAATCACCAGATAGTGCCTCCAGAACCATAAAAAAAAAAGAGGAAAGGGCTTCATTAACACAGAGCCCTGGTGGACTCCGACGCGAACTGAAAACTCATCACTCAGTACCGGTACATCTTTCACCCTCACTGCCGTTTGTGAGTCCTCATACATCTTCATTATCACACAAATACCTTCATGACTTGGATTGTGCCGTGTCCTAGCATGAAACCAAACTGCATATCGTCAATATCATACCTTCAAAGACTTTCTCACAGACCTTCATGACTTGATCAAGTATTTTCAGGCCCCTATAATTTTCCCTATCCAATGAGTCCCCTTTGCTCGTATACAGTATATAATATACTTTTGTGCCATTCATCAGAGATTACTTCCTCTCTGATGATGAAGTTAATTAGCTCATTGAACACACCTACTCCTTTCTCACCTGAGGCCTTAATCATCTCGGCTAGAATGCCAGAGCATCCTGCAGCTTTTCTGTCCTTCATTAAGTTATTGCACTGCTTACAAAAGCTGGCACAATCACAGGGGGGAGTATTGGCTTTTCGTTGCTAAGCTTCTCTATTCCATTCAAATTCCATGTTGAATAATCTTTCGTAGTGTATCACAAACTTATTTTACAATGGAAAATAATGCATGAGGAGGGCTGGGTAGGCCTATTAGTATTTTGTGAAATAACTTAAATTAGGTTAGGCTATAGTATACTTCATTAGGTTATTAGGCCTATGAGAAAACAGGCCTAGGCCTAGCTTAATTTTATTTCACTGCTCAACATATTTTTTTTTTTTTTTGCTTTTGAGCTCTGCATAGGGCTATATTCAGGTAGGCTTGGGTTTTAGTAAAATTGCATTAGGCTATGCTACATATTTTTACTTCTATTGGAAAGCACAGGCCTACACAATAGTACACATGTTAAAGAATTTAACCTAGCCTACCACAATTTAGCCTAGACTGAAAGAACAAAAAAAAATAGGCTAGGCTAATTGCAGCTAAATAATTTAGCCTAGCCTCACCAATTTAGCCTAGACTGAAAAAAAAAAAAAAAAATAGGCTAATTGCAGTTTTGGTAAGAGTTGTAGTTGTGGGCATACCAAAAGCTTTGTTTATATAGCCTAGTCGCACGCTCGCAGTTAGGCCTACATTCGCTTCTAATTTAACTGCTAGGGTAAACTTGGTAAAGCCACCCTCAATCCGCCGGCCGGTAACAAAACAATTTACCCAACGCCTGGCTGTGAGATACAATAATGGGTTGAAGGGGCTTTATCCCCCTATGACTTATTGTCATCATCATCTATATCACCAGCAGGGGCAAATAACCACAGTCAAATTAGACGCGAATGTAACTGCGAGCGTGCGACTACGTAAATAAAGGGGACGATAGACCCGCTAACACAACTCTTAACGCATTTTTTCCTAATGTATTAGATTTTTTTATATTTATGACCTCAACAGTTGAAAGATGACAATTTTATGGTTTATTTTAGGCTATACAAAAACATTTGCTTTGTAACTTAGATACTCATATTTATGCTTATAATTGCAGTACGAGTGGGTTTTTTCTTTTTATATGTAGGCCTAGGCTAAACAAATGTTAGTTTTTGTTTTATAGGCTAAACTAGGCTGAATTTATGCTAATAAATATTAATAGGAGGGAGCAAATCTGTCAAGGAATAGCCTAGATGTGGAAATTTACAGCCAATTTGCTCTAGCCCTTTTTGAGATACAGAGGTTAGAGATCGTTGGATACAATAATATGTTGAGGGGGTCAATCGCCCCCCATGACATATTGTCATCATCATATATATTGCCAGCAGGGGGCAAATAGCCTAGGCCTAGCCTAACTACCAAAAAAATCGCCGTCAAAATAGACGCGAACTTATATTAACTACGGCGATCGACCATTTCCCGCACCGGCCGTCCCCCGGTTATTGTTGAGGTCCTGAGGAACCGTATGACTTTGACGAGCTCTTCCCTCCGCTGTCTCCGCATCCCATGTATCGTCGTACGGTACCCCTTCCCCTCCACATCCTACATCTGGTCGTTCTACATATGCCTCCTAAGCCTCGCCTCGTCCCGTCACTGAGCATGTGGATGGGCGTCCCTTTCTGGCTTCAAAGATGGATTCCTTCCGACAGCTCCTACTGGATTGTCTGGGGTTGGTTGATAAGGGCACCTCGCTTCAAGACATTGCTCTGGCCCTAGTACCGTGGTTTGTAGGTCTCTGGTTCACCACCTGATGACCTGCTATTGGGTTGTTGCCTTTACAGTGTTACGGTTCTACGAATGACCTAGAATGAAAGTGACACGGTGGTGAATTTTAACCTTAACTATAAACTAATTTAATTGTGACATAGGATCTCTGCGACCGCGAACTTATATTAACTACGGCGATCGACCATTGCCCGCACCGGCCGTCCCCCGGTTATTGTTGAGGTCCTGAGGAACCGTATGACTTTGACAAGCTCTTCCCTCCGCAGTCTCCGCATCCCATGTATCGTCGTACGGTACCTCTTCCCCTCCACATCCTACATCTGGTCGTCCTACATATGCCTCCTAAGCCTCGCCTCGTCCCGTCACTGAGCATGTGGATGGGTGTCCCTTTCTGTCTTCAAAGATGGATTCCTTCCGACAGCTCCTACTGAATTGTCTGGGGTTGGTTGATAAGGGCACCTCGCTTCAAGACATTGCTCTGGCCCTAGTACCGTGGTTTGTAGGTCTCTGGTTCACCACCTGATGACCTGCTATTGGGTTGTTGCCTTTACAGTGTTACGGTTCTACGAATGACCTAGAATGAAAGTGACACGGTGGTGAATTTTAACCTTAACTATAAACTAATTTAATTGTGACATAGGATCTCCGCGACTACGGTAGGGCTGGAGTGGGCGAGTATTCGCCTGAGGTTGCCCCAAGACAAGACAAGACAAAATTCTAGTGCTGGTTTTACTCAGATTTTGTGAGTTTTAATTTAGCCTAGCCTAGGCCTAAGAGTTCAGAAAATTTGCAAAATGCACCCCATACTAGCCTACCCATAGCCTAATAGGCCTAGTGATTCTTTTTTGGCAGACCACCCACAAATTTTCATATAGCCTAGGCCTAGGCTAGCCTAAGTTCTGGAATGCATGTTGGAATAGCCTTCCTATACTTCCTTTTAATTTAAGTTGGATTCTTTGGACAAATCTATTAGGCCTAGACCAGGCCATGAAAGTAACATTTAAAATGACGTGTAAAAAGTCGCCCATAAACGGCGGGCCGCTATGTTATTGTAATTTGGGAGCTTATTTCGTCTGTTGATTGACTTTGTCCTTAATTGGGGATCCTATGAATTAGCACAGATGATGATGACTTACCGTACATCATAATACGTGACGGGCCGACGTGGGGGGGCAGAGCCGCAGAGACCCCCTCAACATATTTGGTGTCCCACAGTAACTTTTAATGGGATGGATGTAGTTACCGGGTTTACGGTCGTCATGTTTACATAGGGCGATCGTCGCGGTTAACTTCGCGTCTATTTTGACGTCGATTTTTTTCGGCATATTTCATTTTATTCACTTCCTTTTATATTTAGGCTATAATCTAGCTTTGGCACGACAATAACCCTAACCTAGTCTTTCTTAACCCCTAACTGTCGGCGCGCAACATAAGTCGAGTATAATAAATCTGGACTATCTGGCGGCGCGCGACATAGGTCGTGTGGCAATTTCAGCACGTAATGTTGCTGAGAGAGAGAGACAAGTGGTGGCAGGAGAGTAGCGAGCGTATGACTGCTCCAGACCACCGCGGCGAACCTACTGACACGAATCCCACCTCCTCCCTCCCTCTCTCACTCGCTACATACTGAATTGTATGGGGAAAGTACCGAATTACATGCTTTTTGCACTCGTGTTGTGCGGTTGTTGCAAGAAAACTAGCCGTCATAAAAGGATCGTTATGGTGTCATTGGAAAGCTCTGTTTATGCCCTTTCAGGGATAGATACTTGTTTTAACGCTTCCTTGTTATTTAGGCATGAAAATGATCACGTAAACAGCCCTACTTTGGCTAAAAACACCCCGCTGGTGGCTACATATTTTATACCGCCTAGGCTGCTCTTTAGGTGTTAAAGATTCTTCTAATCTTCCAGTAGCCTATAGCCTAATTTAGGTAATTTTTAAAGGCACACAATTAAATGGTTGGTATTTTAAACGACACTACTGCAGCATTATGAGAAACAATTTATTAGAGATAATAGGCAACAATAGATTCGCCGTATTTTTCTCCATAAGCTATAGTCCGCATGGAGGATTTTCGTTATCGACAAATTGAAAAAATTCCCACTTCACAGACAAAATAGACAAATACACCAAAAATTGGGGTGTGGGGGCAGCAGCCCCCACCCATAATAGCCTACTATAATAGGTTAGGTAAGGTTGTTAGGTTAGACTAGGCTAATGTCCTTTCAAAGGGGTATAGGCCTATTAAACACTAGGATAGCCTATACCTGGTCAAGGGTAAGTCCTGCTGTAGTCAACTTGAATGCTACCTTAAATTGTAATATTAGACTAGGCATAGCCTATAGAAAAAATAGCCTAGCCTACTTATTTATTGTAGCCTATAATATAGGCCTAGCCGGGTAGAATGTAGAGTTCGGGCGTACCGCCACCATTGTTTACACTGCGCAGAGCGGCGACGGAAGCTTGCCATCATGTTCCCGTCTATTTTGACTGCCATTGGATACAATAATATGTTGAGGGGAGGGCTTTGCGGCAATTTTTTTGGTTGTTTGCCCCCTACTGGCAATATATATGATGATGACAACACGTCATGGGGGCAAAGCCCCCTCAACATATTATTGTATCCAATGGCATTCAAAATAGACGGGAACATTATCGCAAGTGTCCACCGCCGCCGTAATGTTTACATATGTCGATCACCGTGGTTAAAGGCTGGTTCACACATAGCCGAGTCGGTGCGCGAGTCCAACACGAGTCACACTCGTCGATTATCGCCGTCGCTGGAGGCTGAGTCGGCCGCGAGTAGCAATTGTTCCCGAGTCAAGGAGAGTGTAACACGAGTTAACTCGATTCAATACGAGTCAACACGTGTTCATGCAAGAGTCTGTACGAGTAACTGAGAGTCAAAACGAGTGTAACACGAACCCAACACGAGTGTCAAAAATTTGAAAAATAATGGCCACATTCCAGGGCACGTAAACAAAGAGTATGGACGAGTCAACGCGATTGTTACACGGATCAACACAATTTTTATACGGATCAACACGAAAGACAACGCGTTGACTCTCGTTGGATCTCTGTTGCACATGTGTTGACTCGTGTTACATCCGTGTAAACTCTCGTTGATTCTTCCTACATTTTTGAAATAACGGTATTTCAAATGACACTTGCTTTTTCGTGTTACACATGTGTTTTTTTCTCAGTGGATCGTGTTTACTCTTGTTTACTCGTGTTTTCACTTGTGTTTGAATCGTGTAAACTCTGGCATCATGGGGGCACCAAATTTTGGCACTCACATTCGTGCTTTCTACTCTTGTTGATACGTGTTGCATGTGTGTTACATACGTGTTGTTGCGTGTAGACACGTGTTGCTTCGTCAACGTCGAAATGATGACGAAAAGCGACGAATCACCAAAGAGTGTTACACGGGTTTACACGAGTCCACACGAGTTAACATGAATAACGAAGAGTTATTCAGAGTCAAACACGAGTTAACACGTATGTACACGAGTCTACACATATTTAGGCCACACTCATGGGTACTCGCCACGGGACCCAAAAATTTCATGCATGCATGACATTTTTGGACCCCGTGGCGAGTACCCACGAGTGTGTCGAGTATACACGAGCGTAGCACGAGTCTATACGAGTGTTGAGGAGTATCGACGAGTCATTGCTGAATAGCAAAATTTCATCACTCGTGTTGGACTCGCGCACCGACTCGGCTATGTGTGAACCAGCCTTTAGTTCGCGTCTATTTTGAAGGCGTTTTTTTCGGTTATTTGCCTCCTGCTGGCAATATATATGATGATGACAATATGTCATGGGGGGGTGACCCCCCTCAACCTATTATTGTAGCCAAAAGCAGTCAAATAGACGGGAACATGATGGCCAGCATCCGCCGCCGCTCCGCGTAGTGTAAACAAGGCTGGCGGTACACCCGAACTCTACATTCTACCCCACTAATTTTCCAACTAGCATAACCGATGATTATCAATGATCAATCCCAGTCAAAAAAAAAAAAAACATGCTTCCCTCCCATAAGTCAATGTCAGGATTACCACACTGTCATGCAAGGACTTCTTTACTTTCATGCTGATCACCCTATTTCTTCTTACTGCTTTCAGAGTTCCTACAACGCTCTTCCCCTGTTACACTTTCTCCCACACTTCTTCATCCATAGGCCTACTCACATCTTTACTCAACACACTGCCCAAATACTTAAATGAGCTGACATTCTTCATAGCCGTTCAACCTCACTTCTCACTCTATGGTTGCACCCCTTTCAATGACCATAATATTGCTCTTCCTAGCATTTACCTCCAGATTCCGTTTTCACACACTGTTCCAAACATATTTACCTGACCCTGCAACTCCCATTCACTATCGCTCATCAGAACTGTGTTGTCAGCAACAGTAGTACCGGTACTGTACTGTTGAGGCAACTTCCACTCGTTTCCTTCCCTTATCAGCGGTACACCAACATCCGCTGCTCTTCCTTGTATTTCTTTCATGACTCCATCCATATACTGTACTGGTATATATTGAACAACCATCGGGACATCACATACACCCTTGCTTTAACCCAACATTCAGATTAAAGAACTCGCTCTGTTAATTATCCACACATACTGATACCTTTGCACCCTCATACATGCTCTTAATTGCTTTCAGCAACTTGCCATCTACTCCGTATATTTTCAGTACCGGTACCGGTACTTTCCACATACCTTCTCTATCAATTCTGTCATAGGCCTTCTCCAACTCCATAAATGCAGCATACAACTTTTGTCGCTTCTCCAGATATTTCTCCACAACACATTTCCGGGCAAAAATCTGAGCTACACATCCTCTTCCCTTCCTAAGATGACTACAGTATGCTAACCGTTTCCCCAGCAATACTGACTGAAAATGCCCAAATATATTGTATGTCCTCTTCAGATTTATCTAAAATATGTAAAATTACACCAAATACCACTACAGTAGCACTGAAATCAATAAAACTCACTAACAGGATAAATAAATGGAAGAAATACTCCAAAAGATTAATATGTTAACCCTTTACCCAGCAATACTGACTGAAAATGCCTAAATAGATTGCATGTGCTCTTCAGATTTATACATACATACATACATAACATTTTAAGACTGAGTGCTCCACACAGATGTGCAGTTTCAGTCTCTTTTCCTAATGGCGGCGTTCCAGGCAACCCTGTTAAGGGATGCTTTACTTGTCAAGTTTTTGGATTTGAGATCGGCACGTATAGTCCGATCCCAGGTCTTACTCGGTCCACCCCTTGGTGCAGCTCCCTCCACAATCGCAGACCTGCATCTTTTCACCCAATTTTGTTCATCCATTCTCTCCACATGTCCATACCATCCCAGTTTACTTGTACGCATCTCCTCGCTAATACTCTTTATACCTAAACGTCTCTTCAGCTCATCATTTGTTATTCTGTTGACATCCTTTATCTGAAATATGTAAAATTACACCAATTACCAACTACATTACCAACAAATTTAATAAAGTACACTAACAGGATAAAGAAAATGTAAGAAATAGCCCTAAAGATGAATTTATCTATCTATCTATTGACGGACGCCTTGATCCCTGAAGGATTGGCCACGAACGAAACACCCCTATGCACCTCTGTCCCCAGTCAGTCGACGCCCCTCCTCCCATCCAGCACCGCTTTCACGCATATACTTCTTAACTCCATCCTTCCACCTCTCTCTCGGTTTATTTCTCCCTCTGTCCTTCCACCTCACTCGTACACGCTCTTAGTCATTCTCTCGCTTCCCATACGTTCCACATGGCCGAACCATCTCAAGGTGTTCTTTTTCGCACTTTCCAGTATATTCACACCACACCTCTCTCGTACTTCCTCATTCGTCTGTCTATACCTCCATGTAACTCTGCACACACTTCTCAAGTAACTCATTTCCATCCCTTTCACTCTTGGTTTGAATCTCTCCAACAACGTCCATGCTTCGCTTCCGTAAGTCAGTGTCGGGATTACCACACTGTCATGCAATGACTTCTTCAGTTCCATGCTGACCACCCTATTTCATGTTACTGCTTTCAGCATTCCTACAACCCTCTTCCCCTGTTGCACCCTCTCCCACACTTCTTCATCCATACTCCCATCTTTACTCTGTACACTGCCAAGATACTTAAATGAGCTGACAATCTCCATAGCCTGACCGTTCAACTTCACCTCACACTCTGTGGCTTCACCCCTTTCGAAGACCATAACCTTGCTCTTCCCCGCATTTACCTTCAGATTCCATTTTTCGCACACTGTTCCAAAAATATTTACCAGACCCTGCAACTCCCATTCATATCATCAGCAAACAGCAGTACACAAACATCCACTGCTCTTCCTTGTATTTCTTTTATGACTCCATCCATATACTGTATATATAGAACAACCATCTGGACATCACACACCCTTGCTTTACCAAACATTCAGATAAAAGAACTCCCTCTGTTCATTCTTCACACGTACTGATACCTTTGCACTCTCATACATACTCTTCACTGCTTTCAGCAACTTACCATCTACTCCATATATTCTCAGTACAGTACTTTCCACATACCTTCTCTATCAACTCTGTCATTCCACTCGTTGCCTTCCCTTATTAGTGGTACACCAACATCCACTGCTCATCCTTGCATTTCTTTTATGACTCCATCCATATACAGTTCAGTATATATTGAACAACCACGGGGACATCACACACCCTCTCTTTAACCCAAAATTCAGATCAAAGAACTCGCTCTGTTCATTCTCAACACATACTGACACCTTTGCACCCTCATACATGCTTTTCACCGCTTTCAGCAACTTGCTATCTGCTCCATATATTCCAAGTACTTTCTACATACCGGTACCTTCTCTATCAACTCTGTCATAGGCCTTCTCCAAGTCCATGAAGGCAGCATACAACTTTTGTCCCTTCTCAAGATATTTCTCCACAACATATTTCAGGGCAAAGATCTGAGCTACACATCCTATTCCCTTCCTATGATGAATACTGTATGTTAACCGTTTCCCCAGCAATACTAACTGAAAATGCCCAAATATATTGCATGTACTCTTTTGATTTATCTAAAATATGTAAAATTATACCAAATACCAACTACATTAGCACAAAACTCAATCAATCACAGAAACAGGATAAAAACATAGAATAAATACCCCAAAAGATGAATACGTTACCCTTTCCCCAGCAATACTTACTGAACATGCACAAATAAATTGCATGTGCTCTCCAGATTTAGCTGAAATATGTGAAATTACACCAAATACTAACTACATTAGCACAAAAATCAATCAAGCACTTTAACAGGATAAATAAAATGGAAGAAATAGCCCAAAAATGAATTTATCTATAGCCTACCGGTATATATTGCCGGACACCTTGATCCCCGAAGGGGTGACCATGAACGAAACGCCTGCGTATTTCAAGCTCGCTTGAGTTATCACTCGATCGTCTTTTAGAGCTTTTTGGCCCTGGGTAATTACCACACCATCGCGTCATAAGGAGTTTGAGGGGGTTAAATTGCAAGATACATAGAGGAAGAGGAATGCCAAGTAAAACTAAACAAAAATATATAAGATATTTTTAACATCTATCATCTATTACCTGACGCCGTGATCCCCGAAGGGGTGGCCAAGAACGAACCGCCCCATGCACCTCTGTCCCCAGTCAGTCGACACCCCTCCCCCCAACCAGCACCGCCTTCGTTCATGTACTTCCTCACTCCATCCTTCCACCTCTCATTCGGTCTATCTCTCCCTCTCTGTCCCTCCACCTCGCTCTCATACACCCTCTTAGTCATTCTCTCGCTTTCCATACGTTCCATATGGCCGAACCATCTCAAGTTGTTCCTTTTCACACTTTCCAGCACATCTACCTCCACACCACACCTTCTTACTTCCTCATTAGTCTGTCTATCCCTCCATGTAACTCCGCACGCACTCCTTAAGTAAATCATTTCCACTGCTCTCACTCTTGGTCTGAGTCTCTCAACCAACGTCCATTCGCTTCCGTAAGTCAGTGTCGGGATTACCACACTGTCATGCAAGGACTTCTTCACTTCCATACTGACCACCCTATTTCTTGTTACTGCTTTTAGCGTTCCTACAACCCTCTTCCCCTGTTGTACCCTCTCCCGCAGTTCTTCATCCATAGTCCCATCTTTACTCAACACACTGCCCAGATACTTAAAAGAGTTGACGATCTCCATAGCCTGACCGTTCAGCTTCACCTCACACTCTGTGACTTCACCCCTTTCGAAGACCATAACATTGCGCCTTTCCCCATTTACCTTCAAATTCCGTTTTTCGCACACTGTTCCAAACTCATTTACCAGACCCTGCAACTCCCATTCATTATCACTCATCAGAACTGTATCATCCGCAAACAGCAGTATAGGTAGCTTCCACTCAATTCCCTCCCTTTTCAGCGATACACCAACATCCACTGCTCTTGATAGTATTTCTTTTATGACTCCATCCATATATACAGTAAACAACCACGGGGACATCACACACCCCTGTTTCAAACCAACATTCAGGTCAAAGAACTCGCTCTGCTCACTCTCCACATAAGGACCCTGGAGGACAAGGGGCGAATGCGCCAATACCTTACTTTCGAGTTATGAGTGTTTAAAGTCTGGAATAGGTGGCATACATAGAATATTACAGAATAGCATGGTATTATATACCATTAGAATCCTCTGGAAGAGACAAATTGATAGAAAATAAAATAAAATAAAAAAAACAAAATTAAAACAAAAAACAACGCACAATAGATTTTTTTTTTTTTTCAGCCTATAGTAATTATTGTTCAATCTGCTTTAAATTTAATCCTGTATTAGATGTCCATGAAACTAAGATACTGTAAAATTTTCAGCCAAAAAAACATGCAAACGCGCGTGTCATTGGCCGGGAGGCGGGCCTTTAACCCGGGGAATGCTAGCCGGCCGCTCATTGGCTTGAGCGCGCGGGAACATTCGGCCCTCCACCTCCTACAATCCATACCTCCTCCGCCTCTACACAAGGTCGAAACAAGGGATTTGGAACCTAGGGTACTAAGCCTGCATGGGTGGGAATCGCAAAACGCTTTTCACAACGTGATTTTCAGTGCTTCCATCTATCGGGAACCAGTCCTAACTCAATTTTGCTCATGGTGGCACATTCGCCCCTTGTCCTCCAGGGTCCTCACATGTACTGCCGCCTTTACACCCTCATACATGCTCTTCACTGCTTTCAGCAACTTGCCCTCTACTCCGTATATTCTAAGTACTTTCCACAAACCTTCTCTATCCACTCTGTCATAGGCCTTCTCCAAGTCCATAAAGGCAACATACACCTTTTGTTTCTTCTCCAGATAGTTCTCCACAACACAATTCAGGGTAAAAATCTGATCTACACATCCTCTTCCCTTCCTAAAACCTCCCTGCTCGTCGCCTATCCATTTCTCCGTTCTCACTCTCACTCTCTCAATCACTACCGGTACCCTACTGTATACCTTCCCTACTACGCTTAGAAGACATATTCCTCGGTGGTTACCACACACTCCTCTTTCCCCTTTGCCCTTATATAGGGGGACTATTATGCCAGTCTTCCAGTCATCGGAAGCACTCCCCTTCTCCCATGCTAGTTTGCACATTTTCCATACCCATTCTATCACTATCTCACCACCATACCTCAACATTTCCCCACACACTCCATCTGTTCCTGGTGCTTTCCCCAACTTCACTCTTTTCATGGCTTCCCACACTTCTGACCTCCTGATCCCCACCTCCTCCTCCACTACTTCTCTTCTTCTCCCTCCCATACCATATCCAGCTATGTTTGCTGGCTCTTCATTCCTTACATTTAGCAACTCACTGAAGTACTCCCTCCATCTTTCGACTCTCTCTTGCTTCTCGGCTAGCATTCTCCCATTCTTATCTTTCACACCCTTACTGTTTCCCTTGCTACCTTCCCTAACTTTCTTGACTTCTTCCCAGAACAGTTTCTTACTCTCCCTCCATTTTACACTCAGGTGCTCGTTTCTGTCTCTCGGAATCTTCATTCCCTCTACTACCCAACCACTCTCTGTATGCTTTCTTCTTTTCTTCCACAGCTATTCTTACCTCTTCTGTCCACCATGCTGTACCTTTCACTCCCCTCCCTCTTCTCCTCACTCCACACACCTCCTCACATGCTGCACAGATCTCATCCTTACCTTACTCATCTCCTCCACTTCCTCCATAACTTCCAGGTCGAACCCACCTAGTCGTCTTTCCACTGCTCTCCTGTACTCCTCCCCGACTTCCTCCTCCTGCAACCTCTCCACCCTCCTCACCATTCCACCCTCCTCTTGCCTCCCTCCAGCTCTCCTCACCCACTTCTTTTGTATCCTAACCTTAGCTAACACTACATAATGATCAGACAGACCCCCTCCAATACCCCTATACACCCTAGCATCCATCACAGATTTCTTCATTCGTTCATCCACACATACATAATCAATCAATGACTTTCGTTCCACCACTGTCTTATCCTTCATTGTCAACATCCGTTTCCACGTGTACCTGTGGATCATTCTGTGTCGGAAGAAGGTGTTGGCTATCCACAGCCTCCTCCCCACACATACGTCCACAAGTGCACTACCATTCCCATTCACCTCTGATGGTACCCCCCACCCTCCCACCACTCCCTCAACTTTCCTATCACCCACCTTACCATTCATATCCCCAATCACAAATATTCTTTCGTTCTGTCAAACTTCTTCAGGCACGCCTCCACATTCATCCAGAACTCCTCTTTCTTTCTTTCAAGTATATCCTCTGTCGGGGCATACACGCATACAATCAATACAATATTTTTAACATGAGGTTGCTTATAATAATTTGTACCTCTGCAGTTTCTCCATGGCTAACGAAAAAGGTCACATTCCTAAGAAGCCCCAACCAAAAAGGCCAAGCTTCTGTACAGAACAAATGCCACACCATTACCCTTAGGTGACCCTATCAAATAATCAAAACAACCACACTTCTTAACCCAATTCCCGCGGGGCCCCTCATATGACGGAGACGATTTTCCGGCTATTTTGTAGCCTGTGAGCCAGGCCAGCTTTTGCAAGCAGCACGGATGGACGTCAGCCGGAGCCTACAGGCCCCGCCACGACACTGAGGTTTGTGTGAGAGAGAGTTCACTTATGTGCAGCGTCACACATAGCGAAAACAGAAAATAAATGGTAATTATTAGCGATTTCGCCTAGGCCTATCGGATTTGGTAATTTTTAGCAATTTTGCCCTTCGTTTGCAAGATCCTTACAAGAAAACCAGACGTCGTACAGGGATGATTCAGGAGTAATTTGAAAGCTATTACCGTACTTTCACGAATACATAATTGTATTACGCTCTGGCTTTTGCTTATGCATGAAAATGAACAGGGAATGAAGGCAATTTCGGGCAATTATGCCTACCCGTACAGGAGTCCTTGGAGCGGCTTCGGTCGCGCCGGGAATTTCCACACCTCACACCACACACACACATCACACAGTTTTTCCTACACCGAGAAATGACTCTCCGGCTGTCATTTCTCGAAGACTTCTTCTAGCCGGAGACATTGAGAGCAACCCAGTCATTTCTCGAAGATTTCTTCTAGCCGGAGACATTGAGAGCAACCCAGGACCCACCTACACATACATATGTACAACTTGCTCAAAACCCATCACTTCGAGTCGCCACACTAATGGTTCAGTTCTCTGCAATTCATGCAGGAACTGGACCCACTTCACCTGCACAACACTTGCCTCCAAGAAACACTACACGAACACCTGGACCTGTTCCTCATGCCCCTCCCTCTCCCAGTCAAATCCCTCGCCTAAAACCCGTCCACCTCTCCTCCCCAACCCACCGAACCTTCCCATATCATCCACTCCCCCCCCCCCCCCCCCCCCTAAAACCTGTCCACCTCTCCTCCCTAACCCACTTAACCCTCCAGCCCCGGCTACGCATTACATAAATATTCCCCGAAACCCGGGTGTTTTGGCCGAAAAACGTCTAGGCTAGGCTACCGTATCATTGTTATGCTGACTACTTCCCGCATTCCCGCGCATCCCCAAGCGTAGCTGTGTTATTTACCTGTAGAATGGCGTTAAGTAGAGCTCTCTAAGTCAACTGGTTGAGTTGTGATGATGATTTCAGTGGAGATAACTTACGGCAACAACAGCCACTTTACAATACTTTTCGATACTTAACAACAACATACAGGCACACACGAACAAGCGACGCTCTCCTTCTTGTGGCCGGAGATGCGGGGCGTCGGTCCAGCCGGCTGTTGTTTACATGCGTCGGACCGACGCCTCGCACACCAAGCTCACAGGCTTTCAACCACTGGTACAATGTTGTACCACCCGGGTTCCTGGGGGCAAAACATAATGGTACACACGTGTACCATCCGAGTTTGAAGGGTTAACCTTCCCATACCATCCACATCCCCACCTCACCCATCCCCACCTCACCCATCCCCACCTCACCCATCCCAACCCCCATCCCCTCCCTCACCCCCACCCCCATCCCCTCCCTCACCCCCACCCCCATCCTCGTGCAGCAGCACCCAACATACATCGTGCACATAACATTAACATTCTCCAATTGAACATAGATGGCATCAACACAAAGAAACACGAACTCTCACACTTCATCAAACAACACAACATACACATTGCCATCTTACAAGAAACAAAACTCCGCACAACACAAAAAACACCCACATTTCATGATTTCACCACCATCAGACAAGACCGGGCTGTCGGCGGAGGCGGTGGGGACTCATCACCCTGGTACACAAAGAAATATCATACATAGTTACCAGTGTACAAACCAAATCCCTCCTCCCCCCAAATGACCACACAACAGAAATACAATCAATTAAAATACGCACTGGCAACAACTCCAACATAACCATCATAAACACATACATCCCCTACAGTACCAAATGAATACAGACCACACTTACAACACATCACAAACACCCCACACATCATCCTGGGTGGTGACTTCAACACCAAGATGTCGGCCTGGTTTGTCGATAACCCCGACACAGACAGAGGGCTGGTACTACAAAACCAAACTGTTAACCTCATCATCCTTAACGACATCCATCAACATACCCATATTTCTCACCAAGCCCTCTATAACCCATCATCTCCAGACATCACCTTTTGCTCCCCAGAACTCGCCCCCACAACATCCTGGAGGGTGGTCAGAACCTTAGGCTCTGACAACCTCCCGATCATTATCACCACCAAAACCAGACTCACCCCAGCTAACCACAAACACACATACACCAATTATAAAAGACCTAACTGGGAATCATTCACAAATGAGACAGAACAACACTTCACAACTCTAAACAGTACACCCATCACTAACATCAACAATGCTGTACACATACTCAATAAAACTATCCAAAACACTGACAAGAAGTAACAGAAAAAGACAACCCCAACTTCACACCAGAAATTCAAAACCTCATCAGACAACGCAACATACTGAAACACTCCCCAGCACCCCACACACAAGACATCACACAACAAATCCAAGCACTCAACACCCAAACTAACAACAAAATACAAGAACAACAAAAACTAAATTGGAATAACTTCCTACAAACACTTGATCACAAAACAAACCCCAAAAACTCTACAAAACACTAAACAGCATCACACTTTCCAACAGCAACACAACACAATCACATCACATGCTGCAATCACAACAACAGACTCTACTCCTTCATGTAAACAACAAGCAAACACTCTCATCAATCACTTCTCACATGTCAGTCACCTAAAACCTCGCAAAGACGACCGACGTGTCATCCGACGTAAGAGACAATTCCCCACAGACCCTGACTATACACCCTTCACCAATCACCAGACAAAGCATATCATCAACAATCTCAAGCACTCACCCGCTTGTTGCCTAGACAACATAAGCAACATACACCTCAGACACCTGGGACCACAAGGCATACAAGCACTCACTAACATATCAAACTACAGTTATTCACACAACACAATACCAGACATTTGGAAGCATGGTCTCATCACCACATTCCCCCAACCCAACAAAGAACCCACGCTACCCTCCTCGCACCGCCCCATCACACTCCTTTGCTCCCCCTCCAAAGTCATGGAACGCCTAGTGTTACAACTAATTACACCCGACCTACTCCTAGCTCCAACACAACATGGCTTTAGGCCACTGCACTCCACAAACACTCTTCTCACAGACCTTACACAAAGAGCTTTTGACGGCATCAACTCAGTTAGACCACCACACAGATCACTATTAGCCACACTCGACATTAGTAAAGCCTTCGATGCCATCCCCCGCCACAACCTAACAAACAAAATCTACAACACAAACATGCACAACAACACAAAAAGGTGGCTGGCCAACTTCCTAGCAGGCAGATGTGCACACATATCTTTTGCCGGTCAGTCATCTAAAATTAGAAACTTTCCAAACGGAGTCCCACAAGGATCCGTCCTATCGCCCGCACTCTTCAATCTGTACATGCACGATATAACTACACCCAATACGCCCCAAATAAACTTAGCCTCCTATGCAGATGACATAACACTCACATGCACACACCATGACCCAAAAAGAGCAACAGATCTCCTTCAACCCTATCTCAACACACTACATGGCTGGTGCACTACAAACAGACTTAATCTACCCCCAGCCAATCTATCCTTTGCCCCTCAACTTTCTCTTCATAGTTGCTGAGGGACACAGGGCCCTGGGTGGGGCTTTGGTTTCCCGGGCGTTTCCGCACCCTCCTCGCCTCCCCGCCATGGAGTGGCTTCGGTCACCCAGGCTTTATTGTGGTCGGCAGGGAGGGTTCTGTGGGGGTGCTCAGTTACAGCCTTGGCCTTGCTCGGGGCCTTGGGGCTGTTCGGCCAGGCAGCTTGGGGAAAAACAAAAACAACAACCCCCAGCCAAATCCACCGCAACCCTGCTCACAAGCTGGACAGAACACAAATACATCCCTCAACTCACCATAAACAACACACCCCTAACACATACACACACACACAAAATCCTAGGAGTAACATATGATACTCATATGACATTCAAACAGCACACCACAAACATTAAAAAGAAATGACACCCAGACTTAACGCCCTCAGGTCACTTGCTCACACAAAATTTGGACACAACAAAGAAACTACCACCACAGTATATAAGATCAGTGATCATGAGAGGCACTCAATTCCTGGCAGTAGCCTCCACGAACCAAGACCACCCACTAAACTACATGGCAACACACTCACAGACACCAAGAAATATCAAAACAACACCCAGCACACGGTATCACACACAATTACTGTCCTCTCTCCCACCCCGAACCACCTTCCAGAAGCACATCCATACTCATATCCCTCGCCGATCCATCCACTCACTCACAGACAACACGCAGCTGCAAGCACGACCTCCCGAAATCCATCCTTCCGAATCCTCCCTTCCTCGCGAGGACAGAGTCCACCTGGCCAGGCTGAGATGCGGACACCATCCAGCTCTCCTGAGCTATCAGAAGAGACTGGATGACTCCGTTGTCGATGCCTGCCCGGGATGTAACACAGCACCCCATACCATTAAACACATAATAGAAGACTGCATTTCACACAACCACTTACGCCAACAACACAATCTACACTCAATGAGAGCTCTGTGGGAAAGCCCGATCGTGGCCATGGCCTTCCTCAGGGACTCGGGGCTGTTCGGCCAGGCAGCTTAGGGAACAACAACAACAACAACAACTCGTACAGGATTAATAGCTTTAACCAAAATGGTCACACTCCTTAATGGTCTAAGTGGCCATAGCCAAAATGGCTACACTATATTCCTTCTGTACTTTCTCCATGCCCGATGAGATACATGATATTTTGATATATGTGGCACAGCCCTTGTATCCAACAAAATACCCTGCGTGCAACCCCGCTCGAACCCCGCACAACGTTGCTTGCAACTTTAGTTATTATTATTATTATTATTATTATTATTATTTGTTTTTAAGTTTTTAACCCCAAACTAGAGACTCAGACCAAGAGTGAGAAGGGTGTAAATGAGTTACTTGAGAAGTGCGTGCAGAGTTACATGGAGGGATAGACAGACGAATGAAGAAGTAAGAAGGAGGTGTGATGTGGAGGTAAATGTGCTGGAAAGTGTGAAAAGGAACACCTTGAGATGGTTCGGCCATATGGAACGTATGGGAAGCGAGAGAATAACTAAGAAGGTGTACGAGAGCGAGGTGGAAGGACAGAGAGGGAGATGTAAACCGAAAGAGAGGTGGAAGGACACCTGAGGAAGTATATGGATGAAGGCGGTGCTGGTTGGGAGGAGGGGCGTCGACTAACTGGGGACAGAGGTGCATGGGGGCGGTTTGTTTGTGGCTACCCCTTCGGGGACCACGGAGTCGGGCAATAGATAGATAGATAGATAGATCGCTGCCAACGGACCGTGTTTGTCTGTTCTCCAGAGTAGCCTACAGTAGGCTAGGCTAAACATATCTCTAAAAGCACATTAACCCGGCAAGCGCGGGAAGACTCTTAAGAGTTTCCCCGGGTGACTGCGGGAAGACTCTTAAGATCCCGGGCCTAAAAAAATCCATTTAAAACCCCCCCCCCCCATTTTTTTTTTTTTTTTTTTTTTTTTTTTTTTTTTTTTTTTTTTTTTTTTTTTTTTTTTGGCCCCTGGGCCATGCCAAATATCACTCCTCCACATCCCCTCCTTCCCCACTTTCCTCCCCTCCTTCAGTTATCACCTATTTTCCCTGTTATTCCCTTATTCTGTGGTCTATTTTCGTGCTAACAGGTAGCAGTGCGTTGTCATCACTGTTACCAAGCGTGGGAAAGAGCGAGAGAGAGACTATTGCGTAACAGTGTCTCTCCAGACAAGAGGAGGGGAGGGAGGTTGCCTCAGCCATACATTACGTAACTCCTGGCCTGTATCGCCGATTTTGACCATCCAAACACTGTTTCCACTTGTTTTATTGCTGTCACAGGTTAATACCTTTATAATCAACCTAAAATAGGTGCATATGGATAAGTATTAATGCTATTTATGGTAAAATAACGATGTTAGTGATGGGAATAGCTCAAATACGTGCGCACAGGCGTGTGGTGTCTCATACCCCCCATGCGCACGTCTTAGGTTAACAAGAAATATTATCGGTAGAATCTGTAGATCGGTATATAGGTCTACCGGCAGGCTAACGCTCTTCAACTCTTGATTCATCACTTACCGGTATAAGGTAATTCTTTGGATTTAGGCCTTCTGTCGTTTCCGCTCTGAATTTAAATATTGTATGGGTTCCAAATGTAATTTTGTATATTCAAGTTCCGAGGAACTTGCTTCAATTGTGCCGCCTCTCCACATCTTTCCCCGTAGAACTAGGGCAGCTGAGAGCGCCCATGAATTTACACTTTCTCCTCCACAATGCAGAACTTCTGCTTATCAGAATTCATTTATCCCCAGAGCTACTACTCTTTGGAATTCACTTCCCTCGAATTGCTTTCCACAAACTTACAATCTACAAATGTTTAAATCCAGTTGTTACAAACATTTTATGAATGGGGGATGCCTTTAGGCACATGGACCTTTTTGTTTTATCTGTGTTTTACCTTCCTCCGTTCATTGTCTCTTTAAAAAAAAAAAAAAAAAAAAAATCTGGAATAGTTGTAAAGGCAAAAACACGGAAGACCCAAATCTAAAGAAATAGGCTACAAAGCCTTGTAAAATATGTTTTCGTTTTTGTTTTATTTAAATATTGCATGGGTTCCTAATGTCATGTACATATTCTGGAATAGTTTTAGAGGCAAAAATATGAAAGGCCCAAATCTAAACAATTACTGTACCTAAGTAGCTCCAAGAGATGTAAAATATGAGTTTCCGATCAGAATTTAAGCATTAGATGAGTGAGTTCATCTATCCCACGGCAAAACAAAATACTGTAGGTCTAGCCTAGGCTAGGGTGGCAAAACTAAATAGGCCTAGCCTAGGCTAGGGTTTTTATATTCTGAAAATCCTGGAAATCCAGACATGTTTTGAGAAAATTTGGTTCAGTTTCTACAATTTTTGGGTTTTCTTAATCCAGGGTGTCAATCCATTTAAGTTTGATTGTGGTAATAGTAGCTGACACCAAGCTATTACTAGTAATATCTGTCTGGCGTTACCGTACAAGTGTGCACGAGCACCGAAGGCGCGAGCTCTAGGGTGCCAAAAGCAGCATTTTCTGGCATCTGAAAACAACTAAAAGGACTAACAAAGGACTGAAAAATACTGTTAACCCTCTCACATTCTTGACGCAATTTTGAGCCTATTAGGGATACTTTAAATCCTTTGTTACCATCAGGGGTATTTAGAAACCTTTAGTTTAGTTACTTTAACCTCTGCAGTTGTCTTTGAATTAGCTGTGGGCAGAAAACTAATTTTGGAGAGGTAATTATAAGAGTGAGAGAACTCTATTTCTTATTGCTAATCTGGTAACCTCTGCGTCATATTTTTGTATTTTTTGTTTTTTTCTATATTCCAACTTACTTCCTCTCGGGCATAATAATAATAATAATAATACTTTATTTCAGACTCACACAGTACAGAGGGGACCATCTGGGGTCCATATATACCTTACAGTAACATAAATATATATAAGCTACTGTACATAGGCTACATAAAATAAAAGAAATTAAATAATACCCAGCTTGCTATCATGTAGTTCACAGCACTGCCTCAACCAAAAACAGTGGTCATCAAACTACTGTGTTACCAAAACCACTGTCCTAATTGTGTACAGTACCATGCCTCACATCATTTAGCTTCCGGTACAGTATGTTGCTACAGTACAGTATAGGAATATCGGTACTGTACTGCACTATGAGGTTCAGTACCGGTATGCTAATTCTGTAGAGTAGCAGACCTGAAATCATTACTTAAGGTTAAATATAGAGCAACTTCCTCCAGTGTGCCTGGATCCTAGAGGTGTACACTATGCTTGGAGTTTGTAGCATTTTAATGATACTGTTCTCAGAAATGTTAAGGCGCTGAATGAATTTATATGTTAGCTTTCTAATGAGTGATTGGTAACGGTGTAAGTTCATATAGGCACATAGCGTACTTGTACTCTCATATTTTGAGAGCCCCAGAAACATTTTCATGATATTGTGATATGAGATGCTTAGTCTATTCACTGTCATTTTCTTATAGTTCCACCATAGTTGTGCTGTATACATTGGTGAGCAGTAGGAGTTGAACAATGTTATTTTTGTATCCCATGTGCACATATGACATTTTCTTAATATTGAATTTCCCTGCATGTAAAGTTGCCTTCGCTGACGCCCCATATCCTCATCATCTGAGCGATCACTTGAAATATAGTGTCAAAGATACTTTACTTTACTTACTTCTATAATTTCTTCATACAAATGGAATTTAGGTAGCTTTGATTTCAATAGAAGGTTAGATTTAAATATTATGATATTGCTCTTTATAGGATTAAATTTGACTGAATGTTCGATTCCAAATTTTTCACATACTCTTAATAATTTATCCAGTCCTGCTCCAGAGGGCGCGATTAAGGCTAGGTCATCAGCATACATGAGATGATTTACAATGGTGCTGCCAATACAGCACCCAGTGCGAGTCTTGTTCAGCTCCAGACTAAGATCATCCATGTAGATGTTGAAAAGATATGGAGACAATATCCCCCCCTGCCTAACACCATTGGTTACAGCGAAAGAGCCTGACAGGATGTTGCCCCATCTTACACACATTTTTTTGATTAGCATACCAGAAAATAAGTATCCTAACAATATAGCTAGGCACTCCCCAGCATAGGCTGAGAGCCTTAACATTCACCGCTTTACAATGAACAGTGAAGCCCGTGAGGTCTTGGTCCAGTCTAGGGAGTGAGACATGTGAAGCACGTAGAGTACAACGAGCACCTGCCATCTTGCCTTCACATGAGGCACGGTGCTCACTCATGGCCTGAAACGACCCCATCTCTGAAGCCACCTCGTTCCCGTGCTTCACTGTCTCACACCCTACACTCGGACTCTCACACTTACACACACACAATGCCACCTGTTGAGCAGATAACTCACCAGGCATTGCACCCCAATAGCATATTTTGAATATGGGAATATTCATACAGTGCTATTTAATCAGGGAACAATGTGGGTATTTTATTGACGTTTCGGTGGGCTTGTGGTAATGCACTGATACTAGGTACAGCACAAATTCCATCCCAATAATATCTTTCCATTGATACATCGGGATTTGAACCAGGGACCTTTGGATTACCAGGCCAGTGGCAAGACCACTCCACCACACCTCCCCTACCCCTATGGTCGTGAGAGGGTTAAAAACAACTTTTTGAGTATGATTATATCGAAGCACACCTTTGCTTATGACCGTGGTCCGTAGGTTACTTGGTAAGGTGTCGAACCAAGAAAATATGTTAATACTGTAGTGGAATGAATAAGGAATCCTCACTGTTTACAAACACCTTCTTTTTGCAATATAATCAATATTTACCCCCTGCTGGCAACTTAGATGATAATTTCAATAAGTCATGGGGGGGGGTGGGGTGTGAGGGGGGAAAAGCACCCCCTCAACCCATCTTGTGTCCCACATTGGAATTATAACTAAAACCATGAAAACACTAATTTTTCAAAATCTGGAGGGAAAAAAAAAAATAAGGGTGCGAGCCTATTCCCTATATTAAAAAATCCTCTCTATTGACGGCAGTGAAAATCTTATTAAGCCCCCTTACTGTCAAAATAGATGGTGATTTCAATAAGTCATGGGGGGGGGGGGGGATCAGGGACCCATCCGGTATCCCAAGGCAAAACAAATTGTATAGGCCTAGGCCTGTTTAGGCTACTCTGAAAATGAATTACAGAGTGTTTTAAGATCGTTGGATAATGGGAGGAATAACATTTTCCAGGGAATGAAACTAATTTCCACTACTGTATAGGCGTAGGCCTAGTGTAGTGATGAAAACTACCTAAAAACCAAAAAGAAAAACCATGGAAAAATTAGTGGTAGTTTCGGTAATAGGCTAGTTTCCGGCTAGGGCCACTAGCCTAGGCCCTAAAGCAAAAATTGTGCTGGATCATTCGGGGCGCAGCATAGCCTCATAGGGTTAGGGTAGGGTATTAGGGCCATTGGGCATAGGCTATGATGTCACATCTCTATAATATGGTTTGCATCGCTGCCAACGGACCGTGTTTGTCTGTTCTCCAGAGTACAGTAGGCTAGGCTAAACAAGTAAACATATCTCTAAAAGCACATTAACCCTCCAGCCCCGGGGGCTATAGCTTGCGACTGTGCTCCGGTACCGGGTGTTTTGACGATCTTTGGCCTATGTTAACTACTCTGTAAGTCAATGAATATGTCATGTAATGTTGTGAATAAAAAAGAATAATGTTCCACAAACCTTCCTCTGTCGAATGGCGTTGAGTAGAGGTCTCTAGCCCCTCTGGTTGCATAATGGTGAGCGCGGGAAGACGAGTGCTTTTCGGCGGCAAATTCTTCCCGCGTTCGGACGCGTCGCCTCGGCCATGGCTACGACGCACCTAGCCGCTCGCCGCGCCAAAATATTTATCTCCCTTAGACGATTTTAGTGTTTGATATTGAGAATGTGATGTTTATTTGATATTTTCTAGTTATTTTGAGGCCAATTATATAAAATATGTTTATTAGGGTATCACTGTCACTGATATTGCTAATTTTCACTCGATACCGTACATTTTATTAGTAATTGAGGTAGGTTATTGTTGTATTAGGTACTGATTATTCGTTATCACAGGTGTTTATTATACTTTGGCCATCAAATATTAGGTCTTGTGTCACTTTCACTTTGACAAATATGCTTTAGAGTGTCACTGTCACTGATAATGCTCATTTTCACTCGATACCGTACATTTTATTAGTAATTGAGGTAGGTTATTGTTGTATTAGGCACTGATTATTCGTTATCACAGGTGTTTATTATACTTTGGCCATCAAATATTAGGTCTTGTGTCACTTTCACTTTGACAAATATGCTTTAGAGAGTGTCACTGTCACTGATAATGCTCATTTTCACTCGATACCGTACATTTTATTAGTAATTGAGGTAGGTTATTGTTGTATTAGGCACTGATTATTCGTTATCACAGGTGTTTATTATACTTTGGCCATCAAATATTAGGTCTTGTGTCACTTTCACTTTGACAAATATGCTTTAGAGAGTGTCACTGTCACTGATAATGCTCATTTTCACTCGATACCGTACATTTTATTAGTAATTGAGGTAGGTTATTGTTGTATTAGGCACTGATTATTCGTTATCACAGGTGTTTATTATACTTTGGCCATCAAATATTAGGTCTTGTGTCACTTTCACTTTGACAAATATGCTTTAGAGAGTGTCACTGTCACTGATAATGCTCATTTTCACTCGATACCGTACATTTTATTAGTAATTGAGGTAGGTTATTGTATTAGGCACTGATTATTCGTTATCACAGGTGTTTATTATACTTTGGCCATCAAATATTAGGTCTTGTGTCACTTAGTTATATGATTTGTAAACGTTTTATATACAATTTATAGGTTCTAATCATATGAATGTCACTTGGTATATACATATGTGTCACTTTCACATATTATTATGGTGTAATTGTATTTGTATCAATGTTCTCATAATACATGACTTTTGTATTACAATACATTGGTTTTCTTCCACTTTTTGCCTATATATAATTATAGTGTACATATTGTCATTTTATTTGGCAATTTCAGTATGATTATTAGAACTCCAGCTTGGAGTGGTAATCAAAGAAGCAATCTACAGCACAGAGTGCCACCTTGCACTCCACACACTCCAGGGTTGACTTTTTACCTGACCTCGGCTTCACCCTGCTGTTGTAGCAGACATGGCACCGCTTCTGCTGTGTTCTTCCGGATTCATTCTGAGGCAGGGAACCAAGCCTGTGCCTAGTCAAGTATTGAGCAGACTGCAAGCGGTCAATAACGGCGGGCCCAGGATGTGCCACTGCCCTCTGTGGCATAGCATACTTCTCCAGGAGCTCCGTCAACACCTGCTTTTGGAACCTCCGCAGGCTATTGAACTTCATGGGTGTGTTCACATTCCGAAGCTTGTATATGTTGTAGGCATTCAGAACTGACATGTCCACCATATGCAGAAAGAACTTTTTGTACCATCTGCACGAGGTACGCAGGCAGTCAATGAAGCCTATCTGCATGTCGGACTTGTCCACCAGCCTCATGTTGATGTTGTAGTCCAGGACAGCATCGGGCTTGGTCACCCTGGCCTGGGTGCGGCGATCCACCTTGCCAGTCTCCACCATTTCCCCCTTGTGGATGGTGGTCAGGAGGTTGACCTTCCGCTGGTCGTGCCAGTGGATAGCCAGAATGGGCCCCGACTTCTTCTTGAACACATCACCTTTTTTGGTCTTTGGAGGGAAAGGTGGCATGCCCTTCCTTTTCCCTCGTACTGTGCCTACAGTCCCCGTCTTGCGCTCATGCAGGTACTGTGAGAGAGTGGGGGACGTGTAATAATTGTCCGTGTAGAGGACGTGATTCTTATGAAAGTAGCGGTCCATCATGGCTTGCACCACTGCTCCGCCAAAGCCAATGAGGGGGTCCACAAGCAAGTCCCCTTCCTTCCCGCTGTAGACCAGGAAGTCCAGGACATAGCCAGTTTGGCAGTCGCACAGCACAAAGAATTTTATGCCAAAGCGATGTCTTTTTGAGGGGATGTACTGCCGGAAGCTGAGTTTTCCCCGGAACAGCACAAGAGACTCGTCAATGACGACCTTGCGGAAGGGCTTGAAGTAGGAGGTGAAGCGTTCTCGCATCATCTCATACAACGTCCTAATCTTCCACAGCTTGTCTGGGAGGTGGACGTCAAGGTTGGTGACAAGATGGAGCGCTGCGAGGATATCAAGGTACCGGTCGCGAGACATATATTTCCCGAAGGCAGGGGTGGATATCAGATCATTGGTGATCCAATAGTCAGGCAACCTATGCTTCTTGACATGAGGCATTAGCATGGTGAGTGCCAGGAACACCATGAACTCTTTATGAGTCACTGGGGTCCACTGCCTCATGTGGCCCTTGGTCACCTTTCCCAAAAAGTGGACCTGGAATTGGTGCTGCTTATTTGTCTCTTTGACAACATAGCCTACCACCTCCTCATCAAAGAAGGCCTCAAACAGTTCGTGTGGTGGAGCATTGGGGCCTGCAGGAAAATTGGGGGTAACGCCTGAACCCTCCAGTACCTCATCAAAAGCTGGCACATCAGGGTTGTATGCATCCTCATCAACTACGTCTTGCCACTGAAAAACGTAGAATGGGTCTTGTCTACGCTGACGAGGAGCTCCAGCTGGTGGCCCAGCACGCCCACGGCCAACTCGGGAGGCGCGCGCCCTAGGGCGGCGAGGGCGGCGGCCAGGGCGGTGGGCAGCACGACGGGCAGCACGACGCCGGGCCAAGCGGATGGGTCGAGGGTCGTCGATGTCCATATAGTCATCGTCAGAGTGGTCATCTTGCCCTGACGGTGGACCTATGTAATCATGGCCAGAGTCTTCAGAGAGGTGCCCTTCATCATCAGTGGCCCCCACATAATCTGGCGGGGAACCAGTGATGCGTGGGCGGCGTGCGGGTGGGGAAGGAGTGGCAGGTGAGGCTGTGTCCCCCCGAGGTCCCGGGCTCCTTGGCCTGCGACGAGTGACAGAAAGCAATGTTTCACTGTCACTAGGGCCAGGTATTGGTGATGCGAGCTCAAAGACTTCTTCAGGAAGACATGTTGAAGGCGGGAGAGGTGGGGAGGACCGTGGGGAAAGTTGCGGGGACGTATGGCTGGGGTGGACGCCGCGGGAGCCTCGAACAAAACTCTCTTACTTTTCTTAATTTTCTTGGTATATTTCCTACCTTTCCCCTTTTCGGCAGCAGTATGTCTCCTGTCGGGGGACCTAGGAGGCAAATAGGCCGAAAGTGTGGGGTCCTCAACCCTTGGCAATGGTGGGGGTGGTGGGGAAGAATGCGGGGCATCCGGGTCATCTTGGGTGGCGTGGGTAGATAAGGGATACAATGGCGGACGAGAAGGGTCACCACGCTGACCCTCACTCACAGCCTCATCCTCACCAAGTAGTTTTGCTTGTTCCCTAGCTTCCGCGGCCGCCTTCTCAAGTATTTTCTGCTTATACAAATGTAGCTTGAAAGGCGATTTACCAGGGGAAGGGCTTGGCGTCGTGTCACTTAAGCGAAATTTGGTGAGTGACCTTGAACTCTCCCACTCGCTCACTCTCTCAAGTTCACTGTCTTTAGGTAAACCAGCTTCCTCAACAACTGGTACATCACCTTCATCACTCTCATCACTGTCATGTTCTCTCGCAAATCCCAGGAATTGCTCTTCTTTATCACTCTCATGGCCATAATCACTTGACTTATAATTACTGGAGTCGTCACTGACTTCATCATCAACATTATGCTTGGCATCAGCTCGCTCATAAAGTCTCAATACCTCCGGGAGATAACACATTTAGGCGATGGCGTCGGGGTAAGGCGCGACGAACAAGCAAGGGCGTCGTAGGAAGCACGGTATCGGACACAGCGGAATCACTATTTGGCGTACTGTCCATGATGGCGTCGGGGTAGATACTGTTGCTGTGGCGGAGTTTACGCCTGGTGGCGCCACCTACCGTCCCACGATACCGAAAATGTACGCGCGGCATTCGAAAGCACGCATGCAAGCAATGGGCGTTCAAGAGCCCTTCCGGATTGCGCGGGCCGAGGTTGTTATGGGCGTTCAAGAGCCCATCCGGGTTGGAGGGGTTAACCCCCTCAGACTGAAATAGTTAACTTACTGACGAGGAGGCGGACCGCCCCGTATTTTCCCCACAACAGTCAAAATCACACTGAGGGACAAGTCGGAGGAACTTGGGGTTGCCACCAGTCGACAGATTCTGATCTAACTTACCTAACTTACTGAGCTCAAAATGACGCAGAAGCGTCATATAACTTATTGTAGAGCTATTTCACTAGGCTCATATGACGCAATCGCGTATTATGAGCAGTTGGGCGAAACCGCCATATGACGCGATCGCGTCATATGATTAGGAGGGGGTTAACAAGAAATTATATCAGCAGATTGGTATATACTGTAGGCCTACAGGCAGGCTAACACTTCAACTCTTGATTCATCACTTACTGGTACCGGTATAAGGTAATTCTTTAGATTTAGGTCTTCTGTCGTTTCCATTCTGAATTTAAATATTGTAATGTTTCCTAATGTAATTTTGTATATTCTGGAATAGTTGTAAGGGCAAAAACACGGAAGACCCAAAATTCCCAAATCTAAAGAAATAGGCTACAAAGCCTTGTAAAATATGTTTCCGTTTTTTTAATTTAAATATTGCATGGGTTCCTAATGTCATTGTGCTTATTCTGGAATAGTTTTAGAGATAAAAATATGAAAGGCATAAATCTAAACAATTACCTTGAAAGCTCCAAGAGATGTAAAATATGAGTTTCCGATCTGAATTTAAGTATTGTATGAGTTCATGTATCCCATGGCAAAACAAAATAGCCTAGGCTAGGGTTTTTATATTTTGAAAATCCTGGAAATCCAGGCAAGTTTTAAGAACACTCTTTAAGGTTTCCTTAAACTGAAAAAGTAGAAAAACAAGAAATCTCGAGCCAAGTTTCATAAAAAAAGCTGTAGGCCTAGCCTATTATCGGGTTTTTAAGTCTTTAACCCTACATTTTCCATGATCTTCATAACTTTTAGCAGGATAGCCTAGCCCTCCCTATTATCAAGGGCCGTGTCACATCTCTAATTAAGCATTTCCTCAATAAATTATTTATCAAAAGACACATCACATGAAAATTTAGCTGAAAAGCCATGTTTACTAATAAAAACTCATGATGGTGCACTTATTAAAATGTACTTCTTCTTCTTCTTCTCTTGAACCCGCCCGCAGACCGCGCAGATCCACCGGGCTGACCTTTGTATTGGTACTGGCTCAGAAACGTTAGTAGGAGGGAAAGTTTAGAGTAGAAGGATAGTATAAGGGACAGTTTTTTAGACCTACCTATCACGTCCTCCCCCCTCCCTCCCCATTTCTCTTCCTCCATATCTTTTCTAGTGTTCTCTTCATGATCTCCATGTCTTGCGTTTCCATATCTTGTGTTAGCCCCAGCAGTGCCCCTACCCCTCTATCATCTCTCTGCTTTAATTCCTCCCACCCCATTTCCCCAACTCTATTCCTCATGTATCTCTCCAACTCGTTTCTCTCCTCATCATATTTTGTACACTCCGTTATTATGTGTTCAATGTCCTCGACTATTGGGTCTCCTCCCATTTCGCATTGATTACAGTGCGGTCCCATTCCGTTCCATCTCCTTGTTCTTTCATTTGTCTCTAGGGATCCTGTCCTTGCTTTAAACAGCAATTTAGATCCCCATCCTCCATCATAGAAAAGTTCTCTAGCTGGGTTTTCCTTCCCTCTGTAATACGACAGCGTGGCTTTGTTTTCTACCCCTTCCCTCCACTTTCTTCTTCCCTCCTCTTTTATCCCTTTCTCTATCTCTCTGATACATCCTCCCATTTTTCAGTATGACCCAATCCTCTCTCCCATTTAGTTTTCTAAATTCCCCTCCACATGGTCCTGTTTTATATTTATCCTTCCCAGCCTTCTTTTGCACTCTCTGTTCCATTTACTTTCCTCGCTCGCCCATCTTTATACCTTCTTTGGCCACCTATTTTCCTCCATCCCCTCTAGCCTCAATTTGTACTTCCCTTTTGCTTTTCCTATCCTTTCTTCAAACGTACTCCACCCCATCTCTCCTCGGATTGCTTCGTGCGCTACGTATTTATTTGCCCCCAATCCCGTCCTTCTGATTTTATTCTGTACCGTTTCTAATTTCCTCGTTTCTGCCTCTGTCGTTTCCACCGCCTCCATGCCGTACATAATTGCAGGTACTCCTAGTCCTTTCCACAGCCCGCGCACTATTTCATAGCTATTCGCTCTTAATCTTGTCGCGCTCCATAATCTCACATGCCATTGTTGCATTAGTCCAATCTTTTCGCTTTTTGCCTTTTCAAACCCTTTCTCTGTAATTGTTACCCCCAGGTATTTATATTCTCTTGTCTTCTTCATTCTGCTTCCTTCCAGTGTCCATTCCTCGTCCTCTTGGAGCTGTCCATTCATTTTCATTACTTGGCTCTTTTCTTTACTGAATCTTACTTCTAATTCCTCTCCGAATCTCGTTGCTTCCTCTAGCAGTCTCTGCAACCCTCTTCCTGTTTCTGCCATCAGAACTACATCGTCAGTGAATAGGAGTACCAGTCTTTCCTTGTTTATCTGGATCCCCTCCCCCACTCTTTTTATCCTCTCTGTCATTTCTTCCATATAGAGCGCAAATAATAACGGCGATAGTACACACCCCTGTCTTACTCCCCTCTTGCTTTCTACCCATCCCGTTTCTATACTTCCTAGCGCGTACTTCGCCTTTGTTCCCTGGTACATCGATGTTATGATGTTGATATACTTTTCTGGTATTCCACTCCTTGCCATTATTTTCCACAGCAGTTCCCTATTTACTCTATCATATGCTTTTTCTATATACAGGAATGCACAGTAACCTGTTTTCTTCCCTCTTTTCATTTTCCCTACCACTTCGTTTAGTATAGTGTATAGATATTATCTGTCCCCCTCCTGTCTCTTCTGAACCCATTTTGCACATCACTTATTATTCCGTTTCCCTCTATGGCTCTATTCATCCTTTCCTTCAATATCCCGCAGAAGAGTTCCCTATTGTGTTCGTCACTGTCACTGGCCTGTAGCTTTTCATTTCCTTTTTACTCTTGTACCCTCCTTTATGTAATAGCATTACTCTCGCTTCATTCCATCTTTCTGGGACTCTCTCATTTCCCAGTACCTCGTTAAACATTTTCTTCAGCCTTCTTTCCATTTCTTCCCCCCCTCTATGTACATTTCATTTGGTATCCCATCCGGGCCGGTCGCCTTTCCCCTTTTTAGCGCTTTGATCCCTCTCCTTACTTCTTCGATTGTGAGTTCCCTTTCCATTTCCATCTTATCTTGTTCCGGTAGTCTTCTCTCTCTCATTTCCAAGTTCCATTCCCTCCCCTCCCCCTTTTTTTTTTTTTTTTTTCTATATTCCAACTACTCCCTCTCGGGCATAGGCTGATAGCCTTTACACTCTACCGCTGAACACGGTGAGGCCCGTGAGGTCTTGTTCCAGTCTAGGGAGTGAGACATGCGAAGCACCTATTCACGGCTCGAACCCAACTCCATCTCTGAAGCTGCTTCGCCTCTGCGCTTCACAGTCTCACTTCCCAGGCTCGGACCCTCACTCTCAGAACGCCACCTATTGAGTAATTAATTAACTCACTAGGCATTGCCCCCCTGTAACATATTTTGAATATGGGAATATTCATACAGTGCTATTTAATCAGGGAACAATGAGGGTATTTTGTTTTGGCATTTCGGTGTGCTGTGGTAATGCACTGAAACTAGGTACAGCACAAATTCCATCCCAATAATATCTTCCCATTGACATATTGGGATTCGAACCTGGGTCCATTGGATTACCAGTCCAGTGGCAAGACCACTCTGCCACACCTCCCCTTGTTCATTTACCCCTCCTATTTCCTCCCAGTATAATTTTATTTCAATATTTATTTCTTCTGTGCATAGGCTAGGCTATCTAATAACCTGAAGCATAAACTGTAGTTCTCAGCCATTACCCTAGAGGCCTAGCCGCCTAGACCTAGTGATATCACTGATATTTGACAAATTGACAGAGTAAACAGACTAAATTTAGGAAACAAAATCACAATCACATGGCCCCTATCCTGTTTATTATTCCTAGGGGGTAGAGGAGAAACGGATATAAATTAAATCATTAAACCTGGAAAGATGAATTGGCCTAGGCTATAAAAATTATACCGGGTCGGCGTTTGACTTACTTGTAAACATGTACCTGTATGTGTAGGTTATCTGTGGTAGTCCCAGTAATATCTATGAAGTACTTCTAGTATTAAAGGAACTTAGCTGTGATGCAAAGAGTGTAGCTTAGGTGATGGACATGTCGGTAGGTGAATATCAGTGAAGTTCTGGTGTTATGTGGCAGCAACTGGCGGTCTGTAGTTAGCGGGACGAAGTCTGTGTGAAGTGTGTCTGATATTCCCTTTTATCGTGACAATATAAAATATATTTAAGGGTTCTATATCGTCCCCCGTGATTAAATAATAAGGGAAAATAAACTAAGATATAATTGGTGCAACCACAGTAATATTTATCCACAAAGATAAATAAAGTAATGCGTGTAAACAAAAAGGAACCAGCTGCCGTGAACCCGGGAAATTCAAACTACGGTATATATACCAGCTAGGATTCACGACATACTCCGCCACCAGTTATACAAAGTATTTACAATTGTCCCGTCCCGATCATGGATCGCCACAACTGGGAGGAACCCAAAGCAGCCCGACGTGACGGCCTCTGAGGGGTATCACCTCAGTCCGCTCCAGTAGCAGGAAGGATATTATCAGAGTTCGGCTTGCTGTCGCCATCCACTACCTCTAAATCTATCTCTAGTGGGTATAGCTTAGCCACCGGTCTGGTGGTCAAACCGGCTCCTGTTTTTACCTGAACTACCCTACATTCGTGGTCAGGACCACGAAGAAGTTTCATTATCCGACCTACAGTGGAACCCCCATCCTAGCTACACCGGTCTTCGTTGATTCAATTCTCACACCACACACCAAATATTCCCCATTTCAATTCTCGCGCCAAAAGCCTCATTCCTCGCATCAAAATCCCAGCCGAAACCCGAAAAAATAGCAAAAATAACGAAAAACTCGACATAAAACTAGAAAACAAACAAAAACAATAATTTTGTTTTGACATAACGAAAGAATCTGCCAGTAGCTTGCCGTTTAGAGACGAAATCCGAGTGAATCCGAGATCCGATCGTCAAATGCTCAAGATGCCGCCATCTTTGTATGACGTCATCACTAAGCAGACGCTTGCAGTTTAGCTAGTATCTGTGTTGACAAAACAACCGTTTGCAAGCCTTTTTGTGCCTGAACCCCTTATCTCTCGCGTTTATTATAACCTCTAGTACATCTAGTGATAGGGATGGTTGGCCTGGTGGTAGCAATGAAGGAATTTCATGCTCAAAACACAGCAAAGACCAGTCCATGTCGGATGAAAGCGATTGAATTGCCTAGCCTAGACGATATTAGCCTAGGCTAGGCTAAATATGACAATGATTTATAATAAAATCTGTGTGGTAAGTAATCTTCTCATAATGCGTTTTATACGTCTTTTCCTCATAATATGTATTTATTGGATGTATTTGGGGCGAAATGGGTACTTGAGGGGTGGCTGGACGAATTTAGAACCTAGGCCTAGGCTAGGCCTAAAACTTTTCGCATGATAGAAACAATGCCCCAATCTACAGTATTTATGGTTAGGACTGTCATTTAGCCATGTCTACATTATTATTTACAATGCATAAGATTTAGGCCTAGGCTACTTGATGTAGCCTAGACAAAAAACATGTTTTCATAGCCTAACACTGGGAAAAAGTGCGGTAATTGTTTAGATATTGGGCCTTTTTTTTCTAGTTATTAAAAACTTATTCTATGGTGTATTATATGATACAGTATAATGCATAAAATTTAATTTGTGTACAATAAAACATGTTTTCGTAGGCAAAAAATAGAAAAAGACGCAAAAATTGGCATGAGCACGGAACCGATTGAATTTTCCCCAAAAGAACAGTGCCCCGATCTTGGCTGTTTCAATCCTAGCTCTATTTCTGCGGAACCGATTAGCAGCTAGGATGGGGGCTCCACTGTATACGCCAAAAAAGTCGGGGGCCGTCATCATGTACTAGAACGACGTCCCCAACTTGTGGCGATGCTATCCCTCTTTTTACCATTAAGTGATGATGTTGCTCCCTGAGTGATATTAAATAATCAGTGCTCCACCTTTTCCACAGGTCATGTGAGAGTTTTGTTACATATTGGAAGCGTTGGTTGATGGAATCGTTGTTACGCCACGTCGTGTCCTTGAGATCTTCATCCGTGACTTCTCGCCTTGGAAAGCTTCTGATCCGCCTCCCATGAACCAATTGTGAAGGAGTGATGGGTAAAGGGTCTTCTAGATCACTGTAGGTGTAGCCAAGCGGGCGATCATTGACTGTGGCCTCGAGCTCCAGTAATACCGTATTTAGTTCCTCTGTGGTAACCAATGCTCGACCCAGTACCTTCTTCAAGCCAGCCTTTAGGATGCCAATGACCCGTTCCCATATGGCACCGAACCATGGCGCCCTGGCCGGTATAAACCGCCACTCACACTCGAATTCCGCTAGAGTACCTTTTAACCTTGCATCATCTATCAACTCCCGTAATGTACTGGTTCCGCTAACAAATGTGGTGGCATTATCACTCATCGTAATCTCGGGGTAACCCCTCCTGCTACTAAACCTACGGAACGCATGCAAAAAATGATTCACAGGAGAGGTTAGACACCGTCTCTACATGGACCGCTCTAGTAACTGCACAGGTGAATAAGACTACATATATTTTACTGGGCGGGTGCCCAACCCCGAAAGGGGTTGAAATAGGGGAGCTAACCCCCGCCAAAGGTGGCTTTCTAGGGCCTTTTCTAGCTGATGCTGAGAGGATTGGGTTCTAGTCATGTGGTGATGGGCTGGTCTATCAGAGTGAGAGCTGAGCAATCTCTGCCATACCCATAGCTTACTCTGACTTTTCCTTTAACTTATATATTTTCTAGATCTCAAGTGACGGCGTCTCTTCCGTGGATTGACCTCCCAATCTACCAAGATTGGAAGCCAAAGAGTCACATTTTTCCCTTGCCCCTCAACTTTCTCTTCATAATTCCTGAGGGGCACAGGGCCCTGGGTGGGGCTTTGGTTTCCCGGGCGTTTCCGCACCCTCCTCAGCCCCCCGCCATGGAGTGGCTTCGGTCACCCAGGCTTTATTGTGGTCGGCGGGGAGGGTTCTGTGGGGGCACTCGGTTATGGCCTTGGAATTGCTCGGGGCCTTGGGGCTGTTCGGCCAGGCAGCTTGGGGAACAACAACAACAACAACAACATATATTTTACTTACAGTACCCCCCTGCTCTTTTATTGGCAAGGCATCTGTGTAGTCAACCCCCATTACCTGGAAAGGACTCACTTCCTGAACCCTAAACTCCGGCAATGGAGGGGCCTGTACAGCACGGTATGATGTACCTTGCAATCTCTTGCAGATGATACATCCCCTTAAGGCTTTCTTTACTACCTGTCTAATCTTGGGGATCCACCATCTATGCCTTATGTAATTTACAACATAACTAACACCACTATGGTTACATACTTTGTGGCAGTAATTACTAAGGAGAGTGGCTATCCGATGTTTATTAGGGATAAGGATAGGGTACTTGGCACTATCATGTAAAGCTGACAAGTGTAGCCTACCTCTACAGTGTATCATGCCTCCCTCCATATAGAGGCCTAACTGCTTCACTATATTGCTTGGTGTGCCCTGTCCTTTTGACAAATAGTGGTGTTCCTCAGAGTAAGCTTCTCTCTGAGCTACCTTAATCATGGCTGACTCTGCTGCTCTTAATTCCGGCACCGTCAAGTTTGCCGGCTTTGCCTGATAGTTCCCTTGTGTCTTCTCTCTAAGAGTCCTAATAAACCTCTGGACCCATGCCATTACATGCCATGACTTCATATATGAGCCATACCGGTCCCAATTCAATATGGCAGTAGGAGCAACCGGTACGGTACCGGCAATGACTGGGTTCCTTCTTGACTCGTGTTACAACCCACAGTGGTGTCCCCTCCTATTGAGCCCCCTATTGGGCCATGATCAGGCCATAGCATTTGGTGAGGTAGCCATGTGGGCCCTCCTCACCAAAACGAAGAAGCAACTAAGGGCACATATGAAATCCCTCTGGTGACTAGATCACTGGGGTTGTCCTCTGTGGACACACAACGAAAATGAGCGCCGGGGACTAATGACTTTATCTCATCAACTCTATTTTGAACATATATAGGCAAAATCTTTTTACTAGACAACCAGCATAGGGTTATCTGGCTGTCCGACCAGAGGTATACATTCTCTATAACCAGCTCGTCCGCGTAGGCCTCACATATATAACATGCGAGATGAGCTGCGAGAAGAACAGCAGTCAACTCCATCTTAGGTATGGTGAGGGACTTAATAGGCGCCACCTTAGCTTTGGCCATTACTAACCTACTCACCTCATCACCAACTGCATAGGCCGCTACACCATATGCTACTGATCTAGCGTCACTAAATAGGTGCAGCGTAACCCTCTTAGAATTAGTGACCTGACGGGGAAACATGTTACCTGTACTATCTATCATATCGTCATAAATACCCTGCCAGTTAGCTCTCATGTCATCTGGAATGGGGACATCCCACCCACACTCTAATCTCCACAAGTCCTGTACGAACCTCCGCGCCCGGATGGTTACCGGTAGCAACACTCCTAGAGGATCGAACACGCTCGCAGTTAGACTTAGAGCCTCGCGTTTTGTAACCAATGCAGGGCTACTTCCGCGGCAATTAACCTGTAACATATCCTTATCAGTCAGCCACGCAACGCCTAGCACCTTAACCCCGTCTTGTTTGGCGGAAGCTATACCCTTCAGGTGCAACAGTTCCCGCAAACTCTCATTATTTGTGACCCACTCACGTAAAGACAGGTTAGCGCTGGAAAATATTCTACGGGCATCCCAACATTGTTGCTGCAAATCACTTACATCATCACCAGTCCCCTGCAAGTTATCAATATACAACCCCTTTTTAGCTTAATAACTACTTCACTGTTCTCCTGTATCATAGACAGGTGTTTTTGAATGGTAGCATTAAGGAGGAACTGGGAACAGGTGGCCCTGAACAGAACTGCACGGAACCGGTAGACAATGTAAGGACTTGCAACATCCAAGGGCTCAACGGGCCACAGAAACCTAATAGCATCCCTATCCTTCTCACTCAACCCCACCATGAGAAATGCTTTCTCAATATCACTCACCCAGGCAAATTGATGGCATCTAAAGCGTAGAAGTACCTGGGTGAGGTCAGCCACTAGCGATGGACCTGTATGGAGACAGTCATTCAGACTGAACGCCTTCTCGTCCATCCTAGCCGAACAGTCAAACACTATCCGTACAGGCGTAGTAACACTATCCTTAGTAATACCATGGTGAGCTAAGTAGTGAATGGGATGACCAGCTTGATTCCTGTTTTCTACCCTTTCAATAAACCCCCTTTCTATCTGATTATCCAGAACCTTTGTATACTGTTGACAGTACCGTCATTCGGGGTGACTTCGGACCTAATTGACCTAATTTTAAGCCTAACTCAATAGGTAAAGCCTTAATAATGCAATCTTTTGCATCTATATGTATAGCTTAGAAACGTAGAATAATCTTGTGTACAGTGGAAAAATTATAGGCCTTTGGCTTAATTATAACTAATATTTATAATGGTGTCCGAAGTCATCATCGATATGAGGTGACTTCGGACTGGGGTAAGGTGACTTCGGACATTAATGGTTTTCCCCTTTAAATCTGAGTGTGTGTATTGAACGACGGCTTCGGACAATGCAGAGGCGACTTCGGACACAAGACGGAGTTTTAAAAAATAATACAAACTGAAATGCTTACATTTGTAGCCCTTAGAGTAGCATATACATTAGATTCCAAGTTTCTGTGCATTTTAGCACCTTCATATAAATTGTTATGTATTCTCAATAACAAAGCAATTATATTATTATCACTAATGCATTCAGGTACACCGTATGTATAGGCACTTTTCTAATACCAAAAAAATACAATTAATTCATTCAAATTACACATAATGACTCCTTGAAAACGTATTTCACACTTGTGACCAAACTTCTAAAAAAATAATACTGATATCATTAAAGCTTAGCAATAATATCTTAATGACTGCATATTAAAGGAATACTAATGGCACACAGCCGACTAGATGCCATCTTGGCTAATTAATGGCCCGAAATACTAATTAACCCTTTCAGGGTATATACCTTAAAATAATCATAATATGAAATAAAAAGGACCTTACAAAAAATATAACTTTGTATCACATTATTGCCTCTTTCCTTATTCATCCCCCCTCTCTCACTTGGCCCCGCCCTCTACCACCTCTCGCTCTCGATATCGATCTCTCTCCCACCCTTCTGGCCCCGCCCTCCCCTGGCCCCACCCTTCTCCTGGCCCCGCCCTCTCCCACCCTTCTCCCGGCCCCACCCTCCCCTGGCCCCGCCCTCTCCCACCCTTCTCCCTGCCCCACCCTCCCCTGGCCCCGCCCTCTACCACCTCTCTCTCTCTCTCGCTTTCTCTCCCACCATTCTCTTGGCCCCACCCTCTCTCGCTTTCTCTCCCACCCCTCTCTCTCTCACTTTCTCTCCCCCTGCTCGCTCGCTTTCTCTCTCCTCTCTATAGCTCTTCAACCCTCTTTATTTCTCTCTCTCTCTATTATTTTGGCCATTTATTTACATCAACACTGAACAGCATTCTGCACTTCTTGTCTAGTATTGGTTCTGGCAGGATTTGTACTATCTCACCCTTGTCTATATCACTGTAATCATCAATAACTGGGTTAATGAAGACGTTACTTGTGCCCTTCACATGCTTTAGGAAACGAACATGTATTTCTGGTAGAACCTTTACTATGACTGCAATATAATGTTGATGTTTCTTCTTACCATCAAACGGAACTTTAACAATAACCAGCAGGTTTACTATGTTTCCCTTTATATAGTCATGTAAGGTGCTCTTACTTAACTTCCACTTTTTAGCAGCCTCACGTACACTCATGTTCTTCTTTTGTATATCATATTTTGCTTTCTTTAATTTGTCTTGACATACATGACTGTTGTATTTCCTTTTCTCGTTGTGTGGCTTTGGTTTATATATCCGTGGCATTTTTACTCCTGTGAATGAAAAGCAATGTAATATGATACTCTTACCTAACCTTACACAGCAAACATCCACTAAATCATGTCAACATCTGACACCTTACTCAGTCTTAAGCATCCTTTAATTGGCGTTACTCAAACGGGAGCAAGATGACAGATGATAAGAACATAAGAAAATGGGAGTCTGCAAAAAGCCGATCGGCCCATACAAGGCAGATCCCTGTGATGACATGATTCGACAGATGCTCGCTATGTATGGCTAGGTAAGAGTACCATACACTTAGGTACTAATTGTTGTTCATATTGGAAGGACCTTGTAACTAATATTAGATGTCCGATGTCACCTCATGTCCGAAATAACCCCAAACTATGTCCGAAAACACCCCAATAAATATGGAAAACAATAAAAGTAAATTGTTAGGGCTATAGGCTGTGTATTATGAACTTTGGGGAAAGAGTTACTGTGTGTATGGTCTCACAGATAATTGTAGAACATTCTGGTGTAGGTTAATTGTCTTCCTCACATCCCATTAATTATGCTCAGTAGAAGTTTGACACACTTACAAAAACATGTGTTTTCTTTGTTACATATTCACAAATATTTACCACAAATTAAATTAATTAATTTAAATTATTAGTTCATCCTACATATAGTTACAACATTCCTCTTGAATGCTACACATCTATTTTTCAAAACCAAACTCCTCTTCTCTCTATTTTTATTTGTTTTAATTTTTATCCAAAATGTCCGAAGTTGTCCACTTGTCCGAAGCCACCCCAGATGACGGTAGTTGGGATCTTTTATAAATTTACGCTGCAAGCCTCTCATTCTGCCCAGGGCTAACTTAAAGTTATCAGGTAATTTATCTATGTTATCTCTCCACGGCAGTTCCACTATATACTGTCCCTGTGCTTCGGAATACTGTACCGTTTCAGAAAATCTATTTAACCCGTACAGCCCCAGCGACGCGTCGGCGATGTATGTAACGCACAGCCCCAGAGACGCGCCTGACGCGTCACCCTAATTGCGCCGACCGTAACCTCAGGTGTAGCCACTCAAGAGGGCTCAGATTTGTATGGGAACTGTGTACGTATCCCACGCAACCGTGCCGATGATTAAAAACTCTCAAAGTCCACGTGCGTGCGCGCGAGCGCGCAATAACCTGTTTTTTTGGGATAATTGCCTTCAATTTTTTACTCTTGTAAAATCCGTTTTCGGGGGCTCTGTAGGACCATTTTTTAAGCTTTTTGAGCGGTTTTTCGTGGTTTTTCCTTCATCCCTAACCCATTCGCTATTGTTTCTGGAATAAAAAAAAAAATTGAAAACCGGCCGGGTTCTGGTGCGCAAACATTACAAAACTAGCCGGGGCTCCACGGGTTAAGACTCTCTCCCCACCCTTACCAGTCTCATTAGGACTTATACAAATATGGTCCAAGTCCCATAGAGCTGTCAGATCCTTTAATTCTGGAGATTTACTGCCAATATCTTCCTGTATCTCCACTAAAGGGTCTACTGCTAACTTAAGAACAGTGACTAACTCTACATGGGTCTCTTCTATATCTGACTGATAAGTGCCACTCAGTGCATAACCATAAATTGTGGGTAACATAACTATACTTCCTTCCCTGACATAGCCTGAATGTACAAAGTGGTAATAAAAGTCTGCCCCAATCAGTAACCCTATCATATCTCCATCAGTGATACCTGGATCGGCTAATTTGTAACCCCGAGCCTTGATAGCATTTACCTCCATCTCTAATCCTCTCCCTGGTTTATACTCCACCACAACGGCCCTCAATTTACACACCCTTCTTCTGTGATGATAGGTTAACTCTACTATTTCATACTCAGTACTACCAAGTGAGCCAGTAAATCCCTGGAGCCTTAGCTGTTCCTTACTGACCCTAACGTAATCAAGCTGCGATAAAGCAGAGCGCAAGACGAAGGTACGCTGCGAACATTGGTCCAACAAAGCTCTTACTTTACTGGTATGACCGTTTCTGTCGGTCAAGGGAATCTGAATGGTAGGCAACAACACTGCATTACGGCCCGAAGCCACAGCCATGATCACTGTTGGTTCAGGGGCCACTGGTTGTCCAGTTTGTTCAAGGCTTGGCATTGGACACAAATAATTAAAAATGTTCTGTTGGCAGAATCGGCACGGCCTAATTTTAGGGTTAGTACACCCCTGGCTGCCATGTTCTGACGACAGGCACCCGACACACAATTTCAACTGCCTTGCTCTATTGGCCTTGGCGGGACTGATCTTGTATTTTGCACACTTTGCCCAAAAATGTCCTGTCTTTAAACACAACTTACATCCATACTTCTGCTTGGTATCGGGTTTCTGATACACCGCATATGCTGCTGTGGCGGTCGCCCCAAACTGTTCTAGTGGATTATGTCTACTTTCTAGATTGCACACTTCAGTTTTAAACACACGAACATATTCATCCACATCCAGCCAGTTGTCTTTTAATTCATGCTTAATCACTTCAGAGAGTGCACTAGGAAGTTTATTATGCAACAGTACTGCACACATTTCACTTACTGTTACATCCATAGAGCGTAATGACTCCAACGCACACTCAAATGACGCGGAAAAATCTGAGCACTGACATCCTGGCTAGGATGCGGGAGATTACACAGTTTCGCTATGTGAGCTGCTTTGATTCGATCCTTTTGACCATAACTGTTTTTCAGTATAGTGACCGCTGGTTCATAACTTGCAGCGACCAAACTAAACCCACCAACAATTTGTAGAGCCTCACCACTAAGTTGTCCCTTTAGATACGTAAATTTCTGAATGTCAGTTAAGTCTGTTTGGGAGTGGACACTACAATCAAAGAGCTCCCAGAAACCCACCCACTGTGTTGGATCCCCGTCAAAAACTGGCAACTTCAGGGAGGGTAGCTTAATACCCTTCTGTTTCCTACTTGCTGCCCTATCATGAGATCTACCAGTAGTGGTTGTCTGTAGAGCACTATCTAACTCAGCTAACTGACTGTTTGCTTGATTAACATACTGCATATCTTTCACCATCTCCTCCTCTAACTGATCATCTGAATATAAGCTATACAACTCTACGTTATTCGACTCGATATCAGCTAGGGCCTTTTCTAAAGTGATTTTCACACCCTTTACATCATGCAGTGTAGCAGCATGTTCAATAAATTCAGACAGATTAGAGGTAAGCTTAGTAATCCCTCCCTTCTTGGCGGCCCTGAACCGCCGCAATGACTTTATTTTCTCCTCCATTCTTAAAAAGTTTACGGTAACTAAAGCTTAATGAACAACAATACTAATCGTCACTGTAGGCTAACCTATTCTAATCTATTCTAAGGCTAGGCTAACCTAGTTACATTGATGACGACAGCAACCAAGCAAATTGAAGCGTGCAGATCGCGTGCCCCCTGTGAGTTTACAAATGATCAAAGAAAAGGAAAATTACCCTATGTCATATTACTCTACTTTACAATATTTACTTTACTATATTAAATTTTAACAAATTACAAGTTAATGCCTGAAAAAGAAAGGAAAAGAAAGAGAAAGAAGGATCACGACTCCTCTGAAGGAGGAACAGCCGCAGCCGTCGTCATAGTCTTTAGATCTAGCCTATTGCGGCGACTGCTCCTCCTCGGCCTTGTCCTTCTCCTCAAAGAAGGCACACGCTCTGTCCAATAGCATATCTAACACCTTCCGGCTCCCTGGCACATCTAACCCAGGCTGAGGTCTGCCTGACAGTGTCCACCCTTGCCCCTGGTCTATAGAACTGCTTAACAAAAAAAAAAGCAGGGCACTGCACTGGACAGTCCAGCGGAAAATGCCGGGCATATGCGCCCCTCAACATTTGTCCACTGGATCGCCCAGCTCTACACAAAGGCAGACAAGTCAGGCCTAATACCCCCCCAATTCTTATCAATACCTGTGTATAACAGATGGCCCAGTATCCTGGTCACACGGCACCAATTATATCCTCTTTATTATTCCTAGGGGGTAGAGGAGAAACGGATATAAATTAAATAATTAAACCTGGAAAGATGAATTGGCCTAGGCTATAAAAATGATACCGGGTCGGCGTTTGACTTACTTGTAAACATGTATGTGTAGGTTATCTGTGGTAGTCCCAGTAATATCTATGAAGTACTTCTAGTATTAAAGGAACTTAGCTGTGATGCAAAGAGTGTAGCTTAGGTGATAGACATGTCGGTAGGTGAATATCAGTGAAGTTCTGGTGTTATGTGGCAGCAACTGGCGGTCTGTAGTTAGCGGGACGAAGTCTGTGTGAAGTGTGTCTGATATTCCCTTTTATCGTGACAATATAAAATATATTTAAGGGTTCTATATCGTCCCCCGTGGTTAAATAATAAGGGAAAATAAACTAAGATATAATTGGTGCAACCACAGTAATATTTATCCACAAAGATAAATAAAGTAATGCGTATAAACAAAAAGGAACCAGCTGTCGTGAACCCGAGAAATTCAAACTACGGTATATATACCAGCTAGGATTCACGACAGCCCCTATGTTATTGAAGATATTGTGCAAATTTAACAGACAGCCATTATTATGCACTGCATATCTTGTACTCTAGTTATGGCTGATAACATTCTCCTATATATTATGTTCAAACTGGTTTATAAGAACTAGAATGGTAAACCTGACTTTTTGGACCGACAGCGATTTCAGTAAGTTTTATTTTTTATTTTTTTTTATTTTTCCTTCAGATCAATAGTGTTGTTTTATACTGAAGGGGAGCTGAAATGTCTATTTACCCATTATCCAACAATCTTAAAACATGCCCCCCAGTAGTGAGGAGGGCTATGAATTTCAGGGAAAATGAGAGGTTATAAGCGTAAAAAAAACATTAGCCTAACCTAACAACCTTACCTAACCTATCCTAGTATTATGGGTGGGGGCTGCCGCAACCACACCCCCGCTGGTTTGGTAACAGTGCAAAAAACACAGTACTGTATTATGAGACATACCTTACTCCGGCAACGAGTGGCAGTGAGAGGTTCACAACAATAACATATGTGCAGCGGCGGACGTAAGTTTAAACCTACGCGAACAAATCTTAATCTTTATGTTACTTTGCCATCACCCATTAGGATTGCACTGCTAGCTGTGGTGCATATTTTAGCGTTTTATTTTTGTTCTCCCTTATAATACATTTCAGCTCTTAACCCGTCCCGCCCCAGCGACGCGTCTGGCGCGTCGCCTATGTATGTAACGCACAGCCCCAGCGACGCGTCTGACGAGTCACCCTAATTGCTCCGACCGTAACCTCAGGTGTAGCCACTCGAGAGGGCTCAGATTTGTATGGGAACTGTGTACGTATCCCACGCAACCGTGCCGATGGTTGAAAACTCTCAAAGTCCACGTGCGTGCGCGTGAGCGTGCAATAACCTGTTTTTTGGGGGAAATTGCCTTCAATTTTTTACTCTTGTAAAATACGTTTTTGCGGGCTCTGTAGGACCATTTTTTAAGCTTTTTGAGCGGTTTTTCATGGTTTTTCCTTCATTCCTAACCCATTCGCTATTGTTTCTGGAATAAAAAAAAAATTTGAAAACGGGCCGGGTTCTGGTGAACACAAAATTAAAAACTAGGCGGGGCTCCACGGGTTAATGACATATATAGCAATGATGTACAGTCCATCTTCCTATAACACAAGCTCCTACAACGCGATCCTCCTTCAACACGAGGGGGTGGTCCCGAATTACCTAAACCTCTTATAACCCGAGCCGAAAACATATAACGTGAAATGGCCTTGCCGAGTGCTTCAAATCCTGCGCCTCCTCTTACTGCGCGACCCCCCCCCCCCACCTACAGCGCGATGGCAAGAGAGCTTCGGAGCTGGCCCAGCTGGGTTGACGGCAAGCTGAAACATCTCACTCAACTTACTGTTTCTTCATTCTAATTTAATTCGGTATATTTGTTTATCCAAACATTATCTTATAATTTACTTGCCTATTATTAGGAAGTAGAGTAATAAGAGCCCACAGTAACGAATATCCAATTGTTGATAATAAATTAATGTCGGACAGTACGTTTGGTTAGATTTTGTCCACGAAACAACAACAAACCCCAGCTGTGACTATGCTTGGCGGTGAATGTTATTCCGATGAAATGGAAGTTGTATAGCCTAGCCTATATATTTATTAAGCTAAAAAAATACGGAAAAGTGGCAAAATTGGGGGGGCCCAGTCCCATATAGAATTATCTCCATTTAAAGTGTTATTGCTACAACGCGAAATACCTACAACACGAGGCGCAGTGCCGCCCCTAAACTCGCGTTATAGGAGGATGGACTGTATATATGCTGTATAGGCCTGAAAATGCTTGACCAAATCATGAAGGTCTGTGAGAGAGTCTTTGTGGGTTTGATCAGGCAAAGCATCTCCATTGATGTTATGCCTAGAGATGTTGTGCAGTGGGCTATGAGGAAACTTGGTGTGGAAGAGTGGCTGGTGCGTGTGATAATAAAAATGTATGAGGATTCGCGAACTGCGGTGAGGGTGAAAGGTGTACTGAGTGAGGAGTTCACAGTCCGTGTTGGAGTTCATCAGGGTTCAGTGTAGAGATGGACCGAATATTCGCTTCCACATTCGCATGTGCGAATATTCGCTGTTTTCAATATTCGCATCCGCATTTCCATTTATAGCTATCAGCGAATATGCGAATATTTTCACGCAACCAATGGAAAATAAACACAAATATAAAATATTAAATTTTAATGTTAACACAAACAAATACAGTAAACTTCCGTTAATACGAAGGGCAGCGGACCGGCCCTCGTTCGGATTACTGGATTTTTCGAATTATCGGACGTCCCCCCCCACCCCCCGACTTTTTTTTGAAGACCCAAACCAAGACACAAACACATGATAATAATGATAATAATGACTAATCATGACTTTAACTCACCTTATATGAAGAGAAGAGATGTGTAGCATTGAAGATAAGCCCCCAGCACCAGCCCCAACCCAGCCTCCAACCAGCCACTAGCCCCATATTAGTAACTTATAATCACTGCTCTGCACTGTAAGTGTACTTTAATGTAAAATTAACTTAAAAAGACTTATTTTGTTTTTGTATTTTGCTGGTTTTATATTTTTTTGGGGGTCCTTAAATCTACTACACGTCACTGATTATTACTCCACAGCCATATCCTCCAAGCCTTCAATATCTGAAGGGGGAGCTAGGGCTAGGGCTACCTCAGGAGTGGCTAGGCTCTTTCTAGATGTACTTTCTACCCTCTCTGGGCTTAACACTAATAAGGCGTACGGTCCGGACGGTGTTCCTCCTGTTGTTCTCAAAAACTGTGCTTCCGTGCTGACTCCCTGCCTAGGCAAACTCTTTCGTCTCTGTCTATCCTCTAACGTCTTCCCTTCATGCTGGAAGTTTGCTCTCATTCAACCTGTCCCAAAGAAGGGTGACCGCTCTCAACCCTCCAACTATCGTCCAATTGCTCTTATCTCTTGTCTTTCTAAAGTTTTTGAAACTATTCTTGCTTCCAAATTTCTTAAGCATTTCTCTTCTCATAATCTGCTCTCAGATCGCCAGTATGGCTTCCTTAACCTCTGAAGTGCGCATGGGGGTAATTGGAAACGTCCCCCTGTGCTGACGTATTTGAGGTGTTTCCGTCACTAAAATATTCATTGTGCCATTAATAGCATTAATATTTATCCATATGCGCCTATTATGGGTTGATTATAAAGGTATTAACCTGAAACAACAATAAAACGAGTGAAAACAGCGTTTGGATGGTCAAAATCGGAGATATAGCCCGCGAGTTGTATAATGTATGGGTGAGGCAATCTGCTTTCCCGCCAATTTCCCCCAAGGCCACTGAGACGCAGTCGATCGATACTCTCTCTCTCTCTTGCACTCGCTTGCTATCAGTGATGACCACACCCTCCAATCGGATTTCTAATGTTAGCACGAAAATATACCTCAGAATAAGGGAATAACAGGGAAAATAGGTGATAACTGAAGGAGAGGAGGAAAGTGGGGAAGGAGGGGAGGTAGAGGACTGAGATTTTGCATGGCCCAGGGGCCAAAAAAAAATAAAAAAATAAAAAAAAAAATATATAAAAAAATTTTTTTTTTTCGATGTCAAAAGTTGATTTTTATTTTCTCTGACTCTTAAGAGTCTTCCCGCAGTGCGCCGGGGGAACTCTTAAGAGTCTCCCCGCAGCTCCCGGGTTAAGGGTCGCTCTACTGGTGATCTTCTTTCATATCTTACTAACTCTTGGTCATCCTCCTTTCGGGACTTCGGTGAGACTTTTTCTATTGCACTAGACATATCGAAAGCCTTCGATAGAGTCTGGCATAAATCTTTAATTTCTAAACTACCCTCCTTCGGTTTCTATCCCTCCATCTGTGCCTTTGTCTCTAATTTCCTTTCTGGCCGTTCCATAGCTGCGGTTGTGGACGGCCATTGTTCACTTCCTCACCCTATAAACTCCGGTGTTCCTCAGGGCTCTGTCCTATCTCCTATTCTCTTTCTAATTTTTATAAATGATCACCTTAACTGTACCTTAATTCCCATCCATTCATACGCAGACGACTCAACCTTACACTACTCCATTAGTTTTTCAGAACGCCCCAGCCAGCAATCCCTCAACGACAAACGTAATGAAGCCATAGAACTCTTAAATTCTGATCTAAATACTATTTCCAATTGGGGCAGAGAAAACCTTGTTAACTTTAATGCTTCCAAAACCCAATTTCTCCATCTATCTACCCGTCAGGATCTCCCAGCGGACTATCCCTTATTCTTCAACAATACAAAAATCAACCCTTCATCTTCTCTCAATATTCTTGGTGTCTCTTTTTCTTCTGCTCTCATTTGGAAGGACCATATTACCAGTCTTGCTAAGGCAGCCTCCCAGAAGCTGGGTGTGCTCAACCGCCTTAGGGGGTTCTTTTCCCCTGCACAGCTTCTTGCTCTGTACAGGGGCATAGTGCGCCCTTGTATTGAGTATTGTTCACATGTGTGGGGAGGTTCCTCTCACACTGCTCTCCTAGACAAAGTTGAAAGGAAGGCCTTTCGTATCATTAACTCCCGTCCACTCACCAACTCTCTGCAATCTCTCTCTCTCCGCCGCAATGTTGCATCTCTCTCGCTATTCTATCGCTACTATAATAATCAGTGTTCCTCAGAGCTATCCCAGTGCATACCACCTCCTTTACGTAGGGCATGTGGTACCCGTCTTGCAACTCAATCCCACCCCTACTCTGTGCAACTCTCCAACCCAAGAGTGAAACGTTACTCTCAAACTTTCTTCTACTCAACATCTGAGCTCTGGAACTCTCTCCCAGAATCAGTCTTTCCCTCTTCCTATGACTTAAATTGCTTCAAACTCCGTGTGTCCAGGCATTTTGGCTCGAACGTCCCTTGATTTTGGCCCTGTCACTCTTTCAACTATGGGGGAGGCACTCGCTATAGGCAGTTATGCCTTTTGCCTCCCTCAATCACATAGAAAAAAAAAAAAAAAAAAAAAAAAAAAGGCTGGCAGGAGCTACCACAGGGGCGGCTGGGGCTATCACAGAGGCGGCTGGGACTATCTCAGGAGTGGCTAGGCTGGCAGGAGCTACCACAGGGGCGGCTGGGGCTACCTCAGGAGTGGCCTTCACAGGGGATGCTAGGTCCTCCCAGCCTTCAAAATCAGCAGGAGGCATAGGTTCTGGTGTGGCAAGAGGTTCAGGTGAGCTGGTACGCGAGTCGTCTGTGAGAGGCATTGTTGCAGGTCTAGGGTTGTCTGGTTCATCTGATCGACGGCCCCGTTGGTGCATGTTTTTCATCAGGTCCCTGATGTCTGCCTGCTTGACTGCCCTGGCCCCTTTTCTCATAGAACTCATTACGGAGGATGTGGAAATCTATTGTTTCACTTCCATTATATTGGCTAGACTGTTCCACAAATTTGACCATACCATCGAAATAGGTAGCAGCTTCCTTCCAGGTTACTTTGCCATCGTCATCTGCCTCTTCCTCTTCCTCAGACGAGTGCTCCTCAACATATTCTGGCTCCACAACACTCCGGATAATTTCTATATCTGTCACCTCTTCCTCGCCCTGCAGGTCACCATCCACATCAACCTACTCCTCAATATCCTCTTCAGTCATCCTCTTGGGGTCGTTGGCCGGCACGGTATCCATCAGGCCTCGGATTTCGTTGATTGCCTCCCTGCGACGCCCAAGAAAGCCTTCGAAATCGTGCTCATCTTCTTCAACCTCTTCAGGGTCATCAACCTGGGCATACAGCTTGTTCCAACATTTCTTGAGGGTTACCTCCGAAACATCCTTCCAGGCTAGGGCAGCATCATATATGGCATCCTTGATGGAAAAACTTGACTGGAAAGTTTTTACTGATGCATCAGAGTTAATCAACTTGCGGGCAAATGAGGACTTGTAGCTCTGCTTAAACTTTTGGCACACACCCTGGTCCATTGGTTGTATCAGACTAGTCACATTAGGGGGCAAGTAGGTGACAAAGATGTTTCCAGACACTAGTTCGTGGGCAGGGGGATGTGCTCTGCAGTTATCCAGGAATAGGACAGCCTTGGTGTCCTCAGAAAGGCCAATCGACTTGAAGTAGGCCTTGACTTCGGGAACAAAGTGCTTAAAGAACCAATCATGGAATACTTGGGCAGTCATCCATGCATTGCTCTGTGCATCATAGATCACTGGCAACTTCCCTCGCATGTTCTTGAAAGCACGGGGATTCTTAGCCTTGCCGATAACAAACAAACGATTGCGACATTTACCGGAAGCATTCCCACTCAGCAGGATTGTGAGACGTTCTTTATTCATCTTGAATCCGGGTGCAGCCTTCTCTCCTCTACCAGCTAATGTCCTTGTTGGCAAACAGCGCCAATATAGCCCTGTCTCGTCGGCGTTAAAGATTTGGTCTGGGGTCAGCTGGTGATCATGAACAATGGTAGCAAAAATGTGTGCAAACCGATCGGCGGCCTCTTTGTCGGCAGAATTCTTTTCTCCGGCGACATCTAGGACCCTAATTCCATGCCTAATTTTAAAGTTTCTCAACCAGCCGTCGGAGAATTTTATATCGTCTTCCATATTCATATCACGCAGGAATTGCTTGGCCTTTTCAATTATCATAAACCCTGAGATAGGCTTGCCCTCAGCCCGCTTGGCCGTAAACCACTTATGCACTGCCTCGTCAAGTTTTTCATGTTTTGGTTTTTTCATTGTCTTTCTCACATCACCCGTGTAACTTGACTTTCCAAAGGCAACAAACTTCGATAAGTTAGCCTTTGCCTTCACTATGTTTGAAACTGTGGAGGCACCGATATTAAAAGTTTCCATAACTTTACGCCGATCACTGCCTTTCTCTACCATCGCTATCACTCGCAATTTATCAGCTATGGACAGAGTTACGTGCTTCCTCTTATGTTTGTTCTTGTCATTCCTCCCTCGTGCACCTGAACTTGCTGTGGGACCCATCACTAAGTCACTATATCACAGGATAAACACGGGATAAACAACGTTTCAGGTAGACCGACAACGGCAGACTGGTTAGCCCGGCCTGGCCACTAGAGGGCCGATATTTGGAAATATCGCGCGCCCGGGAAATTCAAAAATTCGGACTATTGGGTGAATTCGGATTTGGCCTCAAATTGAAAAATTCGGACTATTGGGTGAATTCGGATTTGGCCTCAAATTGAAAAATTCGGACTATTGGGAGATTCGAATTATCGGTCGTCGGATTAACGGAAGTTTACTGTAAATAAAGCGTAGATATGCGTTGTGGCCGCTAGCGTGGAATGAAGGAGGACTGAGCAGTGTTGCCACTTAACTTTATTTAATAGTTCATATTTTTTGTCCAACCAACTTTACTTCTAAACTCAATTAATTAAATCAACAAATACATGTAGCACTCCAAGGACTCGACCTAGGATACTCACACCTAAATTCCGCGCATTTATGCATTATGCTATCAAGACAATTAAAGAATTATGCACAAGCCTACGATTTATTATGCAGTTTCGAATCCTGCATAATAATATGAGCATGTACATACATGCCAACTGTGCTATGGTAGCCTAATGAATGGACAAATGGAAGGAGTAATTAATGAGGCACTTAACTCTAGGGAAGGCCTCGCTATAAATTGCTCCTGAACTAGAATTAATTATTTTTTTTTCACCAACCCACTTTACCTCTAAACTCAATTAATGAAATCAACAAATACATGTGGCACTTCAAGGGCTCGAACCTAGGATACTCACACCGAAATTCTGCGCATTTATGCATTACGCTATCAAGACAGTTACAGAATTATGCACAAGCCTACGATTTATTATGCAGTGTTGAATCCTGCATATTAATCTGAGCATGTACACTCGAGTAAAAAACAATCTTTACACTAACGCTCTAAATATTCTGGAAGTAAGTTGAAATATTGTGATAATTCATATTTTTTCACCAACCAACTTTACTTCTAAACTCAATTAATGAAATCAACAAATACGTGTGGCAGTCCAAGGACTCGAACCTAGGATACTCACACTGAATTCCACGCGTTTATGCATTCCGTTCACATAAGATTATATATGGCTCACTAGTGTAAAAACATTGTTTTTCCTCGAATGTACATACATTCTAACTGTGCTATGGTAGCCTAATGTATAGACGAATGGAAGGAGTGATTAATGGGGTATTAACCGTCGGGAAGGCCTCGCTATAAATTGCTCCTAAACCAGAATTAATTCATATTTTTTCACCAACCAACTTTACTTCTAAACTCAATTAATGATATCAACAAATACATGTGGCACACCAAGGACTCGAACCTAGGATACTCACACCGAAATTCACCGTCACAATATTGCCATTTCATACATATCTAATGTAATAGCATGTCAATAAAGAATATTCCATCATATTTCGTCACTGATTTCGTATTTAGTACCAGATATTGACTATTTTATTGAAGGATGGAATCAAAATTGAAATATTCGCAATTCGCATTCGCATTCACAAATTTTACAACTAAGTATTCGCATTCGCATTCACAAATATGGAAAATTTACATTCGTTCCATCTCTAGTTCAGTGTTAAGCCCCCTCCTCTTTATCATGGACCTGGAGGCACTGTCTAGAGTTTTTAGACCCGGACTCCCGTGGGAACTGTTTTAGCGGACGATTTAGTCCTAATAGCTGACAATGTACATGATGCTGAGGCCACATTCAGTAGATGGAGAGAGGGCATGGCGAGCAAGGCTTTAAGAGTCAATACTTTATTAACAAAACCAAGGTTATGCATTGTAGATTGAGACAAGGCAATGTGGAAAAGAGGGATGAGATGAGATCTGTGCAGCATGTGAGGAGGTGTGTGGAGTGAGGAGAAGAGGGAGGGGAGTGAAAGGTACAGCATGGTGGACAGAAGAGGTAAGAATAGCTATGGAAGAAAAGAAGAAAGCATATAGAGAGTGGTTGGGTAGTAGAGGGAATGAAGATTTCGAGAGACAGAAACGAGCGAGGTACGTGGAGAGTAAGAGGGTGGTGAAGAGAGTAGTGAAGGAAAGTAAGAGAAGAGTAGATGAGGAATTTGGAAGGAATCTGAGTGTAAAACGGAGGGAGAGTAAGAAACTGTTCTGGAAAGAAGTCAAGAAACTTAGGGAAGGTAGCAAGTGAAACAATAAGGGTGTGAAAGATAAGAATGGGAGAATGTTAGCCGAGAAGCAAGAGAGAGTCGAAAGATGGAGGGAGTACTTCAATGAGTTGCTAAATGTAAGGAATGAAGAGCCAGCAAACATAGCTGGATATGGTATGGGAGGGAGAAGAAGAGAAGTAGTGGAGGAGGAGGTGGGGATCAGGAGGTCAGAAGTGTGGGAAGCCATGAAAAGAGTGAAGTTGGGGAAAGCACCAGGAACAGATGGAGTATGTGGAGAAATGTTGAGGTATGGTGGTGAGATAGTGATCGAATGGGTATGGAAAATGTGCAAACTAGCATGGGAGAAGGGGAGTGCACCCGATGACTGGAAGACTGGCATAATAGTCCCCCTATATAAGGGCAAAGGGGAAAGAAGAGTGTGTGGTAACCACCGAGGAATATGTCTTCTAAGCGTAGTAGGGAAGGTATACAGTAGGGTAGGGTAAGATGGGGTAATTTCGCCGAAAATCGCGTATTTTGACAAATAGAAACTGCCACAAATGGATTTTTTTTATTTTGTATCTATACATTCAGCCTTTCTGCTATAGATGCCTAAAAAACGAAAACAATCTATAATGTTCTGGTCATGCTGCCGAATTTTTGAAAAAAGTCACTCTCGCGGCGAAATTACCCCGCCCGGCGGGGTAATTTCGCCGCGACCTATTTTATGCATCATCTAGCTAGTAAACTAGATAACATTATATAAGTAATGGCCAGACAAAACACTAGCGCGCAGGTAAAAGCAATGAAAACATTCACAAACCCAAACTGACACTAAACATGCCAATAGAAAAACGTTGCACGCACAACACACAACTGAACAGGGCGGGCAGAGATGCAGGTGTGTCACACGTGTAGGCCTAGGCGCCACTGTGTCTAGTGCGGGTGTGGAAGTGTCTAGTGCGGGTGTGGAGTTGTGGACATGAAGTGCAGGTGTGGACGTGTCTAGTGCGGTTGTGGACGTATTTATTAGGCCTACGGGTGTGGAAGTATTTAGTGAGGGTGTGGACGTGTCTCGTGTGGGTGCGGCGTGTAGGTTGCTAACTGTACAAAGTACAAGGCAGCAGCTGACGGCTACTACCAACACTGTATCACATGCAAACATACAAACAAACAAACACACATACAAACCACCCACAAACACCCGATCATACCGTCAGATGCGCCGCTAGCCCCGGCTCCAGGCTCCACGAAACTGCAACAAAACCTAAGCCAAACTAGATCTACAACCTAAGCCAAACTAGCTATATAACCCAAGTCAAACTTGCTCTACAACCTAAGCTAAACTGCAGCTGAATCCATGCAATAGTTTCGGAGATATCGGCGTTTGAATGCAAATTATTAGCGCCGCGGCGAAATTACCCCGTCTTACCCTAGTGATTGAGAGAGTGAGAGTGAGAACGGAGAAATGGATAGGCGACGAGCAGGGAGGTTTTAGGAAGGGAAGAGGATGTGTAGATCAGATTTTTACCCTGAATTGTGTTGTGGAGAAATATCTGGAGAAGCAACAAAAGGTGTATGTTGCCTTTATGGACTTGGAGAAGGCCTATGACAAAGTGGATAGAGAAGGTTTGTGGAAAGTACTTAGAATATACGGAGTAGATGGCAAGTTGCTGAAAGTAGTGAAGAGCATGTATGAGGGTGCAAAGGCGGCAGTATGTGTGGAGAGTGAGCAGAGCGAGTTCTTTGACCTGAATGTTGGTTTGAAACAGGGGTGTGTGATGTCCCCGTGGTTGTTCACTGTATATATGGATGGAGTAATGAAAGAAATACTATCAAGAGCAGTGGATGTTGGTGTATCGCTGAAAAGGGAGGGAATTGAGTGGAAGCTACCTATACTGCTGTTTGTGGATGATACAGTTCTGATGAGTGATAATGAATGGGAGTTGCAGGGAAGAAGTAAATGAGTTTGGAAGAGTGTGTGAAAAACAGAATTTGAATGTAAATGCGGGGAAGAGCAAGGTTATGGTCGTCGAAAGAGGTGAAGTCACAGAGTGTGAGGTGAAGCTGAACGGTCAGGCTATGGAGATAGTCAACTCTTTTAAGTATCTGGGCAGTGTGTTGAGTAAAGATGGGACTATGGATGAAGAAGTGCGGGAGAGCGTACAACAGGGGAAGAGGGTTGTAGGAACGCTGAAAGCAGTGACAAGAAATAGGGTGGTCAGTATGGAAGTGAAGAAGTCCTTGCATGACAGTGTGGTAATCCCGACACTGACTTACAGTGGCGTCACCAGGGGTCAAGTTTTTGGGGGGCTGTAGCCCTGGCATAGATAGGTGGGTGGGTGGCGAGCGAAGCGAGCCTGAGCAGTTGGGGGGTCCGGGGAATGTTGAAATTTGAGCAGTTTCTGGGGCCTTTTTGAGGCCTAAAAATGTGTATAAGTAAGAAACATATGACACATAAATATTGATGAGCCTGATACCAGGCATCAGTCAGTAAGTTACAAGGCCAATGGTAATTGTAGGGTATAAAGCCTATGTGCAGAGAATAGTTTTTTCTTCATATACTGTCATACTATAGTCCATTCATTATAGGTAGGCCAGAAATTGTGACCCCTAACCTTTGTAATTCGCTAAATGGCTAGAGCAAATGGGTTGTAAATGTCCATACTTATTGCCTGGCTGACCCTTCCCAAAGGTAGAAATATTAGCTTGATTACTCCAGTCTTTCCTTAGGTATAGAGGTAAGTGGTCTAGATGTTTCGCCTACTTATAATGAATATACTATAGTTTGTAACGATTTCTTAGCATATTAAATTGGATAATTTGAAGAACTTTTATTATTGTACCATTATATAGATTTAATTGGCAAGATTTTTCTTTCATTATTGTGATAGAAAAACAAAACAGTTCACTTAAAACAAAAAAGTCTAATTTATTAACTCCAAATCATAAAGCAATTACTTTAGATAAGCCTATTGATAAAATACAAGATTACAAACAATTGTTATTCTATAAAACTGATATCCTTTCAAAGTTTCATATAGTGACATGGCCTAATGGTATGTGGATATGTGTCTTTTATTTCACAATTTCACTTTTCAATCAATATAAACGTTTTATGATTATGATTAGTTCATTATAACTTGATGGTTTTATGATTATGATTAGTTCATTATAACTGTTGATGGTTTTATGATTATGATTAGTTCATTATAACTTGATGGTTTTATGATTATGATTAATTCATTATAACTGTTGATGGTTTTATGATTATGATTAGTTCATTATAACTTGATGGTTTTATGATTATGATTAGTTCATTATAACTTGATGGTTTTATGATTATGATTAGTTCATTATAACTGTTGATGGTTTTATGATTATGATTAGTTCATTATAACTGTTGATGGTTTTATGATTATGATTAGTTCATTATAACTGTTGATGGTTTTATGATTATGATTAGTTCATTATAACTGTTGATGGTTTTATGATTATGATTAGTTCATTATAACTGTTGATGGTTTTATGATTATGATTAGTTCATTATAACTGTTGATGGTTTTATGATTATGATTAGTTCATTATAACTGTTGATGGTTTTATGATTATGATTAGTTCATTATAACTGTTGATGGTTTTATGATTATGATTAGTTCATTATAACTGTTGATGGTTTTATGATTATGATTAGTTCATTATAACTTGATGGTTTTATGATTATGATTAGTTCATTATAACTGTTGATGGTTTTATGATTAGTTCATTATAACTGTTGATGGTTTATGATTATGATTAGTTCATTATAACTGTTGATGGTTTTATGATTATGATTAGTTCATTATAACTGTTGATGGTTTTATGATTATGATTAGTTCATTATAACTGTTGATGGTTTTATGATTATGATTAGTTCATTATAACTGTTGATGGTTTTATGATTATGATTAGTTCATTATAACTGTTGATGGTTTTATGATTATTAGTTCATTATAACTGTTGATGGTTTATGATTATGATTAGTTCATTATAACTGTTGATGGTTTTATGATTATGATTAGTTCATTATAACTGTTGATGGTTTTATGATTATGATTAGTTCATTATAACTGTTGATGGTTTTATGATTAGTTCATTATAACTGTTGATGGTTTTATGATTATGATTAGTTCATTATAACTGTTGATGGTTTTATGATTATGATTAGTTCATTATAACTGTTGATGGTTTTATGATTATGATTAGTTCATTATAACTTGATGGTTTTATGATTATGATTAGTTCATTATAACTGTTGATGGTTTTATGATTATGATTAGTTCATTATAACTGTTGATGGTTTTATGATTATGATTAGTTCATTATAACTGTTGATGGTTTTGCATTTTACTTAGTTTTATTGCTTTCCACCGTTTACATTTTTTGGTTGTTTCTTTAGTTTTTCCTTTTGATAAAGAGATGACAAATTATTAATTATATACTTGCAATATCAGAGTTCAAGCTATTTCAAATTTTCAATTATCAAACAGAAAAAAAATATAGTAAATGAGATAAATTAACTAAATTGCTTTTCATTCCATGACCAATCACCATGCCCCATGTTAAGTAAGGGACAAACGCCTTTTGGTGGATTCACCTGACCCTGACTGTGACGGTATTGGAAGAGATGCAAATTTGTCAACTACCAAATCAAGATCAAGTGAATTCACCACAGCCTTTTCAATAGAAATTGTACCTAGACTGGTCAGCCGTTCCTGTTCCTTTATTATTTAATTTTTATTTATTTATTTTAATTACTTTTGGCAGTTTGGGGTTTGCATTTTTTGGGGGGCTGAGTCCTTGATTTGGGGGGGCTAAGCCCCCCCCCCCTGGTGACGCCACTGCTGACTTACGGAAGCGAAGCATGGACATTGATTGAGAGACTCAGACCAAAAGTGAGAGCAGTGGAAATGAATTACTTAAGAAGTGCGTGCGGAGTTACATAGAGGGATAGACAGACTAATGAGGAAGTAAGAAGGAGGGGTGGTGTGGAGGTAGATGTGCTGGAAAGTGTGAAAAGGAATAACTTGAGATGGTTCGGCCATATGGAACGTATGGAAAGCGAGAGAATGACTAAGAGGGTGTACGAGAGCGAGGTGGAGGGACAGAGAGGGAGAGGTAGACCGAATGAGAGGTGGAAGGATGGAGTGAGGAAGCATATGAACGAAGGCGGTGCTGGTTGGGGGGAGGGGCGTCGACTGACTGGGAACAGAAGTGCATGGGGGCGGTTCGTTCGTGGTAACCCGTTCGGGGATCACGGCGTCAGGCAATAGATAGATAGATAGAATGTGGAAAAGAGGGGTGCATACCCATGTGCAGTGTATGTATGTATACATACATAACATACATAACATACATACATAAAATGTTAAGACTGAGTGCTCCACACATAAATGCAGTTTCAATCCCTTGTCCTAATGGTGGTGTTCCAGGCAACCCTGTTAAGGGCTGCTTCACTTGTCAAGTTTTTGGATTTGAGATCGGCACGTATAGTCCGATCCCAGGTCTTCCTCGGTCCACCCCTTAGTGCACCTCCCTCCACAATCATACACCTGCATCTTTTCACCCAATTGTGTTCATCCATTCTCTCCACATGTCCATACCATCCCAGCCTACTTGTACGCATCACCTCGCTAATACTCTTTATACCTTAACCTCTCTTTTAGCTCACCATTTGTTATTCTATCCTGCAGCCTGGCCCCACACATTCATCTCACCATTCTCAACTCATTACGTTCCATTCTGTTGATTGTCCTATACTTTAACGGCCCATGTTTCTGAGGCATACGTCGTTGCACTTCTAACACATGAGGCATAGGCTACACCTTTGCCTTCAGGGGGAGAGGCATTCTTTTCATGGTCAGAATTGGCAGCAGTTCTTTGAACTTCCCCCAGCCACATCTAATTCTAGTGACAGTGCCAGCCTCGGCCCCACCACCGGCAGAGATGGTTTCTCCTAGGTAGTAAAACTTGTCTACCAGCTCCAATGACTCATTTCCAAAATTCACAGCCACAGGATCATCATTGAACACAAGCTCGGCCTTGCACACTTCGCACTCAAATTTCTTGATTTCTGACTCATCCTTCGGCAGGGGTCCTTTTATTCTACTACAGCGCTTATTCCCATGGTGCACCCATCATCGACAGATGGTACATCAAATCGAGTTAGCGCCCACACCCTTTCCACACACTGTACTTGGGTATGCACCGCTCTTTTTCACTTTGTGGAAACAATAGTATACCAGTGGTAAACAAAACAACAAGTTTATTATGAAATATAATTCAGTATTTGGTAAGTAGGCTACCTTCTGTTATGTTTATAAGAGATGTTTAGTAATGATAAGTAGATTATCGTATATTGACGATTTTGGTCATTCAGATTCTCGATGCTTCAAATTGAAATGCTTTGAATGTCATAAACAATAACCGTATTATATGTATTTATACCTCTCATTACCTGTCCGGGAATTGGCGAGGTTCTGATGACAGCAGGCCGGTTAAGGGGGTGATTACTGTACAGTCAACCCTCGAATGTGCGGACTAATAGGGGGGGACCCTTGTCCGCACATTGAAAAAGTCCGGACATTGGAAATAGATTTGTGTCCGGTTTACAATGTTCTCTCACTCGGTTTTAAGTGATTTTAGGATGAATTGAAGCCTGTGCCTTTTAATTATTGTGTTAATATTACTGTAATTACTATGTGCTGTACTGTCCCTGAAAACATAATAAGGGTCGTATTTGTCATTAATATGATAAATTTCACATGGAAAAAAAATATATATATACAGTAAACTTCCGTTAATCCGAAGGGCAGCGGACCGGCCCTCGTTCGGATTAGTGGATTTTTCGGATTATCGGACCTTACCCCTATGAACCTGTGGCCTGACAAAAACATTGAGGCATTAGGCCACCCAAATGACACAATGGTGCACACATATCGGCTCATATGTTCATGAAATCACTTCAAAAGTTTACCATTGTCATTGTAGCCTATTACCTACTTCAAAACATTCAATGGTCAAAGGAATCTGCTGATATAAACGTAAACACCATATGTCCGCATCGTCTTCTTCTTCCGTCTACTAGCGAGTTTGTCTTGCTCTTGAAGATCAGATCAGATGTGGTTCGGGAAGTAATGCCTTAACAATGGCACTTCCCTGAGAGGTTCTTGTAATTTTCCTTTTGTGACGTGCTCTGTTATATTATATTGTATTGAAAGCACCCTTGTCTTGTTGTCTTGAAAGCACCCTTGGGACGCTCCGATCACTGAACTATAAATATTAGCGTATCGGAACGTCCAAAGGTGCGTTTTCAAGCTCAAGACTGAATGCGCTTGCAGAAAATGCGGTGCAAGCCAGTAGCGCATCGGAGCGTCCCAAGGATGCGTTCAAGAGCAAAACAAACTCTCTAGCAGACGATGTGGTGTTGACGTTTATATCAGTAGCTTCCTTTGACCATTAATCTGAATGTTTTGAAGTAGGTAATAGGCTACAATGACAATGGTAAACTTTTAAAGTGAATTCATGAACATATGATATGTGTGTGCTCCATTATGTGTCATTTGAGTGGACTAATGCCTCAAAAAGGGGACTTTGGGACTTCTTGAAATTCGGACCATTGGGTGAATTCGGATTTGGCCTCAAATTGAAAAATTCGGACTATTGGGAGATTCGAATCATCGGTCGTCGGATTAACCCTCTCACCACGGAAGGGCTCTTGAACGCCCATAAAAAAGCATATAACAGGTACCCGGATGGTATCTTGAACGCCCAGTGGTTGAAAGCCTGTGAGCTTCGTGTGCGAGGCGTCGGTCCGACGCATGTAAACAACAGCCGGCTGGACCGTCGCCCCGCATCTCCGGCCACAAGAAGGAGAGTGTCGCTTGTTCGTGTGTGCCTGTATGTTGTTGTTAAGTATCGAAAAGTGGTGTAAAGTGGCTGTTTTGGCCATAAGTTATCTCCAATGAAATCATCATCACAGCTCAACCAGTTGACTTAGAGAGCTCTACTTAATGCCATTCTACAGGTAAATAACACAGCTACGCTTGGGGATGCGCGGGAATGCGGGAAGCAGTCTGATTAACGAATATACGGTAGCCTAGCCTAGACGTTTTTCGGCCAAAACACCCGGGTTTCGAGGAATATATATATAATACATAGCCGGGGCTGGAGGGTTAAAGGACTTTTACTGTATATATATATATATATATATATATATATATATATATATATATCTCCCCGCCGCTGTAGGCCTACTCCCTCCCCTCCCTGTCCCGGCCTCAACCCCAACCCCGTTACTGTGATGATGTTGATAAGCCTTGTGCTACACCCTATTTATAATGAAAAACTATTGAACACACTTAAAAGTGTATGTTATTTGGTCTCTATATAATCTGTGAATCATTTCCGATATGATGGAATTAAAGACATTTTTGTTCCACCAACTCATAATCAGCAAAAATGACACAAATGTCAATTAAAAACATGTTACAATATTTCCCCATCATTTTGTGTATATATACCGTGGGGAAAAAAAAAAAAAATCTATCAAACGTAAAGTAAATCTTCCGTCCCTGAAGCTCGCCGCCGCCTCGCACAGCAAGAGGGGTTGAAATATTTTGACTATCTTCTGTATTGTTTATCTATGTGCTGGAAGGATATTATATTTTTCAATTCCATTGCATTAGAAATTATTCAAAGATTACAAAAAGTCCAAATAAGACATAGTTATGTTAATGTATAAGAGAGTTAGGTAGATGCATTAGAGATGGATAGATAGAAAGAGAGAGTTGCAGAGGGGGAGTGAGCGATAAACAAACTATTATGAGACGGACTTAATTGGTTCTGAAAAGACAAAGGAGACTTTTTTATTGACTCTTTTTCATGTTATTATTTGTGTGCTAGAAGGATAATATTGTTTTCAATTCCATCACATTAGAAATGATTTATAGATTACAAAAAGTCCATATAAGACATAGTTATGTTAATGTATAAGGGAGTTAGGTAGATGCATTAGAGAGATAAATAGATAGAGAGAGAGTGGCTAGGGGGGAGCGAGCGATAAAATAGATAAAATAATAATATATATGAGACGGGACTTATGTTTCTGAAAGACAAAGGAGACATTTTTATTTACTCTCGTTTTCATTTTAATATTTGTGTGTTAGACGGGTAATATTGTTTTCAATTCCATCGTATTAGAAATTATTCTTAGATTAACCCGGGAACTGCGGGAAGACTCTTAAGAGTTCCCCCGGCGGACTGCGGGAAGACTCTTAAGAGTAAGGCTATTAAAAAATCCATTTAAAACACCCCATTTTTTTTTTTTTTTTTTCATTGCCCCTGGGCCATGACAAATATCACTCCTCCACCTCCCCTCCTTCCCCAATTTCCTCACCTCCTTCAGTTATCACCTATTTTCCCTGTTATTCCCTTATTCTGTGGTCAATTTTCGTGCTAACATTAGCGAGTTGCAAGCAGGGCATTGTCATCACTGTTACCAAGCGAGTGGAAGAGAGAGAGAGAGTATCGATCGACAGTCTCTCTCCAGACTTGGGAAAGAGTGGTGGGGAGGGAGGTTGCCTCAGCCATACATTATGTAACTCCCGGCCTGTATCGCCGATTTTGACCATCCAAACGCTGTTTCCACTTGTTTTATTGTTGTAACAGGTTAATACCTTTATAATCAACCTATAATAGGCGCATATGGATAAATATTAATGCTATTTATGGTAAAATAACGATGTTAGTGATGGGAACAGCTCAAATACGTCAGCACAGGAGTGTGGTGTCTCATACCCCCCATGCGCACTTCTTAGGTTAAAAAAAGACCAAATAAGACATAGTTATGTTAATGTATAAGGGAGTTAGGTAGATACATTAGAGAGAGAGATAGATAGATAGAAAGAGAGTTGCAGAGGGGGAAGTGAGCGATAGACAAACACGAACTATTAAAATACCTACCGGACAACTTTTAAATTAACGGTCTTTTGCCCAATTTGTCCAGACTTTTGGGGACTTGTCCGCATCGGCTGTTGGGTCCGCACAAACCGAAGTCCGGTCAACTGGAGTCCGCCCATGCGAGGGTCGACTTTTTGTTTCATTCAATTGATTTCTAAAGTATCCAATACAATCATTGTGTATTTATTAGTGGCCCCTCCATCATTGACGATATGCCTATTAATATAATAGCCTCCTTTCAAGCGCCCGCGGATCGCCAGTTTGAAACTCCCGCCGCGGGGGAAACGGAGTACTACATCATAAGTGTAACACTACTCTTATGGAATCGTCTTATGATTGGGGCACACACTACGAAAAAAAATTGTAAAAAATAAAAGAGAAAAATTAAACTCAAAGCTTGTTTTGCTATAGCTTTCCATCTCGTGGATTTCTTGAGCGTGGATTCTCGCCCAGACCGTCGCAACAGAGACGCCATGCGCGCCTGTGCTCTGCCACATTCTTCGTTCGCTCGCTTCCAGTGAGTCCTTGCTCATTTGTATTTATCTTAGATGTATTGAACAGGTTTAGACTAGCTAGCACAGGCTGCCTGATTGGCATGCCTGCAGGGAAGTGTTAAAATAGGGTACTATTGTGCAGGCGCCTTCAGTTCTCCAGGATCCGCGCCTCGTGTGTTTTTTGTTTATGTATTATGCGCCTTAGAAATTGCTTTTAGCTATTAGTTAGGAGGCTCATATATCCGCAAGATTAAGCTTCTGACCATCTATAAGAGGCAGTTGCTATTTTCATTATTATAGCAGACGCCCTGGTCTAAGAGTTGTCGCACGTGGTGTGGAACTTTCCAGGGTCCGAGCCTGCTTTTCCCCTCTCGCGGGGACCCCCGCCAGATGTCTCAGCTATATCTTCAGGAGGTAAGGTAAAACTACAAGGAGTATGATTACTACAAGCCTCGTGGCCAGCCTCATTAGGGGTCTCCATAGGATCTAGGGGTGTCGTATATATAATTATCATTATACAGTCGACCCTCGCAAATCCGGACTTCACCAATCCGGACTTTCAACAATCCGGACACAATCCGGAGTCCGGTCCGATCGTCCGGTAGTGCGTACCGTAACGCATACTTGTCCGAATACTTAAAATTTTGTCCGGTAGGTGGCTCTCGCGACGGGTGACGCCACCCGTTCCAACCTAGTCATTCAAGCTTGTTTACAACCCGCCGTGCGACTACCTGGTTATTAAGGTGTTATTATCGACTTTCATTGCCAGCCACCATGCCCCCCAAGCCTCAAAAGACTGTCAAGCGGGTAAAGGTTACTCTGAGTGTAGAACAAAAGCTAGAACTGATAAGGAAGCTTGAGAATGGTCGTACAGTGCTCCAGGTTTGTGAGGAGTATGGGTGCAAGAAGCAAACCGTCTCAGATATACGGACCTCGGATTCTGATTAACCCCCTTCAATCAACCCCTGTACATAGTGTAAATAGAAGATTTAGGATAAGGTGAGTACTGTACAGTACTGTATATTACGTAACTTTTATTTACTGCTAGGCTATTAATATTAATAATGTGTGTGCGTATGTGTATGCGTGTGTGGCCCCCCGTACACTATTTTCTGAATCCGGACTTTTCCTGAATTCGGACAAGGCCCAGTCTCTTTTAGTCCGAATTTGCGAGGGTCGACTGTACTGTTATAGCCCTAAGATATTTCACTCGTTTATATGTGTATGTATGTTTAACATGAAAACAGGGAGTCAGGAGACGTCCTGATTTGGTGGTGGGGTGTTTTGGGGGGGTCTGACTTTCACAAATAAGTCGACCCTTCCAAAGTATTGGTTCTTTGCGATCTTTTCGTACTGACGCCTACCCTCGCCTTGCAGGCGAAAGGACCGAACCAAAATATCCCGGCGTGGTGTGCTATGCCACGAATCTTCCGGCGGAAATGCAAAATTCCTAAGTTAGCAATCTCGGCCCGCCGAGCGAACTCGCCCAAACCGATAGCCTAGCACGACATGACTTTCCTCGCCCGGCGCAACAGTCTAGTGGGGCTATTTCTATCTAGACCATAGTCAATAGATAGAATTTACGGGTTATTTGGGCCAGTGACATTTTATCACAGGTAAGCAGTTCAATAGGAAACAATGGTTTCCCCAGAGCAAGTCCAGCGGAAGGTTAGAGTAGCAGTGAGCTATAACTAATTTTCCGGCGGACTTGAAGGATAGGATGTATTACACCTCTCAGTTTATCGTTATGAGCATTGATTCCTGGAAATTTTCTATTTCCAGAATCCATCACTCAGGTAGCAGCACAGGCAGCAGGAGAGGGAGCCGATCACGTTGGGGGGGGGGGGGGGGGGGGGGGGGGGCTTGCTCCATCATGCCTCTGTTTACTTTGCGCTACTAACAAATGTCCTCTTCTCCCGGTTTTTGCTCATAAACATTGCATCAGATGTGTAAAATGCCTCGACAGATCTAGAGGCCTTTGGATATCTAAGAAATGCACAGTTTGCTCAGAACTCCGGTCAAATGTGTTTGAGAAGAGGGACCAGTCATGCCTTGTAGCCCTTCAGGAGATTAAGACTACGTTTAATTTGTATGCAAAAGATGTGGTCCATAATGCATTAATTTGTGATGATGAAACACTGTGGGACCATCTAGTGATTTAATCTGCAGTGTTAGAAGCAACGCCCGCTAGGTCGACTCCCAAATCGATAGCTAAGACTAAAGTTTTGTCTAAGGTAGTCTGGGATCCGAGACCTCAAAATTTGATTTTGAAGTGACACCCCTGCTATAAAATGTTTGACCCCTAGATCATGTCTGTGGGAGTGTTAGCCACCAGAAAAGTGACTTTAGCAAGGTAGTTTGGATTCCGCGAATTCTGTAGGGACGTTTTTTAACATGGGGCGTCAACTGTAAAAACCCAGAAATTTAGGGGTAGGGGAAATTCAATTGACCATATATCCCATAATACAGGGGTGAGGGCAACAAATTACCACTCATTCTTGTTGTTATAAAGTTGGCTTTTATATGAAACATGATTCAACGGGATTGGACCATCCATGAGGTCAGCAGGGGTCAAAAGGTCACAGAAAGTGGGTTAAGCTGAAAATTTAGCTCCTTTATTAAATAATTCACATTTTTCCTACTTCAAGCTCAATATATCCAAACTTTTACACCCAAAATATGTTGTTTGTACCCCTCTGATGTTTTTGGGAAAGGAATGCCCCGACTGAACTTAACTTACTGGCATGTATGTCACTTTAGATTTGCATAAATTAAAAAAAAATCACCAAAATCGGGCATTCACACTACCTATTTGCACTGTACTCTTAAACATGTTTTAAAACGACAAGTCATGCCACATACTGTCTGGAAAAGTGTCATTAGCTCTATTTACTCATCATCATCACTGTCATCAGTAAGAAGCTGTCCACATTTTTCTCTGTCGCCATTGCAGGCACATGCAATGATGCATGGTACTCCAGCTTTCGCATGAGGGCAATTTTTCAGGCAGTTCGGTTTCTTCTTGCATTTGCAGTACTTCAACTTCACAGCAGAAGGCTTTGATGGCTTGCTCTTCATGACTGGAATTAACCTGTCACCATCCACACTCCTGCCATACTCTTCAGGTGGAAGAAGCACTGGATTGCTGAGTGAAGCTTGCTTGTATAAGCTGATCTGACAAAGGCTCCTGAGAACGTGGAAGTGAAAAGCATCTTCTGTTGGAGGAAGGGAGCGCAGATCTAGTTTGCTAGATGCAAACAAGTGGGCGCGGAGCTTATCCAGGGATGAATACCCTGGCTTGCCGTAGAGATCACAAAAGAAGCTTCGTGCTTCAGTTATCACCTGATCATGTGCAGAAGGTCCGGATTCATGTCGGATGAAATTGGACAACACTGGCTGTTTGTCAACATGCTGGAGTGCGACTTTCACTGTTCTCTTCTTACCCCGTTTGAAAGGATAGCTCATCGAATCACAACCTGACAGAATGTATGATATGAGCAGTGTGTCTGTGAGTGCCAACACGTCCTTTCCAACCGCTTTGGCCAACTCATTCACCAAGTCATGGATGGGGAGGAACAGATCATCCCTTTCCACCCATAACTCAACAACGTTTGGCAACCGAGGGAAATGATACGTTGACAAGACGATGATATCTGTATCTGTAGCCTGAATGACAACTACGCTGTTGTCATCACAGCTAGCGATGAGCAAAGATTCTGGTGTCCGCCTCCTTGTGGTTAGGGCAGTACAGCTCATCAACATTGGTATGTTCCGTCTGCGTCACACGAGTTGCCTGGGCGTTGACCCCAAGGACCAGGCAGAAGCCATCAGGCCAGGATGACTCCTGGGACCAACGTGAAGCAAGATACGACAGCAGATTGGTCTTGTTACAAGGGTTTGACAGGAATGTCTTCCAATCAGGGATTTTCATGCTATCCGCTGGAACATATTCTGGCAAGTTGGTATTTGACTCCCGTCTCTGGCGGGATCATATTGATCGCCCACGAAATGCACTTCAGTGCAATGTCTGCGTTTCATGTTCAAGAGTTTGTTCCTGTACCTTTCCTGAAGTTGGCCAAATGTACTCGAACCAAGTGTGTTGAACCGCTGGATGAATGCCATAGCATCGACTACATAAACTGCATCAGATGCAGAAGGAGGCAACTCTTTTAACGGTTCCCATGAGTCGGCAACCTCTGCCTGTAGAGTGGATAGATAGTTGGATTTGCAACCTTTCCGCATGGAAAATCCATTCTTCTCTGGCTCAAACAACGAGGGAGGGTACTCAAGCCATTCGTAACTAAATGCCTCAGTCCGTGCCTCATCACTCAGGTCCTGTGCGAAACAAAGTGCCCTTGTCACCGCACTCTCCTCTCTGATGACTTCTTTCACAGTGTCCATCTCTTTCTTACTTTTCTTCAGATGTGTGGCGAATGTTTCTATGTTCGGTTGGACAATCTTGTCTGCATTCGTCGTCGTGGCAGCATCCATTGCCTCCAAGCCTAGATGTTTGGCATCTACCAGGGTAGTTGCTGCAAGAATCTGACCTGTGGATATGTTTATTAGTTTATCTGTCGCAAGTGAAGGATCGAATGGGTTTTGCATCTTCTCTTCCACGGTCCGTTTGATCTGCAACACGGCTTCCATGTCGTCTTTCCTCAGCTTCTCGTGGTTGTCAGATTGCGGCGAGGCCATGTGTGCCATCTGTTTTACACTTTCAGAGACAGAGGTCATGAACGGTAGAGCCTTGATGTACTTTTCTCGTGCTGATTCAGACTGTGTTATACCCTTAAAGAGGCTTGTTTTGCCTTCCCTATTGTAGGTCTGTTCAAGGGAAAGGTCTGTCCACACACCATTGAAGTCTCCTGCAGTCTGGTGAACTGTGAATTTGCCAGCTGCAAACTCCTCGTGCACTTCTGGTACTGTTTTTGGAAGCTTTTGCATCTCACTGAGGTAGATCGGAAGGCAGGACATGTACTTACTATGGCCGGAAGCAATGGTATAGGGTAGCATATTCTGTACCTCTTGTAAGTGCTGTTGCCACAGCCCAGCTCTCTCAGCATGGATGTAATGCCTTAGGATAAGCACCATGTCTATGTACATGCTCCAAAGATGGGCTGTCACTCCTAATCCCTTCTCAAAATCTCCCCAGAGCGACTCAAGTGACTCTAGGCATTTCATGACTTCCTCCATGAGTGCAGCAAATTCGTCCTTCTCTTTCCTGTCAAAGGCATTTCTAAGACTTTCAAGCAGAGATGAAAGCAAAGAAAGTGTCTCCTCATTCTTCTCGGACAACAGCCATTTCTTAAATGCCTCCCACTTCAGCATGAAGAATGCCTCACTCAACCGTGAATGATAACGGACCATCTTATAATAATCTTTTCCTGCCATGACTTTATTGGCTGTATAGTTGGTAAAGGATGAAAGTATACAGTTTTTCGTCTGCTATAGCCACACATGGTTTGTCATGTTGGCAGCCATGACAGCCTTTCCACTAGCCCAAACCATCCCAACATACATGGGGTTTTCATTGGCAGATATAACTTTCTGGTGACGCCCATTAGGAGGAGAGTTGTTTAGCAGTTGTGAAGAACTGTAACATAAACTTACAGCTTTGTTCAGTAACGGAGATGCACTACTACTATTATATATAATATTACTATCATTATTATAATAATTTCGGTTATTATTAAATATTTCTAGGTTTATATTATATAAAATATTAGCAATATAAATGCATTATTATTATTATTATTATTATTATTATTATTATTATTATGCTTAATGGTGTATTATGAATATTTTCTGTTAATGTTATGATAATTATTATTGTTGTTAAGGTAATTAATAATATATTAATCGTAGGATATAACTTATCAATATTTATAATGTATATTTATTACTATTATTAATTATTTAGAAATATGCTATTCTTCTTCTTGACCAGTTACTTTAAATATTCAGTAGAAAAAATTCCTTGACTAGAAGACAGTTACTAAGGTTAGGGACTAACCTTTGGTGTGCAAGCAATAAATCGGATTCGTAAATTATATAAGAGTTATTTGGTTCGTTCTGATAGACTGTCACTTACGAAATATAGCTTAAAATATATGTTACGTAGGTAAGAAATACAAATACAATTGTTTTTTGTTCATTATATATTATATATTCAATATCTGTCCCATCCCCCGATCCTGTTTATCACTGCCTGAAGCCTATCGGGCATGGACAGAGCATGGTTCCGAGCGGTCTCAGGTCGATTTCTGAACATCTCCCACTGGCGCTGTGTGTGGAGCCACAACTGTTCCCCGTTCCTTTCTTCTTCCGGCTCCCAGCTGTTGACTACGTTGGCCCACATGTTTTCTGTCCATATAATATTTATGTGTTAGAATATAACTCAAGGAAAATACATGAATATATGATGATTTATTTAGTTTTCTTCCACTCTAATGGTTTGATATGAAAACTGCAAGATCATCTACAGGTGGCGTTACGCTGAATACGTATCCCCACCCATCTGAGCTACTACTATCTAACCTGCCAGACCTTGTAGTAGGGTCAATATAGTCTACCTCAAAACAAAAATTATGGTAGTTTCTTGTTCTTTCGGACATACTGAACAACATAATAACAAGTTCGGAAATTGTTTGCAACCCACTGTAAGGAGCCTTAGTCAAATTCCGTAGTTTGCCATCAAAACAGTCAGATGGATGCTTAAATTACCCACGCTTGTCTGGTAATTACCGTATTTGACTTCAGCCTGAATAACAATGTCTGATGGACACTTTTAGTCATTCTCTTTCGAACTTTCATCCTCATCTGAAGATACAATATCCTTGTTATCCCCACTTCTTTGTCTATTATCATTAATCCTTATTTCGAATGAACCCATTACGTCCATTCATAAAACTTTACAACATGCCCACAATCGACTCACAACCATAATCATTCCCATATCCGTATTTACCATAGTAACACCCTGAGCTATATTGCATTATATGTTTGCAGTGGCAGAAACTATATGTATCACATAAAGAAGCTGGTTAATTAAACTACCGAATTAACCCCTTACACCCATCCAAAGAATTTAACATGCCCACAACCAAATCACAATAACAAAAATGCACATTTTCATTATTTGCCATAGTCACACTCCGAGCTGTATTTTCGATATTTGTCAGGTGAATTACATGAAATATATCATATAAAGGAACTGATTTATTAAGCTATCAAATTGACCCATTATATCTATTCAAAAAACCTCATAACTTCACAACCGACTTACAATCACAATAAATTCCTATTTCCCAATTTACCACAGTCACGCTCTTAGCTATATTGTCTATAGTTTTCAAGTGGCACAAATTAAATATAATTCATTAAGGTGATTTAGTGGGCTTTCGAATAAATCCATTACACCCTACAACACTTCATAACATGCCGACAAAATATTAACCAGAGTCAGACACTGCGTGCCGCATGGGTGCCGCAGGCCGTAAGGCGGTTGGTAGAGCACTCGCCTACCAATCCTAGGGACGTAGGTTCGAGTCCCCCAGCCGGCCAAAAACGTTACTGGTGGATGTCAGTGCTGTGGTGGACAGCGCAGTCTAGGAATCTGTGGCAACTGTTCACTTAAGTCCCTACCTCCCTGTAGGGCACCCACCCTAGCCTATCTTTTGAGCTGGGAGTGTAAGGTGGTAAAAACTGCATCACTGCATCAGACTCTAAGCTATAATTTCAACACAACAATAATGTAGCGTCACAAACGAAAACAAAATGGGCAAGAGGCTGATTTATTCACCTATCGAATGAACCCAATGCATCTATCCAAAGAACTTCACAACATGCTTAAAACCGTCTCACAACCAAAATACTTCACATATCCTCATTTGCTATAGTCACACTCTAGAGCTATATTGTCTGTATGGATGGAGTAGCACACATAAAATATATCTTGTTAAGAAACTGATTATTTAAGCTATCGAGTAAATCCATTAAATACATTCACAAACAATTTACAACATGCCCTCAGCTAACTCACAAGCATATCAATCCCCTATTTTAGGAACACAAACGACCAGTACGATAAATGACCATAAAACGATTGACCTGCCTATGCAAAAACGTCATAATGCAAGTAATGACGTCATGATGCAGTGAATCAAATCATGATATGATTTGAAGGTATCTTCAAATCATATCATGAATGTCAACTGCAAAACATCTATTGTAAAAGGTTTTAAAGTTAATGTGGTTATTGTTTAATTTTACAAATTGTTTGCAACAGTTTGTTTCAAAATATATGTATACATATTGGTATTTTTGGTCAATTGGTGCCCATTTATTTCTGACGCCATATATAAACCCTTTCTGATGGTCCAATTTTGCCAGCTGTTGATGTATTGTTTTGTTTCAAACAATTAAGAAAATTGCCACAAAGCGTTTACTTGCATTTTTTTGTTTACGTTAGTCAGCATTTTGATCTTACAATTAGGCCTATTGCTCTTGCCAGGAAGCTCTTCACCCTGCTAAATGTATTCTCATTGTCATTTGATGTTCTAGGCTACGAATGAAACGTAATTTAATGTTTAATGTATCGCTGGGGAAACAATTCCCCGACTGAACAACTCGACTAGCCACAGCTGGCCGCTTGATTGAGGGAAACGTGCTAGTCTGACGCCGCCTTTAGACACCCTTTGTTAAACTTGAGTATATTACCTATGGGGTTACAGTCCATGGATTTCGAGGGGAGTTCCAGCAAGCGAAATCGGTCATTGTTGGCGAACCATTCTCGTACTCTACGTGCTGTGTGTATCGGGCACCGATCCTACAAAAAATTAAAAATAACATGGTTATCGATCTAATTTTAGGATCAGAGAGATGTAGTGAACAATGCATCAATCCAAATAAGGATATCCCAATTTTTGGTCCCAAAATTTGTGTGTTGAAATTTAGACATTGTCCATGTTTCACCTCCAGATACACTTATGGTGAGCATCTTGTTTACAGAGTTTTGGTGAAAATATTGTTGGCATATCACAGCCATTTTTACGAATTACCTGTAAAATGTAGATTGGACCAGAGGGGAAATTATAGGCCCGATTCGCAAGGGAAGCTGGCAGATCCTCGCTGAGGATTTGCAAGTAGCGATCTTGAGTGAAGCGGCCCTGGATCCTCACCAGATCTCCAACACCATGAGCGGACATATACCCCCACACATTGCATGTGGTGTGGCCAGATCGTTTGAGTTCATAAATATGATCCCGGTCGTATCTGCAAGCATAACAATAGATTATCCCCTTAAATATTACCGGTATGAGGAAATTAACAGTTTACTCCGACTATCATTATCACTTTGTTCAGTTATGGAAGGCTATCAAGTAAACTAAGGGGTAAACACCATCTCGAACATTGTTCATCACTACCACGATTCCTTACTAAGCTGATACATATTGTCTACTGATAGGCAAACTATAATGGTGAAACTGATCATAAAAAGGTTTAAGGGGTTATCCAACGTCTATGCGATTATTTATCGCAAATTATATCGAGTTGCCACAATTAAATATCTTGTTCCATCTTTGCGCCAGATATGTAGTTTTCCATGTGTGGTGCTAGAAAAAGTCTTTTCATCGGTGAAGATAACCCTTTTCCAAAAGAGAGGGTCTTCTTCACTAATGACTTTGTACTGGTGGGCAAACGTTAGCCTCGCCTCTCGGTGCTGATCAGTCAATGCCTCTGTTAAGTGAAAGTCATGACATCAATAAAGTTAAACATTGAATAAAGAATGTTGGTTATATACAACATGTAGTTTTCGGTTTTCGTTACGAAAAAGCAAATCTTGCCTTTAACAGCTGGGACGCGGTGTTTAATGTTTGCCCCTCCGAGGCGTTTCCGCACAGTCTCAGCTGAACATGTAAGCCCGAGGCTAGCACGTATTTTCACGGCTTTGGTGAAAGGAGCTCGCTCCACCTCGGCCACAATTGCCTGATCATCCTCGGCAGTAGTCACCTTCGGAGGACGCCCTTTAGCTAAAAAATCAAAACAAATGTTATGTCATATAGCATAAATTAAATCGAAAAAATATATAGTGTGTGTTAGTGAATAATGTTAAAGTATACAAATTATCTAAATGACACGGGAAAACAATATAGTGTTTATATATATATATATATAATTAAGTTTTTATAACCAACATTCGAACCACGTTCAATCAGAACTAATTCATGTTAATTTTAGTCCACGCCATGGCCGAGCAAAATAAAGCATGAAAAGTCTTTCCGATTGACCGTGTCTCGATTGGTTGATGAACAAATTTATGTAAAGTAGGTTTCTTACGTAGGTCGGCCAAGTTTCCTGTATCCTCGTCACACTCTATCCATTTATAGACAGTTTTTCTGGTGACCTGCTTCCATTTTTTACAACAGACATAAACTCGTGAAGAACACCATTAGAGTATAACTGAACAACAATGGGTTATTCGGTGATTCATTATTTCGTCCAGTAATTCAATACCTTAGACCAATTTGCAGTATATATATATATATATATATATATATATATATATATATATATATATAGTTAAGTTACATTATGTATTTTATATTATATTGATACATTAATTAATATACGGAGTGCTTCGAAAAAGCGTTTCCATAAATATCAAAAGTTAGAGAATTATTCATAAACCTTCAGGGTGACTAAATACTGTTATGGAGATAGCAAAACAAAGCTGGGGGCATACGGTGGAACAGCGCGTAGCCGTGGCACTCACCTCCGTTGCATTGCCCTTTGGATCACATATAATCCAGTCTTGGGGATGAAAGTGAAATATCAATATTTACCTACTTATTAATTAACAAGTATTATTAGATTCCTCTTTCTACTCATTATTTATTATGAATGTTATAATGTTAAGTGTATATCGTAATATCTTTTATAGCCACTCCATATTCGTCTACTTTAGATACACAAAAATCTAATTCCTAAACGTGGACGTAAGGAAGCCTGTGTGTTCAATAGGGTAATGACCCAGCAATTTTACTCATCTTGCGAGCGCCATTGCTTTATTAGTCAGTCCTCGAAGCATAATGAGGCTTTACTTGTGATTTTTATTTATTTATCTATCTATCTATCTATCTATTGCCTGACGCCGTGATCCCCGAAGGGGTGGCCACGAACGAACCGCCCCCATGCACCTCTGTCCCCAGTCAGTCGACGCCCCTCCCCCCAACCAGCACCACCTTCGTTCATGTACTTCCTCACTCCATCCTTCCACCTCATATTCGGTCTACCTCTCCCCCTCTGTCCCTCCACCTCGCTCTCATACACCCTCTTAGTCATTCTCTCGCTTTCCATACGTTCCATATGGCCGAACCATCTCAAGTTGTTCCTTTTCACACTTTCCAGCACATCTACCTCCACACCACACCTCCTTCTTACTTCCTCATTAGTCTGTCTATCCCTCCATGTAACTCCGCACGCACTCCTTAAGTAATTCATTTCCACTGCTCTCACTCTTGGTCTGAGTCTCTCAACCAACGTCCCTGCTTCGCTTCCGTAAGTCAGTGTCGGGATTACCACACTGTCATGCAAGGACTTCTTCACTTCCATACTGACCACCCTATTTATTTATTTATTATTATTATTTTGATTTTTATCAGCAGAACACCTGCAAACCAACTGCAACATTGATATCACCATACCCTACATTATTAGCCACATATTACCACGTGTGAAAATGGACCTGTATTCCACTGAAATATCGTATATAGGTAGACGTTTTGATTTTCGTTTTCACTCTCGCATTTCTTGTATATCTATCAATAACATTAAGTGTTTAATATCTCCGAAGTGATATTCACGTCAAAGATTATAGAGCAATATATTCATATTTCCGTCTGACAACTAAGTCCAAGAACACGTTTTTAAACACTGTGTATAAGGTGGGCGGGCTCTGAGATATGGCTACCAGGGCTGCCAACATGACAAACTATGTGTGGCTATAGCAGACGACAAACTGTATACTTTCATCCTTGACCAACTGTACCTCGACCACAGATATCACTAGAAACCAGAATGCCTGGGCAATATGGAATCCTCCAAGTCGGACAATAACATCTTTGTACATTTCCGGTTCTTTCCTAACCAACCCCTTTATTATGTCATATATCACCTGGTCACAAGTCACCACCGTCTTAGGCTGACCCATCTTAAGACTCAAGGAGATGAAGTAGTCCAATGAGGTCTGGACTACATCTGCATTGGTTGGGTTTTGTGGATGCAATGGTCCATAACCAATCTTTGTTTTCTCTGTATGTTGCCCGGAACTGTATTCAAAGAAGCTGCTCCGTGTCAGGCTACCAGTGTCCTTGTCGTTTTCACCCGTCATCAACTGGGTTGGACACATCCTCAGTAGGAACCAAACGATGTTCTTGTCAGCTAGAAAGCAGGCTTCCCCCTTGTCATAATGAGGAAGTTCAATATCACGTAATGACCTAGCCTGTCTTCTGTCCTGCAGTGTCAGTTTACTACTTACTGGAACGAATTTGTCTGGTTCACTGATAGTCAGTTTCCTGGTTTTCTTAAGGGGCACTGCCCCCGCTACCTCGCCACTTCCTTCTCCCTCAAATGTGTACTGATAAATTATATTTGTTGTAGCATCAAGACTACCACCATCTTCTGTCTCTGAATGGAAGTTTAAGTTATCCAATGTGTACTGGGTAAAGTGTCCTGGTGTGATGTTTCTTGGAATGAACAACCCTTCCCTTTCTTCTCGTTCAGAAACATCATTGGCGGCTGTTGTGATGTGTCGCTGAGCAGTGGGATAACTGATGCAGTGTCCAAATTTGTTAATCATTATCACAAGGTTTTTACTACGTGTTTCCTTCAGAATATGTAGGGCAACACCGATGTGTTTGGGAAGTGGCTGCCTGCTAAGACATCCTACAATGTCCTATGCCAAATTCAGTACCTTCTCTTCATCATCTTTGGTAAGCTGGACTTTGCCATCTTCACCGAGACACTCATCTCCCTCTGTTAGTAACCACGCCAAGTGATTGTACAAGTCGACCGGTACTTGACTAGAGGCACCTTCATATGATATTTCAATTTCATCACTGACCGGGGTTGCACACCCTACCTTTCCGGATGTGTTCAATTCAGCCCTCAAGTGTTTTGCCACGTGGTATTTTTTTTTTTTTTTTTTTTTTTTTTTTTTTTTTTTTTTCTATATTCCAACTTACTTCCTCTAGGGCATAGGCTGAGAGCCTTAACATTCACCGCTTTACAATGAACAGTGAAGCCCGTGAGGTCTTGTTCCAGTCTAGGGAGTGAGACATGTGAAGCACGTAGAGTACAACGAGCACCTGCCATCTTGCCTTCACATGAGGCACGGTGCTCACTCATGGCCCGAAACGACCCCATCTCTGAAGCCATCTCGTTCCCGTGCTTCACTGTCTCACCCCCTACACTCGGACTCTCACACTTACACACACACAACGCCACCTGTTGAGCAGATAACTCATGAACTGTTTGACACGTTTGGGAGCAGTATCTCCTCTTCCTCGTCATCTGGAAGAAGCTCACACTCATCTAATTCAGTCTGCAGAGAGACTACTTCATCACAGAGCTCTTTGACGGTCAAAGAAGATGCACATATTAAAGTATCTCTACCCTTCAATGTGATGACCTGAATGTCAGACTCAAAGTGCTTCAACAATCGCTTTTTCAACCTATCAGTTCTGTAGGGTTTCTTACTGACTACACCCTGTTGTGAGAGAAGTTCCGTAAATCTATTGGTCAGCTGGCCAAGGTGGTAGACATGCATGTTAATAAGAAGTCCAGGTGAAATTTCTGAAACAAGCATTTGGAAGACTGTCATATTCAGTGACACCTTTACTGTCACATGTCTGTTCCGAAGCTTTACATCGTCTGTTCATGAAATTGTTCATACACCTCAAGTGATAGCGGAAATCGTTAGCTATGAGGTCAAGACAATAATCACCATGGCCCTCAATTTTCAAAAGGACTGCCTCATCTCTCAACTCCTTTGCCTTATTATGGATTGACTTCTGCCTGTCAACTGTACTGACTAAAGTTAATGTCCTATTGCCTTTGGAATCGCATTCCCTTTCACACAGGAAACACACTGCCTTAACACCTTAAGAGCGGCCTATGCGGTTTATTTATATGTACCGCCCAGCGGGGTGTTTTTAGCCAAAATAGGGCTGTTTACGTGATCATTTTCATGCCTAAATAACACCCAGAACGTAAAACAAGTATCTATCCCTGAAAGGGCATAAACAGAGCTTTCGAATGACACCATAACGATCCTTTTATGATGGCTAGTTTTCTTGCAATAACCGTGCAACGCGAGTGCAAAAAGCATGTAATTAGGCACTTTCCCCATACAATTCCGTATATAGCGAGTGAGAGAGGGAGGAGGGAGGTGGGATTCGTGTCAGTAGGTTCGCCGCGGTGGTCTGGAGCAGTCATACGCTCGCTACTCTCCTGCCACCACTTGTCTCTCTCTCTCAGCAACATTACGTGCTGAAATTGCCACTCGACCTATGTCGAGCGCCGCCACATAGTCCAGCTTTATTTAACTCGACTTATGTTGCTCGCCGACAGTTAGGGGTTAAAGTCCATTAAACTCCTCCTGCCCTTCCGTTCACCTGATGTTTCTCCTTGCTCGGCTTTAAACCATTTGGCGGATACTAGATTGTCCAAAGTCCGTTTGAGGGTGTAACTACTGCGGCATTTTTCGTGACACATTGGTCCTTTTGAAAGGAATTGGTCCTGATTCTGCAGATCGTCCCACACTCTGCTGTAAACGTCATCCTTCCTTATTTCCACTGCGTTCTTGAATGTTGTGAACCCTCTCTTCGTCAGGTTATACAGAGGTCCCTGATCATCTGTTGTAGTTTGGCAGACGATACATTTCGAATAGTCACTTTCACTAGTAGAGAGTTGGCGTTTGTTTCCTTTGCCTGCTATCACAGCCACCGGTTCCATCTTTATACGCCAGGGGTCAGCACCTGTAGGAAATAAAAAGCCACTTTAAGACTTCATACAATCCACAAATGGAATAAAATTATTAATGTAGCTACCCTTAATATTTCTACAGTCCCAGAGAAAACGCAACCACCCTCCCTAGCACCACACAAAAGATGAAAAGCATCAACCACTACAGTAAACCATCACTATTACGATCAATATAGGGGAGGGATAGCAAGCCTACATAATATAGCTGAAGGAGCCATCCAATACCCTACAATCATAGACAAACTAGCGAGCGAAGCGAGTCTAAAAGATTGTCATACTAATGTGTAGGCTCACTACTGCTTGCCAATATAGATCGTTTAATTCAAGGTTAATTCAAATGTGACATTCCTTTCCCAAAAACATTAGAGGGATGCAAAGAACATATTTTAGGTGCGAAAATCTGGATATATCAAAGGAATTTTTATATTTTCCTTAAAGTAGGAAAAATTTGAATTATTTGATAAAGGAGCTAAATTTTCAGCTTAACCCACTTCCGTGACCTTTTGACCTCTGCTGACCTCATGGATGGTCCAATCACATTGAATCATGTTTCATATAAAAGCCAAATTTATAACAAAAAGAATGAGTGGTAATTTGTTGCACTCACCCCTGTATTATGGGATATATGGTCAATTGAATTTCCCCTACCCCTAAATTTCTTGGTTTTTACAGTTGACGCCCCATGTTAAAAAAACGTCCCTACAGAATTCGCGCAATCCACACCACCTTGCTAAAGTCACTTTTCTGGTATCTAACACCCCCACAGACATGATCTTGGGGTCAAACATTTTATAGCAGGGGTGTCACTTCAAAATCACTTTTTTACACATTTCCAGGCCTTGGATCCCAGACTAAAGGAATTAGTTAGTAATAGCGAGAGTAGCGACAGCGACGCAACCCCCCCCGACCGCCGCAAACGAAGAAGATCACCTTCGCCAAGGACCAAGTCTAGGTCTCCTCATAGACGATCACGCCAATCTTCTGTAGAATCATCGGCTAAGTCTAGTAAAAGAAGGCGGGAAGACTCTGTGACATCGACCCCTAAATCAGTGAGTGGACTTAAAAGTTCCCGAAAGGATGACACGTCGTCGGGGCGCCAGCCTACGCCGGCGCCATGGCCACTTTCCTCCGCCTCTGCCTCCGTGTCTGCCCAATCAGGCAACTCGGAGGTGGGGACGGAGGAGACTGAGTCAAATCCCAGGGAAGGACTTAAAGAAACTATTAGTGAACCACAAAATACAATCTTTGCTATACCTAAGGTATGTCTGACCACCCCACGTACGGGCCCCCCGATAGTGTCACAACGGGTGCTAGCTGAACAATATAGGGGTTATACACAATGTACCGTTCAGCATTATAACAGTTCTCAGGCTAGTGTGATACCGGACTCCCAACCACCCGCCGTACTTAACAGAGGTGTATGGAGAAAGTCGGAACCATCACAGGCTCAATCTATATTTCAGGGCCAAGACAGACAGAGGGTAAGTGATAATATTCCCTCGTCAGTCCCGGACTTAGTGAGCCGGTGGCAGAGTAAAGGCAAGGTACGCCGGAGGTTGTGGAAGGGCCGGAGGAAGTAGAGGAACTTGAAATATCCTCAGGACAACCAGTGAATGAGGAGAGCTCTGAGGCGGGTTCAGAGTCTTCTCGGGGATCTCAAACTAAATATGTAACAGCAGATGACCTTAATAGTATGTAGTCGATTCCGAATCAATAAGGGAGTTTGAAAGTAATCTTGATAAAGCATGGGGAAGACAAGATTTGAAGTTTGATTATAAAACAAAAATACAGAATAGTAAAAATGTTGCGTCTGCTACCGCCGCCGCCAACACCGTGAACGACCGCAGCAGTGCAAGTACTGGTACTGAGCTGGATACACAGGCCTAGTTTGCCTTTTTCCAAAGGATCTACTGTAAGAAAACTGTAAGAAACTGTAATGATATCCTGCATAATGTAATGAGACAATACCATATCCCTAGTTCTCAGGTACCTCCCACTCAGACGCCGGTAGCTCCCCCGATTGAATCGACAGTGAGACCGTTAGAACCTACCGGAATTCAACCTCCTAGTAATGCCATGCCCCCTCTTAACGTAAACCAAACGACCACCACGGCAAGTGACACAACAATGTCCGCCGCCTTAACAACTACTAATGTCCGTGTTATCACGGATGTTACCCCTCCCCCACTTGACAAAATTCCACATAGAAAAGGCCCTATGCCACTTCTATACGGATCTGACTGTTCATGGGTTCCAGCTATAGCCAAGAACGTCCACATGGCACAGACGACGATTTCGGGGGAGATTCCGGTTCCGAGTGACTGGATAATAGAAGTGAGCAAGAGCAAGAAGTTGAGGGCAAAGGATAAGCTGGGAAGGTTGTTGGATGTTACAATTAAGGCTATACCCAATGTCTATAGTTCTGATTTCTTTGTATATTCGTCAACTCCGGCCTCAGCTGCAAGACTGTTTGCCGACTGGACAAAATCTGACGGCGTAAATGACATGAAAGCTCTCAACGCATTGACACCGGAATTGGATACAATTCTGGCGCTAGATCAAACACACAGTCCAGTCTTGCAGATGGAGCAGGTAGGTGTGGGTCCGTGGGTGGACTGGGAAGCTGAAGCGCAACAGTTTGCAGCTACCATTACTACTAAATCATCCCACCAAATTCCGCAGGAAACCCACTCTTGGTTCTCACTCCCCATAAATAAGGCGGGAGGGGTGTCACAAGCTCTTTTTTATTTCCTTTCGGCCCCCAAACTTGCACTCTATGAATTAAGGGAACCTTTCTCTACCCCTCCCCCAGCTCATTTGGATAGAGATTTTAAACTTAGGAACAAAGCTTATAGACTTTTTTCCCAATATCTCGTAAGTCGCCTAATAGCCCAGTCCCTCACACAGACTATTTCAGCCATTGAAGATCAAAATGTAAGAAAAGCCACGGAGTTGTCACGGCAGCTGCTTTTACAAAATTCAATCCAGTCTCGAGGTGACATCAGAATAGCCTTATTGGAGGCTGTTCGAGCACGCCAGGACTTGAGGGTGTTTATGGTGAAGAAATTACCGGATGACATTGGTCGCCGGGTGACTCTTTCCCCTGTCTTAACTGCCTCTCTCTTAAATTTAGATACATGGAGAGCGGTATATAATTTGGTAGACAGCTTCAAGCAGAGTACCTCCCAGCCTAAGAAGGAGGCATTCAAGAAACCATACTCCAAACAAAAGACTGGAGGTAAGCCTCATGCTAACACTGCTAAGCAGTCCTTTCAGGACTCCCCCACAGCAGGGAGGTACTCAGCTAAAGTAGAAACAAGGTAAACCTCAGTGGAATAGGAATAAGTCACAACATAAGCCAAATCAGGGAACGACGTCTGCCAAACCTAGCCAGCCGTCTACCTATACCCCAGCACCAACAAAAAACTAGTCAGCCAAACTCTCTCTCTCCCGGGGCCTACCGCAGGCGAGTTGGATTTGAGGATAGTTCTGCCGGACAACCCCAGTCTAGTGACGGGGTCGTTTCAAACATGTCACAGAGCCTGGCCCCGGCGAACATGGGCGCGGACAGTGGCACGCAAGGGAATCACCTGGCGGTGGCTCCGGCGACCTCGTTTACGTCAAGCTCTAGAAGTCAACAATGTTTCTTTAGAGGTGGAGTCACTAGTTCAGGAAATGATTACCAAGCATGTCATTGTCCCGGTAGACTCAACTTGCCATGTTTTCACGTCCAGACTTTTTCTTGTGCCAAAGAGGGACATTGTACAGATGTGACCAGTAGTAGATCTCTCGTGTCTCAACACTTACATTCACAATTCAATCTTCAGGATGCTCACAGTGAATCAAATCAGGCTCACACTCCCGCCGCAAGGCTGGATGTGTTCGCTAGACCTGACCGACGCCTATTGGCATGTCCCGATAAACAAAAGGTTTAAAAAATTCCTCGCCTTGAGGATACGAGAGACTTATGTCTTTCAGAGAATGCCTTTCAGTCTGAAATTGGCACCAAGAATATTCACGAAACTAGTCCGGCAGGCACTGATGCCAATGTTAGCCAGGGGATCAAGGTGTTGTGGTACATAGATGACTGGCTAGTAGTGGCGGAGTCAGAGAGTTTATGCCGTCTCCATGTCAACCAAGTAATAAACCATGTACAAACCTTAGGGTTCAAGGTCAACCTGGTAAAGTCGAACCTTGTTCCCACACAGGTAATTCAATGGATAGGGCTGGTCTGGGACACACCCAACCTTACTCTCAGTCAGAGTGTGGACAACCGCGGCAGATTTCGCAGGAAATTGTTCGCGTTTCTCCACAGTCTGAACACGACGAGGAAGACATGGGAGTCCCTGGTCGGCTCTCTCAACTGGATTCAACTAACTGTGAATTTGGGCCGGTTGAAAGTAAAGAGATTAATCATGGAAGGCAACAAATATTTCCCACTCTTACCGGAGGAAAAATTATAGCCTATCCCTCCATTAATTCACAACTTACGGTACTGTCGGTCTGGGCAAGGAAGGAAACATTGCACTCAATAATGACGTGGGTTTCTCCTCCACCTACGGTATGGGTAGACACGGATGCTTCTGGGACAATAGGCTGGGGATATCAGTCAAGCCTAGGCCACCAAGGTCAAGGTCTGTGGTCCAAAGACGAGAATTTTCATATCAACAAACAAGAGCTTCTAGTCCTATTATTTTTCCTCCAAAATCACAGCTCTTCGTTACAGGGAAAACCAATAGCATTTCGGATGGATAACTTGAATGCAGTCCACTGCATGCAAAAGCAAGGGTCAACGAGGTCTCGCAAGTTGCTGGAATTGTCAGAAGAGATTTTTGCTCTAGCCGAAACATTGAGTATTCATCTTCATGCATCTTACCTCCCAGGCGTAGCGAACGTCTGGGCAGATGCCCTGTCCCGGAGACAGAGCACAGTAGTAGAATGGGCGCTCAAGCAAAACATCTTCAACAAGATGATTGCAGAGCCATACCGTCCATAAGTGGATCTGTTTGCGTCCGAGGGAAACCACAGACTCCCTCTCTACCTAACCCGCCGGGAACTAACTGCGGCGGGGGGTCCAGACTCCAGACGCATTGTCGGAGGACTGGAACAAATGGAGTTCAATCTATCTTTCTCCGCCTCCAGACGCTTCACTCATGTGACTAGTAGTTCACAAACTACGGGGTTACCGGGGCGTAGTCTCGATGGTCGCGCCACTTTGGCCGGCCCAGGTGTGGTACCACCAGTTGAAAACGTGGTGCGAGATCCCGGTGTCACTCCCGGTCTCGTACATCCACTTTCAGACAATTGGCAACCTAGAGACCTCGCTGACTTTTGCCTTATGGACATTCAAAATGCCAAATGGTTAACTCAGTACGGGGAGAGCGTGACAAATACATTTCTTAATCAATATACTATGTCTACCAGGCGACAATATCAATCTCATTGGAAATCATTTACAACCTGGATAGTAGAGACGGCGCAATCAGACTCGTCAGTTGATTTGGTCTTTAAATATTTAGACTATTTGTTTGAGCATAAGTGTCTTTCTGTAGTCACACTAAAGAATCACTTAACTGCCATTAGAAACCCCTTTTACGAGCTTACCGGCCTATCCATACCACAGGAGGAGGAGAAAGGGTTTATGAGAGCATGTTTCAAACTGCGTCCACCACCGCGGCAGCTCATGCCTACCTGGTCTCTAGACAAAGCTTTATCTTTACTTCATTCGTGCAAATATAATAATGCGCCAGATTTTGAATCATTACTAAAGAAGGCTGTGTTCCTTATGGTTTTGGCGACAGGAAACAGGGTATCTGAGCTGGCGACGATGAGCAACGAACCTAATTGCCTCAGGTTTGGGAGATTGAACGAACATATACAAATCGCTCCGTCTCCCACGTTCATAGCAAAGAATGAACATTGTGATCATGTGTTTTCAGAATTTATGGTACCAGCACTTAAACGCGGACATACGCATCACATTTTGCGCCCGGTGCAGGCTTTAACCCGTTGAGCCCCGGCTAGTTATAATATTTTGTTCACCCCAGTCCCAAGCCATTTTCACTTATTTTTTTTGTTTGCTAAAATGGAAGACAAGGATGAGAAATGAAAAAAAAACAAAAAAAAAATCACCTCTGACATTTTTTTTTGGGGGGGGGGGGCCGGTGGGGGGGGGGGGAGCTTCAAAAAAAATTGTTGAGCCAAAATGGAAGAGAATGGTGAGAAATGAACACACAAATAAAAAAAAAACTCATTTCGGTCATTTGGGGGGCGGGGGGGGGGGGGTTTCAATAGTTCGTCTCCCCCGCATGACCACCCGCCCGGGAGCACTAGGGTAAAAACTGAGTATGGTATTGTACGGCATACATCCTAAGGAGTATCTCACATAAATCTCAAGCCTCTAGCTCCCATACGACCGGAGTAATGAAGGTTCAAAGTGGCGGTAAACTAGGGGTGTAAACTATCCCCACTAAGCCCACCACCAGCCGCGCGGCTGTCTCGGCCCGCTCACACCTACTGGCCCGGCTCCCCCACACACTACGGTACCGCCCCCTCCTATTCTCCCGCCATTTCCTACCTTACGAGCCACGTAAGTGTTTTTTATATGTCGGACGCACGTGATGCGTCGCTGGGAGTTGGTGATCAAAGACTGCCGACGCAACACGTGCGACGCTGGGTCTCAACGGGTTAATAAAGTTTATGAGGGTAGCTAAACCTCGACAACCAGGAGCCTTATGGGTCACCAACACAGGTACTTGCGTCACGAGAAGAAGATTGGCCTCCTTACTTGTAGAAGTCATTAGGGAAAGTAATCCCGGCGTAGTGGGCAGAGCCCATGACATCAGAAAGTGGGCTGTCTCTCTTAGATTTTTACAAAATTATTCGAATGATGACATAGCCAACACTAATTTTTGGGCCTCAAATAATACATTCCTGACGCGATACCTGTCGGTGGCCCTAGATAAACCAAAGTTAGCCTGTGTAGCTTTACGACAGAGGGTCTCATGAGTCATTGTGCTATTAATTATTAAGTTTAATCTTAAAAGAAAAGGGGGGGGGGGGGGAGTGCGAGTAAGCCCCAAGACCCTGAAGAGTCCCTCCGCCGGATGATGTGATAAGTTCACGAGCTGTGATACTTTATAAGTTGGGCTGGTTGTACAGCTCTAAAATTATTTTTTCTATGTAAAGATATCTATAATAGTTGCAACTACTGTATATAGTCAATATGTACAAATTATATAACATGTACAAATAAGTTTAAGGACAAAATATATGTTGATCAGGAATAGAATTTTGTTCCCTGACAACAGTTTTATGAATCTCGAGATGAGAATTCTATCATATGTTTTAAAGCAGATCTTCTTCGAAGTAACGCACTGCTTTCTATCCTTTTATATTTTTATATCATATTGTATGTAAACAATAAAGAACTCAAATTTGCTGGGCGATTCTTTGTCTCTACCTATGGTTTTGTTGGTGGTTTGATATTATTACGAATGTCCCCCTCCAGTCTTGAGATATCAGGCATATCGTCAATGATAGAGGGGCCACTAATAAATTTTAGGTTTGAGTCCCGGAGGGAAGAAGAAAAACCTAATATTTAGTAGCGGCCCCGAAATCATTGACGATGTAGGGCCCTCCCTTCCACCCCCTTCCTATTCGTTTGATGTCTTGAGTTTAGTCTTAACCCTCGGTACCCGGTTGGGCTCTCAGGCACCCATAACATACTCGCGCCATGGAGCCCGGATGGGCTCTGAGGCACCGGGTGCTTGCGCTATTGCTTTCGAATCGTGCGCGTAAATTTTTGTTGTGGGGTGGTAGACAGCGCCACCACGCTCGAACTACGTCACAGCATCAGTCTCTACCCCGACGCCATCATGGATACTACCAAAAAAAATTATTCGACTGTGTCCGATTCCGTGCCTCCTACGACGCCCGCCCCGGTTCGTCGTATTACAGTACACAAAGACATCTTCGCAAGAACATTTTTTATCCAGGAGGTATTGAAAGAACCTTGCGAATGCTCGATATAGCTGGAACTGATAATGATAGTGATGTTGATGAGGGAGCGAGTGGGAGATCGTCTAATTACGTGTCGAGTGATTATGGCGACGAGAGCAGTGACCAAGACGCTCAGTTCAAGGAGTTTGAGAGTGAACACGAAATTGATGAGAGTGATGAAGGTGATGTATCAGCTTTCGCGGAAGCTGGTGAAGGTGCAGAGAGTGAAGTGGGGAAAGTGAGCGAGTGGGAGAGTTCAAGGTCAACCTCCAAGTTTTCCTTGAGTGACGCCACTCCTAGCCCTTCGCCAGCTAAATCGCCTTACCAGATACGCTTTTATAGGAAGCAAATACTGGAAAAGGCGGCCGCGGCAGCCAGGGAAGAGGCCAAAAGGCTTGGTGAGAATGAGGCTGTGAGTGAGGGTGAGCGTGGTGACTCATCTCGGCTGCCATTGTCTCCCTTATCTACCCAAGCCACCCAAGATGCCCCGGGCGACTGCCATTGTTCCCCACCCACCCCCACCACTGCCGAGGGTTGAGAACGCCCCACTTTCGGCCTATTTTCCTCCTGGGTCCCCCGACAGGAGACATACTGCTGCCGAAAAGGGGAAAGGCAGAAAATATGTGAAAAAAGGCCAGCAAACTAGGCGGGCTTTGTTCGAGGCCCCGGCGGCGTCCACCCCTGCCGGCCCCAGCCATGCACACCCGCACCTTTCCCCACGGTCCTCCCCAACTCTCCAGACATCAACAAGTGTGCCTGAAGATGTTTTTGGAGCCCGCATCACCAGTACCTGTGCCTAGTGACAGTGAAACTCAGCTTTCTACCACTCGTCGTAGGCAAAGAAGCCCACAACCTCAGGGAGAGATAGCCTCACCTGCCACTCCTTCCCCACCTCGCCCCCCACCCGGACGCCGCCCACGCATCAATCGTCCCCTGCCAGATTATGCGGAGGCTACTGATGAGGAAGGACACCTGACAGATGACTCTGGCCATGATTATATGGGTCCACCGTCAGGGCAAGATGACTACTCTGACGACGACTATATGGATATGGATGACCCTGAACCTATCCGCTCCACCCAGGGGCGTCGTCCTGGGGGCCGCCCTGCCCGCCCTGGCCGCCCTAGGGTGCGCGCCTCCCGTGTCGGCCGTGGGCGTGCTGAGCCACCACCCGCAGTGCCTCGTGTGCGTCGCCAAGACCCATTCTCGATCTTCCAGTGGGAAGACCTGGCTGACGGGGATTATTACAACCCTGATGTGCCACCTTTTGATGAGGCACAGGAGGGTTCAGGAATTACCCCCAATTTTCCCGCAGGCCCCAATGCTTCACCACATGAGTTTTTTTAGGCCTTTTTTGATGAGGAGGTGGTAGGCTTTGTCATAAAGGAAACAAACAAGCAACACCAGATGCAGGTGAACATGTTTGACAAGGTGACCAAGGGCCACATGAGGCAGTGGACCGAAGTGACTCATCACGAGTTCATGGTCTTCCTGGCACTCGCAATGCTAATGCCTCATGTGAAGAAACACAGGTTGCCTGACTATTGGATCACCAATGATCTGATATCCACCCCTGCCTTCGGGAAGTACATGTCACGTGACCGGTACCTCGACATCCTCGCCCAGCTCCATCTCGTCACCAACACCGACGTACACCGCCCAGACAAGCTGTGGAAGATACGAACCTTGTACGAGATGATGCGACAACGGTTCAGTTCATACTTAAAGCCCTTCCGCAAGGTTGCCATTGACGAGTCTCTTGTGCTGTTCCGGGGGAAGCTCCACTTCCGGCAGTACATCCCCTCAAAGAGACATCGCTTTGGCATCAAATTCTTTGTGCTGTGCAACTGCAGAACTGGTTATGTCCTGGACTTCCTGGTCTACAACGGGAAGGAAGGGGACGTGCTTGCGGACCCCACCATTGGCTTTGGAGGAGCAGTGGTGCAAGCCATGATGGACCGCTACTTCCACAAGAATCACGTCCTCTACACGGACAATTACTACATGTCCCCCACGCTCTCCAAGTACCTCCACGAGCGCAAAACGGGGACTGTAGGCACAGTACGAGGAAAAACGAAGGGCATGCCAGCTTTCCCTCCGAAGACCAAGAAAGGCGATGTGTTCCGCAAGATGTCGGGGCCCATTCTGGCTATCCACTGGCATGACCAGCGGAAGGTCAACCTCCTCACCACCATCCACAAGGGGGAAATGGTCGAGACTGGCAAGGTGGATCGCCGCACCCAGGCCAGGTTGACCAAGCCAGATGCTGTCCTCGACTACAACATCAATATGAGGCTGGTCGACAAGTCAGACATGCAGATTGGCTTCATTGACTGTCTGCGTACCTCATGCAGATGGTACAAGAAGTTCTTTCTGCATATGGTGGACATGTCTCTTCTGACCGCTTACATCATTTATAAGCTTCGTAATGCAAAGTCACCCAGACAGTTCAAAAGCCTGCGGAGGTTTCACAAGCAGGCGATACTGGAGCTCCTGGAGAAGTATGCAATGCCACAGAGAGCAGTGCCACACGCTGGGCTCTCCGCCACTGACCGCTTGCACTGTGCATATTACATGAATATGCACAGGCTCATTTCACTGCCTCTGACACCAGCAGGAAGAAAGCAGCAGAGGTGGTGCCATGTCTGCTACAACACCAGGCTGACGGCGAGGACAGAAAAAAGTCCACCATGGAGTGTGTGGAGTACAGGGTGCCACTCTGTGCTGAAGGGTGCTTCTTTGATTACCACTCCAAGCAGCAGTTCTAATAATAGTGAAAGTATCAAAGACAGTGAGAGTGACGGTATCAGTGACATTTATTCTAGCCCTAGAAACAATAATAAGACAATAAACTATAAATAATACAATAATAATGTGACAATAATATATATATATAGCCAAAAAGTGGAAGTGAAACAATTTATTGTATTACAAAAGTTCAATTTATTACTAGAAAATTGATACAATTACAATAAGACCATAATAATAAGTGAAAGTGACACATAAATGTATATAATAAGTTTCATTCACATGATTAGAACCTATAGAAATATATAAATCAGTGAAAAAGACACAATAAATTGTATATAAAACGCTTACAAAGCATATTACTACGTGAAAGTGACACAAAACCTAATATTTAATGTGCAATTTATAATAAACACCTGTGATAACGAATAATCAGTGCCTAATATTACAATAACTTAGCTCAATTACTAATAAAAAGTACGGTATCGAGTGAAAATTAGCAATATTAGTGACAGTGACACCCTAATACACATACTTTATATGATTGTCCTCAAAATAACTATAAAAATCTCAAATAAACATCAAATTGTCAATATCAATCACTAAAATCGTCTATCGGAGGCAAAGACTCTGGTGTGACGAGCGGCTAGGTGCACGCTAGCCGGGGCGAGGCATCCGAACGCGGCAGGAATTTTCCGCGGAAAAACACACTTGTTCACACACTCGCCATTCTGCAACCACTGGAGCTAGAGGCGTCTACGTAATGACATTCTACAGAGGAAGGTTAGAGAAACATTTTGGGGTTTTAATCATAAAAATACATGCTGTCTATTAAGTTACAGGGGAATTAACATAACCAATAAATCGCCAAAACACCCGGGAACACAGTGTATGCGGGAGCTTAGGAGCCCGGTGCTGGAGGGTTAATATGTCAGTGAAGGAAGTATGGCGTCTCTGTTGCCACGGTCTGGGTGAGAATCCACGCTCAAGAAATCCACGAGATGGAAAGCTATAGCAAAACAAGTTTTGAGTTTAATTTTTCTCTTTTATTTTTTACGAAGTTTTTTCGTAGTGTGTACCCAATCATAAGACGATTCCATAAGAGAAGTAGCGTACACTTATGACGTAGTACTCCGTTTCCCCCGCGGCGGGAGTTTCAAAGTGGCGACCCGCTGGCGCTTGAAAGGAGGCTATTATATTAACCTAAGACGTGCGCATGGGGGTTATGAGACACCACACGCCTATGCGCACATATTTGAGCTGTTCCCATCACTAACATCGTTATTTTACCATAAATAGCATTAATACTTATCCATATTCGCCTATTTTAGGTTGATTATAAAGGTATTAACCTGTTACAGCAATAAAACAAGTGGAAACAGCGTTTGGATGGTCAAAATCGGCGATACAGGCCGGGAGTTACATAATGTATGGCTGAGGCAACCTCCCTCCCCTCCTCCCCTCCCCTTGTCTGGAGAGACACTGTTACGCAATAGTCTCTCTCTCGCTCTTTCCCACGCTTGATAACAGTGATGACAACGCCCTGCTACCAACTCGCTAATGTTAGCACGAAAATAGACCACAGAATAAGGGAATAACAGGGAAAATAGGTGATAACTGAAGGAGGGGAGGAAAGTGGGGAAGGAGGGGATGTGGAGGAGTGATATTTGGCATGGCCCTGGGGCAAAAAAAAAAAAAAAAAAAAATTGGGGTGTTTTAAATGAATTTTTTTAGGCCCAGGATCTTAAGAGTCTTCCCGCAGTCGCCCGGGGAAATTCTTAAGAGTCTTCCCGCACTTGCCGGGTTAATAGGCATATCGTCAATGGTTTCGGGGCCACTACTAAATATTAGATTTTCCTTCTTCCCTCCGGGACTCAAACCTATAATCCATTCATTTAGGTACAACCTTCCTGATGTATGTGATTTAAGTATCCAAGCATGAGAGGGTTAAATAAAAAAATATTGTCAGTTTGTTGATTTTTTTTTTTTTTTTTTTTTTTTTTTTTTTTTTTTTTTTTTTTTTAGCTATTACAATATCTGATACTGTAATGTTTTCCAGCTTTATACTAACCTGTCCAACTTAAAATGACAGAAGCCAGCTGGCAGTGGAGTTTTAACATGTTTCTTAATTATTATTGTAACAGGACAACCCTGAGGACTGCAGTGTGTGTTTCACCAAGTATGATGAGAGTGAGCGACGGCCATGCATTCTACCTTGTGGCCACAACTTCTGTACCCTGTGTCTTGTGGATATGGTGAAGGCTGGCCAAGTGTCCTGCCCCATCTGTCATGTTACTCACCAAGCCACTAACACCTCAAGCTTCCCTATTGCCTATGGTATTGAAGCCTTTATTAAGATGGAAGCCCCCAAGCAAACAAAAATATCAACACCACCATCAATACCAATAACAGACACCGCTTCATCGGGAAATAATTCTACAGTGTCAGCAGCAACAGGAGTGAACAACAAGAAACAGACAACAGGAGTAAACAGGAAGCTACGATCCATGTTGGAGGAACAGATGAACAGTGTTGAGGGACTGTTGCCTGGCTGCCAGCAGTTTCGGTCACAGTTGGATCAGTACAGTAATGAACTGGACAGCAGTAAGGACGAGCACCTCCAACTGCTGGACAAACTATATGTCCTGGTGGAGCAGCACAAGGCAGCAGTACAACAACTGCAGCAGGAGGAGACCAGAGTTGTGGCCATGAAGAAGGAAGGAGAGGAAGGGGAGCAGCAACTGAAGGCTGCTCTGAAGTATCTGCAAGATGTTAACACAGCACAGGAGGCAGGTGCAGCCATAGACCATGCTGATTACTGGAGTGTGGAGGTTGAAGAATGGGGAAAAAAGTTAGAGGATAAATTCCCTGACAAAGATATTCTAACCACCAGCCTGAAGGTAAATAATCATCCCGGTTAATAACATAATGACAAGTTTGAATCAAAACTCTTCACTGGATCCATTATCAAGTACAGTATATAAGGGTGGAGAGGTACAGCCATGGTCATATTCTGATATATTATTATCAACTCTCAAACCGATTAAGCAAACCTTTGTAATACAAATTTAATGTTCGATACTGAATCAAGTGGATTTGTCGCCACTTATGCTATTGACTTTTTATGTACATTACATGGTAGCAGAATGTAGAGATCAGCTGTGTTTGGAATGTTTTAAGATGATTTTGTACCAACAGATACGAGTTGATACCAGGACAGCACTGGAGAATCTGCCAGCACAGGAGGATGGTGCTACACAGCTTGGTGCCACAAAAGACACTGACACACAGGGTGGTGCCACAAAGAACACTGACACACGGGATGGTACCACAAAAGACACCGACACACAGGGTGGTGCCACAAAGGACACTGACACACAGGATGGTGCCGCAAAAGACACTGACACACAGGATGGTGCCGCAAAAGACACTGACACACAGGATGGTGCCACAAAGGACACTGACACACAAGATGGTGCCACAAAGGACACTGACACACAGGATGGTGCCACAAAGGACACTGACACACAGGATGATTCCAAGGAGGCCAGTGCCACACATCACAATATTTCTACTGTCATACAAGACCCAACTTTCAGCATTATGGACAGATTATGGAAAATTACTAAGCAATTTCTTAAGGTAAATATAGATATAGAATTATAATATTTTGGTCGTTACACAACCCTACCAACATAATTAATCTGTAAAATTTCTCCTGGACGATTAAAACTGAATCCGAGATGCTCCAACTAATAAATTGAGAACACATCTCATTTCCCTTCTATTTCTTGACATAATACTTTCATATCTTACTAACTCTTGGTCATCCTCCTTTCGGGACTTCGGTGAGACTTTTCCTATTGCACTAGACATATCGAAAGCCTTTGATAGAGTCTGGCACAAATCTTTAATTTCTAAACTACCCTCCTTCGGTTTCTATCCCTCCATCTGTGCCTTTGTCTCTAATTTCCTTTCCGGCCGTTCCATAGCCGCGGTTGTGGACGGCCATCGTTCACTTCCTCACCCTATAAACTCCGGTGTTCCTCAGGGCTCTGTCCTATCTCCTATTCTCTTTCTAATTTTTATAAATGATCTCAACTGTACCTCAATTCCCATCCATTCATACGCAGACGACTCAACCTTACACTACTCCATTAGTTTTTCAGAACGCCCCAGCCAGCAATCCCTCAACGACAAACGTAATGAAGCCATAGAACTCTTAAATTCTGATCTAAATACTATCTCCAATTGGGGCAGAGAAAACCTTGTTACCTTTAATGCTTCCAAAACCCAATTTCTCCATATATCTACCCGTAAGGAACTCCCAGCGGACTATCCCTTATTCTTCAACAATACAAAAATCAAACCTTCATCTTCTCTCAATATTCTTGGTGTCTCTTTTTCTTCTGCTGTCAGTTGGAAGGACCATATTACCAGTCTTGCTAAGGCAGCCTCCCAGAAGCTGGGTGTGCTCAACCGCCTTAGGGGGTTCTTTTCCCCTGCACAGCTTCTTGCTCTGTACAGGGGCATAGTGCATCCTTGTATTGAGTATTGTTCACATGTGTGGGGAGGTTCCTCTCACACCGCTCTCCTAGACAAAGTTGAAAGGAAGGCCTTTTGTATCATTAACTCCCATCCACTCACCAACTCTCTGCAATCTCTCTCTCTCCGCCGCAATGTTTCATCTCTCGCTATTCTATCGCTACTATAATAATCAGTGTTCCTCAGAGCTTTCCCAGTGTATACCACTTCCTTTACGTAGGGCACGTGGTACCCGTCTTGCAACTCAATCCCACCCCTACTCTGTGCAACTCTCCAACCCGAGAGTGAAACGTTACTCTCAAACTTTCTTCTACTCAACAGCTGAGCTCTGGAACTCTCCCAGAATCAGTCTTTCCCTCTTCCTATGACTTAAATTACTTCAAACTCAGTGTGTCCAGGCATTTTGGCTCGAACGTCCCTTGATTTTGGCCCTGTCACTCTTTCAACTATGGGGGAGGCACTCGCTATAGGCAGTTCTGCCTTTTCACATAGAAAATATACCACTAAAAGTATCCCAACAAGTGCATTAACCAGTAGAATCCCAGCGATGGCAGAGAGCCGTCTGTAGATAAATCACTCTCCAGTCCCAGCGACGGCTACCAGCCGTCAGTAATATACGATCATTGTAACCAGTATCAGGCAGTGCCTGGTACCATGACGTTTGAACACTGCTCTAAGACCTTGGCAAGCCCCCACAGGCTGGGAGAGGCAGTGTTCTTCCATCTTTTGAGGTGGGAGGTTGTTATATCTTGCCTCTGAAGCCATTTTGGCCACATTGCTTGGGAATGGGGGGTACATTTATGGTAGTACCTTATGGTACAGTAAGGGTTAATGGCAATAACTAGTACAGTACTGTACTGTGTTTGTAAGAGGGAAATAATAAATAACGATAACAATAGAGGCCAAGCAGATATGACATGAGTTACAGCAACTCCATATCCCCTATCTAATGATAATGTAAGACAGGTTGAGAGAAAAGTATCCACTCATGGCCGAGCGGTTACGATGCCCAACTCTCCCAAATATACCTGGAGTGAATGGGTTTGAATCCTGGTCAGGATACCTCTCTCCATATCACCTGTCTAAAGCCACCTTCGGGACATGTCCGTGTTTGATTGGTGCTTACAACGTATGCCTACCTATTCAATATATAGTTAATGTTAACCCTTTCACTGCTGGTGATGTACTGGTACATCCTATGTAAAAAAGGCCCATACTGTGGGTAATGTGCCCATATGTTTTGGTATTACTGACGGAGTTGGTAGCACCGAGCCGTTCCTCTTGTTGCCACAGAAGCTTCTAAGCTCCCTCCCATACAAATATCAGTCTGCTCCAACCATCAGTTGTGAGGGTCTGTGTCCAAGCAGGAAGTGTTTTAGAATCTGAAATTCAAGGAAAACGGGTCAACTTCTACATGTATTCGGGACAGCTATGTACCAGGTATGAATGTGAGGATAATTTTATGATACAAGCGATTACTCGTACTGTTTTCTAAACACAATTCATGAAATAACTTTTTATTATATAGTTATCGCGAGTGGAAACATATGAAAAAGGAAAGAGTGATAGTGGTGACACGCTCACTACAGGTTCCTGCTGCTAGCTGTTAACAGGAAGTCCCGCAACAGGGCCCCACTGCTAGGTGTTGACAGGAAGTCCCGCTACAGGGCTCTGCTGCTAGCTATTAACAGGAAGCCCCGCTACAGGGCCCCACTGCTAGCTGTTCACAGGAAGCCCCGCTACAGGGCCCCACTGCTAGCTGTTAACAGAAAGTCCCGCTACAGGGCCCCGCTGCTAGCTGTTAACAGGAAGTCCCGCTACAGGGCCCCGCTGCTAGCTGTTAACAGGAAGTCCCGCTGCTAGCTGTTAACAGGAAGCCCCGCTACAGGGCCCCACTGCTAGCTGTTAACAGGAAGTCCCGCTCATTATTTCCAATAGGCCACGAGTGCTGGGAATGAATGAATTAACACAATCCCACCCTACTCTGTGCAACTCTCCAACCCAAGAGTGAAACGTTATTCGCAATCATTCTATTCAACAGCTGAGCTCTGGAACTCTCTTCCAAAATCAGTCATTCCCACTTCCTATTACTTAAATTGCTTCAAACTCTGTGTCCAGGCATTTTGGCTCGAACGTCTCTTGATTCTGGCCCTGTCACTCTTTCAATTCTGGTGTAGTACGGTATGACATTATAAGCCCTGCATATATATTGCTATACATATATCTCACTGCTTATATGCCTTTATCCCTGTAACTTCTAAACTCTTAACATTCATATTAAACATTCTTAATTCATTAAAGTCCCTATAACTTTATCTATCTCATTAACATATAATATATTTGTTGATACTTCCACTTAAATCAACACCCATTTCCTCTGTAAATGTAAACTGTATAATGTATTTATCCGGTCATACGTCATACCAGAATGCTTAGTTAATGCTGTGTTGCATTAACATCCTTGAACCCAGGCGATGCCTTCTTACTCAGGCATCTTCAAGACACACTTCAACAGACCTCAGCCAGAGAGAGACAGAGCTCTTTACTCACTCTAGACTCAGACTCACCCTCTATAGCCAAGCTTCTATATCCCCTAGATATATTAGACCACACAAGTCATATATCACCTTGCTCCTCAGGCTTTTATTACAAGCCTTATCATATATCTGCACTTATTACCTGTACTTTTATACTTATTATCACTTATCCAATAATTAATGTGTTGTGTTACTACCTATAATCCCCTATATACTTAACATATTATACTGGGGCAGGCAGTTCTGCCTTTGGTCTCCCTAGCTCTCATAGAACACAAACATTTACTTTTATAGGGAGATTTGGACCATTATTTGCCATTGGGACTTGTTTCAATTAGTTGAGGGCTATGGATACAGCAGTAGGGCAACATATATTGAATGAAATTAGCAGAAAAGTCTCTGTCTGGGTGGTAAAGCCATCTATAAGATAACTGCAGTATAGCCTATACACATTATATATACAGTATATATATACACAAATTTGAAGACCGAGTATTCCACACAAAACGCGGTTCCTGTCCCATGTCTTCATGGCGGTGTTCCAGGCAACCCTGGTAAGAGCTGCCTCACTTGTCAGGATCTTTGATTTAAGATCAGACTGCAAAGTCCGATCCCACGTCTTTCTTGGTCTGCCCCTTGGTGCAGCTCCCTCTACATTCAAGGACTTGCATATTTCACCCAACTTTGTTCATCCATCCTCTCAACATGTCCAAACCATCCAAGCCTGCTATACTTAAACCATTATATAAGCGACCCTGAGTCATGGATTCTTGTCTACACTGGGATTATTCCCGCGGCCCTGTGTAAACATATTAGCACCTGATATATAACAGTTTGGTTGATAAGCGTCTATGACCTCTTTCACCTCCCATATCCATTCTCGTTCTCTCTCTTCTTCCCTCATTCCATATACTTCTATTAATTAATCATTAGATAAAATGAAGACACCCAGGTGATTTTGTTCAAATTAGGAAGGACCTCATATATATTAAATTGCATTGAAAACAAGTTACAAGACTTGCTAAGTTAGTATTAAAGGTAGATATATCTAAAGCTAGATATAAAGAGACATTAATTTAATATGTTAATAACATTTTATTCACCACCAGTTATTTTTAGTAAGTTAGAAATGATATGGCGAGCATTTTTACGTTGGTAAAATAATACAAATTTCCAATTATTGTTATGTAGCATTTTTGGACTTACGTACACCTCATTTCGCTACTATGAATAGATAGAATACTCAGTTTATTTAAGTGCTTCATAAATCATTTTCCAAATCAGGTGTTCAGTCCAACCTGAGGAATGGTGGGGAACAGTGTTCGGACATGTGGACAAGATTCTGTCCCCAGTCAGGCCTACATTTATTATTATAATTAAATGCTCTTCAACTCATTATTGGTATAAGATATGAAAAAACGTTATTTAGTACAAGATTTTAATTTTTTTCAGTGATAATGCTGTATTTTTTTGTCGTGGAATTTCCGAACAGGGTGTATATATATATATATATATATACAGTATATATATATATATATATATATATATATATATATATACTCTCTCTCTCTCTCTCTCTCTCTCTCTCTCTCTCTCTCTCTCTCTCTCTCTCTCTCTCTCTCTCTCTCTCTCTCTCTCTATCTCTCTCTCTCTCTCTCTCTCTCTCTCTCTCTCTCTCTCTCTCTCTCTCTCTCTCTCTCTCTCTCTCTCTCTCTCTCTCTCTCTCTCTCTCTCTCTCTCTCTCTCTCTCTCTCTCTCTCTCTCTCTCTCATACCTACCGGGTACTTACCCATCTATCTATCTATCTATCAACACATGGGAAACAGAATACAGTACTTCTATTAGAGAAGTAACCCATTCGTTCTTATTAAAGAAAACCGTTCAATAAAAGCAAACCTATATTTATTTGTCAAAAATAAAGTGTTGGCATTCCTGCATTTCTCAGACAGATAGATAGGTGGGTAGGTAGGTAGGTAGGGAAGAGAGAGAACATTTAGAACAAGTATATATATATACAGTATATATATATATATATATATATATATATATATATATATATATATATATATATATATATATATAAATATATATATTACTGTACATGTATATGTATATATATATGAGGTCATTCCTGATTTGAACACGATCACCTGGGTGTCTTCACTTTATCTAAAGATTAATAAAGATAAGTATATGGAATGAGGGAAGAAGAGAAAGAATGAGAATGGATATAGGAGGTGAAAGAGGTCATAGACGCTTATCAACCAAAGTGTTACATACATACATACATAACATTTTAAGACTGAGTGCTCCACACATACGTGCAGTTTCAGTCTCTTGTCCTAATGGCGGAGTTCCAGGCAACCCTGTTAAGGGCTGCTTCACTTTTCAAGTTTTTTTATTTGAGATCGGCACGTATAGTCCGATCCCAGGTCTTCCTCAGTCCACCCCTTGTGCAGCTCCCTCCACAACCACAGACCTGCATTTTTTCACCCAATTTTTCTCGTCCATTCTCTCCACATGTCCATACCATCCCAGTCTTATTGTACGCATCACCTCGCTAATACTCTTTAAGAGTCTTTATACCTAAACGTCTCCTCAGCTCACATATCAGCTGCTAATGTGTTTACACAGGGCCACGTGAATAATCCCAGTGTAGCCAAGAATCCAGGACTCGGGGTCGCTTATATACTGGTTTTACTATAGTACGCATCACATCACTGACACTTGATACCTAACCTTCTCCTTAGCTCTTCATTTGATATCTTATCTTGCAGTATGGCACCACACATCCATCTCACAATCCTTCCATTCTGTTGATATCATCCACTTTGACAGGCCACGTTTCTGAAACTACATGTCATTGTGCTTCTAATACATGAAGCGTAAACCTTTCCCTTCAAAGGGAAGGGATTCTTCTCATGGTGAGTAGTGGCAAAAGTTCTCTAAACTTTCCCCAGCCACATCGTATTCTGGCGGTAGTGGCGGCCTCAGCCCCACCACCGGAAGAGATGGTATCTCCCAAGTAGCAAAACTTGTCCACCATCTGCAGTGTCTCATTGCCAAAGTTGACACTCGCGAGCCAGTTATTGAATACAAGCTCCCTTTTGCATACTATGCATACAAATTTGTCAATTTTGGACTTCCTTAGTAGAGGTCCCTTTATTCTAGTGCAATGCTTCTTCCTGTGATGTACCCAGCTGAGGCAGACGCTACACTGTATTGAGTTCGCACCCACCCTTTTTCTGCATACTGTGCATGGGTTATGCACCACTTTTTTCTACCTTTCCTAACCCTAATCTACTGTGTAAAAAACATGGTTTTATATATATTAACTCTTAACCTTTTAATAGCCATGCCCTCTCTCCATCTTCTAAACTTGGCCTCGGTATCCCGTGCACTATCTGCGATAAGTACCAGGTCATCTGCGTATAGCGGTTCCCAGGGGAGCCCAACTCTGAAATCACCAGATAGTGCCTCCAGAACTATAACAAAGAGGAGAAGGCTTAACATAGAGCTCTGGTGAACTCCAACGCGAACTGTAAACTCCTCACTCAATAGTAATTGTGTTAATATACTAATGATATTAATTATTTCCTATTGTACAAACTTGTAGATCATATTGTCTCATGGATAAACAAATAAATATTTCCTTTACTTTGGTTGCCTAACAAGTCCATATCAGAATTGAATGTTGTGAAGGAACTTGATAAATATGCATCCTCTCATAAAGTTACAATGGTACATGAATTTATTTGTATAATACAGGTATTATAACCATTTTGTACTACTGTTACTAAATATTAGGTCCTTCAACCTTTGTTATAATACATCAGTACTTTATTGGTGTTAGGTAACAATTTGGTAACTGTTGACAGGATAAGACCGTGTTGAGGAGCTTGATTAAGGGTGAAGCATTATACGGGGTTCAACAAGACCAAGGTCACCTTCGCTGCTCCAAGATGTCACTTGTTAAAAATCAAGTATACTTCCACTGCCTTCGGGATGAACCTCCACCCTCCCATGTTCGCACACTGCCAGTAAGTTCAATATCAGTTTTACCTTTTATTATATCATTAACTATGTGAGCATCAAGAATATTTATACATACAATGGATTAACATCCCTTTCCATTACATTGTTATGGTTCAGATGGGGTTGCCCTTCAGAAGTTGAAGTGTAGTAGAGTTAAGTCCTTCTTTAACACAGCCCCATTATGTCATTACTGTGGCTGATGTTGGCATAGTGCTAACAGTGCCTCATCAAGACTCATCAATGTCCACCTGCAATATCTGCAACCACACCAACCTCATCAGTCTTATAATACAATACCATAACAAGACTTTAGTGTATTGGATGACCGTTGGGTCCATACGCCATCCCCCCTAATAGTTGCCTTGTGGGACACAGTAGGATTATGTGCAGCATATTCTTTTTCCTTCACTACATGTGAAGGCCCCCTTACCCCCAGCAGGGGGGGGGGGGGGGGGACTGTGAAGAATTCTTTGAATCTTAGCCTACTGAGCTTATAACTTTAGTTAGGGGACCCACAGAAGGCTGCACACTGGCAGCATGATGTGCTGGACTTGTGCAGGGAGCTAATAGTTAACCCTTTCGCCCACCAGTACGTGATTTCTTGGGATACCTAATAGTCCTTGTGACCATCAGTATTGTTTAGAAGCCTTTAGTTGAGTAACTTAAACCTCTGTAGTTGTCTTTGAGCAAGCTGTGGGCTGAAAACTAATTTTGGAGAGGTAATTATGAGGAAAACATATTCTACTACTCGACGAGACAGAGAAACGGGCTAGAGAACGCGAAAATGGTACTGGACCCTGAGACTAGGAACTTTAAATGTTTCTGTTTGGGCTTTTATGTATGTATGTATATGAAAGGGTTAATTGGAAGAATGATGATAATTGTTAGGATAAATATGTTGGGTGATCCTAGCTTTAAAAGTATTAAGAGTGGGGTTGTTAACTATATGGGAAGGAAGATAATTCCTGTTATGTTGGGATATAATATTTCTATCCCGTTGATCAGTCTTCACTAAAATCCAATTATGGACTTATAGACGATAAATATCCTAAACAGGGACACGTCGACCACGTTCTTATTCACAAAATAGGTACTCGATCAGTTGCATGCAGAACTCAATGACAACACACATGTTATTTATATGCATTTAGTTTATTCAAGGGCATAGGGTATATATGGATATTCTGATTACTTCTTACGATATACTCCGGATTTCTCAATGCGTGCCATAATCATAGCAATGTTTAGGTCACGAATATACCGAGCTCGGAAGTGAGGACTGAGTGTTAACTTAACTATTCTAAGGAATAGTAAGCAACGCATAGAATGCATTTGATCATATACAATCAGTCTTTAAGTAATATGGTATATAAATATATTGTGGTAATATAAATAGGAGGTATGCAAAGTCTTTAGAAACACATTACCTGTAAAATCAACCCTTGATAATAATATTTATGTGAGTCGAGTGTCTAACTTATTTTATTCATAACCATAAATGAATTAATAAAGACTCTCTGAATACGAGAGAGAATGAAAAGGATTGAGTATTTAAATAAAGGCGCCCTGGCGTTTGGTTCGATAAACGCTCACGGGGGATGAGGGGCGCGCGTGTAGTTTAAATCACACGGGTAAAGGTAAATTGACCAGATAGATAGCTCAGGTCATTCTAGTTACTGCGGTCTTGGAAATTTAGTTTATTATTAGTGCGATTACAATCTTAGTATTCGAGAGAATTAGATGAAACTAAGGGGAGAGGTATGATTAATTATTTTTATAATTCAATCTCTACTTAACTTAATTTGAGTAAATTATAATATGAACATATATTTCGTCAATTGATTATATGCAAGAATAATAACCCGGGTCGAGGAATTCAGATTTAATATTTAACTCCTGACAAGGAAAGGGCAAAAGATTAATATCTCTAGCTATGTAAAATTAGTAAAATATACATTTAACAGAACTATCGTAGTTAACTAATAATGAGAAACGCTTAAATAAAATTAGCATGTACAAATAATTAGTAGAATATTAATTATACGTAAATGGCGCACACGGCGAAGTTGTACTAAAAAAAAATTACCCAAAAAGGTATGACAATATATCTGAACAAGTTAACAGAGTCTGATAAAGAATTCACACAATAAGCGGTGTATTCGAGTGATGAATAATTAGATAACAGAATCTATGCAAGGCTAGAATTCCTAGACGAGAAGAATCAGAATTATCGACATCAGTAATAAAGTGAACAAGAATACTGTTCATTCAATAATTAGTTAATGCTTAATCAAACGAGCATAACTTTATAGGTTCTCGTGAAGAAAGTATATAAAAGAATTACTAACGAATCCTCGGCCCCACCACTGGCAGAGATGGTATCTCCTAGGTAACAAAACTTGTCCACCAGCTCCAATGACTCTTTTCCAAAATTCACAGCCACAGGATCATCACTTAACACAAGCTCGCCTTTGCACACTACGCACTTAAATTTCTCTATTTCTGACTAATCCTTTGGCAGAGGTCCCTTTATTCTACTACAGCGCTTACTCCCATGGTGCACCCAGCGTCGACAGATGCTACATTGAATTGAGTTAACGCCCACACCCTTTCCACACACTGCACATGGGTATGCACCGCTCTTTTCCACATTGCCTCATGTCAATCTACAATGCATAATCTTGGTTTTGTTAATATTGACTCTTAAACCCTTGCTCGCCATGCCTTCTCTCCATCTTCTGAATTTGGCCTCGGCATCTTGCATATTGTCAGCTATTAGGACTAAATCGTCTGCATAAAAAGTTCCAACAGGAGTCCGCCTCTAATAACTCTAGACAGTGCATCCAGGACCATAATAAAGAGGAGGGGGCTTAACACTGAACCCTGATGAACTCCAACACAGACTGCGAACTCATCAGTCAGTACACCCTTCACCCTCACCGCACTTAATCCTTATACATCTTCATTATCACACTCTTCCACTCTTCCACACCAAGTTTCCTCATAGCCCACTGCACAACATATCTAGGCACCCTGTCAAAGGCCTTCTCCAGGTCTACAAACACAAAGTAAAGATCCCTGACTTTTAGTAAGTATCTTTCCTGTATCTGCCTGACTATGAAGATAGCATCGGTTGTACCACGTCCTGGCATAAAACCAAACTGCATATCATCAATGGAGATGCTTTGCCTGATCAAACCCTCAAAGACTCTCTCACAGACCTTCATGATTTGGTCAAGCATTTTCATGCCCCTATAATTACCTCTATCTAGTGCATCCCCTTTTCCTTTGTATATACAGTCGACCCTCCTCGCATGGGCGGACCCCAGTTGACCGGACTTCGGTTGTGCGGACCCAACAGCTGATGCGGACTAGTCCCCAAAAGACCTGACAAATCGGGCAAAAGACCGTTAATTTAAAAGTTGTATTTTAATAGTTCGTGTTTGTCTATTGCTCACTTCCCCCTCTGCAACTCTCTTTCTATCTATCTATCTATATCTCTAATGCATCTACCTAACTCCCTTATACATTAACATAACTAGGCCTATGTCTTATTTGGTCTTTTTTTAATCTATGAATCAATTCTAATACGATGGAATTGAAAACAATATTACCCTTCTAACACACAAATAATAAAATGAAAACGAGAGTAAATAAAAATTTCTTCTTTGTCTTTCAGAAACATAAGTCCGTCGTCTCGTATATGTTAGTATTTTATCGCTCGCTCGCCCCTAGCCACTCTCTCTCTATCTATTTATCTCTCTAATGCATCTAACTAACTCCCTTATACATTAACATAACTATGTCTTATTTGGACTTTTTGTAATCTATAAATAATTTCTAATGCGATGGAATTGAAAACAATATTATCCTTCTAGCACACAAATAATAACATGAAAAAGAGTCAATAAAAAGTCTCCTTTGTCTTTTCAGAACCAATTAAGTCTGTCTCATAATAGCATAATAGTTCGTGCTTATCATCGCTCACTCCCCCTCTGCAACTCTCTCTTTCTAGCTATCTAGCTATCTATCTCTCTAATGCATCTACGTAACTCCCTTATACATATGTCTTATTTGGACTTTTTGTAATCTTTGAATCATTTCTAATGCGATGGAATTGAAAAATATAATATCCTTCCAGCACATAAACAAGAAATAAGATACAGTCAACAACAAATATTCCCCCGTCTTCGAGTTCGGAGCGTCGGGAGATTTTATTTTATTTATTTACTGTATTTTTTTTTTTCCCACGGTTTATTTTCGCCTTGAAAGTGTGTCTACAGAAATTGATTGGGAAATATTGTAACATATTTTTAATTGACATTTGTGTCATTTTTGCTGATTATGAGTTGGTGGAAAATATGTTCTTTAATTCCATCATATCGGAAATTATTCACAGATTATATAGAGACCAAATAACATACACTTTTAAGTGTGTTCAATAGTTTTGCATTATCAATAGGGTGTAGCATAAGGTTTATCAACATCATCACAATAACGGGGGTCGGGGTTGAGGCCGGGACTGGGAGGGGAGGGAGTAGGCCTACAGCGGTGGGATATCCTTCCTTTTTTTGTGTTTTTTTTATGTGAAATTTATCAAATGACAAATATGGGTCGGGGTTGAGGCCGGGATGGGGAGGGGAGGGAGTAGGCCTACAGCAGCGGGATATCCTTTTTTTTTTTTTTTTTTTTTTTTTTTTCCCCCAATGTATTTCCAATGTCCAGACTTTTTCAATGTGCGGACAAGGGTCTCCCCCTATTAGTCCGCACATTGGAGGGTTGACTGTATTTACTATTACACTTTTGTGCCAAAACTCTGGGATTTTCTCATCTTTAATAATGGTGTTTATCAACTCGGTGACTAAGTTGACACCAGTCTCCCCTGAGGATTTTATCATCTCAGGGACAATGTCAGAGCATCCTGGAGCTTTATGTCCTTCATTTTATTGATTGCGTCACTCACTATAGCTGGTGCTATCAAAGGAGGGGGTCCAGATATTGGTTTTTCGATACTAAGCTGTTCCTTATCCCATTCTAAATCTACATTTAGTAATCGTTCATAGTGTGCCTTCCATGCTTCTCTGATTTCATTTTCTGCATACACAATCTTCTCATTATCGTTTCTAACACACTGTTCACCTATAATATCCCTACTGTCATTTTTAACTCGCCTAGCTAGGTTGAAGATCCCACTGGGATTGTCAAGTGTTGCACACTTGTTTGAGGACCAGGACCAGGTAATGGTATATATAATATGTAGGCTATAATGACAAAAATAGTAATAATAATAACAATAAATATAATGAAAGCGAGAGAGAGGATACGTACAAAAGCAACAGCTACATTTACTGAGGTCATACCATTTGTGTTTTTTTATTAGTTATATTATCATCAATGATAAATTGCGGATAAATAACTTTAATATTATAATCATTATTTCACTATAGGCTACAGTATATGTAATTTTTAATCATGTTTATTATAACCATCGCCTATCGCATAATTCATACACGCATACACGCTCACACTCATGCATGCACATACTCAGAAGACGCTGCGGCTCTGCCCATTAATACTGACCCCACCAATCCCAGACTTCTTTATGAATGTACCTCCCTCCCCCCACCATGAAGGACATTGGGGAAAATGGTTTGGTGTATGTAATTAGCCCTATTAAGCTATGTTAGGTCAAGTGAAGGTATCGAGGGATAAGCCTATATAACGACACCTCGTAGCTACTTTCTACTATTCTATTATTTTTTCTGAAGAGTGTAGAAAGGGGAGAAGGGATGTTGGAGAGAGAGAAAACTGTTGGAGTGGCTTTGTTATATGTGTTATTAGTCTGTATACATTGTCGAGGTGTCCCCCGACTGTGAAACGTTGGCAATAAAGTGCTCCTCCTCAGATGGTGGTTGTATAATTGTATTGTTTGTGTTGCAGGTGAGTGAAGTGTTGGGCTTGGTGGAGCCTTCCTCTATCCTGACCTTCTTGGACCTGGCTTGGCGAGGGTCAACAAGAGGAAGGGTCCACATCAGGTTAAGGTCTAACAACACCCTGGCAACACAGTTTATGTTGCTGTGTACCGGCCAGCGTGGACACTCATACCGTAACACTGTACTACTGAAGGTGTGGGACAAAGGTAGGCCATTGGAGGGTGTGGGAGGTGGTGACTACCAGTACAACAATGGTGAGGGAGGAGCCGCACTACTGACTCACTCTGGAACCACTGACGACTACCCTACGTCACCCAAGGCAGGGACAGTGGGCTCATGGTATAAGCCAGACAATAAAGAGAAGAGTTCCCAGTTTCAAATCACCACTAAAGACCTTGTTGATAATACAGTATGGATTAGGGTCTTTGGTGATGTTGATAGTGGTCTGGAGGTGGTGAAGGCAGCAGTCAACCACAGTAACATAAGAGATGTGACTGTGGTTGACTGTGGTGTTGTACTGTCTCTATAGTTATTGTTGATAGTGGTCTGGAAGTGGTGAAGGCAGCAGTCAACCACAGTAACATAAGAGATGTGACTGTGGTTGACTATGGTGTTGTACTGTCTATAGTTATTGTTGATAGTGGTCTGGAGGTGGTGAAGGCAGCAGTCAACCACAGTAACATAAGAGATGTGACTGTGGTGTTGTACTGTCTCTAGTTATTGTTGATAGTGGTCTGGAGGTGGTGAAGGCAGCAGTCAACCACAGTAACATAAGAGATGTGACTGTGGTGTTGTACTGTCTCTAGTTATTGTTGATAGTGGTCTGGAGGTGGTGAAGGCAGCAGTCAACCACAGTAACATAAGAGATGTGACTGTGGTGTTGTACTGTCTCTATAGTTATTGTTGATAGTGGTCTGGAGGTGGTGAAGGCAGCAGTCAACCACAGTAACATAAGAGATGTGACTGTGGTGTTGTACTGTCTCTATAGTTATTGTTGATAGTGGTCTGGAGATGGTGAAGGCAGCAGTCAACCACAGTAACATAAGAGATGTGACTGTGGTGTTGTACTGTCTCTATAGTTATTGTTGATAGTGGTCTGGAGGTGGTGAAGGCAGCAGTCAACCACAGTAACATAATAAGAGATGTGATTGGTGTTGTACTGTCTCTATAGTTATTGTTGATACCATAATACACTACCCCCAAAATGGGGATTGGGCCTGAGCATATAGATAGATAGATAGATAGATAGATAGATAGATAGATAATACACTTCAGTATATCCTAATATTCTTTATCTTTACCTGTAATATTAACACCTTCAACACGATGATGTAATTTTCATCTTATTATGGTTCTCATTAGAAAATTATATTTAGCTTATAATATACCTCTTGAACTCAAAGGGGTAAATACAATTTCAATAAACCCTCTTAATACCATAGGTCCTTCTTAAGTTACATAGAATCGTCTAATTTTAGCCTTAATAAAAAGCTAATGAAGGTCATCGTGCTGAAGGGGTTAACAAAAGCTTCATAATTTTATATTGTTGGTTTACTGTAATATTGTATATGAAAATATTACCCAACTCTCTTTTGTTAACTCTTTGAAGATTATGACGCATTTTGACAGTGTATTCTGGCTGTCATGTGATTTATGCAAGTTAAGAAGGATCAATTGGACTCAAAAGGGTAAAAGCTATCTCAATTAACTCTCCAACTTCCATATACCCTTCCAATCTGAATAAATTTGTTTAATAGCCAGAAAACAAGGAAAATGTGTCTTCATATCTTCTAAGAAATATGTAAAAATCAAAGTTTATTTTGTCCAAACTTTTCTTGCCCTCCATATATAGTCAAGAGGGACCAATAAGTATTACCATTGTATTACAGTACTATTTATCCAATGTTCCCATTATAGTACCATTCTTTGTAACTTTGAAATACAGTTTTGTAATATATGTATTTTCCTTGATCCAGATTGTATAGGCCTACTATTATTGATGATTACCAGCATGCACTCCCTGCTCAATGGCTGGGCTAGGGTGGGTGCCCTGATGTATCAGGGACTTCCAGTGAACAGTTGCCACAAATTGTTTATATTGAGAGATTTTAATTATTTTTTCTATTATTATTATTATTATTATTATTATTATTTGTTTTTGTTTTTTGTTGTGATCTTTCCCTCTACTATAGATCAGGCAAGGAAATTGGTAATAAACAGGAATGAATGGAGAATGATTGTGAATAGATGAGTGAACACGTCATTTGGGGGAAGGGATCGGGTGCAAGATGGACTAGATAATAGTCCATCAGGTGCCTGGCCCGGGTAGCCGATGAAGGGTGCGCCTGTAAGTGTGGTGGGCGGGCTTGTGGCTTCAGCTCCGCTGCATGTCTGCCTGTCGAGATCGGAACCTCTCCGGGTGGTCGGGGGCCAGGGGAGTGCTGGAGGGACCTTGGTGACCATGGTATCTGGGTCTTCTCCTGGATGACCTAGATGAGTGTGAATTTGTATATACTGTATATTTTTTTTGTGTGTGTTCATTGTTTTCTGTTGTGTTTTGTGTTCTCCCTATTCTTGCTCTGTCTGGAGTCCCCCCCCCCCCCCCCCTAAAGGAAAAGTGGAGATTTAGCCTGAGTATAGAGATACATACATACATACTGTACATAACATTTTAAGACTGAGTGCTCCACACATACGTGCAGTTTCAGTCTTTTGTCCTAATGGTGGCGTTCTAGGCAACCCTGTTAAGGGCTGCTTCACTTGTCAAGTTTTTGGATTTGAGATCGGCACGTATAGTCCGACCCCAGGTCTTCCTCAGTCCACCCTTTGGTGCAGCTCCCTCCACAATCACTGACCTGCATTTTTTCACCCAATTTTGTTCATCCATTCTCTCCACATGTCCATACCATCCCAATCTACTTGTACGCATCACCTCGCTAATACTCTTTATACCTTAACGTCTCCTCAGCTCAACATTATTTTGTTATTCTATCCTGCAGCCTAGCTCCACACATCCATCTCCCCATTCTCATCTCATTACGTTCCATTCTGTTGACATCCTCTACTTTAATGGTCCATGTTTCTGAGGCATACGTCATTGCACTTCTAACACATGAGGCATACACCTTTCCCTTCAGGGGGAGAAGCATTCTTTTCATGGTCAGAATTGGCAGCAGTTCTCTGAAGATAGATAGATATACTATTTATCCAATGTTTCTTTTTTAGTACCATTCTTTGTAACTTTGAAATACAGTTTTGTAATATACGGTATACTTTTTCCTTTGATCCAGATTGTATACTTTTATTGATGATTGATTGAAGCGTTTTTTTTTTTTTTTACCAGCATGCACTCCCTGCTCAATAGCTGGGCTAGGGTGGGTGCCTTGATGTATCCGGGACTTCAGTGAACAGTTGACACAAATTGTTTATGTTGAGGGATTTTCATTATTATTTTTTGTAGTAATATTAGTTTTGTATGATCTTTCCCTCTCATTACAAGCCCCAACACTCTGGGGAACATGGTTTTTGAAGGTCATGCAGTTATAATAATAAATTACTTATTTACTTATTTTATATTATTTGTATTTTTTTTTTCTTTTTTTTTTTAGTAAGGGATGAGGGAACTTTTCCCTTTTTACCCTGTCACAGGCCTATTTTCATAGGCAGAGTTCAATGAGAGGAGATTAGCCACAGACCTATATTACTGTCTGGCGAAACAGAGGCCCAAACATCTCCACCTGCCGAGAATGGAACTCGGTCCTCCCGGTTAGAAACGGAGCGCTCTACCAATGTCGCGACAGGCCACCCCAATAACTTACTGAAACAGCAATGTGACCTATGCTAAGGTTATGGAGGACAGTCATAATAATGTGTAAACACAGTAAGGTACACTCGGATACCATAGTCGTTAGCCCACTCCTAAATATGTGTGAACTTCACCAATTTCAAATTTTGGAAGCACAGTAGTTCTTTGCAGACAAATTTATGAATATAATTTTATATACATCATCTACAAAACTGTATATACTATATATTTAAAAGCAAGTTCTATCCAAAAATTAATCCAGATGCAGTAGTTATAATTGCAACAAGAAAGAACATAGGGGGTCCACAAATGATTATAAGTGGGTTGTTGTTGTTGTTGTTGTTCCCTAAGCTGCCTGGCCGAACAGCCCCGAGTCCCTGAGAAAGGCCATGGCCACGATCGGGCTTTCCCACAGAGCTCTCATTGAGTGTAGATTGTGTTGTTGGCGTAAGTGGTTGTGTGAAATGCAGTCTTCTATGATGTGTTTAATGGTATGGGGTGCTGTGTTACATCCCGGGCAGGCGTCGACAACGGAGTCATCCAGTCTCTTCTGATAGCTCAGGAGAGCTGGATGGTGTCCGCATCTCAGCCTGGCCAGGTGGACTCTGTCCTCGCGAGGAAGGGAGGATTCGGAAGGATGGATTTCGGGAGGTCGTGCATGCAGCTGCGTGTTGTCTGTGAGTGAGTGGATGGATCGGTGAGAGATATGAGTATGGATGTGCTTCTGGAAGTTGGTTCGGGGTGGGCAGGGAGGGAGAGAGGACAATAATTGTGTGTGATACCGTGTGCTGGGTGTTGTTTTGATATTTCTTGGTGTCTGTGGGTGTGTTGCCATGTAGTTTAGTGGGTGGTCTTGGTTCGTGGAGGCTGCTGCCAGGAATTGAGTGCCTCTCATGTCCAGATGGTCTTTGACTTTGAGAATTTTGGTTTCTTGATGTAGGTGATCTGTGGGTGAAGTAGCTGTGCAGCCTGTAATGATCTTCAGGGCTTTGTTTTGAATAGTCTGTAAGGTCATTATGATGTGTTTCAGCTAGGTTAGAAGCCCAGGCTGGGCTTGCGTATTCCATCACTGATCTTATGTATTGTTTATATACTGTGGTGGTAGTTTCTTTGTTGTGTCCAAATTTTGTGTGAGCAAGTGACCTGAGGGCGTTAAGTCTGGGTGTCAGTTTCTTTTTAATGTTTGTGGTGTGCTGTTTGAATGTCATATGAGTATCATATGTTACTCCTAGCATTACTGGTGTGTGTGTGTATGTGTTAGCTGTGTTGTTTATGGTGAGTTGAGGGATGTATTCGTGTTCTCTTGTCCAACTTGTGAGCAGGGTTGCGGTGGATTTGGCTGGGGCTAGATTAAGTCTGTTTGTAGTGCACCAACCATGTAATGTGTTGAGATAGGGTTGAAGGAGATCTGTTGCTCTTTTTGGGTCATGGTGTGTGCATGTGAGTGTTATGTCATCTGCATAGGAGGCTAAGTTTATTTGGGGCGTATTGGGTGTAGTTATATCGTGCATGTACAGATTGAAGAGTGCGGGCGATAGGACGGATCCTTGTGGGACTCCGTTTGGAAAGTTTCTGATTTTAGATGACTGACCGGCAAAAGATACGTGTGCACATCTGCCTGCTAGGAAGTTGGCCAGCCACCTTTTTGTGTTGTTGTGCATGTTTGTGTTGTAGATTTTGTTTGTTAGGTTGTGGCGGGGGATGGCATCGAAGGCTTTACTAATGTCGAGGGTGGCTAATAGTGATCTGTGTGGTGGTCTAGCTGAGTTGATGCCGTCGAAAGCTCTTTGTGTAAGGTCTGTGAGAAGAGTGTTTGTGGAGTGCAGTGGCCTAAAGCCATGTTGTGTTGGAGCTAGGGGTAGGTCAGGTGTAATTAGTTGTAATACTAGGCGTTCCATGACTTTGGAGGGGGAGCAAAGAAGTGTGATGGGGCGGTGCGAGGAGGGTAGCGTGGGGTCTTTGTTGGGTTTGGGGAATGTGATGATGATACCATGCTTCCAAATGTCTGGTATTGTGTTGTGTGAATAGCTGTAGTTTGATATGTTAGTGAGTGCTTGTATGCCTTGTGGTCCCAGGTGTCTGAGGTGTATGTTGCTTATGTTGTCTAGGCCACAGGCGGGTGAGTGCTTGAGATTGTTGATGATATGCTTTGTCTGGTGATTGGTGAAGGGTGTATAGTCAGGGTCTGTGGGGAATTGTCTCTTACGTCGGATGACACGTCGGTCGTCTTTGTGAGGTTTTAGGTGGCTGACATGTGAAAAGTGATTGATGAGAGTGTTTGCTTGTTGTTTACATGAAGGAGTAGAGTCTGTTGTTGTGATTGCAGCATGTGATTGTGTTGTGTTGCTGTTGGAAAGTGTGATGCTGTTTAGTGTTTTGTATAGTTTTTTGGGGTTTGTTTTGTGATCAAGTGTTTGTAGGAAGTTATTCCAATTTAGTTTTTGTTGTTCTTGTATTTTGTTGTTAGTTTGGGTGTTGAGTGCTTGAATTTGTTGTGTGATGTCTTGTGTGTGGGGTGCTGGGGAGTGTTTCAGTATGTCGCATTGTCTGATGAGGTTTTGAATTTCTGGTGTGAAGTTGGGGTTGTGTCTTTTCCTGTTACCTCTTGGAATGTGTTTCTTGTCAGCGTTTTGGATAGTTTTATTGAGTATGTGTACAGCATTGTTGATGCTAGTGATGGGTGTACTGTTTAGAGTTGTGAAGTGTTGTTCTGTCTCATTTGTGAATGCTTCCCAGTTAGCTCTTTTATAATTGGTGTATGTGTGTTTGTGGCTAGCTGGGGTGAGTCTGGTTTTGGTGGTGATAATGATCGGGAGGTGGTCAGAGCCTAAGGTTCTGACCACCCTCCAGGATTTTGTGGGGGCGAGTTCTGGGGAGCAAAAGGTGATGTCAGGAGATGATGGGTTATAGAGGGCTTGGTGAGGAATATGGGTATATTGATGGATGTCGTTAAGGATGATGAGGTTATCGGTTTGGTTTTGTAGTACCAGCCCTCTGTCTGTGTCGGGGTTGTCGACAAACCAGGCCGACGTCTTGGCGTTGAAGTCACCACCCAGGATGATGTGTGGGTGTGTGGGGTGTTTGTGATGTGTTGTAAGTGTGGTCTGTATTCATTTGGTACTGTAGGGGATGTTTGGGGAGGGATGTATGTGTTTATGATGGTTATGTTGGAGTTGTTGCCAGTGCGTATTTTAATTGATTGTATTTCTGTTGTGTTATCATTTGGGGGAGGAGGGATTTGGTTTGTACACTGGTTACTATGTATGATATTTCTTTGTGTACCAGGGTGATGAGTCCACCGCCCCCGCCGACAGCCCGGTCTTGTCTGATGGTGGTGAAATTATGAAATGTGGGTGTTTTTTGTGTTGTGCAGAGTTTTGTTTCTTGTAAGATGGCAATGTGTATGTTGTGTTGTTTGATGAAGTGTGAGAGTTCGTGTTTCTTTGTGTTGATGCCATCTATGTTCAGTTGAAGAATGTTAATGTTATGTGCACGATGTATGTTGGGTGCTGCTGCATGAGGATGGGGTGGGGGTGTGGGTGAGGGAGGGGCTGGGGGTTGGGATGGGTGAGGTGGGGGTGGGGATTGGGGAGCAGGAGATGGGGGTTGGAATGGATTAGGATGGGGTGTGGTGTGTTGAGTTGAGGATGTGGATGGTATGGGAAGGTTAGGTGGGTTAGGGAGGAGAGGTGGACGGGTTATAGGGGGGGTAGTGGATGATATGGGAAGGTTAGGTGGGCTGGGGAGGAGAGGTGGACAGGTTTTAGGTGAGGGATATGACTGGGAGAGGGAGGGGCATGAGGAACAGGTCCAGGTGTTTGTGTAGTGTTTCTTGGAGGCAAGTGTTGTGCAGGTGAAGTGGGTCCAGTTCCCGCATGAATTGCAGAGAACTGAACCCTTAGTATGGCGACTCGAAGTGATGGGTTTTGAGCAAGTTGGACATATGTATGTGTACGTGGGTCCTGGGTTGCTCTCAATGTCTCCGGCTAGAAGAAGTCTTCGAGAAATGACAGCCGGAGAGTCATTTCTCGGTGTAGGAAAAACTGTGTGATGTGTGTGGTGTGAGAGGTGTGAAAATTCCCGGCGCGACCGAAGCCGCTCCAAGGACCCGTGCCCCCAGGGAGGGGGCAGGGGATGGTTGTGACGGTTTGGCTCCCGAAACTGCTCCCCGCGGCCGGCATCCGGTTTTCCTCCACTGGTCGTTGATTTTGTCTTCGGCCGTGGAGGGTCGGCAGCCATCCGCGGTTGGCAGCCTCGGGAGGTGGCCCCACGGCGTAGACGCCGCCACATCAGGACCGAGTGGGTTAGAGGCTGTGGCATCCCAGTGTACTTAGTCCCAACAATATGGGGAGAAAACCGATGGGTAACACAGTATATATATATATATATATATATATATATATATATATATATATATATATATACTGTATACTGTATATATATAAAAAAAAAAAAAAAAAATTGGCAGATGCTGTAATTCCGAGAAGTTAAGTTAGTTTATGACAATATCCTTTCCAATCATGTTGTTTTGAAGTTACATTGATACACAGACTGCACATACACATAAGATAGATACAGTATAAATACAGTACGACCTAATGGTCCATATCACATACACTTCTGTGCTCTGACGAGAAGTGTATGTGATATGGACCATTAGGTCGTACTGTATTTATACTGTATCTATCTTATGTGTCTGGAATAAAGAATTATTATTATTATTATAATACCTTGTGGGCCCTACTAGGCAGGCTGGACTTAATTATAATAAAATTTGCTACTAAGTAGCAGATAAGGATAGCAAAGCAAAAGGCCCTCTCCCCACCCACCACTCCCTCCGACCAAGGGAAAAAAGGCCCCCAGTAGAATGAGAACATATCTACCGGGAAATTTATAGTAATGATCAAATTTGGGAAATTATGATTATTATTGATACTTAACCCTTTTTTAATGTATATTACTCCAACCTCCAGTTACCTCCTCAAAATGAATGTCTAGATTCCTTTTGAATGTGTTGATTGTATTACATTGCACCACTTTCCTCGGCAATTTGTTCCACTCGTTAACTACACTGTTGGTGGAAAAATGCTTTGTGACCGAGTTTATCCCTCCTGTTTTTAATTTCATCCTGTTTCCTCGAGTTGATAAACTGTTATTGATTGTGAACAGTGATTCAGTATCAATTTAGGGTACATACATGCATACATAACATTTTAAGAGTGAATGCTCCACACATACGGGCAGTTTCAGTCTCTTGTCCTAATGGCGGCGTTCCAGGCAACCCTGTTAAGGGCTGCTTCACTTGTCAAGTTTTTGGATTTGAGATCAGCATTTATAGTCCAATCCCAGGTCTTCCTAGGTCCACCCCTTGGTGCATCTCCCTCCACAATCACAGACCTGCATTTTTTCACCCAATTTTTTTCATTCATTCTCTCCACATGTCCATACCGTCCCAGTCTACTTGTACGCATCACCTTGCTAATACTCTTTATACCTAAACGTCTCCTCAGCTCAACATTTGTTATGCTATCCTGTAGCCTGGCCCCACACATCCATCTCACCATTCTCATCTCATTACGTTCCATTCTATTGACATCCTCTACTTTAACGGCCCATGTTTCTGAGGCATACATCATTGCACTTCTAACACATGAGGCATACACCTTTCCCTTCAGGAGGAGAGGCATTATTTTCATGGTCAGGATTTGCAGCAGTTCTGTGAACTTCCCCCAGCCACATCTAATTCTAGCGACAGTGGCAGCCTCAGCCCCACCACCGGCAGAGATGGTATCTCCTAGGTAACAAAACTTGTTCACCAGCTCCAATGACTCATTTCCAAAATTCACAGCCACAGGATCATCACTTAACACAAGCTCACCTATGCACTCAAATTTCTCTATTTCTGACTTATCCTTCGGCAGGGGTCCCTTTATTCTACTACAGCGCTTATTTCCATGGTGCACCCAGCGTCGACAGATGCTACCTTGAATCGCGTTAACGCCCACACCCTTTCCATACACTGCACATGGGTATGCACCGCTCTTTTCCACATTGCCTTGTCTCAATCTACAATGCATAACCTTTGTTTTGTTAATATTGACTCTTAAACCCTTGCTCGCCATGCCCTCTCTCCATTCTCTGATATTGGTCTCAGCAAACTCTAAAAACTCTAGAAAGTGCCTCCAGGACTATAATAAAGAGGAGGGGGCTTAACACTGAACGCTGATGGACTCCAACACGGACTGCGAACTCATCAGTCAGTACACCCTTCACCCTCACCGCACTTCGCGAATCCTCATACATCTTCATTATCACACACACCAGCCATTCTTCCACACCAAGTTTCCTCATAGCCCACTGCACAACATACACAACACAAAGTAAAGATCCCTGCCTTTTAGTAAGTATCTTTCCTGTATCTGCCTGACTATGAAGATAGCATCGGTTGTACCCCGTCCTGGCATAAAAACAAACTGCATATCATCAATGTAGATGCTTTGCCTGATCAAACCCTCTAAGACTCTCACAGACCTTCATTTAGTCAAGCATTTTCAGGCCCCTATAATTTCCTCTATCTAGCGCATCCCCTTTTCCTTTGTATATATTTACCATTGCACTTTTGAACCAATCCTGTGGGATTTTCTCATCTTTAATAATGGTGTTTATCAACTCAGTGACTAAGTTGACACCAGTTTCCCCCGAGGCTTTTATCATCTCAGCGACAATGTCAGAGAATCCTGGAGCTTTACCGTCCTTCATTTTGTTGATTGCGTCGCTCACTACAGCTGGTGGTATCAAAGGAGAGGGTACAGATATTGTTTTTTCAATACTACAGTAAGCTTTTCCTTATCCCATTCAAACTCTACATTTAGTAATCGTTCATAGTGTGCCTTCCGTGCTTCTCTGATTTCATTTTCTGCATACACAGTCTTCCCATTATCGTTTCTAACACACTGTTCACCTATAATATCCCTACTGTCATTTTTAACTCGCCTAGCTAGGTTGAAGATCCCATTGGGATTGTCAGTGTTACACACTTGTTCGAGGACCAGGTCCTTAATGCCTTTTTTAGCATTGTAAATAACTTTTTGGCAGTTCGGTTAGCTGCCTGGTATTCCTCCTTGCTGCCTCCCTTCTTCCATTCTTTGAGGCATCTTCTTTTCTCTTTCACAGCATGTTCTACCTCATCGTTCCACCACCAGGAGGTCTTATTCCTGGGGTGACCCTTTGTTTTCCCACAGACTTTGTCAGTGGCAGCGATAAGGCTATGCTTAAGAAAATTCCATAGACTATTTACAGTAGGCTCACATATCTCGATCAATCTCATCTCGATATTTCTCATCTCGATGCCACCTTCAAGCTCTCCCCAATCACAAATCTCGATGAAAAAACGTTAATCTCGATAGCTAAATATCGATGCTAGATGCTTATATACTAATATAAACAGATTAATCTTGACCAAATCGATGTGTGAACCTCACAGTCATTGTGTTTTGTTCACCTGTATACTAATGTACCGCTAGTATCGATCGTTTTCCAGCGGTAGTCTAACCTGACTCATCTCTGCCGCTTTCATTTACGTAGTAATATAAATTACTTTACCATGTTTTAATATACATTATTATTTGTATGAGGAAAATCTAATATATAATAAGAGTAAAGACAAAAGAAAACTTGATTAAACTTTATACTATGGAAAATTTATTGAAGTCGGTAGATTTGCGGCCATTTTAGCAACTTGTAGCTTCACGATACAACACATGTTGATCACCAGTCGACTTTGGTTTTTGTTCAAGTGAAGATGCTTTGTTTTATTGATCAATTACATGGAATATTGTAGATGTAGTTGTAGCTGAAGGGTTAGGGAGTCATAAGATACACATATTGATCCAGATTGAGCAAAAAGGGGGATAATACAGCTGATTGGTGATCGTAAGTACATGTTACAGGGTCAAAAGTGGTGATTGTTAGATTTGATGTGGGCTACTTGCCGATTCGCTGGTCCCTATTGTATTTTTCCCCATAAGAAGTTAACTTCGCATCTCGATATTTCGAATCTCGATCGGTATTTGTGGGAACCAATTATGATCGAGATTGGAGATTCCACTGTACATCGTTAGGTCTAGCTTCCTTATTTCTATTAATTTCCTCAAGTCCACTTTGAAACCTATCCCTAACTTCCTTGTTCTTCAGCAGCCACACTTTCCTTTTGGGTATGTATACCTTCTTGCGCTTAGGATCTCTGTATAAGTTCATGTCGCACACAAGTAGCTTATGCTGGGGGATACATTCTTCGTTCGGGATGACCTTTACATCCCGAACCAGTTTCCAGTCTTTCCTGTTGACCAAGAAGTAATCTATCTGGCTAGTGGAGACCCCAGAGATATATGTGATCAGATGGCTCTGCCTTTTCTTGAACTTTGTGTTACACACAATCATGTTGAGTGCAACGCAGGACTCCAGTATATATTCGCCTTCCAGATTCCTCCTTCCGTAACCATTTCCTCCATTTATCCCCTCGTATCCATCTGCAGATGCTCCCACGTGACCATTCAGGTCCCCTTCCACAATTGTTATTTCATTCTCCGAAAGGCCTGAAATGACACTGACAGTGTCATTCCAGAAGTCCTCTTTTATCTCTTTCTGTAGACCAGCCTGTGGGGCATATGCAGATATCACATTCAGAATTCTTTCACCAACTTTCAACTTCAAAACAATCAGCCTTTCACTAACTCAAGTAATCTGATGCACACTTTCCTCCAGCTCTTCAGCCACCAGAACACCCACTCCTCCTTTCACTTTATCAGTCTCCACCCCCATCCAGTAGATCCTATATCTTTTCTTTCTTCCAACAATCCACTGTACCCCAGGCCCTTTCCAGAGCATTTCCTGGACACAGAAGACGTCCACTTGCCTCCTCTCACACATCTCAGCCACTTCATTTGCACGCAGATTCGAACTATCAACATTCACACTAGCAAGTTTGAGATTGTGGGGGGCATTTGTCCTTATTCTGTCCGGTTTTGGATCATCGGACTTACGTTTATTTTCTTTAGTTTTAGTCATATTAGGTAAGTTGGCTGGCAGATGGGCATCACCCCCCCTCCCCTCCCCCCAAAAAACAACTAATATAATAGGTAACCTTATGACATTATCCTTGAATATCAACACCATTCGAGGAGGAGCACTTTATTGTCAATGTTTTGCAGATAGCTTCTATCATATAATGTTTTGAAGTGGGTATGATCATTAATTCTAAGTACAGTAATAATATGCAATGACCTCTTGAGCATTATGACATGTTTTAGCAGTTTATTTTGGCCATCATTATACAATTCTATTCTTAGATTCCTAGAGGTTCTTCCTAAGCTACATAAAATCTGCTTAACAATACTGTCAAAATGTGCCATAATCCTGAAGGTGTTAACCTGCTATGTTGGCAAAATATAACTAAACTGTATATATATATATATATATATATATACAGTAAACTCCCGATATTTCGGATTTTTTTTTTTTTTTTTTTTTTTTTTTTTTTTTTTTACTCGGAAACCCCCACTTCTCGGAATGGCATAGGCCTCTCGGAGGTGTCCCTGTATATCTCGGCAATTTCCGAGTTGGACGGGATTTGAGTCCGGTTTACAATGTTCTCTCACTCAGTTTTAAGTGATTTTAGAATGAATTGAAGCCTGTGCCTTTTAATTATTGAGTTAATATTAATTACTATGTACTGTACTGTCCCTGAAAACATAATAAGGTTCATATTTGTCATTAATATGATGAATTTTTGAATTTCACATGTAACAAAAACAAAAAAATTCTCTCAATTTTCTCTGGTGACGCGGACTTTCCTCTTCTAATTCGGAATTTTCCCTCTCTTAAGTCGGTCATAAGTTGGACTTCGGACATCTCGGAAAATCGGGCTTCTCGGAAGTGGTCTCCCCCCAATTAGTCCGAGATAGCGAGGGTTTACTGTATATATATATACAGTATATATGTATATACATATATATATTCAGTATATATATATACAAAGGAGTACAAAGGAAATCAAGCAACAACAGGTCTAGTGACCCTTCTAGGCTGCTTGTCCTCCAAAACACTGAGGATCAAGTGTCCAAACAGTGGTTTAGAGTGGGTAAGGGAACATTGGAAAGGGAACTACTGCCCTAGAACTAATGTCCATGGCAGGATTAGGAAGTTAGTAGGGGACAGATGGGTTAGTAACTGAGGGGGGATAAAATAAAGTTATTAATTTACAAACGCAGTCAGTCGCGGGTTTGATGCGAGATATTTGTCTAAGCGGAGTTTAAATGAATCAACGGTGCTGCAGTCTATAACGTCTCGGGGAAGCCCATTCCACAAGTTGACAACTCGATTGAAGAAGAAATTCTTAGATTCGTGTGAGTTAAAAGATTTACCAATAATTTTGCAACCGTTTTCCCGCGTGTAATTAGATTGGTCGATAGTGAAGTACTTACTACAGTTCATATTGTCGATGCCTTTGATGATTTTGAACACTTGAATTAAGTCACCTCTTAACCCAACTCTAGCGGGTGCTCTGTGGCCGTTTTGGGCCTTTCTGGGCCATTCTGACTGCTATATCAACCATCAGTATGAAAGGAACTGTATTGCGCCGAAAACTAGGTGGAAATCGCTACACAATGACGCCACATACAGCTACGTAGCACTCGTGGAGCACTGACAGTGTTACCTCGAAGATGGAAGTTTAGCTGATTTTGCTACCTTGCTCACTTTTAGCGAACTATTGGTTACACTGTCATCCTCACGCGCGGTGGGGGAACTGGAGTTAGTGGGGGCCGGGAGGCCACAGATGTCGGACGTATGGATCATTACTATCCCACCCATTTTCACTCGATTTCCACCCTTTTTTCACCCGTTTTTTGCCAGTTTTTTCAACTCGACTTATGTGGTGAGCCGCTTTTTAAGGGTTAATCTGTATATATATTTATTAGTAGTCTTGGCAAATCCAACGTCAAGGCTATTAACCTTAATTGCGATGACCCCAATGGAAATACGCCTAACGGCCTTATTGGGCTATCCTTAGTTGGAATTATGCAAGGCTGGTACATGTCATATTTGTAACATACTATGTGGTACCAACTCTGTAAAATGCTAACTGAATAAATATTATTATTAGTAGTAGTCTAATTTGACTGCTATGTCGTCATCCCAAAAAAGAAAACGTCTATAGAGTCTACTCCTTAACCCGGGAACGGCGAGAATCTTAAGAGGTTTTACTGGGCGACGGCGAGAAAGCTCTTCAGAGGGAAGGCCTAAAAAAACATTTCAAAAGGCCCCAGTAGCACTTAAACCATTTATTTTGTTTTCTTCCATACCTCATATCACTCCTCCACATCCCCTCCTTCCACCCTTCCCCCCCCCCCCCCCCACCAATTATCATCTATTTTCCCTGTTATTCCCTTATTCATTGGTATATTTCCGTGTAAACATCTCCAAACCGATCCTAGGCTGTGGTCATGTGTGTGTCTATGCATGGGAAAGAGAGCGAGAGAATTCTGAGAGATACAGGCCTCAGTCACTCTCCAGGCTTTGAGAGAGGAGGGTGTGAGGCCAGCTGGCCCACACCTGATGAATGAACCGCTCGCTAACAATTCGCAATTTTGACCAGAAAAATTATAGCCTATTTAGTAGTAGTCTCTACGTTTCCAACGTAGGGCTTATAAGTTCAGCCGCTGGGACAGCGGGCCGGTTTACATGTGCAGTCCAATATCTTCTAGAGTAGCACCTAAAATATCTACTAGGTATGTTGTACACACTTCGAGACTACTTATTGAGAATAGAAAACGAAAAAGGTAGGGTAGAAATTGTTAAAATAGTTCCCCACTCAATCTAGCTTCCCTCTGGACGCATGCGCGAACTCAACGTACCTGCTCTCAGACGTACTTCCATCAGTCTTTGCACACCCTCGGTCCGAACTACAGCGAATTGTTGCTCTTGGGTTCTTGTCTTTTACACACTCTTCGCTTCTTTAGGCGAGTTGTGAGCCTTCTCAGGGCCTTTGAAGTTTTAGAAGGATGATTCCATGATGTAGACATGCTCTTATGGGCAAAATTAGAGTAGTTTGGGAGGGCGTGCAGGGTTCTGGAGACGTGTTATTGTTTTGGTATTGTGGGGGCGCGTTTTCGTTCGACAATTGCTTTGCGATTGTCTGGAGACTAGGCCTACCTCACTTTTTCTTTTTGTGGGTTAATTTTCACTTTTGTTCTTATGTAACGTCACTTTTTGTGGATTACAGGCAGTTTTCCTTTTTTTGCCAGGTTTAATGCTCATTTAGGGTAATTTTGCACTGCCTTTTCTGTTGTGTTTTCGGTGAATAGGGTGTGTTTTTGGCATTTCGAAGCATTCTTGAGTTGGACTTGACTAATTGTTTGAGTTTGGGGCACATGCCTTTATTCTCTTACAACTGCTGCTTTTTTGGGCCACTCCCCAATTTTGCACACTTCCCTCGTCTTTCACCGACGTATGGAATGCTTGTCCTCCTTTCGTTTACTTTGTCTTGCTTACACTTTTGCCTTTTACTTATCCCAACAAGTGCAGATCTCATCATAAGAGTTTTACCGGGGCACTGCGGATCTCCTCATATAATCCAAGGCCTAATTTTTTTTTTTTTTTAATCAGCTAATCAGCCCAGTATATATATTTTTTTTTTTTTATTGCCCCTTGGCCATGCCAATTATCACTCCTCCACATCCCCACCTTCCACCCCCTCCCCCCCCTTCAATTATCACCTATTCTCCCTGTTATTCCCTTATTCTTAGGTATATTTTCGTGCTAACATTAGCGAGTTGCTAGCAGGGCGTGGTCATCTGTGTTACCAAGCGTGGGAAAGAGCGAGAGAGAGACTACCACGCAACAGTGTACGGCTGGCTGGCTGGCAGGCTGCCTCAGCCATAAGTTATGTAACTCCCGGCCTCTATCGACGATTTTGAGGGGAGGTGTGGTGGAGTGGTCATGCCACTGGATTGGTAATCCAATGGACCCGGTTTCAAATCCCGATATGTCAATGGGAAGATATTATTGGGATTGAATTTGTGCTGTACCTAGTATCAGTGCATTACCACAAAGCCCACCGAAATGCCAAAAAAATACCCTCATTGTTCCCTGATTAAATAACACTGTATGAATATTCCCATATTCAAAATATGTTACAGGGGGACAATGCCTAGTGAGTTCACTGCTCAATAGGTGGCGTATTGAGAGTGAGGGTCTGAGTCTGGAGGGTGAGACGGTGAAGCACTTGAGCGAAGCAACCGGCCGCTTCAGAGATGGAGCTGTTTCGAGCCATGATGGTTGCTTCACATGTCTCACTCCCCAGACTGGAACAAGACCTCACGGGCTTCACCGTGTTGAGCGGTGGAATGTACAGGCTCTCAGCCTATGCCCGAGAGGGAGTAGTTGGAATATAGAAAAAAAAAAAAAAAAAAAACGCTGTTTCCACTTGTTTTATTGTTCTATCTATCTATCTATTGCCGGACGCCTTACTCCCCTTACGAGGGTGGCCATACACAGAATGCCCCCAAGCGGACCTATTCCCTGTGAGAGGGAAAACCCAAGCCAGTTTAGTGAAGGACTTACAGGATTGACCACTCAATTTAGGATCCGTCCGACTCCGAGGCCCTCTGTGTATCTTGTTAGCACTATTTTTCTACAGTGGTGTTCGGCTAATCCATCCACTAACCTGCCTTACCCTTAGGTAAGCAGTACGGATTTGTATCAGGTTTACTTCCCTAGACAGGTTGCCAACCAAGGCTGACGAGTTCCATCCACCCAGATTTGTATAAGGTCTCCCCTAGACGAGTTGCTGACCAAGGCTAACGGGTCCCATCCATCCCATTGTTGTAACAGGTTAATACCTTTATAATCAACGTAAAATAGGCGCATATGGATAAGTATTAATGATATTTATGGTACGATGACGATTTGAGTTTAGGAAACAGTCTAAATACCTCCGCACAGGGAGGGGTGGCCAATACCCCACCTACGCAGCGGAGAGGTTAAGTGTCGCTCTGGTCCCACCGATCGACGACACGGGTGTCTGGCAACAGTGTCATTCACTGGCCTAGCCTAGAATTTTAGGTTTTCAGGGGTTCTATTTTAACTGTTACCGTAATTCTTTTTGGTGTTTTTGGGCACTGTTTTTTTAGCTTTAATGCATTGGTTATTTTCAATTAGGTTTTGGACACTGCCTTTAGTGTTTTTTTCATCTTTTTGATAAACTTTATGAACCTATACTGGATCACTATACTCTATTTTTTCCAGCTGATGGTAAATTGAATCCTTTAGTAGCTAATTTATCGATACTCAATGGAAATATATGAAACTTCGATGGCTGTGTGTCGGATTAATGCCAAGTTTTCATAATGAACATCATATTTCGTTTCAAAATCTACCTTATAGCTGAGTAACAAAGATAAATAGATGACAATTTACCCTCAGCTGGAAAAAAATAGACTATAGTCTAACTAATGCCTGCTGCTTGTGGTGATCCACTCCCCACTTCAAGCTTGATAAACTTTATGTTCACATGCTGGATCGCTAATCTACCTAGTGCCTGCTGCTTGTGGTGGTCCACTTCCCACTTCAAGCACACCTACTAGTCTTACACCGGCTAGTTTAGGTTTATGGCTGTTGTTAGTTGGCTTACATGTTCCCTAGGTCCGCCCACTCCCTTAACCCTCCGGACCCGGGCTAGTCCTCCTAATGACAGTGCGGGGTACCCGGGCGATCTGGTCGAAAAACGTCTAGGCCTAGGCTACTGTATTTTTGTTTATTTTAACTGCTAGAAATTTCCCACACATCTATAAACGTAGTGCGGTTTTCAATCTGTAGACTGGCGTTGAGTAGAGCTCTGTGAGTCAACTGGTTCAGTTGTGATGACGATTTCAGTGGAGCGAATTTTACCGCGATGTTGACAATATCGGAGCTTTTCAGACACTAATTTCGTCTGACATCACAACAATAACATTGATCCGACGTCTCCTTATTGTTTTCGGAGGTGCGGTGACGCAACGATCGGCTTTGTTTACATACGTCGGACGCACAGCGTTCAGACCAAGCTGAATAGGCTTTCAATCTTACGGATTTTAACATGCTGCCCGGGTTCCTGCCCATCTGCCGCGGTGTCATTTTAACATGCTGCCCGGGCTGGAAGGGTTAAATCCGGGGGTGGTTCGGTCCTAGGCTTACGTGTCCGAGATCCCTTGAACTGGTGGTCCCTGCTCTACCGGCAGGCGAACCCGTCTCTACTACTCCGCTCCACTCGCGGTTGTACCCCTGTGTATAAACGCGGCCCCGCTCTTATACAGACTGTTGGTCGTGCTTATTTCCCACACTTGCCCCACCTATCCACCCTTGGGTGCGGCTCCTGTGTTGCTCACACTCCATGTTTTTCTTACAGCCTGCTCATCAGACCGCTCCGCAGGTGTACGGTTCCACCTCCTGGGCGGTAGTGTCCGTTCCTGCTCTTAGGCGGTCCAGTTCGCACTTACGGCGGGAACGTCCAGGCCTCCTGCTACGGTTCCTACCTTCTGCCACCACCTTCCACCCAGCTTCTACTGGGTTGTCAGGTACTTGCTTAGGCACTTTTTGGTAGTGGGGTGTTTATAATTTCTTGGGAAGGGTGCCATGTTCCCTAGGGCTGGACCCTACTCTGGGGTGGGCTCCAGCTTTGGTGCTCACGGTTCTGTGTGGGGGGTTCCTGCTCCTTCCTGTACCATGACCATATTTGCTATACTGCACTATCCTTGTCATTTCTGCTATATTCGTCCTTCCTGTACCATGATCATATTTGCTATAGGTTACTGCACAATAATTGTCATGCTGCTATATTTATTTGAGTTATATGCTATTCTGCTATATTGCTCTCACCACTGTTTTCACTTCCACTAGTCCTAGTGTCCGTTCCTGCTCTTAGGCGGTCCAGTTCGCGCTTACGGCGGGAACGTCCAGGCCTCCTGCTACGGTTCCTACCTTCTGCCACCAGGACCAGACAAAATTCCTGCCAAATTTCTACGAGATGGAGCCATTGGTATAGCAGGCCCCCTAACCCACATCATCAACTTGTCAATTAACACCAACACAGTACATGCTGAACTGAAGGAAGCTATTGTAACCCCTCTATTCAAGAAAGGAAATAAACTAGAAGTTGGCAACTACAGACCAGTTAGCATATTATGTATTGTATCTAAAATCCTTGAAAGAGCGGTATACACCCAAATTGAACACTACCTCAAACAAAATGATCTATTCTATAAGTTTCAATCAGGTTTCAGATGCATGTACTCGAGAGACTCCTGTCTCATCCACTTAACGGATCACATTCGTAAAGAAATGTCTAAAGGTAACTACACCGGTATGGTTCTTCTTGATCTACAAAAAGCGTTTGACACAGTAGACCATGATATCCTATGTAATAAACTACAAGCTATGGGCATAGGGTCTGTGAACTGGTTTAAATCTTATCTTAGTGGTAGAACCCAAAGAGTCAAAATTGATGATAATATATCTGATCCTATGCCAATTAACTGTGGGGTCCCGCAGGGAAGCATCCTTGGTCCCTTACTCTTTCTCTGTTATGTGAACGACATGGAACTGAGCGTCTCATGTAAATTATTACTGTATGCAGACGACAGCGTGCTTCTGGTTTCAGGAAAAGACCCAATAAGTATTGCCGCTTCACTTTCCAAAGAACTAGCATCATGTAGTGAATGGCTAGTGGACAATAGACTATCTCTTCACCTGGGCAAGACGGAAGCCATCTTATGTGGAACAAACGCAAACTGAAAGACATTGTGGGCTTCTCGGTCAACTGTAATGATATTCCTATAACAACAGTGTCACAAGTTAAATATCTCGGACTGAAACTGGACGCGAGTTTGTTAGGTGAAACAATTTTGGAATCTATCCTGAGTAAGTGTAGAGCACGTATAAAATACCTGTATAGACAGGTGGGATGCTTGCCCGCGGCGACCAAAAGACCCTCTGCCAAGCACTTGTTCAATGTCATTTTGACTATTCTGTGTACTCTGCATCATCTAAATCAGCACAGCACAAACTTCAGGTCACTCAAAATAAAATGGTTAGGTTCATGCTGAACCTAGGACCCAGATCACATGTTGGCCAGGAACAACTTCAGTCAATAGGTATGCTCAATGTTTCTGACAGGGCCAAACAAATCAGGACTAATGCCTTCAAAATTTTCTATGACAGAGCTCCAGAGTATCTAAAGAATTTTGTTAAAGCAAATGAGAGGAGTGGACATAATACAAGAAACATGATGTTTAATTTTAAGGTCCCGAGAATCCAAGGACAGGGTAAGCAAACATTCTTCTTCACTGCCATCAAAGACTGGAACGACCTACCCCAGTCAGTCCGTGAAAAGAGAACACTGTATTCCTTCAGACGTAGCCTGAAGGAAACCGGACAGCTGCGAGAAGGGAGCACCAAGCTTATATCTACTACTAAACATAAGAGATAGACAAACCAAACTGAAATTATTACTGATTACGGATTACTGATATTTACTATACGATGTAAGGTATCTTAAAATAACCCCCTAGAAATACTTTTTCTAAAGTATCTATTTCTTTATCCTCCCCTTTTCCCTAACCTAACCCCACCCCCAATGGAAATACGCCTAACGGCCTTATTGGGCTATCCTTAGTTGGAATTATCCAAGGCTGGTACATGTCATATTTGTAACAAACTATGTGGTACCAACTCTGTAAATTGCTGACTGAAAAAATATTATTATTATTATTATTATTATTATTATAATTATTATAACAGTCATCTTTTTTCCACCACTCCTGATGCCATCCAGCCGCTGCTTATATAATAATTATAATAATCATTATACTAATAATATTCGTTTTTAAAGCTAGCGCATGCTGAGCCAGCAGTTATATGCTATACTGTTATATTGCTCTCACCACTGTTTTCACTTCCACTAGTTCTAACAGTCACCTTTTTTCCAACACTCCTGATGCCATCCAGCCGCTGCTTATAACAATATAATAAAGTAGACGTGCCGTTTTGCCCAAAATCAAAACGGCATACCCAACTCTGCGATCGGTCACCATCATCACTACTAGTCACTATCATCATTAATTAATATTGAAATGCTAGGTTTTTCCAGGTTAAATAGGAATGGGAATTATCCCCAGGCTACCTTTAAGATCAACATCAACATCAACATCAGGTCCTGATGTGGCGGCGTCTACGCCGTGGGGCCACCTCCCGTGGCTGCCAACCGCGGATGGCTGCCGACCCTCCACGGCCGAAGACAAAATCAACGACCAGTGGAGGAAAACCGGATGCCGGCCGCGGGGAGCAGTTTCGGGAGCCAAACCGTCACAACCATCCCCTGCCCCCTCCCTGGGGGCACGGGTCCTTGGAGCGGCTTCGGTCGCGCCGGGAATTTCCACACCTCTCACACCACACACACATCACACAGTTTTTCCTACACCGAGAAATGACTCTCCGGCTGTCATTTCTCGAAGACTTCTTCTAGCCGGAGACATTGAGAGCAACCCAGGACCCACGTACACATACATATGTCCAACTTGCTCAAAACCCATCACTTCGAGTCGCCATACTAAGGGTTCAGTTCTCTGCAATTCATGCGGGAACTGGACCCACTTCACCTGCATAACACTTGCCTCCAAGAAACACTACACAAACACCTGGACCTGTTCCTCATGCCCCTCCCTCTCCCAGTCAAATCCCTCACCTAAAACCCGTCCACCTCTCCTCCCCAACCCACCTAACCTTCCCATATCATCCACTCCCCCCCCTAAAATCCGTCCACCTCTCCTCCCTAACCCACCTAACCTTCCCATACCATCCACATCCTCAACTCAACACACCACACCCCATCCTAATCCATTCCAACCCCCATCTCCTGCTCCCCAATCCCCACCCCCACCTCACCCATCCCAACCCCCAGCCCCTCCCTCACCCTCACCCCCACCCCACCCCATCCTCGTGCAGCAGCACCCAACATACATCGTGCACATAACATTAACATTCTTCAACTGAACATAGATGGCATCAACACAAAGAAACACGAACTCTCACACTTCATCAAACAACACAACATACACATTGCCATCTTACAAGAAACAAAACTCCGCACAACACAAAAAAACCCACATTTCATAATTTCACCACCATCAGACAAGACCGGGCTGTCGGCGGGGGCGGTGGACTCATCACCCTGGTACACAAAGAAATATCATACATAGTAACCAGTGTACAAACCAAATCCCTCCTCCCCCCAAATGATAACACAACAGAAATACAATCAATTAAAATACGCACTGGCAACAACTCCAACATAACCATCATAAACACATACATCCCTCCCCAAACATCCCTACAGTACCAAATGAATACAGACCACACTTACAACACATCACAAACACCCCACACACCCCACACATCATCCTGGGTGGTGACTTCAACGCCAAGACGTCGGCCTGGTTTGTCGACAACCCCGACACAGACAGAGGGCTGGTACTACAAAACCAAACCGATAACCTCATCATCCTTAACAACATCCATCAACATACCCATATTCCTCATCAAGCCCTCTATAACCCATCATCTCCAGACATCACCTTTTGCTCCCCAGAACTCGCCCCCACAACATCCTGGAGGGTGGCCAGAACCTTAGGCTCTGACCACCTCCCGATCATTATCACCACCAAAACCAGACTCACCCCAGCTAGCCACAAACACACATACACCAATTATAAAAGAGCTAACTGGGAAGCATTCACACATGAGACAGAACAACACTTCACAACTCTAAACAGCACACCCATCACTAACATCAACAATGCTGTACACATACTCAATAAAACTATCCAAAACGCTGACAAGAAACACATTCCAAGAGGTAACAGGAAAAGACACAACCCCAACTTCACACCAGAAATTCAAAACCTCATCAGACAACGCGACATACTGAAACACTCCCCAGCACCCCACACACAAGACATCACAACAAATTCAAGCACTCAACACCCAAACTAACAACAAAATACAAGAACAACAAAAACTAAATTGGAATTACTTCCTACAAACACTTGATCACAAAACAAACCCCAAAAAACTCTACAAAACACTAAACAGCATCACACTTTCCAACAGCAACACAACACAATCACATGCTGCAATCACAACAACAGACTCTACTCCTTCATGTAAACAACAAGCAAACACTCTCATCAATCACTTTTCACATGTCAGCCACCTAAAACCTCACAAAGACGACCGACGTGTCATCCGACGTAAGAGACAATTCCCCACAGACCCTGACTATACACCCTTCACCAATCACCAGACAAAGCATATCATCAACAATCTCAAGCACTCACCCGCCTGTGGCCTAGACAACATAAGCAACATACACCTCAGACACCTGGGACCACAAGGCATACAAGCACTCACTAACATATCAAACTACAGCTATTCACACAACACAATACCAGACATTTGGAAGCATGGTATCATCATCACATTCCCCAAACCCAACAAAGACCCCACGCTACCCTCCTCGCACCGCCCCATCACACTTCTTTGCTCCCCCTCCAAAGTCATGGAACGCCTAGTATTACAACTAATTACACCTGACCTACCCCTAGCTCCAACACAACATGGCTTTAGGCCACTGCACTCCACAAACACTCTTCTCACAGACCTTACACAAAGAGCTTTCGACGGCATCAACTCAGCTAGACCACCACACAGATCACTATTAGCCACACTCGACATTAGTAAAGCCTTCGATGCCATCCCCCGCCACAATCTAACAAACAAAATCTACAACACAAACATGCACAACAACACAAAAAGGTGGCTGGCCAACTTCCTAGCAGGCAGATGTGCACACGTATCTTTTGCCGGTCAGTCATCTAAAATCAGAAACTTTCCAAACGGAGTCCCACAAGGATCCGTCCTATCGCCCGCACTCTTCAATCTGTACATGCACGATATAACTACACCCAATACGCCCCAAATAAACTTAGCCTCCTATGCAGATGACATAACACTCACATGCACACACCATGACCCAAAAAGAGCAACAGATCTCCTTTAACCCTATCTCAACACACTACATGGTTGGTGCACTACAAACAGACTTAATCTAGCCCCAGCCAAATCCACCGCAACCCTGCTCACAAGTTGGACAGGAGAACACGAATACATCCCTCAACTCACCATAAACAACACACCCCTAACACATACACACACACCCAAAATCCTAGGAGTAACATATGATACTCATATTACATTCAAACAGCACACCACAAACATTAAATAGAAACTGACACCCAGACTTAACGCCCTCAGGTCACTTGCTCACACAAAATTTGGACACAACAAAGAAACTACCACCACAGTATATAAACAATACATAAGATCAGTGATGGAATACGCAAGCCCAGCCTGGGCTTCTAACCTAGCTGAAACACATCATAAGACCTTACAGACTATTCAAAACAAAGCCCTGAAGATCATTACAGGCTGCACAGCTACTTCACCCACAGATCACCTACATCAAGAAACCAAAATCCTCAAAGTCAAAGACCATCTGGACATGAGAGGCACTCAATTCCTGGCAGCAGCCTCCACGAACCAAGACCACCCACTAAACTACATGGCAACACACCCACAGACACCAAGAAATATCAAAACAACACCCAGCACACGGTATCACACACAATTATTGTCCTCTCTCCCTCCCTGCCCACCCCGAACCAACTTCCAGAAGCACATCCATACTCATATCTCTCACCGATCCATCCACTCACTCACAGACAACACGCAGCTGCATGCACGACCTCCCGAAATCCATCCTTCCGAATCCTCCCTTCCTCGCGAGGACAGAGTCCACCTGGCCAGGCTGAGATGCGGACACCATCCAGCTCTCCTGAGCTATCAGAAGAGACTGGATGACTCCGTTGTCGACGCCTGCCCGGGATGTAACACAGCACCCCATACCATTAAACACATCATAGAAGACTGCATTTCACACAACCACTTACGCCAACAACACAATCTACACTCAATGAGAGCTCTGTGGGAAAGCCCGATCGGGGCCATGGCCTTTCTCAGGGACTCGGGGCTGTTCGGCCAGGCAGCTTAGGGAACAACAACAACAACAACAACCTTTCCTGGTACCTGGCGCGGGGTATGAACCACTGAAGGGAGTTTAACCCTCCTAAAAACCCACAGGTTTTGAGATGCCTTGGGTGGGGTTCGAACCCTGGTTAGTGACGCACCACCATCACCACCAGGCCCGCGCGCTAACCCACTGTACTACCACGGACGTACCAAAAGTATAGCAACCTTAGTCCGATTTTTAAGAACCAGGTGATAGTCTCGTGGTGTTATCACGTGATGAGTTTATTGGACTTACCATCCACGACTATTTTACGCTATACCTGACGTCAACTCGGGTAGTACATTATTGTGGTTGCGGGACATTTTCGAGGGCATTACACCACATTCCTTTTTAGTTAGGCTAGTCCCTAGCCTCGTAAGGTCGTAAGGTATCGTAGCCTTTTTACCTTAGCCATCTCAATTCTTTGTATAGGGTTCGCGTGACGGGTGCTCCAGCACGTAGCTACCAGGTCACGATCCCACCGCTGCCACCAATGAAATGCTAGGTTTTTCCAGGTTAAATAGGAATGGGAATTATCCCCAGGCTACCTTTAGGATCAACCTTTCCTGGTACCTGGCGCGGGGTACGAACCTCTGAAGGGAATTTAACCCTCCTAAAAACCCACAGGTTTTGAGATGCCTTGGGTGGGGTTCGAACCCTGGTTAGTGACGCACCACCATCACCACCAGGCCCGCGCGCTAACCCACTGTACTACCACGGATGTACTAAAAGTATAGCAACCTTAGTCCGATTTTTAAGAACCAGGTGATAGTCTCGTGGTGTTATCACGTGATGAGTTTATTGGACTTACCATCCACGACTATTTTACGCTATACCTAACGTCAACTCGGGTAGTACATTATTGTGGTTGCGGGACATTTTCGAGGGCATTACACCTGTAATGCCCTCGAAAATGTCCCGCAACCACAATAATGTACTACCCGAGTTGACGTCAGGTATAACGTAAAATAGTCGTGGATGGTAAGTCCAATAAACTCATCACGTGATAACACCACGAGACTATCACCTGGTTCTTAAAAATCGGACTAAGGTTGCTATACTTTTAGTACGTCCGTGGTAGTACAGTGGTTTAGCGCGCGGGCCTGGTGGTAATGGTGGTGCGTCACTAACCAGGGTTCGAATCCCACCCAAGGCATCTCAAAACCTGTGGGTTTTTAGTAGGGTTAAATTCCCTTCAGAGGTTCGTACCCCGCGCCAGTTACCAGGAAAGGTTGATCCTAAAGGTAGCCTGGGGATAATTCCCATTCCTATTTAACCTGGAAAAACCTAGCATTTCATTTTAGTTTCTAGGATACGGGTGTGGGCCACGAAAGCGCCCAACGAAGGCTTAATGGCTTCTATCACTATTGTGCGAAATTCGTTCCAGGTGAGATCAGGGTGCACTTGATAGGCAACCAGGGAAACGGCTTTTCCCAGGTGTGCTAATGTTATGGCTATTTTTTGTGCGTCCGTGGTATAAGTCATGTCAAGTAAGTGTTCTACAATCTCTAGTAACCTCATGGGGGTACTGATCTAAGTTTTATATTCTTATGGCAGAAATACGTAGAACACAAATCAGTGGGCGAACGTTAGATATCACTAGAGTTTTAATATCTAAATAAGGTAATTACGAGAGTCAATGTCGCCTGTTAATTAAAGAGCACTGATCGCTTAGTACGTCCCAAATGGAATGGTTAAATATGAACTGGGCAAGGTTTTAGCCACTTTCTAGAAAGTTAATAAGTGAGTATCAAACTAGTACTATAACACTTAGTACTAGCAACATGAATCTTGAATAGTATTTGTAGATCTGGTCCTGGTTATCTTGCTTCCGGTGATGTTGGGGGCTAACGACTGGTTCCTCGGCCGTCCAGATGGTCCAAAATGTAGGAAGTTCTCAAGTCGGATCTCTTGACGATCGTTGCTGGCTACACACTTATATACCCACGAATTTGTGTGAAGGTTATAAGGTGCACGTTAGGACTTGTACATGGACAGATGCTTCTATTAGTCTTCTCTGCCACGGAGTCTGCCGAATCTGGAATCTCTCAACTCCGGAATAACACAAGGGCAGAGCTAGAGGTTAACTGCAGGGTAGTGACCACTGGTTGGTGTCTAGCTTTCAACTGATTTGACTGGGGGCGGGAGCTAGATTTATAGGCTCGGTTCTGGACCCTGTAGACAGTAGGGATCTCGAGTCTTATGGACTTATTTGAGCTCTCAATAGATATGGGGACTAGGTAAGATGTTGATTACTGTTGTGGCACATGGCTATAGGAAGCCTTCATATTTTAATATAACTGAGCCTTAGTAAAAGGTACTATTTTGGCTATACTGGAAGTATTTAGGGGAGAGAGACTGGATCTACTTTGCGAGGAGGATGGGGACAGCTGTGTCAACTCGGGTAGTACATTATTGTGGTTGCGGGATATTTTACAAATATCATCAGCACTACTACTATTATAATCATCACTACTACTCTCACCATAATTAATACTACTCTCATCATCACTACTACTGTATAATCACTACAACTTTCACCATAATCAATACTACTCACCATCATCACTACTACTGTCACCATCGTCACTACCACCATCACTACTGGCATCATTATCACTACAACCATCATCATTACTTGTCACCATCATCACTACTATTATGACCATCATCACTACTACTAGTACTGTCACCATTACTACCACTATTACTACCATCACTACTAATATAAAATAAACTAACTTAACCTAGCAAATACTGAGGGAGATGTTTTTACCCCCTGAACGATGGCGTTCTGTGTCAGTGTGCCCCTATGGGGCACACGCACACAGAACGCCATCATACAAATTCAATTTTTTGTTTAAATTACCGTCGCATTCACGCACCGAATGTTCTTGTGAAGTTTGGTGAAAATCAGTCCAACGGCCTAGGAGGAGTTATCGGACAGACATCTTGGCTGCCATGTACCACTATACGGGGAGTGATACCACTCTGCTTTCGCAGAGTTGATAATTATAATCATAATTATAATAATAAAGTAAACGTGCCGTTTCGCCCAAAATCAAAACGGCATACCCAACTCTGCAATGGGTTACCATCATCACTACTACTATTATAGTCATCACTACTATTACCATCATCACTACGACTCAAATTGTCACTACCATCACTACAACTGTCATCATTACTTGTCACCATCATCACTACTATTATGACCATTATCACTACTACTAATACTTTCACCATCATATCTACTACTGTCATTATCATCACTACAACTACAACCATCATCATTACTATTATCACCATCATCACTACTACCACCATCATCCCCACTATTACTACCATCACTTCTAATGTCAACTAAACTAACTTAACCTAACAAATGCGGGGCAAGTTATTTTCGCCCCGTAGGGGCAATGCCATCATTGCTGGGGGGGGGGGGGGGAACCATATTTTGGACCTAAAATCATAACTATTGCACAAATTCAATATTTGTTTTTTTTAATTACCATCGCATTCACGCACCGAATGTTTGTGTGAAGTTTGGTGAAAATCCGTCGAACGGTCTAGGAGGAGTTATCGGACAGACAGACAGACATCTCACCATTATCATCACATCTGAGACATGTGTATGATGTGTGGCTTTCTGTGATGTGTGTGCCCTGTAGGGACACACACACAGGGAATAGGTACAGGGTGGGGGGTGGGAGTCCTGAAGAGAGGGGGTGGGGGGCGGCAAAAATTTGTTTTGGACTTAAGATCATAACTATTGCACAAATTCAAAAACAACAAAATTTAATTACCGTCGAATTCACGCACCGAAGGTTCGTGTGAAGTTTGGTGAAAATCCGTCAAACGGTCTAGGAGGAGTTCTCGGACGGACAGACAGACAGACAGACATTTCGGCCGCCATGTAGGCTACCACTATACGGGGGGGGCCGATACCACTCTGCTTACGCAGAGTTGATAAAGTAGACGTGCCGTTTCGCCCAAAATCAAAACGGCATACCCAACTCTGCGATAGGTCACCATCAGCACTACTAGTCAATCATTACTATCATCATCACTACTACTACTACTCTCACCATCATCACAACTACTCTCATCATAACTACTACTCTCATCATCACTACAACTTTCACCATCATCACTGCTACTTACCAACATCACTAATACTGTCACCATCATCTTACAATCATCATTACTACTGTCACCATCATCAATACTATTATGACCATCATCACTACTACTAGTACTCTCACCATCATATCTACTACTGTTATCATCATCACTACCATCAGTCCATCATCATCACTACTGTCATCATTATCACTAAATCTACAACCATCGTCACTGCTATTATCACCATCAACAATATCCCCACTATTAGCCTACTACCATCACTTCTTATGTCAACTAAACTAAACCTAACAAATGCGGGCGAGTTTTTTTTTCTCGCCCCCTGATCGATGGAGTTCTGTGTGAGTGTGCCCCTATGGGGCACACACACACAGAACGCCATCATCATTGCTTGGGAATAGGTACTGGGGGAGGGGGGGGGGGGGGGGGGCAGGGAGGGAAAACCATTTTTACGACCTAAGATCATAACTATTGCACAAATTCAAATCTTTTTTTAATTATCGTCGAATTCACGCACCGAAGGTTCGTGTGTAGTTTGGTGAAAATCCGTCCAACGGTCTAGGAGGAGTTCTCGGAGGGACAGACAGACAGACGAACAGACAGATAGACATTTCGGTTAGCATGTACCACTATACGGGGGGCGATATCACTCTGCTTACGCAGAGTTGATAATATTCGTTCTTAAAGCTAGCGCATGCTAAGCCAGCTAAGGATAGCCCAATAAGGCCGATTAGGTGTATTTCCATTGGGGTCATGTACTACTACACCATCCCCTTGCTCAGGGGGGATGGTAATGACTCAGTGCTTGTTAAGAACCCTTTAATGCGCCGTGCGTGGGCGCGATCCTGGTACCTTCTGGGTGGAACTCCAAGACGCTAGTCACTACACCAGCGAGCCGCCCCACCTGTCCTCGGGATGCCATGCAGGGACAGGGAATTGTTGCCTCCACGTGGCGTGTTATGCGACTAACGTATACGGCCCTCGCCGTTGTGGGGGTTGCCTCACTGCCTTGCTGGATTTTGAGCACTGGCCTGGTTCTATGGAGGCGTCAGTGATTACGGGGAGGTGGAAGCGTTGCCGCTCCCGCTCTACTTCTTCTCACCGGTACCATACAGCGTACCCTGCGGTGAGGATCCGGTCTCCCTGGAGGGCCGCAGAATCTACGACCTTCAGGGCCATGAAGAGGTCTGCCCAAGTGGCTCCAGTGGAGCCTCCTCCTCGCCGTTCACTTGCCTATATAACTAAGGCAAGAGATGTCCCATGCAGGTCTCCATGGCCTCCTTGGGAGCCGACATACTAGAGGATTTCAAGGCAGCTATGGTCAAGCTGCGGGCCCTGGAGGGGGCTCCTACCCCTGTTGTGGCTCCCTTGCCACCTCTGATGGTTCATCTCTCCATCTGGCCTGTTGTCCCCGCTGATACTCCCGTCGCCAGCACCTACTTTCATCCTGCCGGAGTGGGCCTGGATTTGGTTTCCCAGCCCCTCTCGGTCCCCACCCTCTCCTAGTTCTGCATCTCCGAGAAGTGTAGTTTGGCTGGAAGTCTTTGGAGGGGTCATCCACCATCCCCCCTCTGGACTCCACGTTCGTGTCTGGGCTAGTCCTGGGGAGCAGGTTGGAGACCTGGGGACCTCGTTGGCATTCGCATCATGGATGTTTGTGTGGCAGGGTGGTTCCCCACTTTTGGGAGCTTGACTGTTATGCTTCATCAGCACTGGACTAAGACCAAATGGACGTCTTACTTGTCTCGTTGGGAGTGTTTCACTACTTGGATTAATGGCACTGTACAAGCAGTTGCTTTGGTGTTCCACTCTCTTAATCGCTTGTTTGGGCCACGCGCTCACATGTTCAACACCGTTAGGAACCACCTGTCTGCCATTAACGCTTACGCTGCGGGCATATTTGCACTATTTGGGGCAATTGCTGTAAATTGCCTATGCGTTCTGGAATGTCTCCCGCAGCCAATGGGTTCATTTATTAGTGGCCCCTTCATCATTGACGATGCGCCTTACGTAGGTAAGGGCCAATCTTTGAACTCTAGCTTGCTCTTCAAACTTCCCACCCGGGGAGAACTCAAAATACGATTGCCTTACATCGTGAGCGAAACGCTCTTAATAACCACTCACGGACTCGTCCTTATGATGTTGGGTACCACTACTAGAAAAACTAGTAAAATAAATAAAGAATAAAAATTAAAATTAAACTTGACCTAGCTTTGCACTTTCCATGCGTCTGCTTTTGGATACAGCTCGCCATCTTGTTTACAGCGAGTGTTCACTCTTAATCTCTCTGGGCCCGCATAGTAAGGACCTGTGTCCCTGACGCTCCTGCCTGCATCTCGTTCGTCACCTTATTTGGCCCTAGTGAGTCCTTGCTCATTTGTCCATGACAGTGCTGAAGTTAGGTTAGATTATCGACTAGATGTAGGCTGAAGTGTTAAATACGGGCCCTGGAGATTGTTTTTCTGGGTCTAAGCATTCGTGTTAAGGGGTGTTCTTGTTGTGCTAAGGCAAGTCGCCCCTCGTGTGTTGCTTTATTATCCTAGCCCACTAATAGTTCACTGATTAGTCATGAGGCTTCTTTTAGGGTGAACTGGAGGCTGTTGCTCGGTCCCTTCAGGGTGTGCAACAAGTATGCTTCGGGGCTAGTACCATTGGATTTTCTCACTTAGTTGAGGGATCCGGCACGGAGCCATACTACTCTGCAATCGTATCATCATGTGTTCTACAGGTAGTGGGGTCGACGCTGGATCGCAGGTTTGAGCCATTGATGAACTCATCACCAAGGGCTCCCACCTAGTTGGCCTCATTAGGTTGCAGATATATATGGTTAGGGAGTGTTATCATTGATTATTGATTGTTCATGATGTATAACCATGCCATGTATGTACACGTTGTTCATCCCTATATATACACTGAAGGGTCGGCCCTTCTGGCGGGATTTTTTATGGTTCAAGTAAGACTTAACATTAAATAATAACGTGTCTCAGGGTGTTCCTTGGGGTTCCCCCGCCGGGAAACACTCTGAGCTATATTAAAATTCAGTAATCACCGACTGGTACGGGTTTGCAATGAATTCGGTTTGAGTTATTTAAGGCATATAGTATGATTCCAGATGTTCCGGCATGTTACTAAAAAGAATTCAAGTTTTGAAGGGTAACGGCAAAGCCTCCCCTCGTAATCACGTCTTCCGCCGCCAACAAAATAACACAAACAACAAATGTTCTTCTTGCCTAAGACAGACAAATTCAATATTCCCTGACTGGTATGGTTTGCAATGATATTGGTTTGGGTTATTTAAGGCATATATAGTATGATTCCGGATACACCGGCATGTTACTAAAAATAATTCGAGTTTCGAAGGGTAACAGCGAAGCCTTCCCTCTTAATCACGTTTTTCCGCCGCCAACAAATAACACAAAACAAACGTTCTTTTGGCTCGAAACAGACGAACATTACGCCGGCCGATATTAAATAGTGGGGAGCCACAATCGCCGCGCGAACACGGCTGAGCCGGGAAATAAACTCACCTTTTCGATCTTGTAGCTCCCAGTTAGACTGTTATGCTTTATCATTGGCGACTTGTCCGCCGGATTTAGAATCAAAATTCCGTGTTAGCGATGATCGCCGGGGTTGATTCGTGTATCACAAGACGAATGAGGTCAGTGTTATTCACTTCGGTAAGAAATTTACAAATTAGTAGCACTTAATAGGCTACACAATACTCAATTACATTGGTCCTGATGTGGCGGCGTCTACGCCGTGGGGCCACCTCCCGAGGCTGCCAACCGCGGATGGCTGCCGACCCTCCACAGCCGAAGACAAAATCAACGACCAGTGGAGGAAAAACCGGATGCCGGCCGCGGGGAGCAGTTTCGGGAGCCAAACCGTCACAACCATCCCCTGCCCCCTCCCTGGGGGCACGGGTCCTTGGAGCGGCTTCGGTCGCGCCGGGAATTTCCACACCTCTCACACCACACACACACATCACACAGTTTTTCCTACACCGAGAAATGATTCTCCGGCTGTCATTTCTCGAAGACTTCTTCTAGCCGGAGACATTGAGAGCAACCCAGGACCCACGTTCACATACATATGTCCAACTTGCTCAAAACCCATCACTTCGAGTCGCCATACTAAGGGTTCAGTTCTCTGCAATTCATGCGGGAACTGGACCCACTTCACCTGCACAACACTTGCCTCCAAGAAACACTACACAAACACCTGGACCTGTTCCTCATGCCCCTCCCTCTCCCAGTCAAATCCCTCACCTAAAACCCGTCCACCTCTCCTCCCCAACCCACCTAACCTTCCCATATCATCCACTCCCCCCCCTAAAACCCGTCCACCTCTCCTCCCTAACCCACCTAACCTTCCCATACCATCCACATCCTCAACTCAACACACCACACCCCATCCTAATCCATTCCAACCCCCATCTCCTGCTCCCCAATCCCCACCCCCACCTCACCCATCCCAACCCTCAGCCCCTCCCTCACCCCCACCCCCACCCCACCCATCACCCCCACCCCCACCCCATCCTCGTGCAGCAGCACCCAACATACATCGTGCACATAACATTAACATTCTTCAACTGAACATAGATGGCATCAACACAAAGAAACACGAACTCTCACACTTCATCAAACAACACAACATACACATTGCCATCTTACAAGAAACAAAACTCCGCACAACACAAAAAACACCCACATTTCATAATTTCACCACCATCAGACAAGACCGGGCTGTCGGCGGGGGCGGTGGACTCATCACCCTGGTACACAAAGAAATATCATACATAGTAACCAGTGTACAAACCAAATCACTCCTCCCCCCAAATGATAACACAACAGAAATACAGTCAATTAAAATACGCACTGGCAACAACTCCAACATAACCATCATAAACACATACATCCCTCCCCAAACATCCCCTACAGTACCAAATGAATACAGACCACACTTACAACACATCACAAACACCCCACACACCCCACACATCATCCTGGGTGGTGACTTCAACGCCAAGACGTCGGCCTGGTTTGTCGACAACCCCGACACAGACAGAGGGCTGGTACTACAAAACCAAACCGATAACCTCATCATCCTTAACGACATCCATCAACATACCCATATTCCTCACCAAGCCCTCTATAACCCATCATCTCCAGACATCACCTTTTGCTCCCCAGAACTCGCCCCCACAACATCCTGGAGGGTGGTCAGAACCTTAGGCTCTGACCACCTCCCGATCATTATCACCACCAAAACCAGACTCACCCCAGCTAGCCACAAACACACATACACCAATTATAAAAGAGCTAACTGGGAAGCATTCACAAATGAGACAGAACAACACTTCACAACTCTAAACAGTACACCCATCACTAACATCAACAATGCTGTACACATACTCAATAAAACTATCCAAAACGCTGACAAGAAACACATTCCAAGAGGTAGCAGAAAAAGACACAACCCCAACTTCACACCAGAAATTCAAAACCTCATCAGACAACGCGACATACTGAAACACTCCCCAGCACCCCACACACAAGACATCACACAACAAATTCAAGCACTCAACACCCAAACTAACAACAAAATACAAGAACAACAAAAACTAAATTGGAATAACTTCCTACAAACACTTGATCACAAAACAAACCCCAAAAAACTATACAAAACACTAAACAGCATCACACTTTCCAACAGCAACACAACACAATCACATGCTGCAATCACAACAACAGACTCTACTCCTTCATGTAAACAACAAGCAAACACTCTCATCAATCACTTTTCACATGTCAGCCACCTAAAACCTCACAAAGACGACCGACGTGTCATCCGACGTAAGAGACAATTCCCCACAGACCCTGACTATACACCCTTCACCAATCACCAGACAAAGCATATCATCAACAATCTCAAGCACTCACCCGCCTGTGGCCTAGACAACATAAGCAACATACACCTCAGACACCTGGGACCACAAGGCATACAAGCACTCACTAACATATCAAACTACAGCTATTCACACAACACAATACCAGACATTTGGAAGCATGGTATCATCATCACATTCCCCAAACCCAACAAAGACCCCACGCTACCCTCCTCGCACCGCCCCATCACACTCCTTTGCTCCCCCTCCAAAGTCATGGAACGCCTAGTATTACAACTAATTACACCTGACCTACCCCTAGCTCCAACACAACATGGCTTTAGGCCACTGCACTCCACAAACACTCTTCTCACAGACCTTACACAAAGAGCTTTCGACGGCATCAATTCAGCTAGACCACCACACAGATCACTATTAGCCACACTCGACATTAGTAAAGCCTTCGATGCCATCCCCCGCCACAACCTAACAAACAAAATCTACAACACAAACATGCACAACAACACAAAACGGTGGCTGGCCAACTTCCTAGCAGGCAGATGTGCACACGTATCTTTTGCCGGTCAGTCATCTAAAATCAGAAACTTTCCAAACGGAGTCCCACAAGGATCCGTCCTATCGCCCGCACTCTTCAATCTGTACATGCACGATATAACTACACCCAATACGCCCCAAATAAACTTAGCCTCCTATGCAGATGACATAACACTCACATGCACACACCATGACCCAAAAAGAGCAACAGATCTCCTTCAACCCTATCTCAACACACTACATGGCTGGTGCACTACAAACAGACTTAATCTAGCCCCAGCCAAATCCACCGCAACCCTGCTCACAAGTTGGACAGGAGAACACGAATACATCCCTCAACTCACCATAAACAACACACCCCTAACACATACACACACACCCAAAATCCTAGGAGTAACATATGATACTCATATGACATTCAAACAGCACACCACAAACATTAAAAAGAAACTGACACCCAGACTTAACGCCCTCAGGTCACTTGCTCACACAAAATTTGGACACAACAAAGAAACTACCACCACAGTATATAAACAATACATAAGATCAGTGATGGAATATGCAAGCCCAGCCTGGGCTTCTAACCTAGCTGAAACACATCATAAGACCTTACAGACTATTCAAAACAAAGCCCTGAAGATCATTACAGGCTGCACAGCTACTGCACCCACAGATCACCTACATCAAGAAACCAAAATCCTCAAAGTCAAAGACCATCTGGACATGAGAGGCACTCAATTCCTGGCAGCAGCCTCCACGAACCAAGACCACCCACTAAACTACATGGCAACACACCCACAGACACCAAGAAATATCAAAACAACACCCAGCACACGGTATCACACACAATTATTGTCCTCTCTCCCTCCCTGCCCACCCCGAACCAACTTCCAGAAGCACATCCATACTCATATCTCTCACCGATCCATCCACTCACTCACAGACAACACGCAGCTGCATGCACGACCTCCCGAAATCCATCCTTCCGAATCCTCCCTTCCTCGCGAGGACAGAGTCCACCTGGCCAGGCTGAGATGCGGACACCATCCAGCTCTCCTGAGCTATCAGAAGAGACTGGATGACTCCGTTGTCGACGCCTGCCCGGGATGTAACACAGCACCCCATACCATTAAACACATCATAGAAGACTGCATTTCACACAACCACTTACGCCAACAACACAATCTACACTCAATGAGAGCTCTGTGGGAAAGCCCGATCGTGGCCATGGCCTTTCTCAGGGACTCGGGGCTGTTCGGCCAGGCAGCTTAGGGAACAACAACAACATTTCTGAGGAATGTTTAACGTAAGGGGAATTAAGATTGTTTATGTGTTATTCAAACTTTATTCTTTTTTACGTGGAGATTGGGAGGTTTGACACTCTCCCAATACCGAAGAAGGAAAACCTTCTATTTGGTAGGTAGCCTCGGAGTATCCAGCATAGAGCTATATACTTATCGTATAATTCCGTTCCGCTCTGGAGCGGGCAATTGTCGCAATCACTAGCGCGATTAAATCAATAACATCTAGAGTAGCACCTTACTCTCTCTACTAGGTACGTTGTACACAGTTTTGAGGCTACTATTTTGAAGTAAAATGAAAATATTGATGAGAAAGAAAAGAGAAAATTGTAGAACATTGTCCATCCTATCTGGCTCCTTAAGCCGTTGTCACGGGTCCACCGCACAACCCGACCGGGTTCATTAGATCATCCAGGTATCAAGTTAATTATACAAGATTGGATGGGCAGGTGTACGGTGTGAGGGCAGGATACTATGACGTTGGATACTCCGAGGCTACCTACCAAATAGAAGGTTTTCCTTCTTTGGTATTGGGAGAGTGTCAAACCTCCCAATTTAGTAGTAGCCTCTATGTCTCCAACATAGAGCTAGAGTAACAAATTGGAGGCGGACATTCAAGCGAAAAAACACAAACTTAGCCCTTAGGAATTTTCAGGACCATGGAAAAACCGACGTAAACAAGAGAGTTTATATAAAGAGTGTACTGACAGGTGCATATCAAGAGAGGTCAAGTCTTATTCCATGAAATAACTTAGCCTAAGACAAAGAATGATGCATTTCATAATGATGAATATAAATTCCAGGATGCCCCCCCCCCCTCCTTCCAGAAGAAAGCAGGACGACCCATACTGTAACGAGTAAATACCGACATACGCCGAATAGGAGTACTGTACAGGATGTGACGAGAAACTACATGAGCAGTGTCAGTGACGAGCACTAAAAGCCATAAGAGAACATTTCAGTGGTATGAGGACAAGACATACCGAAAGAAAGTAGTATACTTAAGACTAGAAAGTATATCAAAATCTTAACCCAGTTATTAATCTTTAACTTAGGTGCAAGTATGGGTATAGTGCAATACCCTTCCCTCCCCCCCCCCTCCCCCCCAATAAGGGAAGGACAGGACAGGAAAAGGACAAGAGACAGAAGGAACCCTGCGGGTAGACCCCGAGTGAACCTGCTGGCCCAACACACTACAAGGACGCCCCGGTCTGTCCGTGGACAACGACGGCGAGGAGACCAACGTGGTGGGGGAAGGCCAAAGCCCTGAGTCGGCAAAGTCCGGGCGAGAAAGATCAAGTAAAACCTGAACGTAGCAGCGTACGAACGGACATCATGAGCTGTGCCCTGAACGTCTGGGTTACTGGCCCGAATAACCCGACACAGGCAAAGCCCCACAGCACGGCGATCAAGCCTCCTGCCGGTCGTAGGCGCCACCCGTAATGGCAACCCCGACATTGGCCTGGCCGAGTACACATACGTATGCAGGGTTTGAACCGGGCATAACGGACGATGAACCATACCACGTGTGGAAGCCGGTACAGGAAAGGCTCAAAAAACGGGAGTGTCGCGTACGGTTGTAGCTACCAAACGAACAGACGGAGCCAAAGTAACCGACCCAAGGACGGGAGAAAATCGTAAGCAATGCCGGGTCCTAGACATGGCAGCCATCTCCGAGACTCCTTCACCCTTCGCCAAAGCCAGAAGGAACAGTGTCATGGCATGGAAGTGTCCAGGCACGGGGTAAATAGTATAAGAGGCAGACGGGAGCATTGCGAGAGCCTCCGCCAGAGACCACTGAGGAGGAATCTGACGCGGGGTTGGCCTAAGCCCAAAGCAGGCCCGCATGAGGAAATCAAATTCCTTGTGAGGAACGACCAACCCCGTGAACGACTCAAACGGTACCCGAATGGCCGACAGGCGGGTCCTAAGCGAGGTGCATATGTTGGGACGCGTCTCAAAAATAACCAAATGAGGTAGGGAAACACGAACGCCACAGATGGGCGTGTCCGTGATGTGTTGTTCATCCGAGAAGGAAAACTGCGCCAGTGAGAGACGGAAGTCTGCCACTGAGAATGTGTCCAGTGGAGAGGATTTGACAGTCAAAGATCGACTAAACTTCGGCAGCCACCCTACCTCACAAACATCCACGATATGAAGGCCAACGAGGGCCCTAGGCCACCAACCGACCCCAAGTGGAAATCTGGGAACGATAGGGGAACAGGACTCGGGCGCCACCGCCACAGCTGAGCGGGCCAGGCTGGTGCCGGCCAGATGGAAGTGAACAACCAAACAAAATCCATGTACCCACTCAGTCTGTGGAGGACTTTGCACACCAAAAAGGGCGTCGGGTGTCGGAAACACACCGAATACGGTGTGTTGGAAAGACCATACTACCCGGACGCTCTGTCCCATCGACAGAGCAACCGCCCATAGGTTGGCAGTCCCGGGTAGGTAGGTTGCACGCAGCGTCATGGTGTAAAGGTGTGCGTGGTAAAACAGGGACCCCGCCAAGTCCTGAAGAACGAAAGTACGATGCAGTCACCTGACACTGGGTGACAGTCGCGCTCGTCCCGTCCCAGTCGAGGCCCGCCCACGGCACGTCGGGCGACGGTGGAAGGCAAGACTCGGGAACGGTGACTAGTAAACCGGAATGAGGGACGAGGAGGAACAAGCTAGGAGAGTGTCGTGTACACAGTGTGTGGGAGAGTTCGTGGAGAACATCCCACCCACCCAGGAAAATTACGAGCGGAAGACCCTGATTGAGCAGGGGAGGCAAGGCCTGTCCGACGAGGGTCGTAAAGACATGAGGGGCGACATGGAGACCGAAGGGCAAACCGCCGAACGTGACATAATGAGAGTCCTCAATACGAGGCACGACATGTCGACCACCGGTCACAACACCTCGCTGTCCGACACGGAGACCAGAAAGACATGCGACAGAAAGCCCCGCTGTCCAGGCGAGACTTCCCGAATAATCCCATCCACGTGCATGGACAGAATAACCTAGGCGACGTCTGGGGAGACAGGCCGATGTCATGCAGGTCGTCGGAGTGGAAAACGTGGACCGACACCTCGAGGACAGACCCCGCCGTATTACCCGGCGAGCCCACAAACGGCGAAGCTGCTAAACCGAGAGTGGGGACGCAAGAGCCGGTAGGGGCTCCGAGCCTGGCGGCCTCGTTACGAGCCAGTCTGCCGACCTCAACTAAGAGGAAGAGGTTGAGGAGGGTCGTGACACCCCAGGCAGACGGGGAGCGAAGAGCCCCGCAGCAGCAAAGAGGGAAGACCCTTACCATGCAGGGGCAGAGAAGAGCCCCTCCGGAGGGAGCACAGAAAGCAACAGTGACGTGCGGATCTCAGCCGGCGCCAGTGTACAGAAGGAAAACCACAGAGACTGGCGACAATGCGCAGCCCCATGGAAGGGACACTGAAGGTCGCTGACGGAGGCTACGGCGAGCTGCAGTCGCACTCGCCCGAATTGGTCCCCACCCTTCCCGAGCACCCTAGTCGGTCGGGCCACAAAAAGCCTGAGGGGAAGCCGAGCCAGGTGCAGTTGCTTGAAGAGGGTGGAGAGCATGCGAGCAGTGCACCGGCAGAGCTTGTGAACCCGTTCCAGGGCACTCTTCTCTGGTGGTGTGAAGGAGCGCGGCCTACGTTCAGAAAGATAACGTAGTGGCAAAGAACCAGGCCCAAAATGGAGGTGATACCCCGGATGAAGTCATGATGAGGCTCGACACGGAGGAGCAGCCGACCGGAGGGAGTGGTGAAGAACCCATCTCCGACCGAACCCCGAAGGCGACGCCTTCTGTCAGCCACAAGGAACAGTAAAAGATATACTATGGAATGACACTACTGAAACTCATACGAGGCTGACAGAGTGGGCGCGTCGACATGTACGTCGTGTCGAGCAAAGGCTGACCAATACTTGGGAGACCCAGAGGGGAACCCGGAGGACGGGAAGTAAAATTATAGACCCGCCCTCCCAGGAGGAGCCCTGACGTCCACCTCTGGTACCAGGCCGTCCAGGGCCAAAAACCCGAAAGTGCCCAAAGGCGTTGAGCCGCACCTGCCAACTCGCACGCACCGGGTGCACCCGTGCATGTGTAAGAGCTCGCTCCGGGCGGGATGCCGCCACGTACCCCCACGATGACGGCTTCCCGTAAAGGGAAGGGAAGCGACGTTTGTTAGGGACCGGAAATGTCCTGAGGGACAGAACGTGGACAGGCCTACCAACCAGCCCCAGGCCACACTCAGGGAGCATGACAAAAGAATTCGATGCTGCCTGGGAGCGAGCGGGAGGATGGACAACCGGAGCAGCAACCACAGGTAGAGCAGGTGACGTAGGCAGGTGGGCCACCAAAAAAGGTGGAAGAGGAGGGACCACGGGTAAAACAGGAGGAATGGCAGTGGAGTGCCCCAAGAACACCACCCAGTACGTAAGCATGCCTGGAGATCATACAGGGGAAGAGACAGGGCGGCGTGGAACCGGAGACCGTCGGCGATGTGGTGAAGGAGAGCGGGGTCTCCCCTACGTCTCGGCGTCCTCGGAAACAGTAGGGACGTCCAAACGAGGCACCGGGGGAAAGGCGGTCTGGCGCCCGGTAGACAGCAGAGGATAGGGGAAGCATGGTACGCATCCCTTTGTCTAGGAAGCGCGGAAACCGCTGGAGGTGGTCCTTGACAGAGAGAGCGAAACCCCGATCATGTAGCGCAGAGGCGAGACCTGGCCTCAACAGCGGCCGGGAATGGAGGACGAGACCCAAAGGTCAATATCGGCGAGACACGGTCTACACCTCCGAGGGTTAAACCCATCGCGGTTGGAGCATGAGACAAGGGTAGGACTCTCCATGTCCAAACGGGCAAGGCAGGACGGGAACCCCCATGGTGTGCGCAGGGAGGAAATGACATCCTCACTGCAATCGGAAAGGAAAAATATACCGATGACCCATGTATGAAGCGCCCCAAGCAGAGCAGGGGAAGAAGGCAGATGGGCCACAAAGAGTTACCACAGGTAATATAGGAGGGACGGTAGTAGAGCGTCCCAAGAATACCGCCATGTTCAGAAGCATGGTGCGGATGGAGGCAAACCGGTCAGCGGTGGACCCCTGAGCCTTGGTAGGAGCCACATGGATGGCCTGAACCGGACAGATGAGGCGGAGATCGTCGGCGGGATGGTGAAGGAGAGCGACGACCCACCTCCGTTACGGAGTCCTCGGAAACAGCAAGAACGCCCAAACGAGGCACTTGGAGGAAAGGCAATCTGGCGCCTTGTAGACATCGGACGTGCACACCTATGGCGTACGCCAGGAGGAAGTGACATCCACATCGCAATTGGAAAGGAAAAGATACTGATGTCCCATGTATGAAGCACAGGAATTATGTGCAAGCACAATATTGGTAAAAACCCTTGAATCCTTGATAGGAGAGTACCTCCTTCCCCTGTTGAGGAAAGGAAGGACGAAAAAGGGGGGGCCCTTCAAAAGGAGGGCTATACAGGAGTATAATGCATGGTAGGATGCACCAAAAACTTGAAGAAACTCCTCAAAAAGAACAGGCACAAGGGCAGAAAGGCGCACAAAAGTGGTCACTACACCCTGCAAATGAAGCACCTTTCATGAAAGTGAGTATCCCCCTCCCCCCCTCGTGCGGGGTGAGGGTTGAAGAGGGACCCCCCATGCGGAGGGTCAGGGAGAGACCAGGAGAACCAGCAAGTGCAAAGAACCCCGTGAAAGTCCCCAGAAGGAAGGCATGAAAAGCCGTATAAACGAAGAGGATAAGAAGAATACCCAAAGGGTGAAGGTACTGAAGAGAAGAAGACACCCAAGGTTACCATCAGAGTAGAGTGGGAGCACAGTCTGATGAAAAGGAGAAGTCCGTGAACTACTGCAACTCAGTCCCTATACAGAGGCAAAGCACCCTAGCACCGACCCAGAGAGGAGTGGATCAGAATGGTCCGCTCCGCTCGGGGGCGGAAATCCGCTCTGGAGCGGAATGTAGGAAGTAGGACGAATGGAGGCTGGTTGGAAATCACCACCCGGTGAGGACACCCGTGGCGAGAGCAGAGCGAAGTATACATACTACACTGGAACCAGAAGAAATAACCCTTGTGAAGACCCCGTGTAGGCCATGGTAAGGCATGCATGTATGTCATCGACAGTAACAAGAATAAATCCTGTTTGTAAGCACCATGAAAATAAAGGCCATGGTATATCATTGGCAGTGACAAGACGAAAGCCTGTTAGGAAGCACCATGAAAAAACCACTGAAAGTCGATGAATCCTGAAGAAGGTGAAGGCCAAAGAGCGCCCCCAAAAACGGGAGGCCAGGCAGGAATATCAGTCATGAGGTCATGCACAAAATAAAGATCAGAGATCCCAGAATAGGCTACAGGCACCAGGTCAGGGAGTAGCCTAAAAGCTCTCACTAGGCCTGGAGACAGGAGTCCCTTCCAATGAAGGAAAGTGCCCCCCCCCCCCCCATGTTCTCCTGGAAGTTAAAGCCAAAGAGAACTCTCCAAAAGGAGGATCAGGCAGTCCATAGGTGAACCAGCATCATTCCAAAGAGCCCCAAACCCCAGGGCAGAAAAAACCAAAGGGTAGGCTCAACCCTCTGAAGTACTGAAGGAAACCCCACCCCAAAATATAATGGAGACTAATACCGTAAGGCCGGTACCAGTGAAGAGGTCCTGTAGGACAGAAAGCACAGTCAGGGACTTAATGGAAGTGCAGGACTACCAGTCTAAGCCTAAACTGAGTCAAGAGTAGCGCGACCGTAAACGGCAACATCCGTACGAGAGCGGAAAAGTACCGACATCGAGCGGGAACGTCCGCGTTCCAAGGCGGGCGGAATCGTACGTTCTGGCGTGGGAAGTGGTATGAGACGTCATCAGTGCGAGGAAAAGCCCCGTCCGAGAGAGGAGAGGCCCAGAGGGGCTCCACCTTAAGCCGAGGACCCTGGAAAGGTAGCCTGGCAAGTCACAGCAGACGTGGGAGCGTCTGTGGGTATCAGTCAGTGTGAAAACAGACCTCCGACATAGAACAGAAAGTCCTGTTCTAGAGCGGAGGGGCCCAGGGAGACCATGGGACCGTAAAGGAAAGGGCCGACCTAGAGCGGGGAGTTCCCGACCCTGGGCGGAAACCCATCGGTACGTGTCTGTCTGTGGGTATCAGTCAGTGTTGCGGCACCCATGAGGGTGGAAGGCCAGTAAAATAAAAATCCCTTCCAAAAGCGGAGGGGCCCAAAGGTAACCCTCCTCAAGTCACAACAGGCGCGGGAGAGCCTGTGGGTAATCAAAGCACGACCGTAAGAGGGGCAGGAGACAGAACAAAAACACATCAGAATGGGCTACATTCGCGGTTTTGTGGGACTGTAACCAGGGAGACGGAGCACTGGGGCCGTCAATCAAAAGTCGAGCATAAGCCAGATTGAGGTTGCCACAGTGTTGAAATCCAAACGCCCCCCCTAGGCTAGGCAAAAACGAAAGTTAGCCCAATCGGTTCTCGAGCCAGTAATATATGAAATGACAGGGCACCACCAGGTACTGTACCCTTAATGAGGGACATAAGCAATACCGTAGGAGCGGCAGGAGACAACAAAAAACTGTCAGACAAAAACTCATCAGAACGGGCTACGTTCGCAGTTTTGTGGGACTGTATCCTTTTAATAAAGAAGTTGAATAGGCTAGGCGAAAAAACAGAAGTTAGCCTATCCGGTACCAGAGTCAGTAATATAGGAAATTACATGGAGCCACCAGTTACTGTACCCTTGATGAAGGTAAGCAACAAGGGACCGAAGCGTCAGGTAGACAGAGCACCGGGGCCGCCCAACAATACAGGGGCAGATTATGCCAGATTGAGGAGGCCGCAGAGTCGTAAACCAAAACGCCCCCCTTCTAGGCTAGGCGAAAAACGAAAGTTAGCCTATTCGGTACCAGAGCCAGTAATATATGAAATTACAGGGAGCCACCAGTTACTGTACCCTTGATGAGGGGAAGCAACAAGTGACCGAAGCGTCAGGTAGACAGAGCACTGGGGCCGCCCAACAATACAGGGGCAGATTATGCCAGTTTGAGGAGGCCGCAGAGTCGCAGTCTAAACCAAAACGCCCCCCTTCTAGGCTAGGCTAAAAACGGAAGTTAGCTGATACGGTACTTGAGTCAGTAATACATGAAATTACAGGGCGCACTAGTTCCTGGACTCTTGATGAGAGTAAGCAACAAGAAAAAGACCAGAAAAGGGATCGGCCCTACAAGTGTCAGCGCCCCCCTTCCAACCAACTAGAAGGGCACAAGTAAGCCTAGGCCTAAGAAAATATAAGCAAAATGAAGGCAGTGACAAAAAACTTTAATGACAAGATTCTTACTAAAGACAAAACTAAAGCCACCGCAAGTGAAATGAATACAAAAGGCAAAGCCTAAATGAACGAGTGTCGCCCAAGCGGCGATGCATGCGCAGATGGCAAAAAATGAAGTAACCTCCAGTTTCGACGCTACACTCCAAGAAAAACACATTTGAGCCCATTTTGAGCGTGCCTACAGCACGGATCATCTGTCTAGAATCACAGGTACCTTAAATAAGGCCCACAACTCTCCCAAAGGGGAGGCGACAGGCGTGGAAGGCACAAAAACAGAGCACCAGAAAAAAGCGTGTTGTCATTGAATGTAGGGCGAAAAGGATGATCTAATGAACCCGGTCTGGTTGTGCGGTGGCCCCGTGACAACGGGGCTGATTCAACTGTGAATTCAATGATTCAATGAATTCAATTATTCAAATGTGAATCATACGAAGACCTATACAAAGATCTGAGAGTCAGGGACAACTTGATGGAAATATTTGAACAAAATGAATTAACCCTTCTTTGGCGGCGCGCAACTTATGTCGTGTGAAATAAATATGGACTAAGTGGCGGTTCACAACTTATGTCGTGTGCCATTTTCACCACGTAATGTTGCTGAGAGAGAGAGATGAGTGGTGGGAGGAGCGTAGCAAGCGTATGACTGCTCCAGACCACCGCGGCGGACCTACTGACATGAATCCCACCCTCCCCCACCCTCTCGCACTCGCTACACAGGGAATTATGTAGGGAAAGTACCTAATTACATGGTTTTTGCACTCGTGTTGTGCGATCGTTGCAAGAGAACCAGTGGTCGTACAAGGATGGTTCGGGTGTCATTGGAAAGCTCTGTTTATGCCCTTTCAGGGATAGATATTGTTTTACGCTCTGGGTCTTATTTAGGCATGAAAATGATCACGTAAACAACCCTATTTAGGGTAAAAACACCCTGCTTGGCAGTACATATAAATTACCGCCTAGGCCGCTCGTAAGGTGTTAAAAAGGGTAGCAGAGATTATAAGAACAGTTCTAAAAAGGAGGGAGACTATCATTAATTTGAGAAAAGAAATATATAAGTAATATGAAAATGTTTAACAAATACAAATAACAATAAGGAAACAGCCATCGTTCATAGAACGAACTCCTGGATGGGAAAGTGCGCCAAAAACAACAACAACAACAACGGCTTAAGGAGTCAAATAGGATGGACAATGTTCTACAATTTTCTCTTTTCTTTCTCTTCAATATTTTCATTTTACTTCAAAATAGTAGCCTCAAAAGTGTGTACAACGTACCTAGTAGAGAGAGTAAGGTGCTACTCTAGATGTTATCGATTTAATCGCGCTAGTGATTACGATAATTGCCCGCTCCAGAGCGGAACGGAATTATACGATAAGTATATAGCTCTACGTTGGAGACGTAGAGGCTACTACTAAATATATATTTATATTAATTTTTCTAGCCTAGCGTGTCCTTATGAGCATGATTCTTGGAATTTTCTCTCACACAAGTTCGAAAGTGGGACACCTAGCAAGGTTAATATCTCAGTGGCAGTGGGGAGTGTAATCATGGAAAAGAGTATTTACTCTTTCTGTTCAGCTCTGGGTTATTAAAGATTAGCAATTATTGGTCACTTACTCTGTGTAAATGTGTCCCTTCCCTAGACCGATTCGAGAGGTCGTTGGTTACCAACATCTTGTCCCAAGACTATCCTCCTTCACATTAAATCTGAAGTTGTAACATACTATAAGACAGTTGCTCATAAATCCCTTCAATTGGATGACCAAATTCTTGAGGATTCATTAACCCGGGAACTGCCGGGAGACTCTTAAGAGTTCCCCCGGCGGACTGCGGTAAGACTCTTAAGAGTCAGAAAAAAAAAAAATCGACTTTAAACATAAAAAAAAAAAAAAAAAAATTGCCCCTGGGCCATGCAAAATATCACTCCTCTACCTCCCCTCCTTCCCCACTTTCCTCCCCTCCTTCAGTTATCACCTATTTTCCCTGTTATTCCCTTATTCTGAGGTATATTTTTGTGCTAACATTAGCGAGTTGCAAGCAGGGCATTGTCATCAGTGTTAGCAAGCGAGTGCAAGAGAGAGAGAGAGAGTATCGATCGACTGTGTCTCAGTGGCCTTGGGGGAAATTGGCGGGAAAGCAGGTTGCCTCACCCATACATTATATAACTCGCGGCCTGTATCTCCGATTTTGACCATCCAAACGCTGTTTTCACTCGTTTTATTGTTGTTTCAGGTTAATACCTTTATAATCAACCCATAATAGGCGCGTATGGATAAGTATTAATGCTAGTTATGATAAAATGAATATTTTAGTGATGGAAACAGCTCAAATACGTCAGCACAGGCGGACGTTTCTAATTACCCCCATGCGCACTTCTTAGGTTAAAGAGTTTAGTTGTTAATTCACCCCCTCCGGGATCTTCTTCGGATGACACTTTCCCCCGCCACCAAAGGAGACCTCGGACCAAAGATCCGCCGGAGAAACTAGCTTCAGCCAGCCGGCGAGATAGGTCAAGATCACCTTTGCCACAAACCAAGCCCCCCATCAAATGACCAGGAAGCTAAGAGGTCCCGCTCGAACTTTGACTCCGCATTATCCGCCGGGGACAAACCAAAGTCGAGCCGGCATAGGAAGTCCTCCTCATCAAGAAAGAAGGCGGCTGAGGATCCGTCAAAATTGAGAAAGAAATCTTCCTCAAGGAGAGAGGCATCAAAAGACACATCTAGTTTTGTCTCAGGCTATTCCCCTTAATCCTGCACCGGAACCTATTATTTTACCTATGTTAGGGAGGGAAAGAAGTGGCAGTGTAGTTTCTCACCGGCGGAGACATGAAAGCTCCCCAGACCGGCGTTCACCTGTTCAGGAATCCACCATGTTTGAGATCCCAGATTTTAAATTTTACTGATATGTCTGGGCCCGCAATTCCGACCAATCACAAACAGATACATATGAAACCGCTGCCCAGGTTGATGAGTCTCGGTCGGAGACTGTACCAGCACCCTCAGCCCAGTCAACGGGGTCACACATATACCAACAAGGGGTATATACTGAGGAACTGGCGCATAGCCAACGACCAGTCTCTCAACTATCTGGAACGCAGGGCTCGGAGATGTCACAGTCCGCGTCCCAGGATGATCAGGATAGTGGGGTTTTTGTTGTAAAAGATCAGTTGCATGAGCCGTTTGATTTAATGAAGCAGATTAACCCGGCAAGTGCGGGAAGACTCTTAAGAGTTTCCCCGGGCGACTGCGGGAAGACTCTTAAGATCCTGGGCCTAAAAAAATCCATTTAAAACACCCCAATTTTTTTTTTTTTTTTTTTCCCTGGGCCATGCCAAATATCACTCCTCCACATCCCCTCCTTCCCCACTTTCCTCCCCTCCTTCAGTTATCACCTATTTTCCCTGTTATTCCCTTATTCTGTGGTCTATTTTCGTGCTAACATTAGCGAGTTGGTAGCAGGGCGTTGTCATCACTGTTACCAAGCGTGTGAAAGAGCGAGAGAGAGACTATTGCACAACAGTGTCTCTCCAGACAAGGGGAGGGGAGGGAGGTTGCCTCAGCCATACATTATGTAACTCCCGGCCTGTATCGCCGATTTTGACCATCCAAACGCTGATTCCACTTGTTTTATTGCTGTAACAGGTTAATACCTTTATAATCAACCTAAAATAGGCGCATATGGATAAGTATTAATGCTATTTATGGTAAAATAAAGATGTTAGTGATGGGAACAGCTCAAATACGTGCGCACAGGCGTGTGGTGTCTCATACCCCCCATGCGCACGTCTTAGGTTAAGAGTGAGCGACAGGCTGTTACGCCAACACCAGTAGCCCCGGCGGTGCGACCTCTTGGGCAAGTGTTAGTGCATCCTCAAGTTACCGTAACCTCTCCTCCCCCTGCCCTCGCTGTCAACTCCGTGGTTCCGACTCCAGGTACCTCGGCTCTCTTACAATCTAACTTGAAATTGTTTTCGGAATTGTTACCCCCCCCCCCCCACTAGACAAGTCCATCCCTAGCAAAAAAGGCCCTATGCCACTCTTGCATGGACTGGATACTTCTTGGTCAGTAAGTCACCCTCTGCGCCTCGAGTCGCACAACCCACGGTTACAGGTGAGTCACCTGTCCCGAGTAACTGGGTTATAGAGGCAAGTGCAAAGAAGAAATTAAGGGCCAAGAACCAGACAGGAGAGGTACTTGATGTTGTTATCAAGGCCATCCCAACATTTTTCAATCCTGAATATTTTGTGTACTCACAATCCCCCGCCTTGCCTCCTACTTCCGCCAGAAAACTGTTTTCGGACTGGACTAAAACTGATGGGATGAATGGTTTAAAAGTGTTGCAGGGTTTGACCCCAGAACTAAATTCCATTCCTTTCAGGGACTCTCATGGGGCCTCATTAGTTGATGTTAAGGGAGGGGAGTATGTGCAGTGGGTTGCTTGGGGACATGAGGCCCAGCTGTTTGCCAGCACCATTAACAACAAAAGTAGTCATCAAATTCCGTCAGAAGACAATCATTGGTTTTCTATGCCAGTTGGCAAGGCGGACGGGATTCCCCAACATATGTTTGATTTTATTGGGGCCCCGAAATTACTTTGTGCCAGTTACCTGAACCATTTTGTCCCCCCACACAGGCTCAGATCGACAAAGATTACAAAATGAGACAGAAAGCCTGGAGACTGGAGTCTCAATACCTTCTCAGCCACCAACTTGGAGCCTCTCTGGCTCGGACGACTGAGTCGGTAAGGGACGCCGGATCCCAGAGGGCTCTTTTTCTGACTAGACGCCTTCTCCTCCAAAACTCGATTCAATCTCTCGGCGACGTCCGGACAGCTATCTTTGAAGCTGTACGGGTGTGCCAAGATATAAGAGTGTATTTACTGAGGAGACTTCCGGCGGAGATCGGTAAAAGATTACTCTTATCCAATATCTTTACAGGTACCTTAGTCTCTAACGAAGCATGGAGAACAGTTAATTTCCTCCTAGACCAACAACCTGCCACCACTACTAAATTCAAGGGTGAGCAGGCAGCTAAACAAAACTTCAGAACTAAGAGTTCCTTTCGTGGTCAGTCACAGTTCAATCAGTCAGCCAAGACTTTCACAACCCCTGCTCATACAGGGGCACCTAAAGGGCGTGGTAAACTCAGGGGTAGAGGGAGGTGGTTTCGAGGCCAACATAGGGGTAAACCCAGTAGCGATGGTAGCAAGGCATCTCATCCCCCCGTGCCAAAGTCAGAGTCACATTCCTCCTCCAAGATCTGAGACACACCACAGGACTCTCACTTCCAGTGCCAAGGAAAGGCGAGACGGATCCGAGAGTAGTACTGCCGGACAAGACCAGTCATGTGACTGGCAACTTCCGAGATTATTTCCGGGCATGGCCCCGGCGAACATGGGCAAGGACAGTGGTCCGCAAAGGTCTCTCGTGGCCGTGGTCCCGGCGACCCCGTTTGCGTGTCCCCACAGAATTCAATCATGTTTCATTGAAGGCGGGATCCATTATCAAAGAGATGGCACAAAAGCAGACCATAATCCCCAGTCCGACGTCAATGCCTGTGTTCATATCCCGATTGTTTTTGGTGCCAAAGAGGGACAGTGTTCAGATGAGGCCGGTGATCGATCTCTCATATCTCAACACCCACATTCACAATCAGTCATTCAGGAAGCTGACAGTGAATCAGATCAGGTAGTCACTCCCGCCACAGAGCTGGATGTGCTCAATAGATCTGAAAGATGGCTATTGGCATGTCCCAATCAACAAACGTTCTCAGAGGTTTCTAGCCTTACACAAGGGGAATCAAACGTTTGTCTTTCAAAGAATGCCCTTGGATTATATCTAGCACCCCGAGTTTTTCACAAAACTTGTTCGACAGGTGTTGCTACCATTGCTCAAACAGGGAATCATGAATTTATGGTACCTAGACGATTGGCTAGTGGTAGCCCAATCCAAGATAATGCACCTTCATCATGTTCAATTAGTATTAGACCATGTAAAGACCTTCGGGTTCAGGGTAAACTTAGGAAAGTCATCTCTCCTCCCCACCAAGCAAATCCAGTGGGTGGGCCTTATCTGGGATACCGAGTTACTAACTCTGAGTCAGAGTATGGACAACCGTCAGAGATTTTGTAGGAAACTCTTCCGGTTTCTACATTCGCGGACGACAACGAGGAAGTTATGGGAATCTCGGGCAGGCTCACTCAATTGGATACAGCTGACGGTACCGTTAGGTCGTCTGAAGGCCGAAAGAATTATCTTGGAAGGAAACAAGTGTTTTCCACTTTCACCAGCGGAAACACTGAGGACAATTCCAACTTTAATCCACAACCTCCTGGCGGCTTGGGCAAAGCCAGAAGTAATTCACTCCTCCACCTCCGACAGTTTGGGTAGATACAGACGTGTCAGGAACCCTGGGATGGGGTTACTAATCAAACTTAGGCCATCAGGGTCAGGGTCGATGGTCAACTTTAAATCATCTTCATATCAATGCCAAGGAGTTGCTAGTCCCACTATTCTTTTTACAGGAGCACGGCATGAGCCATGCGGGAAAGTCCCTAGCCTTCAGAATGGACAATTTGACTGCAGTGACATGCACTCAAAAGCAAGGGTCAGTAAGATCAAGAGTGTTACAAGGGTTGTCGGAAAAGATATTTCGTCTAGCCGCGAAGCTCGGGATTTATCTTCATGCAACGTATCTGCCCGGCGTGGCGAATGTATGGGCGGATGCTCTGTTCCGGAGACAGAGCACTCAAGTAGAATGGGCTCTCAGACAAAACATCTTTCAAAAGCTGATTGCAGAGCCCTACCATCCACAAGTAGACTTGTTTGCATCAGAAGCATGCCACAGGCTGCCCCAGTACCTCACACGCCAGAATCTCACTCCGGCGGGGGGTCCGGACGCATTTCTGGTAAAGTGGAACAAATGGAGCTCCATTTATCTGTTTCCACCTCCAGACGCATCCTTAATGTGCAAAGTAGTTCACAAACTACGGGATTATCGGTGCATGGTCTCGATGATAGCACCCTTGTGGCCGGCTCAAGTGTGATACAACCAATTAAAGATGTGGTGCGAGAACCCGGTGTCACTCCCGATCTCGTACTTCCACTTAGAGACAATTGGAAACCTCAAGACCTCGCTGACTTTTGCCTTGTGGATATTCAGAAGGCCAAGTGGCTAGGCCAGTTTGAGGAAACAGTGACTTACAAGTTGATTAATCAGGATGCTCCATCAACACGACGACAGTACCAATCACACTGGAAGTCATTTACTACCTGGGTTGTAGAAACTGGTCAACAACAGTCCTCGGTGGCTCTGGTGTTTAATTATTTAAATTACCTATTCGTTGTTCAAAAGTTGTCAGTTGTCACATTAAGGAATCACCTCACAGCAATTAGGACACCATTTTTAGATTTAACTGGTTTTCCTGTACCGGAGGCGGAGGAAAAGGGTTTCATGAGGTCTTGCTTCAAGCTTCGCCCTCCTCCTCGTCAACTCACACCCACCTGGTCTCTAGATCTGGCCCTTGAGATGCTGCAGTCCCGTAAATATTGCAAGGATCCTCCCTGCGATCTAACACTAAAAACGATTTTTTTTACTGATGGCACTGGCTACGGGTGACAGGGTGTCTGAGTTGACGGCGATGAGTTCGAAGCCAAACTGTCTAAGACTTTCAAGGCGCAACATGGGTGTACATATTGCTCCTGCTCCTAACTTCATTGCTAAGAATTAACATTATAATCATGTATTTACAGAGTTCGAAATTCCAGCTCTGAAACAGGGTGACAGGCACCATTTACTGTGTTCAGTGCAGTCGCCCATACTATTTATGCGGGCTTCCCGGCCCTCACAGGCGGGAGCCCTCTGGGTTTCACGGACAGGTATTCGGTTACAAAAACGCCGGCTAGCTGCGTTATTATTGGAAGTAATTCGAGAGAGTAATCCGGGCGTGTTGGCGAGATCACACGATATCCGTAAATTGGCGGCATCACTTCGATTCCTCCATAATTACTCTAGAAGATATTCAACAGACCCAATTGTGGTCATCAAATCATACCTTCCTCACCTGTCCGTCAATCTCATGAAACCTTCTCGTACATGTGTAGCATTAAGGCAGAGAGTCTAGTTTTAAGCTAATTTTGTGACGTAAAAAGGGGGGAGGGGGGGCGGGGGGAGTATCCTAGCTAAGGACTCTACCTGCCTCTGAAGTGAGACAAAATGTAACGAGTATTAAGGTCATGTGATAATCCGTTCCTTAGGCTAAAGTAAGCCTACTCAGGAACATTTCTTATTTTTTAGGTTAAACACTATGGATGCAATAGGGTTTCCAATATACTCAATAATCTCAGGGATTAGATTTAGAGTAAGAGTACAAATATTTTGGTAGTACAGTACCTAAGGCCATAAATATGTAGGCCTACATATTAACAAATGTGGGTGATAATGAATGTTTCATTTACCCTGGGATACAATTTATAAGCTAAATGAATAGTTTATTCTTGTGTTACACCAACTGTTCTATCAAACTTAAAGGTGCTAACATCACAGGCTTCCTTTAAGAAACGCCGCCTGTAACCCCCTTTTATATTTTCTTTGATATTAAACTGACCTGATTAGTACATGTTTACTTGGACTTTACCTGGTTTATTAGTGGTATGCGATGTTTATGATGAATGTTCCCCCTCCAGTCTTGAGAATTCAGGCGCATCATCATTGATGAAGGGGCCACTAATAAATTATAGGTTTGAGTCCCGAATGGATGAAGGAAAACCTAATATTTAGTAGTGGCCCCAGAATCATTGACGATTTTGGCCCTCCCTTCCGTCCCCTTCCCATTCATCTGCTACATTTTTGAGTCTCGATATGTCGGATTAAGAGTGAACACTCGCTGTAAACAAGATGGCGAGCTGTACCCAAAAGCAGACGCATGGAAAGCGCAAAGCTAGGTCAAGTTTAATTTTAATTTTTATTCTTTATTTATCCTACTAGTTTTTCTAGTAGTGGTACCCACATCATAAGGACGAGTCCGTGAGTGGTTATTAAGAACGTTTCGCTCACGATGTAAGGCAATCGTATTTTGAGTTCTCCCCGGGTGGGAAGTTTGAACAGCAAGCTAGAGTTCAAAGATTGGCCATTACCTACGTAAGGCGCATCGTCAATGATTCCGGGGCCACTACTAAATATTAGGTTTTCCTTCCCTTCAGGACTCAAACCTATAATGTGCCTTTTGAGGCCGTTACGGGGCTGGTGCTCCCTTCAAAGGTGCTGGCTTACTTCATGAATGCCTGTTTTTAGGCTACGACTGCCCCCTCGCCAGATACCGCTACAATGGTCTATGGTGTCGGCTCTGGGGCTACTTATTTCTCCTGCTTACCCTACTGCCACAACACCTGAGCGCTTGCTAGGGACACCATTGTTTCTTCTTGCATTAGTTCCGGGTACGGGTGTCTCGGAGTTGGCTGCCATGTCTAGGGACCTGCATTGCACAGGTTTTTCACACACCCTCGGATCTGTCACTTTGGCCCTTTCCGTTCATTTTTGTAGCCATGAATGTACGTGAGGCGCACATTTTTTGAGTCGTCCACTGTGCCGGCTTTCTACCGTAGGCTCTGGCCCTGCTTACTAGTGTGCACGCCGCTGTGCCAACGTCGGATAAGGCGCTCTGGGTGATCCCCAAGACCGGGAAGAGGTTGGGAATGTGTGCTGTGGAAATTCAACGGTGTCGGGTGATCGGGGCCAGTCACCCTCTCACGACGGGTATTGCGCACGACATCCTCTCCTATGCGGCGCTCATACGGTGCCTGGACATTCACTCTCTTTCTGACATCACCGTCACTGGTTTCTGGTCCTCCACAACTCGTTCGTCCCCTCTTACCTCTCCATGTCCATGGACTGGCCGGGCCGTCCTTGTGTGGCACTAGGCCAAGAGTCAAATGATTCCATTCCATCCTGCCTTTTACCATCCTTTCCTCATTATGTACTGTAGTGTGTTTGCCATCCCTCAAAGAGGGGGGGGGGGGAAGCTAGTCACCATGTAGAATACAAGGGACTATTGTAGCCTATATATACTACCTATATATCTGTCTGTCACTTTCAGTATTTTTGTATTTCTGCTGTATATCCTTTACGACTAAACTGTCTTCGATATGGGTATTGGTGTGCCTCTGCCTCAATGTTTTTGCCATCCCTCCCAAAAGGGGGGGGGGGGGGGGAATCTAGGTCACCATGTAGAATGTAAGGGACTATTGTATATATACTACCTGTTTATATATACTACCTATATATACTACCTATATACTTGCGGGTGCCCAACCCCGAAAGGGATTGAAATAGGGGAGCTATCCCCCCGCCAAAGGCGGCTTTCTAGGGCCTTTCCTAGCTGTTGCTGAGAGGATTGGGGTCTAGTCATGTGGTGATGGGCTGGTCTATCAGAGAGAACTGAGTATCTCTGCCATACCCATAGCTTACTCTGACTTTTCCTTTTACTTTATATTTTTTAGATCTCAAGTGACGGCGTCTCTTCCGTGGATTGACCTCCCAATCTACCAAGATTGGAAGCCAAAGCGTCACATTTTTCCTTTGCCCCTCAACTTTCTCTTCATAATTGCTGAGGGGCACAGGGCCCTGGGTTGGGCTTTGGTTTCCCGGGCGTTTCCGCACCCTCCTCAGCTCCCCGCCATGGAGTGGCTTCGGTCACCCAGGCTTTATTGTGGTTGGCAGGAAGGGTTCTGTATGGGCGCTCAGTTATGGCCTTGGCCTTGCTCGGGGCCTTGGGGCTGTTCGGCCAGGCAGCTTGGGGAACATCAACAACAACAACAACCTATATACTGTTTGTCTACTTTAAAGTATTTTTTGTACTTCTGCTGTATATGCTTTATGACTAAGCTGTCTTCGTTCTGGGTATTGGTGTGCCTATGCCTCATACCCATGTCCTGTAAATAAAGTATGTGGATTGTCTTCCATCTGCTCTGCTAGAACTTCTGTACATATAAGAATTATTTAAACTTTTAATTTTGTCTTCCCCTGCCGTGTATGGCTGTACTAAACCATACCGATGTGTAGGCTACATCCTTGGTCATATGACTACTCAATGCCTACCTGTACAGTATATATTGATGCTTTTTTAATTGATACACATGTAACTACATTATCATAATGTGCACCATGTAGTTACACTCTTTTTTCTAATAAACAACAAGGTTTATTGTGTCTTTTAATTGATCAGCTGATTATACTTAGGTTTAGTTTTTGCTGCTTGGATGTCCGCCTCCGACTTGGGATTCAAGCCCTACATTGGAAACGTAGAGACTACTACTAAATTGGGAGGTTTGACGACCTCCCAAATAACCAAATAAGGAAAACCTCCTATTTGGTAGTAGTCTCGGAGTATCCAACGACAGGGTATCCCACCCTCATGCCTAGCCCCTGCCCATCCAATCTAGTCTGATTACTTGATACCTTGATGGAAGTACCTCTCTGAGAGCAGGTATGTTGAGTTCGCGCATGCGTCCAGAGGGAAGCTAGATTAAGTGGGCAACTATTTTTTTTTTCTACCCTACCTTTTTCGCTTTCTATTCTCAATAAGTAGTCTCGAAGTGTGTACAACATACCTAGTAGAGATTTTAGGTGCTACTCTAGAAGATATTGGACTGCACATGTAGTACCGATAAATCGGTCCGCTGTCCCAGCGGCTGAACTTATAAGCCCTACGTTGGATACTCCGAGACTACTACCAAGTAGGAGGTTTTCCTTATTTGGTTATTTGGGAGGTCGTCAAACCTCCCAATTCCCACTTGTTTTATTGTTGTTACAGGTTACTATCTTCATAATAAAGGTAAAATAGGCGCATATGAATAAGTAATAACGATATTTATCGTAAAATGACGATTATAGGCAGGAATGGAGCCTAATATTGCCGCCCAGAACTGTGGTGTTCACTACACCCTGCGCGTGCTTAATGGGTTAACCTAAGAAGTTCGTAAGTATGGTATTTGAAACGTCACGGTGGGCGAAGATAATTTGGTTCAATCCTGACTAAAATCGTCATCTTACCATTAATATCGTTATTACTTAATCATATGCGCCTATTTTACGTTTAACCCGTTGAGCCCCGGCTAGTTATAATATTTTGTTCACCCCAGTCCCAAGCCATTTTCACTTCTTATTTTTGTTTGCTAAAATGTAAGGCAAGGATGAGAAATTTAAAAAAAACAAAAAAATCACCTCGGATATTTATTTTTTTTGGGGGGGCCTCAACAAAATGTGTTGAGCCAAAATGGAAGAGAATGGTGAGAAATGAAAAAAAAAAAAAAAAATCACCTTGGTCATTTGGGGGGCGGGGGGGGGGGGGGGGGGGGGGGTCGAAAGTTCGTCTCCCCCGCATGACCACCCGCCCGGGAGCACTAGGGTGAAAACTGAGTATGGCATTGTACAGCATAGATCCTAAGGAGTGTCTCACATAAATCTCAAGCCTCTAGCTCCCATACGACCGGAGTAATGAAGGTTCAAAGTGGCGGTGAACTAAGGGTGTAAAGTATCCCCACTAAGCCCACCACCACCAGCCGCGCGGCTGTCTTGGCCCGCTCACACCTACCGGCCCGGCTCCCACACACACTACGGTACCTCCCCCTCCTATTCTCCCGCCATTTCCTACCTTACGAGCCACGTAACTGATTTTAATATGTCGGACGCACGTGATGCGTCGCTGGGAGTTGGTGATCAAACACTGCCGACGCATCACGTGCGACGCTGGGTCTCACTGGGTTAATATGAAGATAATAACATGTAACAACAATAAAACAAGTGAGAATAGTGTTTGGATGGTCAAAATCGCTGACCGGTCATTCATGAAGTGTGGAGCTGAGGCGAGTCACACCTTCTCCTCGCGAGGCCTGAAGCCAGACTGACACACTCCCTCACACTCTCTATTACACCACGCTGTTGCTAGGTCTGGCACCACGCCTTGGAACCGGATTGGAGATGTTAGCACAAAAAATACACCAATAAAGATAATAAGAGGAAAAATAGGTGATAATTGAAGGGGGGGGGGAAAGGAGGGGATTTTGACACATGTGGAGGAGTAATGGGGGGTATGGAGGAGAGTGATCTCACTTAATCACCATTTCACTTTTTTTAAATGCTACTGGGGCCTTTTAAAAGTTTTTTTTAGGCCTTGGCTCATATGAGGACGCTCGCCGTCCATAGGTTAACTTGCTCTAGGAGACATTGTACACTAACCAAAACTACCACCGAAGGTGAAAAAAGCATAGAAGAGAAGAAAAAGGGATTTACCTTAGTTACAGCTGAGGCCCATCCCGTGTTCTGTGTTGGCGCAGACCCTTATCAAACCTGCGCATGAGCGACCCTCGCTTGTCATCATTTTCACCCACGCCCTCATATGATTCAGACGTCTCTGCCTTGTCTTCTTCCATCCACCCTGTCACCGTACTTGTTCTGCTTCTTTTGCCTTCTTTTATGTTAGACAGATGCACACGTGAAATGGGCTCCAGAATGTTTTAGAATGTATCATATGGAGGTCGCGTGTGTTAATAGTCTGCCTAAGGTTCGGAGGTCGCCTTAATTGCTTCCCCCCGTTTTGTTTACTCACTCTTTCTCTTTTCATATTGTCTTTTACGCTAGTTTGGGACATAGATTTAGCTTATTAGTAGGCTAGCTTGTTTTATTATTCAAGATTGGCTATGCCCCAATGAGTTTTCATATTTTCATAGCCTAGGTGATTCCGTTTGGGTAAAATTCAGAACTCGCCTGGGGGCCTTGCTTGACTTGTAGTGTCTGTGTCGGTCATTTGTCATCTGGCGTTCTTTCCCGAGTCCCCCCCTTCGATCCTCTAGTGTAGGTCAGGGCCTGGGCGTAGTGGGTTTTACTCCCCAGGTTTTTTTTGGCATCTGACACTCACTACAAATGGCTGTGCGCCCCCCCCCCCCCCTTTCTTACCAGTGGTCATTTACTGGCTTGTTTTTACCCATTACGTTTCATCTCCATCTTTCGCCCACCTTGAACTCGTGCCCTTTCTACGCTGCTGTTGTCATCTTCACCCTCGCCCCGCTTTGGCTGGTTAGGCGAGTGGGGGGCAGCGCTCCATACTTTTTCGTAGTGGTGTGTCACGGCTTGCGCCCCGCACCCCACCTCTTCATTGCCGAGATCTAGGGCACCTTTTCGGTGGGCAATCATCCTCTTTCTTGCACTTTCAGGGGTACCTTTAGGGGGTCCCTATGGTCCCGAGCAAGGCCAAGGCACCCCTTCCTGGCTGTATTATATGCCTATGTCAAATATTATATTTTATATACGTATTATATATATATATACAGTATATATATATATATATATATATATATATATATATATATATATATATATATATATTCTGACATACGGAGCCCTGTATGTTAATTTAAGAGTTAGAATTAGAGTTGAAGGAGCCAAACTACCCAAACGGTGAAGCAGACTAGCGAGCGAACGAGCGAGTGGAACCAGCTCGCCCGCATACCTGCAAACTACCTCGATGACCGATGCTATGACGTATGATCGACGCCAGGAGCTGTGAGTGGACCAGGCACCTGTTATGCGACTCGAGGAGCTATGATTGGAGCAGGCATCACCCCCCGCCTCCTGATTCGTTCCTACACCATCATTGTTTGGTATATAAGACCCGAGTTGTGGGCATTCAAATCAGTCTCATTTGGAGTTGGGGAAGGTGAACTTGCAGCTGGAGGAAGACGGGGTGAAGTATTATAATGGGATTGTGACTGTCAGATTATATAAATGTGTGTTAAGTGTGTTCGGTGTAAACACTTACGTTATGTTGGTTAGTGAGATATGTGATTGGGAATTAACATGAACGCTACTATTATGTGCTTAACTATTTGATTGCGAATTAACGTTAACGCTACTATTTATGTACTTAACTATTTGATTGGGAATTAACGTTAACGCTATTATTATGTACTTAACTATTTTAGTTGACTAACTTGTGGACTAAAGCAACTCTTTAACCCTCTCCGACATATGACGCGATTTTGAGCCTATTGGGGATCCTTTAACGCATTTGTTACCATCAG
>CM064572.1:22668022-22803918 GCA_032716605.1 Paralithodes platypus
CACCGACTCGTCCGAAGGGCCAGCGCGTGAACCCTCAGGAAAAACAACGTCATCAACTGGTCGAGAGCATCGACGTGTAGGGGCATGTGCCCGACCACCAGCAATGACGTTGAAGTCCCATGGACGAGTGAGAGCTCCATGCCTGTGCTGTGCCAGTGTGTTGGAGACTATCCGCCAAACGTCCAGTTAAAACGGGAGCTGGATACCGTCTCGCAGGAGAGAATCCAGAGCCTGTATCACCAGCATAGTGCCAAAATGCACCCGGTAGATGCCTCCTGGCAACCGGACGGCCCACGTCCCTCGCGGCCAGTGATGGGCGCAAGGGAGAAAAAATCAGTGGGGACTCCCGTGACAAGGAAAGCAACCCTGTCTGAGAGGCGAGAAGGAGACCGACCTGGAGAGCCGACACGTGTTGAGACATGGAAGCCCCTCCGAAACGGCTCTGAGTGACATGAGCAACCTCTACCCCCCCCCTCCCAATTTTCTGACAGAAAGGGCGTGTCATGCCACCACCCGGCTGGGGGAACCCACCCCGACGAAGCGCGACCAGAGGGAGAGGGCTGACTGGCCTCGCCTCAGCGGGTCCGACTCGATGAGGCCCGGCCGAGCGGGCGTACTGTGTACAGTATTCCGACCGTGACACGGCACGACAGTGCATGCCGGAAACAGGGGCAGCCAACAGGGAGGCATGTGGCACCCAGGCAGTATGGAGCAAACAACCCTGTTGTAGACAGAGCACAGAGCATAGCAGTCCCAGATGCACAGCAGACAACACCGAAACAGGCCGTAAGGTTGCGGGCATCTCCTATGAACTTCAAACTTGTGTGAGGGCCTACAAGCTGAGCAGTGTCTTCCAAGAGCATCACCCAACTCAACCTGTCAAGGGAGGGGGCAGCAAGGAAGACACACCAGGGAAAACAGGCCACAAGGTTGTGGGCAACCTCTATGAACTCCAAACTTGTGTGAGGGCCAACAAGCTGAGCATGATATCCAAGCTTGTGTGAGGGCCGACAAGCTGAGCAGTGTCTTCTAAGAACATCACCTAACTCAACCTGTCAAGGGAGGGGGCAGCAAGGAAGACACACCAGGGGAGAGGAGGCACATCCCCCAGGACTCCTAGCATTTCCTTTGATCTCCAAGCTCGTGTGAGGGCCAACAAGCTGAGCATGATCACAAAGCTTGTGTGAGGGCCTACAAGCTGAGCAGTGTCTTCCTTGAACAGTACCCATCACAACCGTTCAAGGGAGGGGGTGGCAAGGAAGACACACCAGGGGAGAGGAGGCACATCCCCCAGGAACCACCCAACCCACAGAGATCGAGCATAACCCAGTAAGAGACAGTGGCAGGGAGGGTGGTGGCACAAACAAGGACCCCCTAAGGGTACCCCTGAAAAGTGCATGAAAGAGGATGATTGCCCACCGAAATTGTGCCCTAATAATCGGCGATGAAGAGGGGGGGGGGGAGAGGCTCCAGCTGGGAAAATCATGACGACACAGCATGAAGCGCCGCCCCCCACTCGCCTAACCAAGACCAGTGTGGTACAGGCGAATAGGACAGCTACATCTTGCCAACAGCAATGAAAGGGCACGAGATCTGAAAACTCATCGGGGCATTGAGGGCGTGTGAGGGGTCGGAAGACAGGTGTTGCTTGATTTCCGTTGTACTCCGTCGGACTCCTAGTACATTGGAGGGTAAGCAACCGGGAGGGGCCGGAAGACATGTTCCCGCCTGAATTCCTTAGTATTTCCTGATGTCCATGGTACTCCTTTGCACTCCTTTATACCCCATAAAATGGTCAAGAAACCAGGAAGGAAGCATGCAAACTGAGGTTCTGTACCCACCCAACCGGCAACCCTGAGGGGCAGCGATGAAAGGCAGGTTGAAGCACTGCAAGAACACTGGGAGAACCTGCAAAGACGGAGAAAGTGTTAAACACTAACTCAACATCCAAAATGCAGGGTCTATAACACAGTAAATTCAGTGAAAACCAAATGTAGAAGGTGTGTGTAAAACACCATCTATACACCTCCCAAGACATTGTAAAATCACAGAGTCAATGAAGACAATGGACAGCACTGGTTAGCAGTAAAAACTAACCACCTCCGCAAAAGTTTAAGCCGATGTCGGCGTGTCCTATGCAACACCACAACACGCAATATCGCGGGACCAAACCAGACAAAATCCCGCAACATTGCGGGGCAGAAACGATACCGAATCAACCCCGCAATATCGCGGAACCACGCTATGCGAATCAGTGAAATCACGTTATCTGAATCCGCGAATTCGCGTTATATGAGACCCACAACAATGCGGGGGCGAAACGATCGTCTGAAACGAAAACGAATCAACCCCGCAAAATTACAGGACCGAGGCGAGCTAGGTCCGCACCAAAAAAGTTAATCGAGTGTCAGAGACAACACCAAAACAGGCCACAAAAGCGGGCATCTCCAAGCTTGTGCAAAGGGCCCACAAGCTGATCAGTGTCTTCCAAGAAACAAACGTCCAACTCAACCAGGCCGAGGCAGTTGGGCAGCAAGGAAGACACACCAGGGGAGAGGAGGCACATCCCCCAGGAACCACCCAACCCGCAAAAGATCGAGCATAGCCCAGTAAGATACAGTGGCAGGGAGGGTGGTGGCACAAACATGGACCCCTAAAGGTACCCCTGAACAGTGCGTGAAAGAGGATGATTGCCCACCGAGATCGCGCCCTGTAACTCAGCGAACGACGGAAAGGGAGAGACACCATGATGACACAGCAGGGATCGCCGCCCCCCACTTGCCTAACCTAGTCCGAGGCGGGGAGGGGGTGAAGAGGACAGCAGTGAAGAAAGGGCATGATCTCGAGGCAGGCGAACGTTAAGGGTAAAAACAAGCCAGCAAATGACCACTGGTGAGAAAGAACCATTTGTAGTGAAAGTGTCGGATGCGAAAAAACCCTGGTGATAAATCACACGACGCCCAGGCCCTTACCCACACGAGAGGATCAAAAGGGGGGGACTTGGGAAAGAACACTGGATGATAAATGACCGACACAAACACTAAAAATCAAGCAAGGCCGCCTGTCTCAATTTTACCTCAAAACGGAAACACCTAGGGTATGAAAAATGAAAGGTGAAATGTAAAGGGTAAAAACAAGCCAGCAAATGCAGGCTCCTCTAAAGCTTGTGCAAGGGGCCCACAAGCTTAACAGTGTCTTCCGAGATACAAACGCCCAACTAAGCCAAGCCAAGGCCGTCGGGCAGCAGGGAAGACACACCAGGGGAGAGGAGGAAACTCCCCCAGGAACTACCCTACCCGCGATAGAACGAGCATAGGCCAGGGAGAGACTGTGGCAGGTAGGGAGGTAGCACACATATGGAACTTTTTCCTCAATATATTTTCCACTTTCTTTTCACATACCATATGTGGCCTTCCACTACTAGTTGCTCCACTCACCTGACTCCCATGTATCTTCATGGCAGCCGGTCTTCATCGATGCTCTGAACATGACTTTTCCACCTCAAAATACTTATCTTTATCCACTCGACCACTCCACATTCAATGTCCAAAGTTTGCTATTCCATTTCAAAAGACTCATACACTTCCCTATTACTTGTCCCATCTAGCCTATTCATGCCAGCTGCCATCAGTTTGGAGAGGTCCTCGTCGATCACTTTCTGTCCATGTCTCACTTCCATGCAAGAGTATTGGGAGCAGCACACTGTTCCTCATTCTTCTTTTCAGAATACAATCAAATTATCCAGTTACCTTTCTCCCTTGCATTTTTCTCTCTTTTATCTCACTCCATTTTACATTATTTTCACAGTACAGCTCCCAAATACTTGAGAAACTTTCAACCTCTTCCAATACTTTGTTTGTAATTTTTATATAACAACTTATCTCATATTTGTTCTTGATTTTATATTGTGTCTTCAAGTCTAGGGTTTAATGCATTCTTCCCTCAAACACCATTACCTTACATTTCCCTACATTGACCTTTAACTTCCTCTTTTTGCAAACCCTGTCGAAGTCTGTGACCACTATCTGAAGTTCTTCTACATTTTCTGCCAACAGGGCTGCATCGTCAGTATATAGGAAGTTTAAAATCTTCCACTCTCTTCCCTCTGATTCAAGCCTAGCTCCTATACCCATTGATCCCGCCCAACATTATCTAATAACTCCATCCAAGTATATATTGAAAAACCAAGGTGACATGACATATCCCCGTCTTACTCCTACATTGACCTCACAATTCTCACTTAACTTATCACCTACCTTCACATTTGCCATTGCATTCCTATACAATAATTATTTTACTGCCATTAGCAACTTTCCGCCCACACCATATACTGTTAACACATCCCACAGATCTGTAGATGCAAACATAAAACCAAACGTCCAGAAACAAGTACCCAGGAAAATCTACCAATACAACAGAGCAGAGATGGGAGCCATCTCTGTAGACTTAGTTGACTTTAGAGACACATTCCTCAACAACGAACCAATGGCCAATTCTATTGAACTAAATTGGACCAGACTTCGCGACTTTATACATGACACAGTGGACAAGCACATACCCAAGAAGACAGTTACACAGATCCAGTCACTACCATGGTTTAACCCACTGAACCCCAGCTAATTTAGAATAAATGTACATCGAGAGACCAGCGGATTTGGCCTTTTTTTTTTTTTTTTTTAAATATCTTAAATAGGTGAGAAATGAAGAATAACACAACAAAAAACACTCATTTCGGTCATTTGGGGGTCCTATGATGCAATCAGCTGATGCCGGGCGGCCTTCAAGCTTCCCGCCCTCCTCCTCCTCTTCCCACTTGGTGGGGAGTCAACTATGTTATGGGAAGCGTTAGGGGAGTGATAAACATAGCGAAACGACGAGGTAAACAAGGTAACTGGCCGGGAGGGAGGTGGGAGGCCGCCCAGTCCTTCCACTCCCGCGCTCTTTCTCCCCACTCCCCACCGCGGCGGGACTTGGGTATTGCTAATTGATAAGTATTGCTACTGTTTGGCAACATCATAAGGTATATCCCATATGAATTTGAACCCTCTAGCTACCATAGGATAAGAATAAATAAGCACAGAAATGGCGGTGGGATAAGTGGGTAAACTGGATTTCCCCATCCACCCTTACTCACCCGCGCGGATGGGCTAGGGGGTTGCGCGTACTGCCACTGTTCGGCAACATCATAAGGTAGTTTCCCATACCATCCACAACCCTCTAGCTACCATAGGACAAGATTAAATCATTTTGAAGTAGCGGACGCAACGTATGCGGCGCTGGGGTTTAGCGTTACATACATTGCCGACGCATACGCTGCGGCGCTGGGGTTCAGTGGGGTAATAGACAATTACGCAAACTACATAGAAACAAGACAGCTAAACACTACAACGATACTGGAAACACAACAATATCACGCACAAAACATTACAAAGATAAGTCAAATAAGCAGAAAGTAACTACAGAACTACTTTCCTTACAAACAACATGCAAAACCACAACAAATTCTACAGCTTCTTCAAAGCACGCAAATAAGACTTGACTGGTATAACAACATTATTACATAATGATTCTCTGGTCACACTTCCACAGGACAAAGCACATGCACTTAATTCACAGTTCCAGTTAGTTTTTACACAAGAGAAAGCAGACTTGCCGGAACCGTCACCATTACTACACCCACATATACCTCCACTGACTTTACATACCCGTGGAATCGTGAAACTTTTATCTGAGGTAGACATTAACAAATTGACTACATCAGACAATATACCATGCAGGATACTCAAGGCGAATGCTGCCATTTTGCCCTCCTGCAGGTTATATTCTCACAGACCATTGACACCGAAGAACTTCCTCATGACTGGCTATTGGCAAATGTGACACCCATTTTCAAATCAGGATACAGAACCCTCCCTGTTAACTATAGACATATTTCGATTACCTCAGTTCCTTGCAAAATTTTAGAACATAATATCCACTGACATTTAATGGATCATTTAGATAGGCAAAACATACTGACTGACGCACAGCACGACTTCCAGCCCAAACGGTTGTGCGAGACACAACTACTTGTGACCACACATGACATTTCCCAAGCCCTTAAACCGAGAACAGAGCGCCATTGGTTTTTAAAAGTGCGCGCCAAGCGAGCATATTTTGCTTCATTCCCGCCTAAAATCGTCATTATCCAATAAATATCGTTATTACTTATTCATATGTGCCTATTTTACGTTTAATATGAAGATATTAACATGTAACAGCAATAAAACAAGTGGGAATAGTATTTGGGGGGTGAAAAAGACGAGTTATTGCTGACCCTCCAGTCATGAGGTTAGAGGCGCACGAGATATACACCCTCCCTCTTCAAGGCCTGAAGGCAGACTGATCTCTCTCTCTTGCTATCTTTCTCCTCCCATGCTCTCTATATGCGTCCTTGATGACCTTGAAACAGGGTGAGAGATATTGGCGTGGTAAATAAACTGATAAACAAGGAAATAAGAGTAAAAATAGGTGATAGGTGTGAAGGTGTGATAGGAGGTACGGAGGGGAATTATCTCACTTAATCACATATTCCTTTGTTTTGAGTGATTTGGGGGTCTTTTAAAAGGCTTATTTTAGGCCTTGGATCTTAAGAGTCCAGTCGCCTTCGCCCAGTAAAACCTCTTAAGAGTCTCTTCGCCGTTCTCAGGTTATCAACCCCAAAACTCGAGAAGTAGATGCCATAATACTAGAATTTGCCACCAAAGCCCCCCCACCAAGTTAGATTATTATGGCATCCGAGGACCACTTCTTCCCTGGATTAAGACTTTCTTGACCAATCGAGATCAACATGTTGTTCCCAAGTGTTCTCATTCTTCTACTATCGGATGGTATGGGCATGTGGAGAGAATGGATGAATAAAATTGGGTGAAAAGATGCAGGTCTGGGATTGTGGAGGGAGCTGCACCAAGGGGTGGACCGAGGTAGACCTGGAATCGGAATATACGTGCCGATCTCAAATCCAAAAACTTGACAAGTGAACATAAGAACATAAGAAAATGGGAGTCTGCAAAAAGCCGATCGGCCCATACAAGGCAGATCCCTGTCACACCCAACCCCAATTACAAGGCCCAATTATAGACCCATCTCACTAATACCTTGAGTACTGACCCCACCAAAACGATCAGAGATTAACACAAGATTACGGGGGTCTGCTGAGTGCCGATTGGCCCACACCTGGTAGATCCCCCTCACACCCAACCCATCTCGTCCATATGCCTATCTAATTTTATCTTAAAGCTCCCTATCGTTCTTGATCCCACTATATCACTTGGTAGCCTATTCCACTCATCGACAACTCTGTTACCAAACCAATATTTGCCTATATCTTTTCTGAAACGATATTTATCTAATTTGAAACCATTTGTACGAGTTATTTTGCTATCACTGAGCTTTAGTACATTTTTCATGTCTCCTTTATTAATTCCACTAACCCACTTGAATACCTCTATCATGTCACCTCTAACTCTGCATCTCTCTAACGAATGTAAGCCTAAGCAGCCCTTAACCCTTTCACGCACATATGACGCAGAGGTTGCCAGATTAGCAATAAGAAATAGAGTTCTCTCACTCTAATAATACCTCTCCAAAATTAGTTTTCTGCCCACAGCTAACTCAAAGACAACTGCAGAGGTTGAAGTAACTAAACTAAGGGTTTCTAAATACCCCTGATGGTAACAAAGGCTTTAAAGTATCCCCAATAGGCTCAAAATCGCGTCATATGTTGGAGAGGGTTAACAGGGTTGCCTGAAACACCGCCATTAGGACAAGAGACTGAAACTGCACGTATGTGTGGAGCACTCCGTCTTAAAATTGTATGGATGTATGTATGTACTGTGTCTGTAACTTCTGGGGTCCCACAAGGCACCGTCCTGGGTCCCCCCCTCCCCCCCCCTACTTTTTCCTTTCCTACATAAAATATCTCCAACTTTCGCTTACTTCTAGTACTAGACTTTTCGCAGATGATAGCTTAGTTTGTAGACCAATTTCTAATAGAGACGAGATTGCCTTCGACTACAGGACGACTTAATTAACCTAAGAAACGTGATAGGCCTCACGGAAGGGTCACCTTAGCGAACGCAATAGGCCTCACGGAAGCGAGACCATAAAAAACCTCTTCCAAAATACCCCAAAACAAAGGAATATATCATTAGATGAGGTAATTCCCCTCTAGTACTTCCTACCACTCAACCACAGGCCACAGGCCGTAGCTCGATTGGTAGAGCGTTCGCCTGCTAACCGTGAGGTTGACGGTTCGAGCCTCGGGTCAGCCAGTGAGTTATTGGCAGACGTCAGTGCTGTTGGTGAACGGTGCGCTCTAGCAATCTGTGGCAGCTATTCACTAAGTCCCTGATTCATCTGGGCACCCACCCTAGCCTTGCTATTCAGCAGGGAGTGTATGGTGGTAAAAACTGCATCATCATCATCATCATCAACCATATGTTTCTCATCCCCTCCTTCCCCACCTGTTTCCCCCCTCCCCCCCTCCTCAATTATCACCTATTTTCTCTCTTATTTCCATCATTTATCGGTTATTTTTCGCGCGAATTTCTCTCCCGCGGTTACGTAGGACAAGTGAGTTACATAAGAGACCTTATACTGTATATATAACAACGAGACATCGCCCGCTCGGCTCAGTATAAAGGTAGAGCTTGTAGAAGAAGGGTATATGTCTCGCGGCCTCCAGCCTGAGTAGCTTATACGACTGGGCGGCGAATATATTAATTTTTTCACCACCTAAATGCTTTTTCCACTTATTTTATCGCTCTTCAAGGTTCATATATTCATCATATATGTAAAATAAAAGCACATGGACAAAAAATAATGCTTTATATCATAAATATAACAAATTCTGTCAGAATCCAAGGCTAGAAATTCACAAATAAGTACCCTATCCTCTAGGGTATTTTCGCGTTTCATGGGTTAACTGCCCTTGAAGAGTGGGAAGCCAAGTGGCAGATGACATATAGACCTGACAAATGTCACCATATCCGTATATATTCACCCATTCGAACAATACCATCCCATCTTCTTACAAACTCCATAGCACTTTTCTAGATACTGTTCCCTCCCACAAATATTTAGAGGTTCACATCTCAGCGGACATGAGGTGGGCCACGCACATTAGCAAAATCAGAGCAAACGCTAATAAGGCCCTAGGCTTACTGCGCAGGAATCTCGCTAAGTGTAACGCAAACATCAAAATTCTAGCATTTAAAACACTTGTTCGGCCACACTTAGAATACTGCGACACTGTCTGGGATCCACAAACTCACAATAACATAAATAAACTAGAGGCCATACAAAACAAAGATGTCTTAAAGGGCATATATAGCCAGTGGCGGACTGGGTCTAAATTTTCTACAGGGAAAACTGGTTAACCCGGCAGCTACCGGGAGACTCTTAAGAGGTTTTACTGGGCGACTGCGGGGAGACTCTTAACTCCTTCAGACATATTATGTTCCAGTAAGTCTACGGCGGCGGGAGCCCGGTATCATTGCCACTGCACCACACAACTGTCAAAACCACACTGCTGACCGTTAGAATTGTCGGAGAAACCTGGGGTTGCTACCAACCGACAGATCTTCATCTAACTTACCGGACTTACTGAGCTCCATATGACGCTAGGGCGTCATATAACTATTCTAGAATTATGAAGATAAGTCCATATGACGCGGTAGTGTCATGAGTTTTTGGTTCACCCTGTCATATGATGCGGTAGTGTCATATAAGTCTGAAAGAGTTAAGATCCTAGGCCTAAAAAAAACGTTTAAAAGGCCCCAGTAGCACTTGATTTTTTTTTGTTTTTCTCTCTCTCTCCATACCTCATATAGTATATTTGCTTGGAATCCGTGACCATTTTGTTCCTACCTTTTTCTCTCGATGGATTTGACAACCTGAACCATTTTAAAGGAAAATTAGCTCCTATGCCCCTCTGAAAAATGACGGCTAACTCTGCTAGAGCCCAATATTCAAAATGGCCACCAATGCCATCTTGAAAAACATGAAATGTAATATCTCTGGCATCAGATGAGCTACAAGGATGCTCCCTGATGACACAACCAGCCCTCCTTCTGGTGGTGTTAGCCGCCGTGGAAGGCAGAGGGTGGCTGCTAAAGACCCTACCTACCAGTACGACACGCCCTACAGCTCGGAGGACGAAACACCTGCACCCAAAGCACGAAAAACACGTGCAAGCACGACAAAGGTACAGAGGTCATTGGTGTTTCGGGACACTGCCACCACGACCCAGGCCACTGCAACAACCACTACCACCACCACTGCCACCACTGCCACCCCTGCCACCCCTGCCACCGGTACCAGCGACGCAGGAGGCCGTGTAGTATGACATTATAAGCCCTGCATATATATTGCTATACATATATCTCACTGCTTATATGCCTTTATCCCTGTAACTTTTAAACTCTCAACATTCTTATTAAACATTCTTCATTTATTGAACTCCCTATAACTTTATCTATCTCTTTAACATATAATATATTTGTTGTTACTTCCACTTAAATCAACACCCATTTCCTCTGTAAATGTAAACTGTATAAGGTATTTATCCGGTCCTACGTCATACCAGAATGCTGAGTTGATGCTGTGTTGCTTCAGCATCCTTGAACCCAGTCGATGCCTTCTTACTCAGGCATCTTCAGTTAGACTTCAACAGACCTCAGCCAGAGAGAGTCAGAGCTCTTTACTCCCTCTAGACTCTAGACTCAGACTCATCCTCTATAGCCAAGCTCCTATATCCCCTAGATATATTAGATCACACAAGTCATATATCACCTTGCTCCTAAGGCTTTTATTACAAGCCTTATCATATATCTGTACTTATATACCTGTACGTTTATACTTATTATCACTTATCCAATAATTAATATGTTGTGTTATTACCTATAATCCCCTATATACTTAACATATTATATGGCGACCTTGCAAATAGCGTATTAAGGCTATACTTAAGTTTTTCCCCAATCTACCCCTCTACAATTATCAACATTACAAATCCCTAATTATACCTTACATTTCATGTGAGGATAATTGCTGTACTTCAAACCCTGCCTACCAGCCTTGCAGTTTCTCCAAAAGCCTTACAGCCTGCCAGCCTGACAACCATACAGCCTGCCAGCCATTCTGCCAAGCTGCAAGCGTGTGCGTACGTCCATGGTACACACAGTCACAACGCCTCGACCAGCCGCAACAACCACACACAACTAGCCGCTACGTGTGTACATCCGTACACACACACAACGCCCCTGCCTGTCGTACGACCAACTGATCAACACTGACACAACATTCTCTAAGAGGAATCATGTGAGTGCTTAACTTTACTTAAAAGTGCATTGTTTAAGAGGATTAAGTGATCATGTTTTCAAAGCCTCAACCATTAGAGTTCACATATACCGCAGGTGTGATTACTAGATCACATTCTCAAAATGACCCACTGACACACTCACCCACTGACACACACAGTCAAACACCAACAACAACACCACCACCACCACCACCACCACCACCACCACCACCACCTTTACCTACCCTCCCTCCACCTGATCAACCTCCGCATTCACAAATTTCCATAAATACCAACCTCCAACCCCCACTTACACAATATTCGGAGGCCACAGAACACTTATTTACTCTGCCATCTAGAGTTAATGATAATAGACGTGTATCATTTTCTCAACCTCAGAACTCAAATACATCTTTCAACATCACTTATTCAAACAAACAAAACACAGCCCCTCCTATGCATTCAGCTTCTAGCTGGAATACTACTTGGGATGATGGTTCAAATCCCAGGGACAGACCTGTGGTGTCACCTACGATTGGTGCTACAGCTCATTCACAGGGATTTTGGGATTTTCAACCCTCTGACCCTAAACCAAGGTTGTATGCCAACAGCAATATCTTTCAACCTCCTCAACAACAACAGGGTCTCTCACATCAAATTCCCATGTATGCCAACAGCAATATCTTTCAACCTCCTCAACAACAACAGGGTCTCCCTCCTAACATACACAGTCACCAGCAATTTCCTACTATCAAACAAGAAGCGGAACAATACCCAACACATCCTTTATCAATATCCTACCAACCTCAACAAGCACATTACCAACCAAATATCCTTGAAATCATCCATCAGAACGCCCCTAGGTTATTTTCTGGGAACACCCTCAAGAATTATTCTGTTCATGCTTTCATACAGGATGTAGACGGCGAAATTGCCATGAGAGGTGCCGGTCAAAATGATAACACCAAAGTGCAAATTTTCAAAGCTAGAATACACAAAGGTGATTCCAACTCAGCTCAGCTCCTTCTAGAGTCAGACAAAACAGAAGACTGCTCTTACGAGGAACTGAAAAGTATGTTCATTCAAAGATATGGCATACAGATGGCAGGTACATTCTCAGCTACTCACAGAATTGCTAATGAATTAAAGAACCACCAGAAATATCTAAATACCCCAGTCGATAGGATTGTTGCCACAGCTTCCACCATGACCAAATCACTTAGACATGAATTGAAGGATAAGGACTGGACACTCAAGCACGGCGGTGAGGAATACATGAATATCAAACAAGTGGCCAAGTTTGTTGGTTACATGATGGTATCAAACCTCCTTCCTGAATCCATAACGGGATTAATACAATCTATTCCATTCACCCCTAACGACACACTGGTAGATTTCTCTCAAACTGTCCATGCCAAATGTAAAGAGAATGGTCTAGACCACAAAATCCAATTCCTGACCAATCCCTCAAAACCCCAAGGTGTTGTAGCTGCTATTCACAATCACTCAACCTCCCCCAATCACGCCAAACACTACAATGCTCACTCAAAACCTTTCGACCACTCACAGAAACCTAAACCTCATTACTCGCCCAAGACACCCTATCTTTCTTCCAAATCTAACTACAACCCACACAAATCTCAGACGAACTCTAACAGTAATGTCATCTGTTATTATTGTGGTAATCAGGGTCATATAACTCCTGAATGCCTCATCAAGGTAAGAGAGGAACGGGAGATGGCATCACATAAAGAACCATTTTGCCGCAAATGCAAATCTAAGGGTCATTGGACCAAGTTCTGCACTCACATGAAGGCTCTTAGGGAAAAGACTAGGACGGCCACACCAGGAAACACCAAAACGGCCACACCAGGAAACACCAAAACGGCCACACCAGGAAACACCAAAACGGCCGCTTCAGTCAAGACAAAATCAACCAGTTCGGGGGAAGAATAGACGCCCAGCACGGTACTATACCTCCAAACTGTGCTGGGCGGACCAACAATGCCACCCAAACTCGACCCCTCAAATCTGTCGAAATAGGTTGTCTTGATAAATCTTCCTTGCTTTTACCCGCTAAATGCGAAGAGCATAATCTAAATCTCTTTTTAGACACAGGCTCCCCAGTGAATCTTATAAGTCTCAACAAATTTAATCTTATAAATTCTAATAATCAATTCAGTCAATCTTACCCTGATGTCAATATAAAATCAGTCAGTGACAACCCATTAGAGACATTATCTAAGGTTTATCTACCTATCAAGATCACCGAAGAATTAGCAACACCCCTGCCATTCTATGTCATTAACAAACTCCCCATAAATGCCGACTTGCTCCTAGGGTTTGTTAGTATGAATATGCTCAAAATCATAATTTTCACCCATATGGACCAAGTTATGATAGGTGGTTTAAAAGGCGACACCATCGAATGCACACGCAGTAGTGAAACCTCTGTCAAAAGTACCACCAACCACCCAAAACAGGCATTCATTCACACTAAACCTAGACCCAAAAGAAAATTCAGTTTCAAAACTACTGTAAAATCCAGTCCCTTTTCGGTCACTCAAGAGGTCACTAAAAACCCCCCTGATGCCCCCACTCCTAGCTATCAATACACTGAGGTATCTATAGGTGATCTGATAACTGACCATTCCCTTACAGCTGACGTAATTTTGCAAGATGATGTAACTATTCAACCAAAATCATCTATGAAGGTAGAAACTTATGTCAATCAATTACCAGCTAATTATCACAAATACAGCATCATCACTCTTCCAGACACTACCTCCATAAAGGGTCTTATAACCACTCCAGCCCTTCATGAGAGCAAGAATGAATATTTTGAAACTTTAATTCTCAATTACTCAGATAACATACTTAGTATTAAAAGTGGTACCAAGATTATGGAAGCAGAAGTTTTCCCTTTTATTTTTAACGACCAAAGCTTACCAGTTAGTAAAGACCTTGTCATTAACGCAGCTATTAGCAAGGATGAATCAGAGACTAGGTCACAAATAAAATCTCTAATTAATGATCTTGATTTTGAGGACTACACTGAGAATCTTGTGAGTTTGTTGTGCACGTATAAAGAGGCAGTTATGTTACATAATGAAGATCTTGGGTTTTGTGATGTGCTTCAACACAAGATCATATTACGCAACTTGGAGACTAACCCCATATACTGTCCTTCTTATAGGTTAGCTCACGCTCAGAGAGAACAGGTAGAATCTCAAGTCAAGGCTATGTTAGACCAACAAGTAGTCTCCCTCATCCAGTCGTTGGAGGAGCCCTATATTCCTAGTACCTAAGCGGAACCCCAACGAGTGGAGATTAGTGGTGGACTTCAGGAAGTTAAATGACGCTATCATTGAGGAGAAATTTTATATGCCCTCCATCAATGAAGTTATGAGTAATTTGAACTCTAAAAACAAAATCTTCTCTACCATTGATTTAGGTAGTGGTTTTCATCAGATAAAGTTGGACGATGATTCCCGTAAGTACACAGCTTTCAGCACTCCCAGTGGTACTTACGAGTTCAATAGACTCCCTCAAGGGTTAAAAACCTAGTCCAGCCTTTTTCCAACGGCTCATGTGTCACATTCTTGCAGGCCATTTGGGCAAAGATATCCAAATCTACATAGATGACATCATTATAATGTCGCCTGATATCAAATCTCACCTTGAAAGCCTAGGAAAGATCTTTCAAAAACTAAAGGATGCAGGTTTAAAGGTAAAATTAAAAAAGTGTAAATTCTTAAAACGTAGTGTTGAATTTCTCGGTCACGAACTTTCTGCAGATGGCATCAGAACAAAGACCGATATCACTAAAGCTATACATGAATTTCCCCAACCTGAAAATGTGACACAACTCCGCCAATTCCTTGGCCTAGCCGGGTACTACCGTAGTTTCATCTCCAAATTTTCAGAAAAAGCCAGTCCCCTTTTCAAACTGTTAAAAAAGGACGCTGAATTTGATTGGAAAGAATCCGAAGAAACATCATTTGACGAGTTGAAGCATCACCTGTGTAATCCTCCTTGCCTGTCTTACCCCGACTATACTCAACCTTTTATTATCCACACCGACGCGTCCTATAGCGGTATTGGAGCTTGTTTAATGCAAAAAGACAGCCGCGATAAATTTCAACCTTTAGCCTTTGCCAGCAGGACTCTTAAACCTGCCGAGAAAAATTACTGTGTCACTGACATTGAAGGAGCCGGTCTAATCTGGGCTCTTCAGACATTCAAAGACAAAATCCTTAACTATGACATTGAAGTGTGGACGGATCACAAGCCTCTAGTTGATCTGTTTGACAACAATAATATGTCTGGTAGACGCGCAAGGTGGAAGTACATATTACAAAGTTTCAACCCTAGGATACTCTACATTAAAGGTCACAAAAATGTCGTAGCGGATGCTCTCTCTCGTAATCCGGTACTTTGTGCACATTTAAACACGATGACTTTAGCTAATGAAGACATGTCCACAGCTCAGAGAGGTGATCCCAAGTTGTGTGAGATCATTCTTGCTCTAGAGAATAATGAAACTAACCAACACCTAGAAGATTACACTCTAATTGATAACACGCTATTTCGTAATCAACTCATCAAAGGCAAACATCAACTTGAAAGGAACATTCTGCAGTTAGTTGTACCCAACAATAAAGTAGAAGAAATACTCCCTCATCTTCATGGTTCTAAATTTGTCGGTCATCCTGGCAAAGAAAGGGCTATGCTCATTGCTCAAAAACAATTCTACTGGAAGTCCATGAAATCTGACATAGATAATCACATAGACACTTGCGAGAACTGTGCCAGAATTAACCCTAAGCTTACACCCCAAGCTAATATCAAAACTTATCCTGTCCCAGAGAAACCTTTCCAGTTGATTGACATTGACCTTTTGAAAATTATTAAGACTAACAGTGGTATGAATTATCTTCTCGTAGCCTCGGATCATTTCTCTAGGTACTCCATTCTCTCTCCCATACCTGATAAGGAAGCCAATACTATCGTTAAAACTCTTGTAAATAACGTGATTTGCAAATACCCCTCACCTAAATTTATTCTTTCAGATAATGGCGGGGAGTTTGTGAACGAGACTATGTCTAAGATGTGTGATGAGTACGGGATAGAGCACATCAGGGTTGCCCCTTACTCACCTCAGAGTAACGGCCTAGTTGAGAGAGCTAACCGTAAAATACTCCATGAATTGAAAAACATTTGTCTTGACAGGGATCATGAAATTTGGGACGAATTTATCCCCTTCGTGGAATGCACTATGAATTCTCTGCCTAATATCTCCACAGGTGAATCCCCTCATTTCATCGTCTTTGGAGAAGACAAACACCTACCCCACATGCTCAATGAACAGATTAAACCCATATATACTCAGGATTTCATAACTCATCATATAAACACCTTTAAAAGAATTCATAAACAAGTCATGAATAAACTAACCTTAACCAAAGAACAAATGATAAAAAGCAATCACAAATCTAATAGACAACAAAAACTGAAACCTGGAGACATTGTGTTCTCAAGAATTCACGACAGGGCTGATAAACTAGACCCTCTGTTCGAAGGCCCCTATCGTGTGATCAGTATTCGCCACAACATTGCAGTCATTAGACATCTGGAGAAAGGTAAAGAATCCAGGAGTAGCATTAACCACCTCAAATTAGTGCACAGAAACTTAAACTGTGTCCAAGAAAATTTGGACAGAGATATCATACCCATCAACCGATCCCCTGATAAAATCCTACAAGCCCCGACCCATGATTATAATCTTAGAACTAGGAGTGTAAACAATGTTCTAGTGGATTATACTTCTATAACTCAACTTCTGTTTCAGAATAATATTAAACCTAATATCTTCTACTCATAATACACCAAGTTTGCCTATATATCTATTTATCTATGTATTTATCTTGTGAATATATTTAGTGTACTCTTGGCCAAATTGTTTTCCATTATTTATTTTTGCATAGATATTTCATATTTCATGTTTAGATGTGGCTACTCCCAGCGTTCGCATTATCTAAAAGCGTTCGCATTGCTCCTTGTGTTCACTTTACTCCCTGTGTTCACATTACTCCTTGTGTCCGCATTATTCATAGCGTTCACATTTATCTCAATTTTATACTCAAATTTTACTCCTTTAAATCTCAAACTCCAATTATTATTTACACTCCGAAGTTATATATTTTTTTTTACTCCTCTATAATATTTACTGTTATTTTTATACTCCTTTTAACCCCCAGGATGACCAAGGGAAGGTGTGGGCCGATTCTTTTGATAGTCTTGATTGTCCACCTGATGGGCACCTTTGCCATCCATTCGAATGGCGCAGTAGTTAGTCCTACAGGTAGGATGACCTTGGTTTCGGATGTTATGGCAGTAAAATTCACCAACGTCGACCTGAGTGTTATGGCCCCGACCTTGGCGAAAGCTATCAATGCCTTAAGAAGTTCAGATTCTATTTTGACAGTGTTTCTGAATCACTCAAATATCAAACATAGCAATCACTAGGGCTGCAGAATCTGCGGGGGCAGGAAAAATTAAAGGCACGGGCGTAGGGAAGAGAACCCGTACGCCAGCCACAGTGCCCCTACCACCACCACCACCATCAGCCGCCCCTGGCCCGGCTGCCCCTGCCGCCCCTGCTGCCCCTGCCACCGGTACCAGCGACGCAGGAGGCCGCCCTAGGGCTGCAGAATCTGCGGGGGCAGGAAAAATTAAAGGCACGGGCGTAGGGAAGAGAACCCGTACGCCAGCCACAGTGCCCCTACCACCACCACCACCACCAGCCGCCCCTGGCCCGGCTGCCCCTGCCGCCCCTGCTGCCCCTGCTACCCCTGCCGCCCCTGCCCAAGGAACAGGGAAGGGGAAGGGGAAGGGGAAAGGGAGAGGGAAAGCGACTGCTGGCCCTGGTGTACCTGCCGGCCCTGCTGCCCCTGCTGCCCCTGTTGCCCGTGCTGCCCCTGCCGCCCCTGCCCAAGGAACATAGAGAAGGGCGACAGGCACCACCATCATCTTGCCATCAAGGCCACGCACCACTGCTGCCCCTGCCGCCGCCCCTGCTGTCCCTGTCCATAAGACTCCCGCACGTGCAAAAGTGACCCGGAAAACTCTGCCACCATCAAAGTATGCCGCCCTGCTGTTTGATGGTGATTCGCAGGACATTGGCAGCCCGGGTTTCGACGACGAAGCCCTAGCACGGGACCAAGGGTGGGGGGATTTGGGAGTGGACAGTGGGAGTGAGTCCGACGTCGGTGACAAGAATGAGGAAGGGCATCGTCTGTCAAGTGAAGAGGAGGGTGATGATGATGCAGTGCTGTATCGCGACCATGGAAGCGATATTTCAGACGATGAAGCAGACGCAGACGACATTCCGATCCCTGGGCTGCCTTCGTTCGATTGCTCTGACAGTGTCAATTTTGTACCTGACGTGCCCCAGTTCAATCCTGGGACGTCAGGAATAACTGACGACTGGCCCTGTGACGATCAAGCGAACGAAAGCGACTTCTTCCTCGCTTTTTTCGATAAGGAGGTAATGACGTACATCGTTGCCCAAACAAACGCCTACTACAGGTGGGTGTTTGGCAGATTGGACGTCCTTTCTCCAAAAGCGAGAATACGAGGCTGGGTGGATACGACTGTGGAAGAATTTATGACGTTCTTTGCCTTGTTGTTCCTCATGCCTCTGATCAAGAAGCATGTGTTGCAACACTATTGGAAGCACGACCCTCTCATCGCCACCCCAACTTTCAATAAGTTCATGACTCGTGACAGATTTTTGTTGCTGCTAAGATTTATGCACTTTGCAGACAACGAAAATCCTAACAGGATTGACAGGATATGGAAAGTTCGGGATGTGTTCACCATGTTGTTGGAGAGGTATAGGAAATACTTTTACCCCTTCCTCAATTTGGTGATTGATGAGTCGCTCGTGCTCTTCAAAGGACGTCTTGTTTTCAAGCAGTATATCCCCTTGAAAAGGCATAGGTTCGGAATCAAGCTCTTCGTTTTGTGTGACTGCGAAACTGGAATAGTGCTTGACATGATCGTGTACACAGGCACTGACATTGACATACCGAAAGCCGCTGCCAATGACCCCATGGGCATGTCAGGTGCCATCGTCAGGAAAATGTTGGCACCTTACCTGGGCAAAGGCCACATCATCTACACTGACAACTGGTATACTTCTCCTGCTCTCTGCCAGTTTCTTCATGACAACCAAACGGGGTCATGTGGGACTGTCAGAAAGACAAGAAAGTTTATGCCAAAGTTCACAGGTGATGTCATTCCTCTCACAGATGCCTCCTCCAGTGACACACCTTCAGAAGACGACCTGGCCCAGGAACACCGCGAGAGGCATGTGCGAAGAAGGCGACGAAAGGGGCAGAAATTCAAGCAGCTCGAGAAGTGTGGGAAACTGATAGCCCTGAAGTGGAAGGATAAGCGAGACGTCCACCTGCTTTCCACCATCCACACAGGTGCCCAGGTGGATTCTGGCAAAATCCACTACCGAACCAGGAAGACCATCTACAAGCCCGACATGGTAGTGGACTATACCAAGAACATGCGCCTGGTGGACAAGTCTGACTGTCAGCTGTCAGGCGTTGAGTGTCTGAGGAAGACTGTGAAGTGGTATCACAAGCTCTTCCTCCACCTAGTTGATATCACGATGCTCAACGCCTACAACTTGTGGTTGGTGAAAAAGGATATGGCCCCAAACCAGAAGCTGAAATTCCGGGAGTTCGTTTACAACGTCTCATACCAACTCCTGGAGAAGTATGGCACCACCACTCACAGACGTACGGCATGGCGTGGGGATCACGTTCCTGACCGCATCCAGCTGGGTGTCGAAAGACACTACCCAATCAACACTGAGATGCTTGGCACTCGTCGCAGGCAGGCGCAGTGCACCGTCTGCAGCACCAGTGTCAGGAAACCCCATGTCACCAAAAGAGTCACCTCAATGTGCGCCGAGTGCAAAGTTCCACTCTGCCTGGGTGACTGCTTCAGGGACTACCACACCTTCAAGAATTATTGAGTGTCGCCCTGCCCTGCCCTGCCCTGGACTCGCCCCGTGCCCTGCCCTGGACTCGCCCCCTGCCCCGCCCTGTCCTGGACTCGCGCCCTACCTTACCTGACCTGACCTAATTGATCACGCTACCTCATAATGTAACATATATATTATATAATGTATAAGTTCCAAAGATGTCCCTGTGATATAGCTTTTACATTATATAATTGTATGTTTCATTATTTAGTTTATAAGTTTCAAAGATTTACATGTAATATGCCTTATTTTTTTAGTATATCAATATATATGTTTGTTATTAGCCAAAGTAATGTGTATATAATTATTTTCTTACCTCAAATGAATTGTACAAAAATAAATATGTTTCAATAAATCCTGTCAAACCTACTAAGATAATAAAATAAAACAATAAAAAACAAAAACAAAAACAAGTTCATGTCATTGTATTCTTACAATATGATATATTCTATGAATATTTCATATTGTTTGAATACAATGGCATGATCTTGTAAAAAATTTTTTTTATCAAAAATGTTCTAGACAATATAAAACCTTCCCCATAACCCCCTCCTGGATTCGATCACACAACCCTACCACACTTTGAGTTTTCCAGTCCACGACCTTACCAACCATGCCACAGGAGCTCATACTAAATATCACTCAAAACTTCGTATCTACAATCGAAATGACAATATACAAAAAAAAATGAATTATCCCACCAATTTACGTTTGTAAATTGATGGGATTATCAATTATATCATGCCAAGGTTTATAAAAGTTTGTCTCTGTCAAGAATTAGTAATTATATAACTTTATTCTGTCAAAAATTGCCCAAACACTCAGCAAAATTGCCCCTCTCAGTGCGACTCCACTCATTTTCACACGGTCAAGCGGTGACCCTTGCCGCTCCTTTATGCCCCAGCTACACCAGCAACAGCAGCTCTGTCTGGGAACAAAATTTGTATAAATACAATAATGGATAAAATACTCTTCACAAATACATTTGTATTGTATAATATTGTAAATAAAAATGAATAATAACTGTGTGGGTGTCGAAAATTGCTCAACCAGCTTTCTTATGTCTCGCCTACGCGCGTATATTGGATTATACATAGTCATGACTGTCATACAAATAATTGCAGTAGGTCTCGAATATACATTTATATTGCATATTACTTGGAAATAAATAAGTATACGTTTTTCTGGTGGCAATCTACCCTTTCGCAAGTGTAAGGAGACACCATTCTATATTTAGCCCTCTATCACGAAAGGCAATCTGCCTGTGTTTACTGACCACCGTCGCTGGTGGTCTATAATATAGTACTTTATTTACAGTCAATGGCCTACATGTTTCTGTGGTACTTCACATGTGTCTAAAATGCAATGTCTGCTTGCATAAAAATGCAATTCTGAAGTCCATTTATACGTACGACATACGCATGTCTCAGTTTCTCTCTCTCTCTCTCTCTCTCTCTCTCTCTCTCTCTCTCTCTCTCTCTCTCTCTCTCTCTCTCTCTCTCTCTCTCTCTCTCTCTCTCTCTCTCTCTCTCTCTCTCTCTCTCTCTCTCTCTCTCTCTCTCTCTCTCTCTCTCTCTCTCTCTCTCTCTCTCTCTCTCTCCATTCCTGACTCATGTTATTGTAAAACTCTTACTGGCAACAAACACCAGACACCTGGTAGACATAAGGTTCAAAATCCCAAGACATCAATACGCCTCGGGCGCCTCCACAATTGTCACACAGCTGGCTATCTATCTAGAGATCTGCCTGCCTTCCTTCTCTCCACGACTCACTCACTCACTCACTCACTCCCTCCCTGCTAGCCTCCCTCCTACCCAGCCACCCCCACCCACCCTTTCAGGCTTCCGTCTGCTAGAAACACATTCACAATTTGCGTAAATATCGCATCAATTGGGCTATATGCGGTATATTCCTTGTTATATGGGATGCCTACATACGTACACGTCTTTATTATAGCATGACAGTGCTCTAAATACAAGATTTACGTGATATTTATGGCGTAACACACCCTCTCCCCCTTTCATTCCCAGCACAACTCACTCACACCTTGGTTCACGCATAGAAACTCATTGATAATGTGCGTAAATATCGCATGAATTGGTCTATATGCGGTATATATTTTGATATATGGCACGTATACATACGTACAAGTCTGTATTATAGTACATGACAGTGCTCTACGTACAAGATATAAGTGATATGTATGGCATAAACCACACTCTCAGCTCATAAATTGCCGCCAAACCTCCAACACATCTTCATTCCCGCCTAAAAATTCTCTTATAATTCCCTTATATATTGCAATTTTTGGTCACTATGAGGCATATTCATTGTTATATGGGTGGCCTACACACGTATACATACTCTACATAGCCTAAAAGGGCTCAAAAAAGGAGATATACGTGATAATACGCGGTAACCCACCCCCTCCTCCCTCTCCTTCTATCCCCTGGGCGTGTGAAAATTCGGCAGGGAAATCTCGCCGCTCGATGACAATCTAGCCGTGCGGTGCCATTCGCTCCACATTTTTCAACTACGGACCGTTCCCCCACCCCCCCCAGACATTTTTTGGGGGGTCAAATATATATGGGCCGATGCACGCAAACATTCCCTACACGACGATGTGCTTTTTATCGAAATTGGCAATAGGTCCCAAAATCATCATAGGTGCACACAGTCTTACCCTGTAGAAAACCCCCTGTGCGCCGCGGAGAGGTTAATAAGAATATCTATAAAATTGGAGGAAATGTGTGTGTGTGTGTTCTGAAAGTTTGGGATGAAAATAACCAGTAGCCTATTAACAATGCGAGCCTCTTCTTGAAAATTACCGGTACCACTAACTAGCCTAGGTGTATTTGTAAACAAACGTAATTACTGGTATTTGGCATCTGTAATTTACATGTAACGTGCTCATAATATTGTTTAGGTTATAATAAATAAATAAAGCATATAATGATTTACAGAACATTATAACATAGGCTATGAATATGATAGGCCTATAAATGTTCATGCTATTATAATTAGATTAGACTAGGCCTATTATATTCAGATTAGGAAGGGTAGGCCTACATGAAAATTAAGGGGTGTTAGGCCTAGCTGAAGTAGCCTAGTTTTTATCCTTCCGAGTCTCGCAGATAATTCCTAAGCTGTATAAAATTGGCAAAAGATAGTCAAAATGTAGTATCGACACACTAGTCTACAGACGTCATATTCTGCAAGGGTTATACTTAGACAACAGGCCTAATGAGCAACTCAGGAGCTCCCCCACCCCCGACGCTTTTCAAGCCATAACCTAGGTTAGGTTTTATTGGCTTGTGGTTGACTTTTGTTGATCTACGTAATGTTACGGTAAACCTATGGCACTAACACATGAAAAAGAGGTAAGTTTAAGTAAAAGTTCACAAAACACTGCCGGGGACAAAAGAAAATATAGAAAACTAAGAATAGTAAAATACCCAGAAAATGAAATGAATACGTTAGGGATGCCCATAAAGAAGAAAACGAGAAAAGAACAAAGAGAGAAAATGTCGGGAGAAGGGTAGACTAAACCAAAAAGAAAAAAAACTCTGTACCATGTCGATCCACTAACATCAGTCATAGACCACCAGACTACGAATATTAAGAAGGCTCATACACCTACCATTATGATGTTAAAATATAGATGTCTTTACCCACAGATTAACTCTTTTATTAACTGTTATACCCTGTTTTTCTACAGGATTAACTTGGGTAATGTGAGTTCTAACTGACTGGGTATATAAGACTGCATGCACAAAACAAGGTATGAGGAATAGAGAACACAAAATAAACACACGGTAACAAGACACACGATCACGTTTATTGAGGATGATTAATAGGGAGCATAAGAAGGTATGAATACTCGTACAAGACAAATGATAGAATTGAACAACTAGCATTAGTGGATCTGGATGGAGCCTAGTCTCCCACTTCCAACGTTCAGGTATACTCTTCTGATCACTGGCTTTGTTCTCAAGTTTATATACTGGAAGCCATCAATGTTACTTATAGATTCAATTTCACTATTTAGATTTATTACTGGCAGTTCTGGTGCACGAGTAGTAGTTCACAGACTAGATTAGACACGCGTATATTTAGAGCACGAGAATTCTAGTAACCTCAGGGGGGTACTGATCTAAGTTTTATATTCTTATAGCAGAAATACGTAGAACGCAAATCAGTGGGCGAACGTTAGATATCACTAGGGTTTTACTTCTATGTAATAATATCTGGATCGGGGTAATTACGAGAGTTAATGTCGCCTGTTAATTAATGAACACTGATATGCTAGGCACTTCCTGATGGAATGGTTATATATGAATTATACTGGGGCAAAGATATAGCCACTTCATAGAAATATTAATAAGTGAGTCTCTAAATAGCACTGTAACACTGTAGTACTAATAAAGTGAATCTTGGGTAGTATTTGGTTGGTCTGGTCCTGGTTATCTTGCGTCCGTGATGTTGGGGGCTAACGACTGGTTCCGCGGCCGTCCAGGGGATCCATATGTAGGAAGTTCTCAAGACGGATCTCTTGGCGATCGTTGCTGGCTACACGCTTATATACCCACTGGTGTGTGAAGGTTATAAGGTGCACGTAGATTTCTTGTACGTGGACAGATGCTTCTATCTCAAATCTGCCACGGAGTCTGCCGGCTCTGGAACTCAATTCTCAGGAACAACACAAGGGCAGAGCTAGAGGTCAACTTAAGGGGGCCAGCCACTGGTTGGTGTCTATCTTTCAACTGATTTTACTGGGGGCTAGAGCTGGGTTTATAGGCTCGGTTTTTGGACCCTGTAGGCCATAGGGATCTCGAGTCTTATGGAATTATTTGAGCTCTCAATAGATACGGGGACTAGGTAAGGTGGTGATTACTGTTGTGGCACATGGCTATAGGGGGCCTTCATAATGTGACATAACTGAGCCTTAGTAAGAGGTACTATTTTGGCTATACTGGAAGTATTGAGGGGAGGGAGACTGGATCTACTTTGCGAGGAGGACTGGGACAGCTGTGATAGGAGCGTCTCTCTTACATTGCTCAGTCTTCATTCTATGGTATAGCTGAGGTGCTAATTTGGTTATCAGAGAATGTAAGAAAGGTGAATGGGTTATTGTGGGTTAATAGAGGTTAGTAAAGGGGTAAGTCATGCATGGTTAGTTCATTCATAGGAAGAATTCCTGTGCTACCTGGCAATGACCCGGAAGTCAAAACAGAGGTCAGGTATACCTCCGTAGGGGTGGGGGTCTCCCTCCTCGGGTGGGTAAAAAAGGGGAGGTGCGCGCCCTCTCTCTGTGATGGTCGTCCGGCGGCTGTGGCTAGGGGCTTGCCATATCACAAGTGTTTGTAATAACCCTCTGTTTATGAGACAGATGTGGGTGTTCGTAATACCAAAACCGAAGGTGCCTTGACTAGCTGGTTTAATCGGTTGGGTTGTTAATTGCATGGTTTGCTGGATGTGGTGGAGACTGGGTTGCTAACTCTGCCACATTTATCTGGAAGTATGGCAATAGAAGTTAGTCACTGGCGAGGCGGCTAGCCTCGCACTGACGATCATTTGGTACAGGGTTGTGAATGGGTTGTGAGGGAATAGATGGCATGCAAAGGGTTAGTAAAGTTCTAATGTTGTTCCGTCCTACTAAGGGAAGGTAGGCTGGATAGGAGTATATATAAAAGGTTGGAGAATGTTAGCAACGGAAAAATCAAGGATATTCAGGAGGTATGGTGGAGAGGCTAGGTCGGAAAGGAGTCGAGGAGCGTGGGGGGGTTAACGAGAGGGAGAGGGTTAAGGGGGGCTACGTGGAAGTTTGACCCTAAGGTCTCTGGGCATAGGGGTGGCATTAGACTACAGTTGGTATCGGAGCTTGGGGGGTTAATGACAGGGAAAGTATGTTAGTCAAACGCTACCGGGAGATGAGCAATATGGGGTGGTAATATGAGTCTGGAAAGGATAGAATCATGTGGACTGTGGGGCTGTGGGGAAGAGGAGGTTAACTGTAGGTGTGTGCTTGACTGTGGATAAAAGTAGGGAAAAACATGGTGTATTATTACTCGTCAATACGATGGTTATGGACACTGTTAATCTGACACTATTTCTTGCTGATCTAGTTGTTCCTGGGAACTGCGTTTTCTATGACATATACCCCAAAGAAAACGGCAGTTCGTAGGGGTAACCGGTATTGTTTCGTGGTGAAAATGTGTCGAGACAATGGTAAAAGAGGGTTGTATATACAATCTCTGGTTGGGGTAAGAATTAAAGTTACTGAATGGTGGCTAACATCTTCAGTCATTTCTGTCTAGGTCTTACAGGAACAATGGTTCTATATACACTGGTGTACCCGTGGGTATCATAGTTTCTTATCAATTAGGACATGGGGTTTTAACATACTACTTCTCGGATGGAAGAACATATATAGATTTATGGGGGCGGTTGGTCTTCAGAAACATAGTCTGGCAAGACAGGGGTTAACATATTACTTCTCGGATGGAAGAACATACATAGATTTATGGGGCGATTGGTCTTCAGAAACTTAGTCTGGCAAGACAAGGTATTTTAGGGTATGTTGATATTGATATCCTAACTTAGGGACAGGGCATGGGTGTATTAACTTAAGGTGTATTTATGTTCATCATCATGTAGGTAGAGGTGTAGGACACGAGGGGTAGTGTATACGCGAGGTGAGGGAAAGGTCAGTGTTTAGAAGGGGTAGGCAGGTGTGGTTTGGAGCTGCTTAGCCCTGCGGGCTTCGGCCTGTCTTAACTGGTTGGCTCGCATACCTGGTCCTTTTGTTCTGTGGGCCTTTCTTTCGGGTGTTTCTGTGTGGTGTTCGCTCGTGGCTTCCGTGGTGGGCTTCTCGTTCTGGGGCATTTTACTTCCCTCTCCTTCATTGTAGGCTCGTCCCCGAGCCTCAAGGGTGAAGTAAAAAGAAGCATAGTCATGGTGGACCATTTTGAGTGTATTGAGAAGGTCCCACCAAGCAAGAGAACGAGGGTCAGGTTTCTTTTGCAGGTCTATGTAGACCTGTAGGAATGTGTCCTCGGTGTTGTGGAGGGCGGTTGCCCGGGCCTGGTGTGGGCGCTGTAGACGGGCTAAGCGTCCTGTGGACGTTTTTACTTTAACCTTCCCCCCGTGGGGGTAGGGACGGGGGCGACGAAGGGTGTGGATTTGTTCATGGTGGAGGTCATGTATCGAGTGAGGTGTGTGGGACTGACAGGAGGCCTCTTCAGTGTGGTGAATGGGTTACTAACTGAAGGGGAGGGATTAACGCGTGAAAACGGAGCTGGGGGTGAAGGGGGGGTATGAGTCTGGGTTTTTGGGGGTTTTCTTGGGTGGTGTTGCAGGCTGGGAAAATATATGGAAGCAATGTGCAATATCGGTTTAGGTAAGGTGCGTGAGGGAGGTGTGTGAGAAAGATGGGGTTTGTGTGTTGTGTGGCTTGGGTCTTTAGTGTAAGAACGGGGTGTTGTTTCTGTATAACTGTCTTCAAATCTGATGGGTCTGCTGATTATTCTACCTTTGGAGGTCCTGGTGGGAAGGTAGATGTTTGTAGTGGGACTTGAGTCGCTCGACGATGTTTTATATTGAGGGGAAGAACGCTTTACAGGTGGAGGGCATTTAGTGGGGATAAGGTAAGGGGTTATTTGAGAGGTAGATGCGTGTGGAGGTTTTTGTCGAGTGAGGGTGGTAGGCGGAATGGGAGAGGATTTGGTGGGGGTATGTATGGGGGTTCTCTCAGGGGCGACTTTGTGGGGGAATTAAAGTGGGGGTGTGGAGGTCGGGTCCGTCAGTTTGAAGGGGCTTTGGTGAGGAGTTAGTTGTGTGTTAGACGTGGTGTGAGAGGAGGGGTTGGTCGTTGGCATATGTTTTTTTTTGGGGGGGGAGGGGGGTTTGATTAGATGAGGAGGTTGGTTGATGTGTGGGTGGGGTCGCAGGGATAGTGGAGGGGAAAGGGGTGGATGCGGGGAGGGGGGGGGGGGGGGGGGCGGGGCTAGACGGGTGGGTAGGGAGTGGAGATTTAATTTGGAGGGTTGGGGGTAGGAACATGTGTTGGGTGTGTTCTTTGGTGGGGTCGGTGATATGCTGGTGGTGGAAATAGGCGGTTTTATGGGAGTTTGGTGGGGGGGTAGATCTAGCAGGTCATTCGGGGTGATGAGGTTGAAGAGGAAGGTATGTGTTTTCGTGGGAGGGTGGGGGTTGTTATTTTTGGAATATAGTTAGAGGGGTTATGGTGTTTACTTGTGATTATTCGTCTTCTTTCCCTTTGTGGAGGAGAATTCGACGAAGAAGAAGAGGAGGAGGAGGATAGTGGTCTGGCAGCCCTATGGAACTGGGTTAGCAGGGTGTGTTTTCTGGAGGTTTTAAAAGATTTTCGTCGTGGGCGTAAGTTGTAGCGTGAGGTTACTGAGGTAGATTGTGTGGTGCGGTTGGGTGTGTACTTGGTTTTGGGTGGGGGTGGTGGTTTTCTCACTGTGGTGCCTTGTGGGGATATGTCAGGGCTAGACGGGAGGGTTTCCGTTGTGGTCGGGGTTGTGGGTGGAGGTTTTCGTACTTGGATAAGTTGGGGAGGTACTTGACTATCAGAAGTGAAGGAAGGTGTCATGGTGGAGGAAGGTGTGATAGTGGGGGCTTGGGGTTTGTGGAGGTTAGTTTGGGGGGTATGTTGAGGAATGATTGGTCGGTTCGGTGCTGGAGGGCTTAGGCCCTTAGGGGTTTGTATGGGAATATTCATAGCCTGAGTGGAAGGGTTAGTAGGGGTGTTTAATTCAGGGTCGGACGTTTGGGGTGGGGTAATGTCTTGTGGTTTTAGAGGTTTAAACGCTCGGACGAATCTAGTTCGGAACGTGCGAGTCACGCCGTGATAATCGATGGTGACTTGGTAGGCATTTGGGACTTGTATGATGGTGTAGGGCCCGACATAGAGAGGGCCTAATTTGTTGGTGACAGGGAGGTTGGCTACCATTACGGTGTCGTGGATGGCGAAAGGGTTTTTATCATCGGGGTTATCAGTTTTGGTGTCTTGACAGGTTTGGGCGGTATGGAGGGTGTTTTGCAGATGTTGCAATGGGTCAATTGTGAAGGTGTTGGAGGGGAGGTGAGCGTGATGGTGGAATGGCAGTAACAGGGGGGGTACGCCGTAAACACGTTCATGAGGGGAAATACCGTCTTCTCGGGGACAAGTGTTCATGCCCCATTGTATCATCTTTATTTGTGATGGCCAGTCTGAGGTGTTAAGAGCAATCATTTTTGTACGTAACTGGTTGTTGATGGTGCGATGGCTGCGTTCGCATATAGCATTTCCTTGAGGCCAGTACGAGGATGAGTGTTTGATCTTAATACCGCATTGTTGGGTGAACTGGTGCCAAACGTGTCCACTAAATTCGGGGGCATTATCGGATAGAAGAGCAAGGGGAAGGCCGAATATAGGGAACACTTCTGTGGCAAGCAGTGTGGCGACTGTGGTGGCTGTGTGGTCTTTAACTGGGCAGGCTATTAAAAAATTTGAATATACGTCAACAAATGTGACGATATAGCGGTTGCCAGCGTAAGAAGGAAACGGGCCCATGATGTCGAGGGATAGGACTTGGAACGGTTTGTTGGCAGAAATGGCACCAGCTGGGCCTGGGGTGCGTGATCTATCCTTCCCCAATAAACAAGGTTTGCAGGATTCTGTCACTCGTTGTGCAATTTTGGAGGGGTTGAGGGTCCAGTATTGATCTGCGAAGATTTTTAACATCTTCTTTAGTCCAAGGTGTATGCCGTTTCCCTCGTGGATGGCAATCATGTAGTCGTGGACAATGGTGGGGTCTAAGACTATGTGACCGGAGTCTGTGGCAAGTTGATCTCCCCAGCGAGTCAGTTTTCTGAAGACATTTAACGGTATCCAGGCTGGTCGGATTCTTGTTTCCCAAGATTGAATTAGTGAGGGGGCTGGGGGGGAATTATGTTGGTGGATGGGGGTAGATAAAAGCTCAGTGTTTTGTAAGGCGGCTAGGTTGGTGGGGGGTCTTTTGGTACTGGCAAACGTGACAGGGCGTCTGCATTGGTGTGAAGTTTGCCTGGACGATACTGTATTGTAAAATCGTAGTCCTCTAGTGTCTCCCTCCAACGTACCAAAATGGCTGAGTTGGTTTCGCACTTACGCAACCATTGCAAAGATTGATGGTCGGTTATTATATCGAGTTTTGCGCCCAACACAAATGACCGGAAGTGGCTGAGTGCCCAAATGATCCCTAAGCACTCTCTCTTGGTGGCTGCATAATTCTGTTGTGCTTGGTTGAGGGTGGAGCTGGCATACGCTATCACATGTTCCTCTCCGTCTCTTACTTGAGCTAAAACTGCACCAATGGCGTAGAGAGATACGTCGGTATAAAGACGGAAAGGTTTATGGTAATCAGGGAAAGCGACAATAGGGGCTTGGATTAGCTTTTGTTTCAAAGTGTTAAAAGCGAGGTCTCTTTCAGGTGTCCAGGTGAATGTGGTGTCTTTGTGGGTGAGTTGGTGGAGGGGTCTGGCTATTGTGGCAAAGTGTGGGACGAAACGTCTGTAGTATGTGGCTAAACCTAGAAAAGAACGTACTCCTTTAACGGTGGTGGGTGGGGGTTGGTTTTGTATGGCTTGAAGTTTCTTTGGATCTGGTGCAATACCATGTTCAGATATTACGTGGCCGAGGAAATCTACCTTATTTCGTGCAATCTCGCACTTTGAGGGTTTTAATTTCAACCCGGCGGCTCGGATTCTTTGAAGAACTTGTCTCAACCTGAGGAGGTATTCTTCTCAGGTTTGTGAGTACACAATAATATCGTCTAGATAGGCTAGGCAGGTCTCCCAGGTTAGGCCATGTAATACCGCTTCCATCAAACGGGAGAAAGTGGCGGGTCCGTTACAGAGGCCAAAAGGTAGGACGTTAAATTCGTAGTGGTGGCCACCACTAGTGGAAAATGCTGTTTTCTCTTGGTCCTCTGCCTTGATAGGCACTTGCCAATACCCTGCTTGCAAGTCGAGGGTAGTGAACCATCTGGATCCTTATAGGGAGTCGAGGGAATCGTCTATCCTGGGTAATGGCGTAGCGTCGTTAATGGTTACGTCATTCAATCTCCTGTAATCGACGCAAAAACGGGTTGACCCATCTTTCTTTTTTACTAGGACAACAGGGGAAGACCAGGGACTAAGGGACGGGGTGGCATTACCGGCCTCTAACATCTCTTGGACTTGGCGTTCCTCTTCCTGGCGTTGTATGGGATTTTTTCTACGGGATGGTTGTCTTATGGGGGGGCCTGTGGTGTTAATGATGTGTTGCTCTACATCGGTCTGTCCGATTTCAGTGGGTTGTTTGGCAAACACGTCACTGAACTCTAGCAATAGGTCGTACATGTTGTGTTTTTGGTGGTCGGATAATGTGTCCGGGAGAGGGGGCAATTTGAGGCTGGTAGGGGTGTCATTGGAAATCTATGGGGAGGTCATCAAAAGTTTCGAGGTCTCCTATGATGAGACCTTTTGGTAATGTCAGGGATTCCTCAGAGATATTTGCCACGAGAATGTGGTTGATGCGAGCGGAAATGATGGCGGGTTGTAAGAGGCAACGATTGGGGTTGGTGGATGTGGTAGTGGGGGAAAATATCATGTGAGTTTGGGGTATGGGTCGAAGGTTAACCCATTTTTGATGGCGGGGGGGAATTTGACATTTATCTTGAACTACAGCGGGGCTAATGATGGTGGGGGATCGACTGGCGAGCAGGTGCTCGGTACGCATAAGGGGGGAAAGATCACTTTGGTGGGGGTCACGTGTGAGGGGGGGATTAACGGCGCGTGTGGGAGGATCAGCGTGGCGAGGTGTGAGTGATTTAGAAAACGGGATTTGTTGGTGGGACTGTGGAGGGTTGGTGGGGGAAGAGTGAGGTATAGAAGATGGGTTATTGGTGGAGGACTGATGTACTGGTTTGTGGTTGTTAGAAGGACGAATTTGGGGAGTTTTGTCGGTGGCAGTGACGGTTTGTTTGGAGTTTATATGGGATTGGTGGGTTTGTCTGTCATGAGAGGGCGAGTCAAGTGTGGGGTTCTGAAGTTTTCTAAGGGTGTGAATTGTGCGGGGGTGGAAGGGAGCTACTGACGGAAAACTGTCACAAGGGGAATTTGGTTGGTTGTGGAATAGCTGGACATTTCTGGGGGCATGGGGGGAACATGGTTGGGTCCCTAGGTCGTCACGCGTGAGGGGAGGATTAACGGCGCGTGTGGGAGGGTCAGGGTGGTGAGAGGTGAGCGAGTTAGAAAACGGAATTTGTTGGTGGGACTGCGGAGGCTTGGTGGGGGAAGAGTTAGGTGTAGAACATGGGTTATTGGTGGAGGACTGATGTATTGATTTGTGGTTGTTAACAGGACGAATTTGGGGAATTTTCTTGGTGGCAGTCACGGTCTGTTTAGAGGTTATCTGGGATTGGTGAGTTTGTCTGTCATGAGAGGGCGAGTCAAGTGTGGGGTTTTGAAGTTTTCTAGGGGTGTGAATTGTGTGGGGGTGGAAGGGAGCTACTGACGGAAAACTGTCACAAGGGGAATTTTGTTGGTTGCGGAATAGCTGAACATTTCTGGGGGCATGGGGGAAACATTGTTGGGTACATAGGTCGGCATTTTCCCTGGAAACACGTGTATATAAATATTTGATAGAATTGTTGTTACATACATCAGAGTCTGTCCTGGAAACATGGGAGGATTTATTCTGGACAGAGTTAGGAGAATTGAGGGGATTACCGAGAGGGAGTTGCTTGGACTTGTCTTCTTTCGTTTGTCGAGGCATTTTTTCAACGAATTGAGTGATATTTTGAGAGAACTCGGGGCAAGGGGAGGGGTTAGGAGTTACCTTAGTGCTAGCTGCAACTTGGTAACCCTGACTCAGAGTTTGTTGAGGGGGAAGGTGTTTTTTCTTTTTGTGAATAGGTTTCTGCGTGATTGGTTTGTCAGAGGCTTTGGGTTGGATTTTTTTTTTAATGAAATCAGCCTCTGGCCGCAGTCAACCTGGGCCTGGAGTTTTTGAACGAGGTCAAGTCCAAGGAAACCATCGTAATGTTTACAGTGGGAGGAAAATACTGTGAACGTGTGATAACAACGAGCATGGGGGGCAGGAGTAGTTACTGACAGGGGCAAAGTGTCTCCTAGGAGATTTAAGTAGGTATCAGCAGCTGAGATTAGTTCTGCTTTGGTGGTTAACAAGGGTCCAAATAGTCGGTGGTGTTGATCATAATAAGACTTGAACAAACATGACTTGGCAGCTCCCGTGTCGATTAACAAGCGGACAGGAATGTCCTTGATTTTGGCCATGTAATAAATGGGGGCAGTGCGGTCAGTTATGGCGTCCCCCGCCGAGGCCATCCTGGGAGTCGGTATCTACCTCCTCCAGGGTTTCCTCTGTATCATCTGAGGTCATGATAGGGGCTATTTCTCCGGTGTGCATTTCCTCCATTTCTTCCTCTTGTCCCAACTCCTCTTCATTTACAGAAATGCGAGGAGTAAAGGGGCGAGGTTTGGCAGAGTCACGAATTTGATGGAGGGCACACTGAGCACTACAGCAGGGAAATCATAGGGGTTGATAATTACTAATGTAGGGTTTTTACTTTGGTAGGCGTTGTAGGTTTTGTTCCGGTTGAAGATTCTGCGTGGCTTGGTAGGTTGGAACCGGGGCCTACTGGGTTGGGGCTTGCCGGAAGGGTAGGTGGGTCTGTTGTGGAAGGATGAGGATGGGTAGGCATTCTTGGAGTTGAAAGTTTGGGCCTTGGGGTTTTGGTGGTCGAGGTGCTGCGGGTGCATGGGAAACCTCTTTATTACAGCGATTTGGGTGGGTGCTTCTGTGCGCACGGCCAAAATACGTCGGATCGTGATGAGATCTTTTTGATATCCAACGAAATCGTGCACACGGAAATGATCTTTTACTGCTGAGGGCAATATTGATACAAGGTTGACCAGAATCTGCTGCTCTTGTTGGATTCTGGTCAATGTGGGGAAAGAAACTTTTATATGTTGGGCGATCTTATTCACTGTGGGATCTAGATCACCTTAGAATTTAGTGTCTTGGATACGGGTGTGGGCCACGAAAACGCCCAACGAAGGCTTAATGGCTTCTATCACTATTGGGCGAAATTCGTCCCATGTGAGAGCAGGGTGCACTTGGTAGGCAACCAGGGAAACGGCTTTTCCCAGGTGCGTTAATGTCACGGCTATCTTTTCTGCGTCCGTGGTATAAACTAGGTCAAATACGGGTTTCACTATGTCCATGAACGTTTCAATCTCGTAAGTTTCTCCATCATAATGTGGTATGGGAATGTGAGAACGGTGCGCCATGATGTTATCGTGTTCTGGCTGTTCCAAACTTGCAATGTAATGCAACCTTTTATCCGAATCAAGAATCACCGCTGCCGCCAATGTTATGCCCTGTTTTTCTACAGGATTAACTTGGGTAATGTGAGTTCTAACTGACTGGGTATATAAGGCTGCATGCACAAAACAAGGTATGAGGAATAGAGAACACAAAATAAACACACGGTAACAAGACACACGATCACGTTTATTGAGGATGATTAATAGGGAGCATAAGAAGGTATGAATACTCGTACAAGACAAATGATAGAATTGAACAACTAGCATTAGTGGATCTGGATGGAGCCTAGTCTCCCACTTCCAACGTTCAGGTATACTCTTCTGATCACTGGCTTTGTTCGCAAGTTTATATACTGGAAGCCATCAATGTTACTTATAGATTCAATTTCACTATTTAGATTTATTACTGGCAGTTCTGGTGCACGAGTGGTAGTTCACAGACTAGATTAGACACGCGTATATTTAGAGCACGAGAATTCTAGTAACCTCAGGGGGGTACTGATCTAAGTTTTATATTCTTATAGCAGAAATACGTAGAACGCAAATCAGTGGGCGAACGTTAGATATCACTAGGGTTTTACTTCTATGTAATAATATCTGGATCGGGGTAATTACGAGAGTTAATGTCGCCTGTTAATTAATGAACACTGATACGCTTAGCACTTCCTGATGGAATGGTTATATATGAATTATACTGGGGCAAAGATATAGCCACTTCATAGAAATATTAATAAGTGAGTCTCTAAATAGCACTGTAACACTGTAGTACTAATAAAGTGAATCTTGGGTAGTATTTGGTTGGTCTGGTCCTGGTTATCTTGCGTCCGTGATGTTGGGGGCTAACGACTGGTTCCGCGGCCGTCCAGGGGGTCCATATGTAGGAAGTTCTCAAGACGGATCTCTTGGCGATCATTGCTGGCTACATGCTTATATACCCACTGGTGTGTGAAGGTTATAAGGTGCACGTAGATTTCTTGTACGTGGACAGATGCTTCTATCTCAAATCTGCCACGGAGTCTGCCGGCTCTGGAACTCAATTCTCAGGAACAACACAAGGGCAGAGCTAGAGGTCAACTTAAGGGGGCCAGCCACTGGTTGGTGTCTATCTTTCAACTGATTTTACTGGGGGCTGGAGCTGGGTTTATAGGCTCGGTTTTGGACCCTGTAGGCCATAGGGATCTTGAGTCTTATGGAATTATTTGAGCTCTCAATAGATACGGGGACTAGGTAAGGTGGTGATTACTGTTGTGACACATGGCTATAGGGGGCCTTCATAATGTGATATAACTGAGCCTTAGTAAGAGGTACTATTTTGGCTATACTGGAAGTATTGAGGGGAGGGAGACTGGATCTACTTTGCGAGGAGGACTGGGACAGCTGTGATAGGAGCGTCTCTCTTACATTGCTCAGTCTTTATTCTATGGTATAGCTGAGGTGCTAATTTGGTTATCAGAGTATGCAAGAAAGGTGAATGGGTTATTGTGGGTTAATAGAGGTTAGTAAAGGGGTTAGTCATGCATGGTTAGTTCATTGATAGGAAGAATTCCTGTGCTACCTGGCAATGACCCGGAAGTCAAAACAGGGGTCAGGTATACCTCCGCAGGGGTGGGGGTCTCCCTCCTCGGGTGGGTAAAAAAGGGGAGGTGCGCGCCCTCTCTCTGTGATGGTCGTCCGGCGGCTGTGGCTAGGGGCTTGCCATATCACAAGTGTTTGTAATAACCCTCTGTTTATGAGACAGATGTGGGTGTTCGTAATGCCAAAACCGAAGGTGCCTTGACTAGCTGGTTTAATCGGTTGGGTTGTTAATTGCATGGTTTGCTGGATGTGGTGGAGACTGGGTTGCTAACTCTGCCACATTTATCTGGAAGTATGGCAATAGAAGTTAGTCACTGGCAAGGCGGCTAGCATCGCACTGACGATCATTTGGTACAGGGTTGTGAATGGGTTGTAAGGGAATAGATGGCATGCAAAGGGTTAGTAAAGTTCTAATGTTGTTCCGTCCTACTAAGGAAAGGTAGGCTGGATAGGAGTATATATATAAAAGCTTGGAGAATGTTAGCAACGGAAAAATCAAGGATATTCAGGAGGTATGGTGGAGAGGCTAGGTCGGAAAGGAGTTGAGGAGCGTGGGGGGGTTAACGAGAGGGAGAGGGTTAAGGGGGGCTACGTGGAAGTTTTACCGTAAGGTCTCTGGGCGTAGGGTGGCATTAGACTACAGTTGGTATCGGAGCTTGGGGGTTAATGACAGGGAAAGTATGTTAGTCAAACGCTACCGGGAGATGAGCAATATGGGGTGGTAATATGAGTCTGGAAAGGATAGAATCATGTGGACTGTGGGGCTGTGGGGAAGAGGAGGTTAACTGTAGGTGTGTGCTTGACTGTGGATAAAAGTAGGGAAAAACATGGTTTATTATTACTCGTCAATACGATGGTTATGGACACTGTAAATCTGACACTATTTCTTGCTGATCTAGTTGTTCCTGGGAACTGCGTTTTCTATGACATATACCCCAAAGAAAACGGCAGTTCGTAGGGGTAACTTCTGTATTATTTTGTGGTGAAAATGCGTCGAGACAATGGTAAAAGAGGGTTGTATATACAATCTCTGGTTGGGGTAAGAATTAAAGTTACTGCATGGTGGCTAACATCTTCAGTCATTTCTGTCTAGGTCTTACAGGAGCAATGGTTCTATATACACTGGTGTACCCGTGGGTATCATAGTTTCTTATCAATTAGGACATGGGGTTTTAACATACTACTTCTCGGATGGAAGAACATATATAGATTTATGGGTGCGGTTGGTCTTCAGAAACTTAGTCTGGCAAGACAGGGGTTAACATATTACTTCTCGGATGGAAGAACATACATAGATTTATGGGGCGATAGGTCTTCAGAAACTTAGTCTGGCAAGACAAGGTATTTTAGGGTATGTTGATATTGATATCCTAACTTAGGGACAGGGCATGGGTGTATTAACTTAAGGTGTATTTATGTTCATCATCATGTAGGTAGAGGTGTAGGACACGAGGGGTTGTGTATACGCGAGGTGGGAGAAAGGTCAGTGTTTAGAAGGGGTAGGCAGGTGTGGTTTGGAGCTGCTTAGCCCTGCGGGCTTCGGCCTGTCTTAACTGGTTGGCTCGGTCACCTGGTCCTTTCGTTCTGTGGGCCTTTCTTTCGGGTGTTTCTGTGTGGTGTTCGCTCGTGGCTTCCGTGGTGGGCTTCTCGTTCTGGGTCATTTTATTAACTTTTCTCCAACTCACATATTTATACGTCTTCTCAGAAATCAACTAGGCTATCCTACTAGTAAACAAATCACATTATCTTCCTTCGTGTCTTGATATAAACCCTTGATGTCGATCTACTAGTAACAGCTCTAGTAAGTTACCAGAGTATTAATATTAAGAAGGTTATGATACCTACCATTGTGATGATACCATTTAGTCTTAACCAGCATATTGCCGAACCCACACGGGAAAACAATATCTTAGACCTTGTCTTCACTAACAATGACTCTCTTGTACACAGCATAAACATATCGGACACAACATACTCAGATCATAAATTAATTGAGATCAAAACAACCTTAGCAAGTGTTCAGACAACCTCAGAATCGAGACCAAGAACAGGCCCTTTCAGTCAATTTAACTTCAATAACAAAAATATTAGGTGGGAAGAGGTAAATCAAGAAATGGAGGAAATAGACTGGGAAGATTTAATGAATAACCTGACACCTGCAGAATGTCTTGTCCTAATAACAGAAACCATGACCCAAATCTGTAGCCACCACATACCTGAAAGACAAACAAGACGAAGAAGCAAACAAGATCGGGAAAGAAGGAAGCTGTACAGAAGAAGAAAATTACTCACACAATGACGCACACATCCAAATCTACAGGATAGGCAAAAGGCCAAAATAGATAGAGAAATTGTGGAAATTGAACATAGGCTAAGAATATCATATGAACTACAACATATGGAAGAGGAGAGGAAAGCTATTGCAGGTATAAAGGAAAATTCCAAGTACTTCTTTTCATATGCCAAACTAAAGGCTAAATCAGCATCAAACATCGGCCCACTAAGCAAAGGGGATGGGTCATTCACAGGGGACAAAAAGGAAATGAGCGAACTCTTATGCCGGCAGTATGAAATGGCCTTAAGTGAGCCTGATGAAACAAAAGCCATCAGAGACCAAAATATATTTTTCATGGAAGCCTCCCCCACAGAAGCCCCCCAGATGCTGGATATTGATTTCGGTCCAAAAGACATAGAAGAGGCCATTTCCAACATGCCATCCCACTCGGCACCAGGCCCGGACTCATGGAATTCGATCCTAATGAAGAAATGTAAGGAAAACCTCTCAAAACCCCTGGCTATAATGTGGAGAAGGAGTCTAGACACTGGTGAAATACCAGATAGCTTAAAAAACGCAATAATTGCCCCACTGCATAAAGGAGGGAGTAAAGCACTACCAAAAAACTACCGCCCGGTAGCTCTAACCTCCCACATCATTAAAGTTTTCGAGCGAGTCTTGCGAAGCAAAATCTCAGCTTTCATGGAGGCAAATGAACTACACAACACCGGTCAACATGGGTTCAGAGCGGGAAGATCATGTCTCTCACAACTTTTGGAACATTATGATAAAATTCTTAAAGCGCTCAAAGAAAAGAAAAATGTTGATGTCATCTACACCGATTTTGCTAAGGCATTTGATAAATGTGATCATGGTATAATAGCCCACAAATTAAAAGCATAAGGTATAACGGGGAAAAACGGACGGTGGATATATAATTTCCTCGTAAACCGGAAACAATCAGTAGCAGTAAACCAAGTCACATCTGAGCCTTCGGATGTAAAAAGCTCAGTGCCCCAAGGAACAGTGCTAGCACCCCTTCTGTTCCTCTTTCTAATTTGCGACATAGATACCAACACAAGACACAGTATGGTGTCGTCTTTTGCGGATGACACAAAACTAAGCAAGATAGTAAACACACAAGAGGACACAGGCCAGCTGCAGGAAGACATAAATGTAGTGTTCCAGTGGACCAGGGAAAACAACATGCAATTCAATGAAGAAAAATTCCAATTAATAAGGTACGGAGAAAATAATGGCGTTAAAGTGATCACAAACTACCTAACAGAATCTAACCACATAATAGAACGGAAAGACAGTGTGAAAGACCTTGGGGTGTTAATGTCTGAAAATATAGGTTTCAAAGAACATAACCAGGTCAAAGTTGCGGCTGCGAAACGTTTAACGGGTTGGATTCTGCGTACATTTAAAACACGCGGTGAATTACCTATGATAACGCTCTTCAAATATCTAGTGCTACCGCGGCTTGAATACTGTAGCGTATTATCATCCCCATACAAAGCAGGTGAAATAAATGACTTAGAGAGTGCACAAAGAAATTTCACTTCGCATATAAGTTCGGTAAAACAGCTACACTATTGGGATCGTTTGAGAGCACTGAACCTGTACTTGCTGGAACATAGAAGAGAACGTTACCTAATAATATACACGTGGAAAATCGCAGAGGGTTTAGTACCAAACCTACATACTCCGATAGTCATGAAATTCAGTGATAGGAGAGGCTGGGAATGCAATATCCCCCGGATGAATAACAGGGGTGCTATGGGCTCTCTGCGAGAGGGCTGGTTATCACACAGAGGCCCACGTCTCTTCAACAAACTCCCACGACGAGTAAGAGACATGAGGGGCGTCTCTTTAGACAACTTCAAGAGAGCCCTCGATGTCGAACTGCAAAAAGTGCCAGACGAGCCCCTCTTAGCAAGGGAGCGGGCTGTCTCTTCAAACAGTCTGCTGCACCAAATCACAAACCACAACGAGGGGCGACGCGCTCCTCGGTGCTGCTAGGAGAGTGGCGAACACAACCTAAGGTAACCTAAGGTAAGGATGTTTGATTTATGTATGTATTTAGTTATGTAAGAACCATGTCCCACACACAGATTAACTCTTTTATCTATTTTATAATAAACACATTATGTACACGTCTTCTCAAATATTACCATTATTCTATTTTTCAAACAGACCACATATGCTTCCTTCCTAAGTTGGAGAGTCCTAGGCCAACGAACTTTTGCCCACAGATAACGAAAATGACCATCAGAGGTACCAACCAAAGTTCACCAGCTAGGACTCCTATTCACTCTATAAAGTTGTTTCTTATATATATTTTCATATAGAAAATATCAGGCGTACCTTTGTTAATTAATTCTAGCATGATCCGAGATTGTTATTCCCCATATTAACCATAGTAGGCCCTTGTTTGCGAATTCACAACTTCACAACCGAAGAGGCTACAGAACGCGTGACATGGTTGACCACAGTATTGCCAATTCCATCTCCGCATATATGAATCCTATAACTCCTATAAACATGTTATTTTGTATACTCCGAGTCTCAAAACTATCAACGTTAAAGTCTACTAGGAAAACCTAACATTGTCAGATACTCTAAGACTAATATGAAAGCCACAGGCCTTGTCTAAACACAGTATGAAAAACAAGTGAGCGAGGCTAGGGGACACACGCGACCTTCCAATGACCCCCAGGAATACCAACCTAACCCTCTTGCCGACCAGACTTTATTTATGTATAAAATGTATGTTCTCTATATCCAACACCTATAATAATGATTATTAATAACTCCAGAAGGAAAAGCTAACCTTCTCATATACCTCTATCCAACATTAATTGTGACCAACTCTTGTAGAAAATAGAGAAACCGCACTGACAATACCCCCTCTTTGAACTCTCACGCACAGGGGTCACCTAAAAACACCTTCGAAACTCTGTAGTAAAGTTCCAATATAACTAATCCCCCTTATAGTTCCAATATAACTAATCCCCCTTATAGTTCCAATATAACTAATCCCCCTTATAGTTCCAATATAACTAATCCCCCTTATAGTTCCAATATAACTAATCCCCCTTATAGTTCTCACTGTAACTTATAAAGACAAATAAAACCTTGATTTGCCTAACATCTGCCTATCCTATTGTTTTGAAATTCTCTTCAAGTATAGTAGAATACTATTATAAATTAACTCAGATTCACCTCATCTAGGACAAGAAGGACTTCTTGTCCTACTAAACAGTGCAGTCACACGCCCTTACTATCCTTCGACAGAGAATGCCCGGGTACCCTCCAGTACTGGTGCACATTAGGTCAAGGAAGTTTGAAGGAAGGTAAGTGAATATAAGTTTTCTCCAGTGTCGGCACCCCGCTCTGCAGAAATAATATGTTGACCCTTCATAACCAGTTTGGATGACGGCACCCCGAAGTCCTTATACTGCCTGTGAATATAAACCCCTATTCTAGGATCTTTGTTAATTGTGGCAACCCAATCACTTAACATAGAGACCTCTAATAGTTTGTATCTTTAATATTAAAATCATAAGTGTGTAGGCAACCCTCCACTTATATTTTAATATATTTAATTCAATTCAATTCAATTGTCTTTATTTCATAATATATATAAAATTTACATTCATGTACATATTAATACAACAACAGTGACCTATATAGAAGTAACTTTATTTTTTCTGGCAACCCAGGAATTAATTGAATTACTTTCATTTAGTTATATTTCTTTATAGTTAAAAGTTGAAAGACACAGGCACCCCTACCTTTCAACATTTTACTATTGGAGATTACACTACCATTACTCACAGAAGATCTCAGTTCTAAAGCGATCTTTTGTGTTATAAGGGTTTAGCGAGACACCTTCACGGAGACTCTGCATATATAAATCCTAGGCACAAATTGTCTGTGGCACCCCACCAGAATTTGTGACTAAAAGGTTAACACCGCCCTGAGTTCTTTGAACCTCTTACAACGGTTAGTGACAGTCAAGAAGAGCCATACCTAAACTCTTCTTGCGTTAGTCCGATATTGTGTTAATCCGTCATCACTGAGACACAATATTTAAAACCGTAATTCAAGAGTACCTTAACAGAGCTGCATCACCGGTTAATATAAAGGTCAGGATAGTTGAGTATTTGTTTGAAGCTATAGGCTTAGAATACTCGCGGAGCCATATTCAAGACCCAACGCCCATTAACCCAACTGTAACTAAAACTTCACACGACCGGCCAACCTGGACGGCCCGTGGAGCATCAGAAGAAATCCTCAAATAAGTGTACATCTCTTCCAAGAAAAGAAATAATATAGAAACTACCAAAATTCAGTATCAGTGACGAGATGCAACAAAAGTTAGAGTTCAAAGTGACCCAAATAAACAGAGTTCTTAATACCTCGAAATACGTGAAAAGTTCGTAAAAGTGTTTCACTAAGTTTATCTATAGAAAAAGATTAATATTAATAAAATGTCGGGTTGGTATTTCAACTCGACTGGTTATAATCTCGATAACAATCTTATAAGATATCTTGAGATAGAATATGCTCGACAGGGTCACGTCTAGCTTTATATATCTTGCATCAACTCTTTATCCCAAGGCAGCATTCACACAATAAGAACACAATATTACTTCACACTTTAGTTTATTCAATGGACATAGGTTATGGTATATAGTGTATTGTTCTGTCATATAGGGCAGACAATAAGAGGTACTCAAGTGATGTATCAAGTATAGAATGGTCTATAATGATAACTTAATTGTATTTAGTCACGTTACATTTACACACAGTATAGGTAATATAAATATGCAGAAATAATAGTGTTACTCATGTACATAGGTAATCAGTCAGATGATAACACGTATGTGAGTGTAACGTCTAACGTGAAGACTTCTGGCATAAGGCGAATTGACTTGAAACAGCATTCACTAGCGTGGGGCGGTGAGCGCTTCTCAAGGGGATTAACAGGAGGGTCACACAGGTAAGGTAAATAAAAGGTAGTGCGTTCGACCCTAGGTCAAAGGGACTGCTTTGGGTATGAATTTATAATTCAAAATAAAGCGACTATAAGACACTAGTGAATGTTAAATATATACTAATGAACTTATCGACAAGGTAGTTTAAGTTGGAATTTACTTATCTAAGCGTTTTTTGTGAAAGACTCAACACATGGATACAAAAAATAGATTTAGACTGGGTATGAGATCGATACACACAAGTATAGAATTCAAATTCAAATTTAGATCAATGAATCACTATAACAGGTTTTGAAATGAATGCAAGTTAATATAAAATGAGGAAAATACACTCAATTAAAATGCGACTGGAAATCACAGTAAATTAGAATTCGAAAGAACTCGGAATACAAAAGGGCGTACACGACGAAGTTGTACTAGGTTAAAATACTACGGTAATAGTATTAAAGGAAATTTGAATACATTAGCAAATCCCTATCTGGCAATACGTGGATCAAAGATATAATGTAACGCAAAATACATAAACATACGATGTAATTAAATAGTTACTATTGAAATAGTAAAATAGAAGTAGCAATGGTTTCTACGATAATATGGAGACACGATTAATAAATAACTTGAATAAGAGTTACTATATATGTGTGAAAAGAATAATTAATTACCCACACACGTAGATCAGATTAATTCACAAACACTGGTATAAACTAGATAGCTTGAATAATAGAATTAAGGTTAACTCAACGGGTTAACTCGGGGGGTTCTTGACTTTTCGGTAAGGAAAGATAGATAGATTAAAATTTGGGCATAGGTTCTAGGTAAATGGTAGCAAATTAGGGAATATCTTCACAGTATACCTTTACACTTCAACTTGGATACACAAGAGAATAAATAACATATATAGGTGACATCTGAGAGTATTCAGTCTTGAACCTGGATCGAGATGAGTTAATATAACGGGTGTACAATTGATAATAAATAATAACACCTCAGGAAAGATACTGCAAAGGCGTATGCATAGCAATATCTGGTGCGATGAATTAACTTGCACAGATCAAGATTTATGGGAGGACAAATGACTATGTAACGTGTACACAGATCGATAATTGAACAATTAACAGGCACAGATCCTTGGCACAGATCAACTTAATGACAATTCCGGAATACTCGCATATATTACTTTACCTTCAACAATAGCCACAAATTGAGATACGCAGAAAAACTGTGGGGGAGGAGAAGGGTCAAGTACGAGGGTCGGGGCGTCACAGAGGTCCGGGCACGGCAGCTGGACGTAATGGGGCCACCCCGTCAGGAGTCCAAGGGGCAGGGCCAGACGTCAGGGTACTGCTTCGGCAGGAGTCCAAGGGCAGGGATGGCAGTGGACAGCAGGCTCCTTCTCTCTCAGGGGGGAACGACTCTCGGACAATAATCCGGACCGAGCGTTTAGGTAGTTATACTCCCGGACATATATCCGGACGGAGCAAGCTACTGAGTTTGAACTGACTTTCTGTAGTTTCAGTCAGTACATATTTGGGTTATTTCTCTTGATCAGGTTGCATGATCTCGCATGAATAGGGGCATAGTAAATGCATAAAAATGGGCTATGTTGAGGTTAATAATTACATGAAAAATATATTATGATGCTTAATGACATCGCACTGAGGTTCTCGTCTTTTTTATCTTTGGTTCTTTCTTATACCATCAAGCCTGATGATGTAATTCGTGATTTTCTGTTCACTAATTGTTTTGGCTATTTGGATTGTTTATGTAATGATTCTCTTCTGTGGCACTTCCTATCACCATTTCACTTTTCTTCTCGTCTGGCAGCTTCTTGAGGATGGAGGGCCCCAACGATTTAAATACTCCCAGGGCTCTTTATGCTTAGATTGCATAAACACTTCTTCATCATAGTATTCGGGGGGAAGTTCTGCCTTGGCTATTTGAGTCCCGCACTGTGATTGGCGGGGCCGTGTGAGGTGATGATTGGCGGGGCTTGACCTGCCCTTCGGGGGTAACTCACCTGTTCGCCCGGGAATTAGAGAATGGGTCCAGGGTTCAGATTTCCCGTTCTCTGGAGAATGGGAAATTGAATCTGTTTCTAAATCCTTTTCTTCTGTTCTCCCTGGATTCTCTTATGGTGGCTATTTTGTGTGGTTGTCCTTTAGGTTCCGTTATTTCAATTAAGATGCGCTAGAATTAACCATCTTTAGCACGACTTTCTAACTCAATAAATAACCAATATACCAAAATAAGACAGATTTTAAGCATCAATCAACTTTGCTATATTTCCGCCAAGTGAAAAATAAACAGAGTCCGTCAAACTTAAACTTTGAGTTAAGGAAACCAAGTGTTACAGTAATCCAGTAAATAGAACAATATTAATAACCTACGTGTTCAACGATAAATACGTCTTGAATACTTATATTATGAAACTAGTGAATTTATACAAAATAAGAGGCTTTTCACCCCTTCGGGAACTCTGAAAAATAATCCACAAACTTGAACTCAAACTGAAAAAGTTCATCAGTGCTTAAGCTTCCTTATTTCGTGCCAAGAAATACAGAAATGTGTATCACATCGTCCACTATTATCCACGAACAGAATTTAACACTCCACGAGCGGCTAGGTCGGTAACTTTTACTACCTGCCAAGCCCTAAACAAGCCTATTTTCTGTGCTCTTTTTCATGCATAAACAAGAGCCAGAGCGTAATACAATTATGTATCCGTGAAAGGGCGATAATTCAGCTTTCCAATGACACCAGAACCATCCTTCTACGACCACGAGTTCTCTTGCAACGATCGTCGTGCAACACGAAGGAAAAATCCCTAAAATACGGTAATTTCCTTACATAATTCCCTGTCTAGCGAGGTAGTGAGTGTGGATGTGTGTGGAGGTGGGCCCAGTGCCGGCGCGGGAGCCGTGCCGAACGGTCAGAGTCAACCTACGCTCCTCCCACCACTCGTCTCTCTCTCAGAGCCAATTGTGCTCAAAAATTGCATACTGCCTTAAGTCGGGCCCCGTCACATAGTCCTTGGTTCTCTAGACCGCCTTAAGTCGGGCCCCGCTAATAAGGGGTTAAGTCAAGAGATATCGTGAATATAATTAGAACCTGATTTTAGTCCTTTATTATAGATTTTCGAGAAGAGAATAGTGCGTATGATTCTCCAGAAGAAGATTCCATATCTAAGTTGAATTGAATACCTGATCTCCATCTAGATCCGCGATCGTGCTGGGAGAAAATAAATAGAGTTGTACCACTTATGATCCCATGTGTTTTGTGTTTGTGATTATATATATTGTAACTAATGAGTAAGTAAATAAAGCTGTGCTACAAATTATATTTCGATATTATACATATCCTCTATTGTATTATTTATATGTACTTGCATGAACTCAGATATCCCAGTCTCGAAAGAACTCACCCTAACTAATAGTTAAACCTGAATAAAATCAGGGCATAACAAATAGCTTGCCTGTACTTAAAGTTCAGGCGGCAATTCGGACATCAGCTGATCGTCAACCAGCGCCACAAAAACAATATCGGCAGGTACCGGCACTGTCGGAGCTACGACCCGCCAACTTTGAAATTATGCTAGCTGAAATAATGCCTCTGTTCTGATTTCCTAACAGTAAATAGGTCTATGAATGGGTAAAAAGGTTCCGTTCCTTGTGACCTCATCCCTTAACTAAAAAAAATAAAATAAAACAAAATAAAGGCATCACATGGGCCCACTGGGAAATTAATCAGGGGGCCCACCTGGAATTTTCCCGGTTTCCCGGCGGGCTAGTCCGCCCCTGTATATAGCTCATGCAATATCATTACTCAGGTATCCCCAGAATCGTCATTGTCAATATACAACATTATCTTATGTAAAATATTAGGTGGCTGGGTTTTATATATATATATATAAATATATGCAATTTTATGTTTTTGAAGGGTGAATTTTGTGACGTCACCGGGGGAAATAGAGTACCTATACCGCATTTTCCTTTACCATCATTATCTCCGATAGACTGGAAATGGTGTCGTATTTCACACCCAAATGCCATAAAAGGGTGTCCAATATCAAGCCAACTCAACCCTGCTCTTCCACAGGGTCTAAACTCAACCCGATTCAGACTTTCGGAACTTGATAACAGTTTTAAGACTTTGTGTATATATCCATATACAAATAATCGATTTGGATGTGATAATTATAAATGTACCTAGCTATATCCTCAGAATATCCGAAAGAAGCGTCATAATCCTATAGAAGGCCGATAACCTACCAGAGTTATTATATATAATACCTCAAAGTAAGCGATTATATTATAGGAATAGTCATCACAATTTTTTACAAATTCAACTAGATCAAAATAATATCGAAATGATGGATCATTAATTATTGATCTTGATATGTAGGCCTAAACCATGTTGTTTATAAACATTGGCCGCAGCCGCGGTGCCACTCCATTCGCGCCTAATCACGATTATATTTCGGTGTATTCTTACTTAAATGTATATCATTCGGGTTGATTAGGTTACACAATACAATATTACTAAGTAACAGTACACGCATATATATAAATATTGTTATGCCCTGTTTTTCTACAGGTTTAACTTGGGTAATGTGAGTTCTAAATTGACTGGGTATATAAGGCTGCATGCACAATACAAGATATGAGGAATAGAGAACACAAAGAAACACATGGTAGCAAGTTACATGATCACGTTTATTGATATACCACTGCAGAATACTTGTGTAAGACAATATAATAGAATTGAACAACACTAGCATAAGTGGATCTGGATGGAGCCTAGTCTCCCACTTCCAACGTTCAGGTATTAATCTTCTGATCACTGGCTTTGATTTCACAGGTTTATATACCGAAGACCATCAATGTTACTTATAGATTCATATTCACTGTTAGATTTATTACTGGTAGCTCTGGTGCACAAGTAGTAGTTCACAGACTAGATTAGACACGCATTTTTAGAGCACGGGAATTCTAGTAACCTCAGGGGGTACTGATCTAAGTTTTATATCCTTGTCTCAGAAATACATAGAACGCAAATCAGTGGGCGAACGTTAGATATCACTAGAGTTTTAATATCTGAATAAGGTAATTACGAGAGTCAAGGTCGCCTGTTAATTAAAGAGCACTGATCGCTTAGTACGTCCCAAATGGAATGGTTAAGTATGAATTACACTGGGCAAGGTCTTAGCCACTTCGTAGAAATATTAATTAGTGAATCTAAAACAGCACAGTAATATGTAGTACTGCTAAAGGGAATCTTGGGTAGTATCTGATGGGTCTGGTCCTGGTTATCTTGCGTCCATGATGTTGGGGGCTAACAACTGGTTCCGCGGCCGTCCAGGGGGGCCATATGTGTGAAGTTCTTCAATACGTGGGCAGGTCCTTCTATCCAAATCTGCCACGGAGTCTGCCGGTTCTGGGATCTCACTCCGGAACAACACAAGGGCAGAGCTAGAAATTAACTGCAGGGTAGTGACCCCTGGTTGGTGTCTAGCTTTCAACTGATTTGACTGGGGGCGGGAGTTAGATTTATAGGCTCGGTTCTGGACCCTGTAGACAGTAGGGATCTCGAGTCTTATGGACTTAATTGAGCTCTCAATAGATATGGGGACTAGGTAAGATGGTATTTACAGTTGTGGCACAGGGCGATAGGAAGCCTTTATATTTTCATATAACTGAGCCTTAGTAAGAGGTACTATTTTGGCTATACTGGACGTATTTAGGGAGAGAGACTGGATCTACTTTGCGAGGAGGATGGGGACAGCTGTGATAGGAGCGTCTCTCTAGATTGTTCAATCTTCATTCTATGGTATAGCTGAGGTGCTAATTTAGTGATCAGAGCATGCAAGAAAAGTAAATGGTTTATTGTGAGGTAATAGAGGTTAGTAAAGGTGTTAGTCATTCATGGTTAGTTCATTGATAGGAAGAATTCCTGTGCTACCTGGCAATGACTCGAAAGTCAAAACAGGGGCCAGGTATACCTCCGCGGGGGTGGGGGTCTCCCTCCTCGGGTGGGCAAAAAGGGGGAGCTGGGCGCCCTCTCTCTGATATAGTCGTCCGGCGGCTGTGGCTAGGGGCTTGCCATATCACCAGTGTTTGTAATAACCCTCTGTGTATGAGACAGATGTGAGTGTCTTTAATACCAAAACCGAAGGTGCCTTAGCTAGCTGGTTTTACTCGGCTGGTTGTTAATTGTAGGGTTTGCTGGATATGGTGGAGACTGGGTTGCTAACTCTGCCACATTTATCTGGAAGTATGGCAACAGAAGTTAGTTACTGGCGGGGCGGCTAGCCTCGCACCGACGACCATTGGGTGCAGGGTTGTGAATGTGTTGTAAGAGAATAGATGGCATGCAAGGGGCTAGTAAAGTTCTAATGTTGTTCTGGCCTACTAAGTGAAGGTAGGCTGGATAGGAGTATATATATAAAAGGTTGGAGAGCGTTAGTAACGGACAATTCAAGGATCTTCAAGAGGTATGAGAGAGAGGCTAGGTCGGACAAGAGTCGAGAAGCGCGGGTGTCTTAATGAGTGGAGGGGGGGGGGGGGGGGGGGAAAAGTTTCAAGGGCTACAGGGAAATTTTGCCCCTAAGGTCCCTGGGCGTGGGGGTGGCATTAGGCTACAATTTATATGGAAGTTTGAAAAGGCAGTAGAATACGTTAGCCAAATGCTACCGGGGAATGCAACTATGGGGTGGTATATGAGTCTGGAAAAGATAGAGTTATGTGATCAGTCAGAGGGTTATGGATACTATTAGTTGGCCCTGGGAACTGCGTTTTCTATTAAATATAAAATACCACCCACAGCGGCAGTTCGTAGGGGTACTTAGTTATTGTTTCGGGGTACTTATGACAGATACTGGTAACCAGGTTATCTTATACAATCTCTGGTTGGGGTAAGAGGTGTAAGACACGAAATAAATTGGCGTAGTGTGGGCTGTGGATACGAAGGAGGCAAGGGGAAGACGTATGACAATTGTGGAAAGTAAATGAAAAAAGGTGAACACAATGGCGGAGAAAAATACTTAACCTAAGGATTGCATACATAGATTTATGGGGCGATGGGTCTTCAGAAGCTTAGTCTGGCAAGACAAGATGTTAGGGAATGTTAATATTAATACTTAGTTACTAGAGGAGCAATGCAAGGGGCGACTGAGCACGGGTTACATATATCTATACTCGTCATGGAAAATGATATACGAGGTCTAGGGACAAGCGTGGGTGTTTGAACTTCTAAGATATATAACATCTACTTCTCGGATGTAAGGACATACATAGATATATTTATGGCTGTCTGATGTGTTGGCATTGGCTCAACGTCGGGACAGGGCATGTTTTTAATATGAATGTATATTCTTATTCATCATCTTTGTAGTTAGGAGTGTAGGACACGAGGGGGTTAGTGTACGTGAGGTGTGGAAAATGGTCAGTTTTAGAAAAGGTAAATGGGTGTGTCCTGGAGCTGTTTAGCCCTGCGGGCTTGGGCCTGGCTGAAATGGCTGGCTCGGTCAGCTGGTCCTTTCGTTCTGTGGACCTTTCCTTTGGTGTTTCTGTGTGGTGTTCGTTCATGGCTTCTGTGGTGGGCTTCTCGTTCTGGGGCATTTTACTTCCCTCTCCTTCATTATAGGCTCGTCCTCGAGCCTCAAGGGTGAAGTAAAAAGAAGCATAGTCAGAAAAGTGTAGGTTAACAAGAAAAGTAGTATGACTAAGGGAAAAAAAATAATATATACAGTATATGGAAAACATGTAAATTTAAGAAAGGACAGATACTTAAGAACACAGGAAATTAAGAAGAGGTAAAGTGTTTAACAATGTATAAAGCAAATTTAAAAGATAGTCAGAAAAGTGTAGGTAACAAGAAAAGTAGTATGACTAAGGAAAAAAAATATAGTATATACAGTATATGGAAAACATGTAAATTTAAGAAAGGGCAGATAATTAAGAACACAGGAAATTAAGAAGAGGTAAAGTGTTTAACAATGTATAAAGCAAATTTAAAAGATAGTCAGAAAAGTGTAGATTAACAAGAAAAGTATTATGACTAAGGGAAAAAAAGTACTATATACAGTATATGGAAAACATGTAAATTTAAGAAAGGACAGATAATTAAGAACACAGGAAATTAAGAAGAGGTAAAGTGTTTAACAATGTATAAAGCAAATTTAAAAGATAGTCAGAAAAGTGTAGGTAACAAGAAAAGTAGTATGACTAAGGAAAAAAATAATATATACAGTATATGGAAAACATGTAAATTTATAGAATCAATCTTCTTGGTGGCAGTCACGGTCTGGTTAGCGGTTATCTGGGGTTGGTGGGTTTGTTTGACATTAACAGGACGAATTTTAGGAATCTTCTTGGTGGCAGTCACGGTCTGGTTAGAGGTTATCTGGGACTGGTGAGTTTGTTTGACATGAGAGGGCGAGTCAAGTGTGGGGTTTCGAAGTTTTCTAGGGGTGTGAATTGTGTGGGGGTGGGAGGGAGCTACTGACTGAAAACTGTCACAAGCTACCGACGGAAAACTGTCACAAGGGAAATTTTGTTGGTGGGGGGATAGCTGAACATTTCTGGGGTCATGGGGAAAATATGTTGTGGTAGGCCTACATAGGTAGGCATAGCTAGAATACGGGGCTTGTTGGGGGGGCTGCGGAGGGTTGGTGGGGGAAGAGTTCACTGGGGTTGGGCTTTGAGGGAAGTCATTTAGGAAGGGTGCTCGGAGTCTTGGATAGGGTCTAAAAGGTTGGATAGGGGATTCATCGAACTGCGTAGGCATTCTTCTCTGATGGCGAGCATATGTTCTTCGAATAAGCCATACGGGTCGAGATGGGCGGTGATGTGGGGTGGGAGGATGTTTAACAATGCGGTGAATAAGAGTTCATTTTGTTGGTCGTAATCTTCATAGCTATACGTGGTCCTCACGTATCTGTAGAGTTGTATGAGGGTCACATTTATATCCCCTTCATACTTGATCTCGTCGACTTTTATTATTTTGGGGGCGACGGGGGAACCCAAAAGTGGATCTAAAGTCCGGATCACGAAGGATCGAAACTGGTTCCAGGTACTCTCTGGCGTATTCTGTGTCACCATTTGGTGAATAAATTCTTTAAAGGTAGGCTTATCAACAAGTTGGGAAACGGCTTCTCCCAACTGTACAATATGCAAAATTGCCATGGCGATTTTTTCGCGGTCATTATGAAGTACCACATCGTACACTGGCTTTATTATGTCTAAGTAACTGGTGATATCATATGTGTTTACATCATACTTGGGAATGTGTGCGAGTGGCTGAAGATTTCGCGATGTTGCCATGCTTCTACTGTTCCAAACTTGCAGTGTAATGCAACCTTTAATCCGAATCAAGAACCACCGCTGCCGCCAATGTTATGCCCTGTTTTTCTACAGGTTTAACTTGGGTAATGTGAGTTCTAAATTGACTGGGTATATAAGGCTGCATGCACAATACAAGATATGAGGAATAGAGAACACAAAGAAACACATGGTAGCAAGTTACATGATCACGTTTATTGATATACCACTGCAGAATACTTGTGTAAGACAATATAATAGAATTGAACAACACTAGCATAAGTGGATCTGGATGGAGCCTAGTCTCCCACTTCCAACGTTCAGGTATTAATCTTCTGATCACTGGCTTTGATTTCACAGGTTTATATACCGAAGACCATCAATGTTACTTATAGATTCATATTCACTGTTAGATTTATTACTGGTAGCTCTGGTGCACAAGTAGTAGTTCACAGACTAGATTAGACACGCATTTTTAGAGCACGGGAATTCTAGTAACCTCAGGGGGTACTGATCTAAGTTTTATATCCTTGTCTCAGAAATACATAGAACGCAAATCAGTGGGCGAACGTTAGATATCACTAGAGTTTTAATATCTGAATAAGGTAATTACGAGAGTCAAGGTCGCCTGTTAATTAAAGAGCACTGATCGCTTAGTACGTCCCAAATGGAATGGTTAAGTATGAATTACACTGGGCAAGGTCTTAGCCACTTCGTAGAAATATTAATTAGTGAATCTAAAACAGCACAGTAATATGTAGTACTGCTAAAGGGAATCTTGGGTAGTATCTGATGGGTCTGGTCCTGGTTATCTTGCGTCCATGATGTTGGGGGCTAACGACTGGTTCCACGGCCGTCCAGGGGGGCCATATGTGTGAAGTTCTTCAATACGTGGGCAGGTCCTTCTATCCAAATCTGCCACGGAGTCTGCCGGTTCTGGGATCTCACTCCGGAACAACACAAGGGCAGAGCTAGAAATTAACTGCAGGGTAGTGACCCCTGGTTGGTGTCTAGCTTTCAACTGATTTGACTGGGGGCGGGAGTTAGATTTATAGGCTCGGTTCTGGACCCTGTAGACAGTAGGGATCTCGAGTCTTATGGACTTAATTGAGCTCTCAATAGATATGGGGACTAGGTAAGATGGTATTTACAGTTGTGGCACAGGGCGATAGGAAGCCTTTATATTTTCATATAACTGAGCCTTAGTAAGAGGTACTATTTTGGCTATACTGGACGTATTTAGGGGAGAGAGACTGGATCTACTTTGCGAGGAGGATGGGGACAGCTGTGATAGGAGCGTCTCTCTAGATTGTTCAATCTTCATTCTATGGTATAGCTGAGGTGCTAATTTAGTGATCAGAGCATGCAAGAAAAGTAAATGGTTTATTGTGAGGTAATAGAGGTTAGTAAAGGTGTTAGTCATTCATGGTTAGTTCATTGATAGGAAGAATTCCTGTGCTACCTGGCAATGACTCGAAAGTCAAAACAGGGGCCAGGTATACCTCCGCGGGGGTGGGGGTCTCCCTCCTCGGGTGGGCAAAAAGGGGGAGCTGGGCGCCCTCTCTGATATAGTCGTCCGGCGGCTGTGGCTTGCCATATCACCAGTGTTTGTAATAACCCTCTGTGTATGAGACAGATGTGAGTGTCTTTAATACCAAAACCGAAGGTGCCTTAGCTAGCTGGTTTTACTCGGCTGGTTGTTAATTGTAGGGTTTGCTGGATATGGTGGAGACTGGGTTGCTAACTCTGCCACATTTATCTGGAAGTATGGCAATAGAAGTTAGTTACTGGCGGGGCGGCTAGCCTCGCACCGACGACCATTGGGTGCAGGGTTGTGAATGTGTTGTAAGAGAATAGATGGCATGCAAGGGGCTAGTAAAGTTCTAATGTTGTTCTGGCCTACTAAGTGAAGGTAGGCTGGATAGGAGTATATATATAAAAGGTTGGAGAGCGTTAGTAACGGACAATTCAAGGATCTTCAAGAGGTATGAGAGAGAGGCTAGGTCGGACAAGAGTCGAGAAGCGCGGGTGTCTTAATGAGAGGGGGGGGGGGGGGAGAGTTCAAGGGCTACAGGGAAATTTTGCCCCTAAGGTCCCTGGGCGTGGGGGTGGCATTAGGCTACAATTTATATGGAAGTTTGAAAAGGCAGTAGAATACGTTAGCCAAATGCTACCGGGGAATGCAACTATGGGGTGGTATATGAGTCTGGAAAAGATAGAGTTATGTGATCAGTCAGAGGGTTATGGATACTATTAGTTGGCCCTGGGAACTGCGTTTTCTATTAAATATAAAATACCACCCACAGCGGCAGTTCGTAGGGGTACTTAGTTATTGTTTCGGGGTACTTATGACAGATACTGGTAACCAGGTTATCTTATACAATCTCTGGTTGGGGTAAGAGGTGTAAGACACGAAATAAATTGGCGTAGTGTGGGCTGTGGATACGAAGGAGGCAAGGGGAAGACGTATGACAATTGTGGAAAGTAAATGGAAAAAGGTGAACACAATGGCGGAGAAAAATACTTAACCTAAGGATTGCATACATAGATCTATGGGGCGATGGGTCTTCAGAAGCTTAGTCTGGCAAGACAAGATGTTAGGGAATGTTAATATTAATACTTAGTTACTAGAGGAGCAATGCAAGGGGCGACTGAGCACGGGTTACATATCTATACTCGTCATGGAAAATGATATACGAGGTCTAGGGACAAGCGTGGGTGTTTGAACTTCTAAGATATATAACATCTACTTCTCGGATGTAAGGACATACATAGATATATTTATGGCTGTCTGATGTGTTGGCATTGGCTCAACGTCGGGACAGGGCATGTTTTTAATATGAATGTATATTCTTATTCATCATCTTTGTAGTTAGGAGTGTAGGACACGAGGGGGTTAGTGTACGTGAGGTGTGGAAAATGGTCAGTTTTAGAAAAGGTAAATGGGTGTGTCCTGGAGCTGTTTAGCCCTGCGGGCTTGGGCCTGGCTGAAATGGCTGGCTCGGTCAGCTGGTCCTTTCGTTCTGTGGACCTTTCCTTTGGTGTTTCTGTGTGGTGTTCGTTCATGGCTTCTGTGGTGGGCTTCTCGTTCTGGGGCATTTTAAATATCATAACATTTGTGAAATATAGGTTCGACCGCGCTAAGTACCACGGCTGCGTGAGGGCCAGTAGGAACGTAGATATATCGAGGGGTGGGTGGGTGGGTGGGGTATCTAGCCTCGTGACCTTGACCAAGAGTCAAGTTCAGAAAATCAGTGTTCGTCACGGTAATTAATCCGTCACTCCTCCTCAGAATTATTGAAATGTCTATGTATGCGAATATTTCTTGCTCTACTATTAAACAAATAAATATGTTTTATAATTTCACCTAATATGTAATGTCACAACACATCTTAAATTGTATATATTCAAATTTTAATATTGCCGATATGTGCTGTTGTCGATTATTCCAGTCCCTGACATACCTAATGATATTTGGTATATTAAGCTATTTCGCTTTTATTTTGTCTTTATTTGCTTTGTAATAATTATTCTGCAATGCATATTTACTTTCATTCTTAAAAATAGTCAGGAAAGGTTGTCCATATAATGTATATATTTAAAAGTCTGGATCGCCCCTTGTCATTTTGTGCCACCACACTTTAATGAGAGTGGGTTATCAGACTTTGGGGTGACACAAAATGTAGCTCTATATTTTCACAAAAACACCCTCAGTCAAACTAATTTGTCTTTGTCTAGTTGTGGAGTTACCAGTTGCTCTAATATATTTACCAATAATAGCCCCATGGAAAACGAAGGGATGTCTTACCTATCACATAATGATTCATATATTAGTAAATGAAAGTAGAGAACATTGGAAATAACCTAAATAATCCATATAACCGGAAAAAATACATTTGTATTTGGGAATCGACTTATCTAGGTCTTCTTCTTCTTCTTTTTCTTATGGGGGTTGGCCGGGTATTCCTATCTCACCCACGCCTTTGTATCGGCTTCCTCTCTTTTAGGGAAAGCCACAAAAAAAGCAGGAAGAAATATATCCTTACATTTTTTTAGAAGACAATCCTTACATTTGGAAACACATTACTCCATCAGACAGTATATTAGGATCAATAGAGAAGAAAAGGAGGTGGCTGTGATGAAGATGCGGGGGTGAGGAAAGGAGGAAGTCACATGATGTTTCGGCAATGAAGGGGAGGGGAGGCTGGGGAGGAAACAGCTGATCGATCGATAATAGCCGAGTTCAATTTTAATTTAATAAATTAATGAACTGTGCATGCAACTATTTTTAAATAACTGAATATTCTTACTATATGTTCTAAATACATACACGATTCATTAAGTAAAACAGAGAGGTCAGGGGTTTACTTAAAAGTTATCTTACCGTATGAAAATATACGAGACGAAGCCAAACATGGTGAAACAAACTGACGAGTGATAAATGTGAGAATCGAGATATGGCCGGGTATGTATGGACAAGGAGTAGGCCTATATTATAATAATAATAATAATAATTTAAGTTGCAAGGAACATTGTCCGGGGTTCAAGCGGTTTTGCAAGCAGGGTATTGTGTTGGATACAAAAGCTGTGTCACAGATATCAAAAGATCATTTAACTTATCGGGCATGGAGAAACTACAGAAGGAACAGATTGTGCAAACAAACAAGAGCGAAAGAGGGAGAGATTGGCTGTATAAGGGATCTGCCTATTCATTTAGTAACAGAGTTGTAGATATGTGGAATAGGCTACCGAGTGCTATAATGGGATCAAGAACAATAGAGCTTCAACTTGAAATTAGATAGAACGAGATGGGTTGGGTGTGAAAGGGATCTGCCATGTGTAGGTCAATCGGCTCTCTGCAGACTCCCGTTTTCCTTATTTTTATGTTCTCATTTGTGAGGGAGAGAGAGAGTATGGCAAGAGAGAATAGGATGTCGTAAACGTAAGGAAGATAACGATAAATATGAGAGAGAGAGAGAGCGCGGGATGGGTTGGGTGTGAAAGGGATCTGACATGTGTGGGCCAATCGGCTCTCTGCAGACTCCGGTTTTCTTATGTTCTCATTTGTGAGAGAGAGAGAGAGAGAGACTAGGATGTCATAAGAACATAAGAACATAAGCAAATGGGAGTCTGCAAAAAGCCGATCGGCCCATACAAGGCAGATCCCTGTCACACCCAACCCTAATTACAAGGCCCAATTATAGACCCATCTCACTAATACCTTGAGTACTGACCCCACCAAAACGGTCAGAGATTACGGGGGTCTGCTGAGCGCCGATTGGCCCACACCTGGTAGATCTCCCTCACACCCAACCCATCTCGTCCATATGCCTATCTAATTTTATCTTAAAGCTCCCTATCGTTCTTGATCCCACTATATCACTTGGTAGCCTATTCCACCCATCTACAACTCTGTTACCAAACCAATATTTGCCTATATCTTTTCTGAAACGAAATTGATCTAATTTGAAACCATTTGTACGAGTTATTTCGCTATCACTGAGCTTTAGTACATTTTTCATGTCTCCTTTATTAATTCCACTAACCCACTTGAATACCTCTATCATGTCACCTCTAACTCTGCGTCTCTCTAACGAATGTAAGCCTAATTTCTTCAACCTTTCTTCATACGGAAGATTTCTAATATTATGGATAATTTTTGTCATTCTACGTTGTACTCTCTCCAATGAATCTATGTCCATTCTGTAATAAGGACACCAAAATTGAACCGCATATTCCATATGGGGTCTCACTAATGACAAGTAAAATTTTAAGATAACATCAGCAGTTCTGTTACTCACACTCCTAGATATGAACCCGAGAATCCTGTTTGCCTTGTTACGAACGCTTATACATTGTTTTCTAGGCTTCAAATCATTGCTAACAAACACACCTAGGTCTTTCTCACAGTCTGAGTTTTCTAATTCCATATTAGCTAGTTTATATTTAAAATTTGTATGCATCTTCCCTATCTTTAACCCTTAAAAAGCGGCTCACCACATAAGTCGAGTTAAATAAAGCTGGACTATGTGGCGGCGCTCGACATAACTCGAGTGGCAATTTCAGCACGTAATGTTGCTGAGAGAGAGAGACAAGTGGTGGCAGGAGAGTACATAAGAACATAAGAACATAAGAAAATGGGAGTCTGCAGAAAGCCGATTGGCCTAAGCAAGGCAGATCCCTGTCCCACACAACCCCAATTACAAAGCCCAATTATAGGCTCAACACTCTAATACCCTGAGGATCATCTTACCAAAACGGTTAGAGATTAACGCAGGATTACGGGGGTCTGCAGAGCGCTGATTGGCCCAACCCTGCTGATCCCCCTTCACACCCAACCCTTCTCGTCCATATGCTTATCCAATTTTATCTTAAAGCTCCCTATCGTTTTTAATCCCACTATAGCACTTGGTAGTCATTCCATCCATCTACAACTCTGTTACCAAACCAATATTTGCCTATATCTTTTCTGAAACGAAATTTATCTAATTTGAAACCATTGGTACGAGTTCTTTCGCTATCACTGAGCTTTAGTACATTTGTCATGTCCCCTTTGTTAATCCCACTAACCCACTTGAACACCTCTATCATATCCCCTCTAACTCTGCGTCTCTCTAACGAATGTAAGCCTAATTTCTTCAACCTTTCTTTATACGGAAGATTTCTAATATTATGGATCATTTTTGTCATTCTACGTTGTACTCTCTCCAATGAATCTATGTCCATTCTGTAATAAGGACACCAAAATTGAACAGCATAATCCCTATGGGGTCTCACTAATGACAAGTAAAGTTTTAAGATAACATCAGCAGTTCTGTTACTCACACTCCTAGAGATGAACCCGAGAATCCTGTTTGCCTTATTACGAACGCTTATACACTGTTTTCTAGGCTTCAAATCATTGCTAACAAACACACCTAGATCTTTCTCGCAGTCTGAATTTTCTAATTCTAAATTAGCTAGTTTATATTTAACATTTGTTTGCATCTTCCCTATCTTTAATACCTTGCATTTGTCAATGTTAAACTTCATCTGCCAATTTACTGACCATTCATGTAAGGTATCTAGATCCCTTTGGAGGCACTCTATATCGCTATCTGAATCAATTGATCTCCCCATTTTAGTATCGTCTGCGAATTTACTTATCCTACTAGTTATACCTAAATCTAGGTCATTTATGTATATAAGAAACAACAGGGGACCTAATACCGATCCCTGGGGGACACCACTTTTGACTGCTCCCCACTCTGACTTGGTACCATTTATGCTGACTCTCTGTTTCCTACCAATTAGCCATGACCTAATCCATCCCAACAACGACCCTCCTATTCCATGTGCCTCAACCTTTCTCATCAATCTCTCATGAGGGACTCTGTCGAAAGCTTTACTGAAATCTAAATATATAATATCATATGACTTGTCACTATCTACTGCTTCATATACCTCTGAGAAAAAGCTAAGCAAATTAGTAAGGCACGAACGTCCCTGAGTGAATCCATGCTGAGAAGAATTTATTAAGTTAAATTTTACTAAGTGGCTTCTAATTTTCCTAGCTATAATAGACTCTAGCAACTTTCCTATGATTGATGTGAGACTAATGGGACGGTAATTGGATGCTATCGATTTATCACCTTTTTTGAAGATCGGAACTACATTTGCAAGCTCCCAAGCTTCTGGAACTAAACCTGTTTCTAATGACTTGTTAAATATAAATGCTAATGGACTACTTAACTCATCTCTGCATTCTTTTAATACTCTAGCATATACCTCGTCAGGACCAGGCGATTTTTGAGGTTTCAGTCTGTCAATTTCCTTAAGCACATCATTTCTACTTATACTAACTGTACTTAACATATTTTCTATACTATCACTATATACCATATTGACTTCTGGAATCTGTGCCAAATTTTCATTAGTGAAAACGGAAAGAAACTGACTATTTAATGTACTGCACATTTCTAAATCATTTTCTGTTATTTCTCCTATTGAAGTTTTTAGGGGGCCTATTACATCTCTAACTTTAGATTTATATAGTTGGTAAAAAGCTTTAGGGTTATTTTTTGAGTCGCTGGCTATCCTTATTTCATAATTTCTTTTTGCTTTCCTGATTTCCTTTTTGACCTGTCTTGATAGAGTCTGATAGTATATATGTAAATGATTTTCACCTTTCTTTTTTTTTCGATATATTCCTTTCTTTTTTCCTATAAGATCTATTAGCTTATTAGTCATCCATTTTGGTTGGTTCTGCGTCGATCTAAATCTTCTTTTAGGGATATATTTATTTTGAGCATTGTGGAGTGAAGCAATAAACTGGTTATATGTAGGTGGCAAGTTTAACTCTGGCATATCCTGACTTAATCGCTTAACAATAGGGTCCACCCTTAAGTCTCTTCTTAGCCCACCATAATCGGCTTTTCTGAAATCTGGGATAAGTGTCGTATTCTCTTTAGCATTCCCTGTCCATTGTATATTAAAATAAATAGATTTATGATCGCTATTTCCTAGGTGGTCACCAATCTCTACATTATTTATCATATGTTCATTGTTACTGAAAACTAAATCAAGAATATTAATACCTCTAGTCGGCGTATCTATGAATTGAAATAAAAAACTATCTTGTACTACCTCTATAAACTCTACTGAATCGGAGTCGCCTATTTGGTGCTGCCAATCAATGTTCGGAAAATTAAAATCCCCCATAATGCACACATTGCTAAACCTTGATGCTATTTTAATTTCCTCCCATAACGATTTTCCGCCATTTCTACTCATATTAGGCGGTCTATATATAACTCCAATAACTATGGTCTCACTACCTTCGTTAACCTCTACCCAAACACTTTCATTATCATTATTTAGTCTAATACCTGATTTAATACAGCTTTTTAATGTACTCCTGACAAACACTGCTATACCCCCGCCCAGCGAGTGTATAACTGCTCCAGACCACCGCGGAGAACCTACTGACACGAATCTCACCTCCCTCCTACCTCTCTCACTCGCTATATACGGAATTGTATCGGGAAAGTGGCTAATTACATGCTTTTTGCACTCGCGTTGCACGGTTATTGCAAGAAAACTAGCCATCATAAAAGGATCATTATGGTGTCATTCGAAAGCTCTGTTTATGCCCTTTCAGGGATAGATACTTGTTTTACGTTCTGGGTCTTATTTAGGCATGAAAATTATCACGTAAACAGCCCTATTTTGGCTAAAAACACCCCGCTGGGCGGTACATATAAATAAACCGCATAGGCCGCTCGTAAAGGGTTAATACCTTGCATTTGTCAATGTTAAACTTCATCTGCCATTTTACTGACCATTCGTGTAAGGTATCTAGATCCCTTTGCAGACACTCTATATCTCTAACTGAATCAATGTTTCTCCCCATTTTGGTATCGTCTGCAAATTTACTTATCCTACTAGTTATACTTAAATCAAGGTCATTTATGTATATAATAAACAACAGAGGACCTAATACAGATCCCTGGGGGACACCACTCTTGACTGATCCCCATTCTGACTTAGTACCATTTATGCTGACTCTCTGCTTCCTACCAATTAGCCATGACCTAATCCATCCTAACAACACCCCACCTATTCCATGTGCCTCAACCTTTCTCATCAATCTCTCATGAGGGACTCTGTCGAAAGCTTTACTGAAATCTAAATATATAATATCATATGACTTGTCATTATCTACTGCTTCATATACCTCTGAGAAAAAACTAAGCAAATTAGTAAGGCAAGAACGTCCCTGAGTGAATCCATGCTGAGAAGAATTGTTTAAGTTAAATGTTTCTAAGTGGTTTCTCATTTTCCTAGCAATAATTGACTCTAGTAGCTTTCCTATGATTGAAGTGAGACTAATGGGACGGTAATTGGATGCTATTTATTTATCACCTTTTTTGAAAATCGGAACTACATTTGCAAGCTTCCAAGCTTCTGGAACTATACCTGTTTCTAATGAATTGTTAAAAAGAAATGTTAATGGGTAACTTAACTCATCTCTGCATTCTGTTAATACTCTAGCATATACCTCATCGGGACCAGGCGATTTCTGAGGTTTCAGTCTGTCAATTTCCTTAAGCACATCATTTCTACTTATAGTAACCGTACTTAACCTATTTCTATACTATCGCTATATACCTTACGGACTTCTGGAATCTGTGCCAAATTTTCATTAGTGAAAACGGATAGAAACTGACTATTTAATGTACTGCACATTTCTAAATCATTTTCTGTCATTTCTCCTATCGAAGTTTTAAGGGGGCCTATTTTATCTCTAACTTTAGATTTATATAGCTGGTAAAAAGCCTTAGGGTTATTTTTTGAATCATTGGCTATCCTGATTTCATAATTTCTTTTGTCTGTCCTTATACCTTTTTTAACCTCTCTTGATAGATTCTGATAGTAAGCAAGTAGGTGAATTTCGCCTTTCTTAATTTTTCGATATATTCCTCTCTTTTTTCCTAGAAGGTCTAATAGTCTATTATTCATCCATTTGGGTTGGTTCTGTGTTGATCTAAATTTTCTTTTGGAGATATATTTATTTTGCGCATTGTGGAGTGAAGAAATAAAATGATTATAATTATGTAGCTGTCAAATTATCCTGAGTTAAGACAGGTATCTGAGAGAGAGTATGTTCATTAGCGCACCTGGGTCCACTTAATAGTTTAACCATAGGATCGACTCTTAAGGCTCTTCTTAATCCACCATAATTGGCTTTTCTGAAATCTGGGATAAGTGTCGTATTCTCTTTAGCCTTTCCTGTCCATTGTATGTTCAAATAAATTGATTTATGATCACTATTTCCTAGTTGGTCTCCTATCTCTACATTATTTATCATTTGTTCATTATTACTGAGAACTAAATCGAGGATATTATTACCTCTAGTAGGCGAGTCTATGAATTGAAATAAAATACTATCCTGTACCGCCTCAATAAACTCTTTTGAATCTGAGTCGTCGATGTGATGCTGCCAATAAATATTCGGAAAATTAAAATCCCCCATAATACACACATTGCTAAACCTTGATGCTATTTTCACTTCCTGCCATAAAGCTGTACCTTCGTTTCTACTCATATTTGGTGGTCTATTAATAACTCCAATAATTATGGTCTCACTACCTTCGCTAACCTCTACCCAAACACTTTCGTTATCAGTATTTAGTCTAATACCTGATTTAATACAGCTTTTTAAAGAACTGACAAATACTGCTATTCCGCCGCCCCTCCTACTTGTTAGGTCGCGTTTAAACAAACTATATCCTGGTATATGGAATTCTGCTAAAAAAAATCTTGATTCTGTATTAATCCAAGTTTCAGTTAGTGCTATAATGTCTATATTTTCGTTGCTAACTAAGTTCATCCATTTTGTTACATAAACTCCTACAGTTTGTATAATATAATCGCAATGAATTTATTTTACTGGTATCGGATTTACCTTTATTTCTAACTGAATTCCCATCTTCTGTTACACCTTCAATATTTCTACTAGCAGTACAATTAAAATCCTGTGACTGATATTTTCTATTCCTATCTGATGTACCAGTACGGAAATTTACCCTATCTAGACAATTATTCTTACTCATATTCTCAGGCTTTATTTTCAGCGAAACCCCGCGACAATCCTATCTATTGACCTAGCTAAATTTGCCACCCCTAGCCGAGAAAGATGAACCCCGTCCTGTGCGTACAACTGATTTTTACCATAGAAACGGGTCCAGTTATCAAGGAATGGTATTGCATTTGCATTGCATGTCATAAATGTAAGGAAGACAGAGATAAATGAGAGAGTTTTTATGAGATGGGTTGGGTGTGTGACGTTAACCACTCCATTAGAACCGCATGGCTTGTCCTACAGTGACCTGCTAGGATGGCCAGGGCAGTGGATGGGGCTACAGTTTATGTATTAGAGTGTGCTTTATTTCATATGAAAGCTTGTGTCATGGGCAGTCCAGAAAGGCTTTTTGTTTTCACCCATGTCAAGGCTTTATATATTTAATTGTAAAGTATATGTTTTATCATTAACTAGTAATGATGGGATCTGGGAGAGAGAGAGAGAGTAGAACAGAGTGAGAGGGAGCGCGTAGTGTTTTTGTCCCGCTAGATGACGTCACGGCTGGCTGCCTCGTTCGTGGGGGTTGGTTGAGAGAGGTCCTTCCCATGCTGTTAGCTCCCTTACTAGTGGCTAGAGGACTTGTAACCGCTTTTTTCCCACGCGCCTCGAGCTAGTGTGAGTATATATACAGTTCCTCGCCACTCTCTCCCTCAGATCTGGTTTCTAGAACGCACCCATCTTTTTCCCTTGCTACCTGTCCCCTGCTCTGTACCTGAGAATCTTTTCCTCTGCCTATCTCTCTCATTTTCCTTATCTTTCACCACCTTTTATTAACATTATATCCCCTCTGGTTAACTCTGCAAAATCAGCTTCATGCTGGCCAGTTGTATTGTGTGTTAAGGTCTGATATAACCCATGTATGTTAGTTGTTAAGATAAGTGGATCACGAAGCATTGGTTGGCATTTATATTGTTTAAGTACTGCTTCCTTTAATTATTAGTGTTCTGCTGGATTAGATAATGCTAGACTAGGAGTCTGATATTATAAGGTATTGTTTCCTATGAGTGCAGGCTTTAGTTAAAAGCTGCACGACATACCTGAGAACTGGAGTTGATTGAGTAAATTCTAGTCTGTGTGCCATTGAGAGTAGAGCATGCACGAATGAGGGCTTTTTGCCTATACCATTCTGCACTGTTCTAGTCTCGATTGTTTGTCTTTGAGGTACGCCAGGAGAACGCTTAATACTTCGGTATTAAGGTTTCTCAAGAGAGCTACCCTTCCCTATAACGTAATATTTGACGCACAGACTTGAGATTTGCACTAGGCTATGCGGCATGCCATGCGCACCAGTATCTCGTATCATTGACTCTAGCTAGACTTTATCAATCATAGTAGACATTAAGTATATTAACCTAATTACTCTTTTTATGCATACCCATTTATTTACACAAGCATTTCGCAGCCTAGTTTGATGTATTGAGACACAAACGACTTAGGCTCTTTTTGTTGATAGGAATACTGCATTGTCGTGGCGATTATTATTGTTGTAGTGTTTAGGATATTCTTGGCTCCGACGGCATTATATATTCTGCCTTTTTGTGTGCATAGCCTGCACGAGCATTGTTCCGCTGTCTGCCTTTTTGGGTTCCATTTCCGATACGAGCATCTTTATAGCATCTAACATTTAAAGAAGATTCCTTGTTAGTGTTGAAGGACTTTAGTGCACTTTCTTTCATGCAGGAGTGCCTGACATTTATTGATTAAAGTAACGTAAGCTGTAACTTCTCTTACCACCTTACTTTGCATACCATAACCAGGCACCTTCGGTTATAGGTAGTAATAGGCTGTTTTCACATAACATTAAGCCTAGAGTAGACGCATATTTATTGAGAGTTTGATAGCCTATTATTGCATATAGAACTCTGTAGAGTATTTGTGTTCTTTGTTCACTTGGAATATACATCAGAGGTTGGAGCTAGCGCTTTCCGTTGTAGCATTTATGCCATTACTAGTCCAATGAATAAGAGCCCTGATATATTTGAACCCCAGTCGTAACAAATGGCGACCTTACCTAGGATTTGGTGAACCTACATTTATTAGCAGGGAACATTTGTTGTTTTGGAGAATATTTTGCGGGGATCAGCAAGAATAATTTTTTTCGCAACATAGTATAGCCCTTGAGTATTTCCGAGAATTTTTGTGTGTATATTGAGGTATAAGAGTTTGGGGTACTTCTTTTCTGAATATTGTGGTGAGAAATTTTTGTGAGCATCATGTCTTATACCGGGTCAGAGGAGAATGGAGACACAGTACGTAATGTCGAAACTGAGGAACAGCAGCATGATGAAAGGGTTAATCGGGTGAACTGTGAGGAGGATGCTAGGATATTTTTGCAATGGCCTGTTACTGCCGAGCGGTTGGAGGGTATGGAGCGGTACGGTCTTCAATGCCTGGCCACAGCTATCGGTCATGCGGGTACTAGCGGCATGACCAGGGATAACTTGATAACGTGTGTACTGGGCAGGGTGACTGGTGAGCGAGATGGGTTGAGTGCTCAGAGCCCTTCGGCCATGCTTCCCCTACACTCGACTCCCAGCCATCCCAGTAGTTTGCCGACCCCGGGTACGCTTCCGCAGTTGGGTGGTGACTGGCAGGGTGGGTTGCCCCTGGGGGGACCACCGGTAATTTCAAACATTGTAGCACCTTCACCTCCTCAAGGGTTATCTCCAGAATTATTGCTTCAGCTCGAATTAGCTAAGATCGAAGAGAGAAAGGCTATCAGGGCAGGTGAGCTTCAGCAGCAAATAGAGCTAGCAAAAATCCAAGCTGAGTCGACTAGGTACTGTGCCGACATGGACGTAGAGAAGTCGCGAGTAGAGGCAACGGGACAGCGACTTGGGGCTGGTAACCGTGTTCATGAGCAGTCTCTCTCGCACTTATTGAAACTGGTTCCGGTGTTTGATGAGAGTGGTGTAACAGAATTTTTCACACGCTTTGAGAAGAAGTGCCAGGAACACCAGTGGCCAGAGAATAAATGGGCAGCACTTGTATCCTCTAGATTAATAGGCAAGGGTCTTAAAGCCTACGATGCGTTACCTTTGGAGTTATGTATTGTGTACGAGGATCTCAAGGAGGCTGTCCTGAGGGCTTACGAACTGCAACCAGAAACGTACCGTTTGAAGTTCCGGGGTGTAACTAAGGGAAGAGATAGCACCTTTTTGGAACACGCCCGGGACTTGTCCGATGCTATGGGGAACTGGCTCCGATCTGAGAAGGTAACAACGTTTGATGGAGTTAAGCAGTTAATGATGTTGGAGCAGTTCTTTAAGAGCACGGGCGGTGATCTAACTTTGAACTTAAAGGAGAAAAACCCAAGAACTCTAGTAGAAGCAGCAGAAATGGCTGATCTACGGCTGTCGTTGATTCGGGGTTGCGGGTCCTCACAGAAGTACGATGCAAGTGCTAGGGACCGTTATCCTCCCCCTCCCCGTAGCAATGACACATTTAAACCAAAGAGCAATGATACTAAAACTGAAGCCAAACCTAACACCACACCGTATGTGAAAAGTCAGGGGCCTTTTACATCACAGTATAAGGCGAAACCGAAATTTATGTGTTTTAGGTGCCACCAGGAGGGTCATAAGGCAAATGAGTGCCCTAGTCGACCTCCTCCGGCAGCCGTGTCTTTTGCTCACGGCATTGGAGTGTTCAAGAGGACATCGGAGTTTGTTAGAGGCATTTCTTCCGAGGTAAATACACTGCCAGTGCAGAAGGATCCGGAAGGCTTATTCCCTGTCCGTGATGCCTTTAGTGACCACAGGGGACTCGGTTGTGTGGAGTGGGGGGGTAGAAGACTTGAGGTGAGAATTTTGCGTGACACTGGGGCATCGCAAACACTGTTGAGAAATTTCACTGGTAAACCTGTCAATACGGCGCGGGTGGTTGTGGTTCAGGGAGTTAATGCGACAAGGTCATACCCGCTTGTAAGAATGAAGGTGGAAGTTGATGGTGTGACTCGTGACCTGGATGTAGGAATTGTGGAGAAGTTACCTGTTGGGGGCGTCGACCTCCTTCTTGGCAACGACTTTGCGGGGCCTACTTCTGAGGCTCCACCCTTAGTCGTTGTCGAGAAGCCGGCCGACGTGAGTAGGGAGGAGCAGGAGTGGGTTGGGAAGTGTCCAGGGCAGCCTATGGCGTGTGTTGTCACCGGAGATTCTGCATCCAGGGAGTCACATTCTGGTCAACAATCTTTAGATCAGCGGAGGAAGGGTACCGAGAAGGGGTTGGAAGTTGATGCGGTTGAGAGTTTAGTATCAACGGACCTTCTCGGGGACTCAGTATTAGGACCAAATATCAAGTCTGAAGAAGACCCAGTAACTGTTGTGGAAAAGGCAGAGGATGGGCTTAAAAAGACGAAAGAGTTGAAGGAGGACAGTGATGCACAGTCGGGAGATGTAGCAACCAGGTACCCTGATGCGTACCCTATGAGAAATGGGTCGGCGAAGACGGTGGTCCGAAGCTTGCTAGTGTATTTTTCCTGGTATGGTTACCCGCAGGGGATTCAGTCAGTCCAGGGACCCAACTTCACTTCTAGCCTCTTGGTTCAAGCAATGCCGCAGCATGAGATTGTTGGGGTTGTGTCATCTGCGTATCATCCGGAGAGCCAGGGTGTGTTAGAGCGACGGCACTCAGCCTTGAAATCTGTGCTTCGTTGTTGTTGCTTTGAGAGTGGGAGGGAGTCGGATCTTGGCCTGCCATGTGTTTTGTTTGCTGTGTGGGAGGTACCTGGGGAGAGTTTGGGATTCATCCCTAATGAGCTCGTCTTTGGACACCGTGTCAGAGGGCCTCTCCATATTGTTGAAGAAGTATGGGAGGGTGCAGAAAAACCTTGTTCTATGCTCAAGTGTGTCCTCAACAGTCGAGAACGGATGTTGCGCAGTCTGGAGTTGGCTGGCCGTAATTTGACTAGCTCTCAGGCCCTCAGGAAGGACAGGTACGACCTCAAGGTTGAACTCAGGGAGTTTCACGTGGGTCAGGAGGTGTTGATTCTACTGCCCCTTGTAGGTCACCCCTTATCCGCGAAGTACGCTGGTCCTTATAGGGTGGTGGAGGAGCTATCGGACCTGGTTTACTTGGTAGCCACTCCAGACAGGCGGAAGCACAATCAGTTATGTCATGTTAATCCCATGAAGGAGTATGGGAGGCACCCCCTGAGCCTCTCACTGTGCCTGTGATGACGTTTAGCAGTCAAGGTGGAGAAGGAGAACGGGACAGTCAAGCTCAGGTGGAGGATAACTGGAAGGATAAGAAGTTCAAATGGGCGCCTGAGTGTGAGAAGGTGTTTAGAGAAGTAAAACACCTGTTGTGCACTCACCCGATCCTCAGGGCCCCTGACTTTAGCCTACCTTTCCAACTAGCAACGGAGGCTAGTGGTGTGGGGGCTGGTGCCGTCCTTGTGGAAAAGGACGATGATGGGCTGGAGCATCCTGTTAGTTTCTGCTCGGAGAAGTACAATTCGGCCCAGGGGAGCTGCTCTGTTGTCGAGGAGGAGCTTGGGGCATTTCGAGGTCTATGTTCCAGCCTATGGTCCAGTCGTTGTAGTTTACCCAGATCATCACCCTCTCAAGTTCTTGGACCAGTTTCACAATCGGAATATGAGGCTGGCCAGGTGGTCACTAAGGTTATTGGTATATAACCTGGACATACGCCATATTGCCGGTTGTGACGACGTGGTTGCAGATGGTCGTTCAAGGGTATATGATCCTGGGTAGATTGACACACGGGTAGCCTCCTGCTTTAGTTTGAATAGTATTTTGCGCTTGGTGCTTGTTGGCTCGCGGTTGTAGCCCAGCGTATTGGGTCGTAAAGCAGGAGTTGAGCGTTTGGTATAGAAGAAAAAACTAGGCTTGCCCCTATAGTGCAGCCGAAATAAACAAATTATAAACATAAAAATCAAATAAAAACACTTTCTTTGATAGTTGAATTTTTTTAGTATGTTATAGCAGTAATTCTGAGTTGCACTCCTCTCAGAATGCTGGGCTAGAGAAGCTCGCTCTTGAGGAGCATAACTACATATAATTTAACCTATGGTGTTGGGGAGGGTTATAATTTTGAAAAATGTTTTGTTAAAGAACTGTGCCAGATATTTTACTGCCGCTGGGTGATGGGAAGTGGAGATATAGCATGGGTTCTAACCATCAGATTTTTGTGAGCCTTGGGGCCTCTGAGAAAAATCTTGGGGGGGGTGTGACGTTAACCACTCCGTTAGAACTGCATGGCTTGTCCTACAGTGACCCGCTAGGATCGCCAGGGCAGTGGATGGGGCTACAGTTTATGTATTAGAGTGTGCTTTATTTCATATGAAAGCTTGTGTCATGGGCAGTCCAGAAAGGCATTTTGTTTTCACCCATGTCAAGGCTTTATATATTTAATTGTAAAGTATATGTTTTATCATTAACTAGTAATGATGGGATCTGGGAGAGAGAGAGAGAGAGTAGAACAGAGTGAGAGGGAGCGTGTAGTGTTTTTGTCCCGCTAGATGACGTCACGGCTGGCTGCCTCGTTCGTGGGGGTTGGTTGAGAGAGGTCCTTCCCATGCTGTTAGCTCCCTTACTAGTGGCTAGAGGACTTGTAACCGCTTTTTTCCCACGCGCCTCGAGCTAGTGTGAGTATATATACAGTTCCTCGCCACTCTCTCCCTCAGATCTGGTTTCTAGAACGCACCCATCTTTTTCCCTTGCTACCTGTCCCCTGCTCTGTACCTGAGAATCTTTTCCTCTGCCTATCTCTCTCATTTTCCTTATCTTTCACCACCTTTTATTAACATTATATCCCCTCTGGTTAACTCTGCAAAATCAGCTTCATTGCTGGCCAGTTGTATTGTGCGTTAAGGTCTGATATAACCCATGTATGTTAGTTGTTAAGATAAGTGGATCACGAAGCATTGGTTGGCATTTATATTGTTTAAGTACTGCTTCCTTTAATTATTAGTGTTCTGCTGGATTAGATAATGCTAGACTAGGAGTCTGATATTATAAGGTATTGTTTCCTATGAGTGCAGGCTTTAGTTAAAAGCTGCACGACATACCTGAGAACTGGAGTTGATTGAGTAAATTCTAGTCTGTGTGCCATTGAGAGTAGAGCATGCACGAATGAGGGCTTTTTGCCTATACCATTCTGCACTGTTCTCGTCTCGATTGTTTGTCTTTGAGGTACGCCAGGAGAACGCTTAATACTTCGGTATTAAGGTTTCTCAAGAGAGCTACCCTTCCCTATAACGTAATATTTGACGCACAGACTTGAGATTTGCACTAGGCTATGCGGCATGCCATGCGCACCAGTATATCGTATCATTGACTCTAGCTAGACTTTATCAATCATCAATTATTATGTTCCTTCCAACAACCAACAATACTCCTAAAATCGATTAATGAAATAGTAGACATTAAGTATATTAACCTAATTACTCTTTTTATGCATACCCATTTATTATTACACAAGCATTTCGCAGCCTAGTTTGATGTGTTGAGACACAAACGACTTAGGCTCTTTTTGTTGATAGGAATACTGTATTGTCGTGGCGATTATTATTATTGTTGTAGTGTTTAGGATATTCTTGGCTCCGACGGCATTATATATTCTGCCTTTTTGTGTGCATAGCCTGCACGAGCATTGTTCCGCTGTCTGCCTTTTTGGGTTCCATTTCCGATACGAGCATCTTTATAGCATCTAACATTTAAAGAAGATTCCTTGTTAGTGTTGAAGGACTTTAGTGCACTTTCTTTCATGCAGGAGTGCCTGACATTTATTGATTAAAGTAACGTAAGCTGTAACTTCTCTTACCACCTTACTTTGCATACCATAACCAGGCACCTTCGGTTATAGGTAGTAATAGGCTGTTTTCACATAACATTAAGCCTAGAGTAGACGCACATTTATTGAGAGTTTGATAGCCTATTATTGCATATAGAACTCTGTAGAGTATTTGTGTTCTTTGTTCACTGGGAATATACATCAGAGGTTGGAGCTAGCGCTTTCCGTTGTAGCATTTATGCCATTACTAGTCCAATGAATAAGAGCCCTGATATATTTGAACCCCAGTCGTAACAGGTGTGAAAAGGATCTGTCTTGTGTGGGCCAATTGGCTCTCTACAGACTCACATTTTCTTATGTTCCTATTTCTTACAATTGTGTTTTGGTTGCAGGTATATGATAACATGGGGGTATAATAAGTAGTGTAAATAACAGGTAACGTTTATGAGAGGGGTTAGGTGTGAAAGGGATCTGCCTTATGTGGGCCACTTGGCTCTCTGCAGACTCCCATTTTCATCTTGGTTGCATGTGTAAGGGATCTGCCTCATTGGTATCGGTGTGCAAATAAACAAGAGCGAGAGAGAAAGAGATTGGCTGTGTAAGGGATCTGCCTTTATTCGCTTGGTAAAAGAGTTGTAGATGTGGTAAACTATCAATGGAAGTTAAATATTACTAAGCTACAAAGAATCAAATAAAATCAATCTAAATTAAAACTACTCCATATCTAAATTGAATTCAAACTGAAACAAGCTAATTTATATCCAAAGGTCTCACATAATAAATTTATATATAGGGTAAGGTTATAAGGGTTAATATTAGCCAGGAATTAACTCACCAATAGTTCCATGTGGCAATGAGGCAAGGGAGAACGTTTACCCAATATGGCGGACAATGGGGAGGCAAGACACCGGTCCCGAGACTCGAGTCAAGTGAAAGAAAGAATAAATGATTACATGGGAATGGACATGAATATTATGCTTATCTGTCAGCCAGTCATGGCGTCGATGAGAGCGTCGTGATGGTGTAGCTGTTTGTATTGCTGTCAGTGTATTGTGATTAGAGGCACAATGGCGCGATCAACTGACGGCGGAAATTAGATGTTAACTGGTTGGTGTTCGTGAAGGCTCTGCTCTCTCTTCCTCAGAGGCACACCTTGCTGCCTTGGCAAACGCCAGGAGCCCAAATTATCGTACCGCATCTAGGTTGCTCTGTACGATAAACAATATTAATATATATATGATAAATTCATACATACTACATAAGACTATGGCAATATTGCTTAATAGCATATTAGTCCTTTTATAACTTAACCCCTAAGTGTCGGCGCGCAACATAAGTCGAGTATAATAAATCTGGACTATCTGGCGGCGCGCGACATAGGTCGTGTGGCAATTTCAGAACGTAATGTTGCTGAGAGAGAGAGACAAGTGGTGGCAGGAGAGTAGCGAGCGTATGACTGCTCCAGACCACCGCGGTGAACCTACTGACACGAATCCCACCTCCTCCCTCCCTCTCTCACTCGCTAAATACTGAATTTAATGGGGAAAGTACCGAATTACATGCTTTTTGCACTCGCGTTGCGCGGTTGTTGCAAGAAAACTAGCCGTTATAAAAGGATCGTTATGGTGTCATTGGAAAGCTCTGTTTATGCCCTTTCAGGTATAGATACTTGTTTTACGCTCTGGGTCTTATTTAGGCATGAAAATGATCACGTAAACAGCCCTGTTTTGGCTAAAAACACCCCGCTGGGCGGTACATATAAATAAACCGCTAGCCCGCTAATCTAGTGTTAACTTATTTACAATCTTATAATATATGATCTACTCGTTCTACGTCGTGCTGCAGGAGCGACCGTGACGTCGCGGAGACATACGGGATCACAAAAGAGTCATAGCCTATCGTATTTACGATACACTCCCCCCACAAAAAAATACCTGAACCCCACCTTAAACTTAAAGTTGCCCAGAGGCTATCTTCTGACGCCACATGTCGACGGAGCCAGCAGCAGCGCGTCTGGGACGCATCCCAGTCCGAGAATGATCACCATCAGTAAGAGGTGAGTCGTTACTTTGAGAATCCTCGGACCCAGCAATAACAGGTGGAGCATCAGATTGCAATGCGGAATCGAGCTCCAAAGCGTACAAACGTGCGATAGGACGAACAGTAGTTCCAGTGGCTGTCTTCAATAGCGCCACCCGCTCTACAGAGTCTGCCCCCTTGTATACCTCCAACACGCGGCCCAATTTCCAGTATAAACGAGGAATATCTTCTTTAATTAAAACAACTTCACCAACAGTAGGTGCCGTTGGTTTACCAGAGGGAGTAACACTCCTTTCCCTCAATGCTAGCAGATATTCACTAATCCACCGTTTCCTAAAATCTTTGATATATACTGGTATCTCTTAGACACCGCTGCCTCAGAGTACAACGAGGGATCCTCTAACTCTACTATGGATTGGAAATCAGATGGAAACGCAGTCAATGGTTTCCCATATAGCAAGTGAGCTGGCGTTAATGGTAGTGGTTCTTGCAGGTCGGTGTACACATATGTAAGCGGCCGATCATTCACGACTGCCTCTATCTCTGTGAGGATTGTCGTCAACTCACTCTTCTTTAATAGAGCACGTCCTACTACCGCTCTGAGTCCTGACTTTACTATGCCGACACACCGTTCCCGTTACTTTAAGCTTGATATTGGATACATATCGCAACACCCAAGCGACAACTCTGACTAGTTTATTATAGTCACCGAATCTAGCCCACTCTATGATTGGACCCGGTGGCTCATTTGGTTGGGCTGTAACTGCCACTGTTTCCAGTGGCAGAAGTCCCTCACCTACAGCATGCCTAATCGTCCATTCATTTTTATGGAGCAGCCACTTTGGACCATGCCACCACAATTCGGACTTCACTAATTGGCTAGCCGTTATACCCTTAGTTATGAGATCACTAGGGTTTTCTTTTGTATTTACATAATGATAAGCAACGTCTGGCAAAAGGGCTCTTATCTCATCTACCCTATTCCACACATAAACTGGCAGAGACTTCTTGCTATGTATCCAGTTGAGTGCGACCTGACTATCGCACCATACGTGAACTATTTCAATGTTTAACTCGCTCTCGTATGCTGCGCGTACATGTTGCACCAGACGTGCTAAGAGCAGCATGGCAGTCAATTCCATTTTAGGGATAGTTACCTTTTTAACCGCGGCTACCTTGGCCTGGGCTGTAACTAAATGTGCCCTAAATGAAGTAACGACATATATGGCTACCCCGTATGCCGTGGTGCTAGCATCGCAAAACGTGTGTAACGTAACGTCACCGAACTCCGCCACTTTACGAGGTATAGGTTTAGTACATAGGATGGCATACTCATTCAACAACTATGTCCCTTGGTCATTCAGGTCCTCGGGCAAACTGTCATCCCATCCTATTTTACGTCTCCAAACTTCCTGTATTAGAATCCTAGCTCTTATGGTAACGGGTAATGCTAGACCCAAAGGATAAACAAATTGCGCAACTTTGCTCAACAGACTTCTTTTTGTGTGCGCTCCTGTCTGCTGAGCAAAAGACCTTGTTTGAAAAGTTAGTATGTCATGTTTAGGTTGCCAGATCATCCCCAAATTTCTGGAATTTTCCTGGTTATGAGATGCCGTACCGTCCAGCTGTATCAAACTCTGAAGATCTTCACTATTAGTAACCCCCTCGCGGAGAAATAAATGTGCATCTGTAAACAATCTGCGTGCTTGCCAGTATGTATTTACCTAATTGTATTTACCTAATTGTAGTTTACAGGAGTTGAGCTAAGCTCGTGTTGTCCCGTCTCTCAGTCTACTCTTTATCAAAAAATTTCTTGAAAATATGGATATTCCTTGCCCTTACCACCTCCTCCAGCCCATTCCATTTGTCAATACATCTATAGGGGAAGCTAAACTTCCTGATATCGTTCTTGCAGGTAGGTCTTCTTACTTTGTAGCTGTGGCCTCTAGTTATTCCTGTATCCATAATTAATATATCCTCCCTATCAAGCCTCTCCAGCCCCCGGGTGCATTTGTACATCATTATCATGTCTCCCCTCTCTCTCCTCTCTTTTAGACTCGGTAGATTTAATTTGTCTAGCCTCCCTTCATATGGCAGTTCTCTGAGACTTGGAACCAATCTAGTAACTGCTCTCTGGATTCTTTCTAACTTGTGAATATGCTTCTTTAGATGCGGGGACCACACCACTGCTGCGTACTCCAATCTTGGTCTAATCATACTCTTCATAATTTTCGCTACCATGGTCTCATCCAAGTAGTTCAGAGCAACTTTCATATTCCCGGCCATTGCATACATTCCGCTAAAGAGCTTGTTAATATGTTTCTCTGGCGACAAATTATCTTGTATAATCAACCCTAAATCCTTTTCTTTTTTGGCCTTGCTAATTATATTATCTCCCATTCTGTATTCCCAATTTGGTCTATTCACACTTCTTCCCATATTTAACACATGGCATTTACTTATATTAAATTTCATTTTCCACTTGGTGCTCCATTCGTATATTTTATCTAAATCCCCTTGCAGCTCCTCACAACTCCTTTTATTTGTTATTTGTCTCATAATTTTTACGTCATCTGCAAACATTGACATGTAGGAGTTTATGCCTATCGGCAGGTCATTCACGTACATAAGGAACATGTATATAACAAATCATCCTGACTATCGCTAGAACCCTTCAAATTGTCTATATATAATCCGCGAGATAGTTTACTAGTGTCCTCATGAGTATCAGCTAGATGTTTTTTGATTGTGGCATTTAACAAAAACTGTGAACACGTGGCCCCAAAGAGTACAACCCGAAAACGGTATATTATGACCGGACTTTCAGAGTCGCTAATGTCGCTGAACCAAAGAAAGCGGGTAACATCTCTATCTTCCTCCTTTAGCTTGACCATCAAAAATGCTTTCTCGATGTCACTGGTATATGCGTACTTCCCCAGCCTAAACCGCAATAGATGTTGGGACAGGTCCAACACCATGGACGGACCTGTCAACAGGCAGTCATTTAGACTGGGTTGTTGACCTTGATGGGCAGAGCAGTCATACACCACCCGTATTGGTGTGGTGACGCTGTCTTTTCTTACCCCATGATGGGCCAGATAGTGAACCCTACCCTTCTTAACCCGTCTTTGGCGGCGCCCGGCTATTGTCGAGTGAAATAAATGTGGCCTATGTGGCGGGTCCCGGCTATTGTCGAGTGCAATTTTGAGCACGTAATGTGCTCTGAGAGAGAGCGGAGCAGTGGGAGGAGCGTAGGTTACCTCATGACCGCTCACCACGGTGGCCGTGGAGCTACTGAGCTGTGCTCCTTTGTACTCCACCCTCTCTCACTCGTTTCACACGTAATAATGTAAGAAAATGACGGTATTTTACCAATTTTGCCCTTCGGTTGCACGATCGTTGCAAGACAACCAGCCATCGTAGAAGGATGGTTCTGGTGTCATTGGAAAGCTCATTTATCGCCCTTTCAGGGATACATACTTGTATTACGCTCTGGCTCTTGTTTATGCATGAAAACGAGCACGGAAACAAGCTCGTTTACGGTAAAACCCCCCGCTGGGCGGCACATTAAATATACTCCTCCACCCGCTCTTAAGGTGTTAACCCGGCAAGCGCGATAGGCCTCACGGAAGGCTTCCTATAGGGAACGCGATAGGCCTCACGGAAGCAGGACCATAAAAAAAGCCTTCCATAAAAAAAAAGGGCCTATCAAAACAAAGGAATTTGTCTCTAGGTGAGATAATTCCCCTCCAGTACTCATCCATGTAAATCTCACCCACCCCCCTCCCCTCCTTCCCCACCTTATTCCCCCCTCCCTCCCCCCCCCAATTATTACCTAATTTTCCTTTTATTTTTATCATTTATCTGTTTTTCTCTCCCGCAATAATGTAGCACACGAGGGTTGCATAAAAGATCGTTATGCAACACCCAGACACCGGCACACACCGCCCCGCTCGGCTCAGTTGACTCCCAGACAGCGAGAGGGGAGGGCTGCCTGTCTCTCTCTCGCCTGAGATTATGACCGGGTGGCCAATATCTTCGTTTTTCACCACCCAAATGCTTTTCCCACTTATTTTAGCACTCTTGAAGGTTCATATATACATCATATATGTAAAATAAAAGCATACCGAAAACAAATAATGGTTTATATTGTAAATATAACGAATTCTGTCAGAATCCAGGGCTAGAAATGCACAAATAACTACCCTAGCACCTACGTCTATATCGCGCTTGTCAGGTTAAGGGGACCGACCGGTTAATTTAGGCTTAAAAACTCGAAATCCTGAAAATACCAATAGGTGTTTAGTACGTCTAGTTCAGTCAGTGACAGGAGAAGGTTGTGTTAATCTGAGCTCCTGCCCGGACCACTTACCAGTGACCTTTAGTGACCATTACACCTACCTGTGTTTGGGGGCAGTGCACTCGTGTTATATAAAAGTGTTATAGCTCAGTTTTTAGCTGTTAGTTTACTTTTTTTTGTTTTTCTGTACTTAGTTTCTTGCTCCTCGCTAAGCTTATTGGGATCATGGCAGGTATGGAGTGCGAGTCTCTAACTGATCTGCATCATCTTATTCTCCAGGTAAGAGAGGAGATGGTTGTGGTGAAGGAAGAGGTCTTGGCTCTAAGGGAGGTTAATGTTAAACTTCAGAGGGAAGTGGATTTGATTAAAGACGAAAATCTAGCTTTCAAGCTTAGCCAAGAGGAAATAAAGTCAAGTAAGGGGAAAAGGGAGGAAGTTGATGAAAAATTGTATTCATGGCAGGTTGTTAAAAATAGGGTGGGAAAGTCACACTCAAGAAGCAGGATAGTAGAATAGGTATGAGTGTGACAAATACATTCTCTCCTTTGAGAAACGAATGTGAGGGAAAAGATAGTCAGGATAAGGGAGGGATAGCCGAAGTGCCTGCCGCCGACTCAGCTCCAACCGCTGACGCTGTGCTACCTACCACCACTACCACCACCACCACCAAGGGAGCTTCTGCCACCACCAGGGGTTCTCCAACTGCAGCTGCTGGATCCTCCCGTGGGAAAGGTAAGTCTGTGTCCCGAGAAGGTGTGTCGATTGTGTGGGCGACTCCATGGTAAGCATTTAGTTAGGGCTACCCGCACTAAACTAGGGAAGGTTGTGTGCCTGGCCATGGAGTTGGGAGGGTTTTAGAGAAGATGGACCACACCTTGGAAGATAGTGGAGATAACCCCATTATCTGTCTCAGTGCCGGGAGTAACGATGTTGGTAAGGGTAGAAGGGAGGAACTGGCAGCGTATCAGGATGTGTTAGATAAGGTTAGGGTGAAGGGAGGGATCCCTGTAGTACATTGTATCCTACTCAGAAGAGGAGTTCCCAAGGAATGGACATCCAGGGCGATTGGTGTCAATTGCCGGTTGGAGAAATATTGCAAAGAAAAAGCAATACCTTCATAACTGGGATACTTTCTATGGGAGAGATAGGATGTACGCAAGGGATGGGGTTCATCTTTCACGGTTAGGGGTTTCCACATTAGCTAGTTCTTTAGATAGGGTGGTTGTGGAGTTTTGAACAGAAATATTGAGAGTGTAAATGAGAGGTTAAATGGAACAATTTTAGCGTCAGGCGAATGCGATAAGGATATTCAGTTTCATGCTAAAAAATGATGGAAATGTCGTTAGACAATGCTATTATGATAGCATTGACTGCAGTGAAATCGAAGAAAATAATAAGTTACTTAAAAACGATAGACAATTAGTTACAAAAAATAGTAATAAGTTGAAGGTATATTATACAAATTGTAGAAGTTTATGTAACAAAATGGATCAGCTTAGGGCAATTGTTAGCAAGGAAAATATAGACATTGTAGCGATTACAGAAACCTGGATAAATACTGACTCTAGACATCTATTAGCAGAATTTCATATGCCAGGATACAATTTATTTAAATATGACAGAACAGACAGAAGGGGAGGTGGGGTTGCAATTTATGTCAGGGATACTTTAAAATGTTGCCTTAGATCAGATATTAAAACAAATCGCGAAAATGAAAGTGTGTGGGTAGAGATTAGCGGGGAAGGTGAGACAATTATTTTGGGAACCATATATAGGGCACCCTGTCTTTGTCGAAATTTAGGCAAATTATTATGGGAAGAAATCAGTAAGGCTTCTCAGAATAATAATGTTTGCATTTTAGGCGACTTTAATCTTCCAGGCATAGACTGGGTTAATCAAAATAGCAATAACGAATCCGAAGATTTTCTTGAAGTAGTATTAGACAACTTTCTCTTTCAATTTGTAAATTCGCCAACTAGAGGATATAATATTCTTGACCTAGTTCTTTGCAACAGAGAAAATTGGATAACAAATTTAGAAGTGGGCGACCAGCTAGGGAACAGTGACCATAAATCAATATATTGATCTATAGAATTAAATCATAAACCAAAGGAAAATAAGGTTCTTATCCCTGACTTTAGAAAAGCCAATTTTAGGGGATTAAAACGATCACTCAGAATTAAAGGGGAGGCAGGAGATTTAGATCAAGTAAGCCGATTAGTTCCAGCAGAACTGAGAGGTCAGGGCCAGGTGGGTCACACAGCTGAGATAGTTAGACAACCAACTGCAAATTTAAATAGCGTGTATAATCAGTTCATCTCTGCCTTACAGAGCGAACAAGATAAATATATACCAAAAAGAAAATTTAGATCACATACAAACCAACCAAAATGGATGACAAATAAATTAGTAGATCTTATAGGTAGAAAGAGAGGTGTATACAGAAAAATACAGAAAGGCGAAATCCACCTTATAGGATATCACCATAACTTGTCGAGGCAGGTAAAGAAGGAAATTAGGAAGGAAAAAAGAAACTACGAAATCAAGGTAGCAAATGAATCTAAAAACAATCCTAACGCATTTTATCAATTGTATAAATCTAAGGTAAAGGATACAGTAGGGCCTCTTAAGAATGTCATAGGTGAGATTACAGATGATGAGTTAGAAATGTGCAATACTCTAAATAGTCATTTCCTTTCTGTTTTTACAAACGAAAATTTAGATCAAGTTCCAGTAGTCAACCAAGTTTTTAACGGTAGTATAGACGAAATATTAAGCACAGTTCAGGTCACTAGTGACGAAGTAATTAAGGAAATAGATAGACTAGAACCCCAGAAATCTCCAGGTCCAGATGAGGTGTATGCTAGGGTATTAAAAGAATGCAAGGACGAATTAAGTTACCCATTAACTCACCTATTTAATAATTCACTAGCTTTAGGCTTAGTTCCTGATTCATGGAAGCTCGAAAATATAATTCCGATATTTAAAAAAGGTGATAAGTCCATAGCATCAAATTACCGTCCTATTAGTCTCACATCAATTATAGGGAAATTGCTAGAATCAATTATTGCCAGGAAAATTAGAAATCACTTAGATATGGTCAAGTTAATAAATCCCTCTCAACATGGTTTCACTCCAGGACGATCCTGCCTAACAAATTTACTCAGTTTTTTCTCCGAGGTTTATGAAGCGGTAGATAACGACAAGTCATATGATATAGTTTAATTAATCGAGTTTAGGAGTAAAGTTGGTTGGTGGAGAGAACATAATAATTACTTAGACTTCAGTAAGGCCTTTGATAAAGTTCCACATGAAAGGCTGTTAAGGAAGATAGGACATGGTATTGGGGGGATGCTACTCAAGTGGATTAAGTCATGGCTGATTGGTAGGAAACAGAGAGTTAGTATAAATGGTGTAAAATCGTACTGGGGATTAGTTAAAAGTGGGGTCCCCCAAGGGTCGGTTTTGGGGCCCCTTCTGTTAATTATCTACATAAATGATCTTGACTCGGGCATAAAGAGTAGGATCAGTAAATTTGCTGATGATACTAAAATAGGTAGGATAATAGAGTCAGCTAGCGACAGGGAATGTCTTCAAAATTATCTCGATCACTTGCACGAGTGGTCCATAAATTGCTCATTAGTAATGATCTGAAACCCAGAAAACAGTGTATAAGTGTTAGGAATAGGGCAAATAGAATTCTAGGATTCATATCTAGGAGTGTTAGCAACAGGACTGCTGAAGTTTTCTTAAAACTATACTTAGCTCTAGTAAGACCCCATTTAGACTATGCTGTTCAATTTTGGTGCCCTTATTATAGAATGGATATCGACCCTTTAGAGGCAGTCCAAAGAAGAATGACCAAAAAGATACATAATATTAGAAATTTATCGTATGAGGAGAGGTTGAAAGTCTTAGGCCTGCACTCACTAGAGAGACGAAGATGTAGGGGAGACATGATAGAGGTATTTAAATGGATAAAAGGTTTAAATAAGGGCGATATAGATGAGGTATTAAAGCTAAAGCACGGCGACATAACCCACTCAAATGGTTTCAAGTTAGATAAGTTTAGATTTAGGAAAGATATAGGAAAGCACTGGTTTGGAAATAGAGTTGTTAACATGTGGAATGCACTGCCCAGAACAGTAATTAGCTCAGAAACAGTTGAAAGCTTTAAGCATAAGTTGGATTCCCATATGGGTGATATGGGCTGGGTGTGAATGGAAGCTGCTTCATGTGGGCCGCATGGCCATATGCAGTTTCCCGCGATCTTATGACCTTATGTTGTTATGTAATTGGGGTTGGTTGTGACAGGGATCTGCCTTGTGTGGGCCGATCAGCTTTTTGCAGACTCCCATTTTCTTATGTTCTTATGTGTTTACTCAACAAGAGTCAACATCCCTTTATAAGCCAGTGAAATGTTATTAGTGAAAACCCATTGGAAATTGTTTTTTTTTTATGTTTTCCAAACTTTTCCTGTAATTCTAAAAACATTATATAGCGAACTTTGAAATTAACATGCTCAGTAACTACTGGTCGTACGAGGAGCATACCTATATAAATCGAAAGAGCGTAAGCTACTCTACAACCTCCCATACGCTTTATCTTCTACTTTGCCATGTTCCTGCGTAAAATATTGTAAATCTAAAAAACAAAAGTAAAAATGTTCACCTAATTACCTTAGACTTTCACATGTTTTTCTCAGAACCTATATTGTCGCACTTTCGGATGTTACTCTAAAATATGTATTGGGCCTATAGGGATGGTGTATATACCATTGGAAAGGTAATTAAAAACACTACAAGTCCTATAAAGCCAATTTACTCTAGCCAACTTTGTTTGGTTGCAGCATGTTGTCACAGTCGTAAAAATTCTACAAAATAATTTCACCTTAATTCATAATCACCTAAATCCAAAAATACACAAAATATATAAAATGTTCTTTATAGCAACTACAGACACACCTATTGTGAGTTTTTTTATCACATACAGCACGTGATATAGGGATTTCTGTAGGAGTAGAATGGGTCGAAGTAGTGCTATAGTTTGCAACCTTTTTTTACCTAAATTGTAAGAAAAAAGCAAAAAAAAAAAAAAAAAATGTTTGACCTAGTTTTATGGTCACATACACCTGTGCCAAATTGCATATACATTGGAAGTAAGGCCTGGAAGTTAGTAAATAACCGGTCAGTCCTCTTAATCGGTTCCTTGACATCGACTCTCTCTATAAAGCCCCTATCTTCATAACTCCGAAATACATCGTCATACGCCTGGCGCGTGCTCGGTTCGTTAGACAATTTACGCTGTAATGCGCGCAAGTGACCTAATGCCAAACCATAGTTGGTAGGCAGGCTTATCTCACTGTTCTTCCAGGGTAAACTAACTTTATATTGCTTGTCTGAGGCACAGTAGCTCACAGACTCGTCAAACCTTTTCAGCGCAACTTCCGAGTCATAATCAGTCTCCATAGGATTAATGCCTATGTGATCCAATCTCCACAGTCGTTCCAGGTCGAACTCGGCAGCCAATTTAGGGTCACTAGGTTGGGAATCCTCCCTTCCCAACTCCTCTGCCGCGGTTACATTGACTATATATCGAGACCGTGTCGACCAGGACCTTTGACTGTGTAGTATGCACCTTTCCGCTCATGCAATATCCAAATTTAGTGGGGATTAAAATTACACCACACATCTTTTTAAATCCAGGGTATACTACATCATAATAATGATCCACACCAAGTAGAACATGCACCTCACTCTGATTCCCCATAGGATCTGACAAGTTAACCCCTTTGCTACGTAATGCGTGTTCCACTTTCTTCACTCCTACAGATACATATTCTGGTAGGGTGTCTACTACGATACATGTCATAAAGTACCGGTTTTTACGGTAGAAATATGAAATCTCCGCTATCTCGTAGTCTTGTTTGTCAGTAACCCCTGTGAAGCCCTGCAATCGAAGAGTCTCAGCCCCTACGATTCGGTGCTTCAGTCCCACTAAGACGGACCTCTTTATAAAGGAACGTTGAGACCCTTGATCTAGAAGTACACGACAAACTTTGTTACTGTCGTTACCTTCCATGGAAATCTGTATTGTGGGCAATATAGTGGTGTCTTGCATGCTACCTAGTGTCACAGTTGTAGTACCCTCTGAATTGACGTCTTTGACTTTATCTGCTGTAGGACACAACTTATCAAAGTGATGTCCTTTGCAGTGTCGACAGGGCCTTAAGTATGTAGCAGTACATTGTCCCTGCTTACCATGTTCCTTACTTAGACAACCTACACATAGCTTCAACCTATTTGCCTGTGCTAGTTTTGTCTCATTTGTGGGGTATTTTACACAGAAACGCCATTTATGTTTGTTGTTACATAGCTTACATAGAATCTGAGCAGGTTTCTTATACGTACCCTCTTTCTTTTCTTTATTCCCCACCGTCATGCTTACTGTTCCCCTCTTCTCCACATTCTCACTCCCTCCCGACACATACATTCTCCCTTTTTTCAACTGTAGATTATTGATTTCTTTACTGAACTGAGTTTTGAACTCTCCCAGATCAAACGATCTAACCTTGTAAAGTATTGCCATAGGAAGCTTCTGATGTAAGATAATGACTATCATTTCCTGTGTGGTGAGCCCTAGGGTGTCTAGCGATCGAGTATGGCACTCCATATTTGCCCTAAAATTTGCTAACTCCTCAACCTTATACTGTGGTTCTGCGAGCTTTAACAAGGCAACGACATGGGCCATCTTTATCTGCTCTTGATCCCCGTATGTGGACTTTAATAATTGTACTGCCTCAAGATACCTATCACCCACTACCGCAAAACCCTCTATCAAATGTAAGGCCTCTCCTTCCATTTGTCCCTTTAGGTAGTGAAACTTGCGAACATTATCCAAAGAGGATTCATGAACTGTAGACCGAAATACGTCCCAAAAAGCTAACCACTCAGTCAATTTGCCCCCAAATGTAGGAAGATTGAGCTTTGGGAGGTGTACAGTGTGTTTTGGGTCAGCCCTTCTATGGGCCTCATTCTCGCCTCCCTTCTTATTTGCGACAGCACGCTGTAATATGTGCTTCGCTCTAAAGACAGGTTCATCATAGAGAGCGCGATTATCACACTCTGTAACTATCTCTTCCTCCTCTGTCATGCCTGCCACAATCAACTCACTCAGAGCCATAATACGACCGTGGGTAGCCTGGACGTTGTCTAATCTAGCTTCTAATTCCTCGAGGTTAGCAGTAGTGATGAAAGTGTTGACGTCTACAATTAGCCTATTTAATACTCCCCGAAGTCCCGCCCTTTGATTTTTAGGGGCTTTGATCAGCACCCTACCCGACGGTGTCTCTTCCTGTTTACTCATTTTGCATGTAAGCCTATAGGCTATGTATCTAAATGTTACAAAAACAACGGAAAAATAGTAGTCTAGTTAAGAGACGCCGACCGGCGGACTTCTATGTTATGGAGAAAAAATAGTACACAAAATAGCAATACCTACTAAAGGGTCATATTGAACAAGATTTTTTTTTAGGTCAGGTCATATGTCACAGGAAGTCTGAAATGTAAAAGAAAATTATTGGGGGAAGATGATGGGTGGGATGCAGGACTTAGGCAGGCGCAACGATATCACCCCGGCGTCCCTCTCTAACCAAGTTACCAACGCTTTGTTAGCCCTACAATTTTATTATATAAGACTTGATTCGTATCCAAATCGAGGTGGACGCCATCCTGGTCGAGGTCCCTGGTGCTGAGGGTGATCGAGACAAAGCGGTGTTTCGTCTCTACCAGCCGACACCTCAGGGTGCGATTGACTGAGTTTTTAATGGCGTGGTATTCTACCTCTGATAAGCCTCGGACCCTAGTCCGGCTCTCTATCGCTACTAACTTGGAGCACCCCCCGGACTCATGCTCCAGATCCAGCGCCACCTCTTTGATGGCTTTGGCTAACTCGCGGGGTACGGTATCGGGGCGGATATCGTTGCCACCCAGGAACAGGAAGATCATGTGTGGCCTAAAACGGACCACCTGCCCCCACTGTGGGGAGGCTTTCAGGATGTCAACGGTGGCTCCAGGCACCCCGAAGTAGGACAGCTTGAATGTCCTATCCCCCTCCGACGCCCGATACGACTCAGCTCCTTTGTCGGCTGCCCTTAGCCTAGTGGCATACGAATGCCCTACTATAGCAATTCTCTGAGGTAGCGGCGCCGGAGGTACAGGAATATAACCAAGCCCCACCCTTCCGGGGTACAAAGGAGTACAAAGGGTACAAAGGAAATCAAGCAACAACAGATCTAGTGACCCTTCTAGGCTGCTTGTCCTCCAAAACACTGAGGATCAAGTGTCCAAACAGTGGTTTAGAGTGGGTAAGGGAACATTGGAAAGGGAACTACTGCCCTGCCACTAACGTGGCAGGACTAGGAAGTTAGTAGGGGACATATGGGTTAGTAACTGAGGGGAGGATAAAGTTATTCATTTACAAACGCAGTCAGTCGCGGGTTTGATGGAGATATTTGTCTAGGCGGAATTTAAATGAATCAACGGTGCTGCAGTCTATAACGTCTCGGGGAAGCCCATTCCACAAGTTGACAACTCGATTGAAGAAGAAATTCTTAGATTCGTGTGAGTTAAAAGATTTACCAATAATTTTGCAACCGTTTCCCCGCGTGTAATTAGATTGGTCGATAGTGAAGTACTTACTACAGTTCATATTGTCGATGCCTTTGATGATTTTGAACACTTGAATTAAGTCACCTCTTAATCTGCGCTGGGTTAAAGGAAATAGATTTAATTCTCTAAGACGCTCTTCGTATGGTTTGTTCTTTAGGCTAGGTATCATTTTGGTAACTCTACGTTGAACTCGTTCTAGTTTGTTTATGTCTTTTTGGTAATAAGGGCACCAGCATTGAACGCAGTATTCCAGAAGAGGGCGGACTAAGGAATTGTAAAGGGTTAGGATTACGTCTTTGGATTTATGCTCAAATGATCTGCCTATAAAGCCAATTATTTTGTTTGCCTTCTTAACAACTTCTGAACATTGTTGACTCGGTTTTAGGTTACTCGATATTGTTACTCCCAGATCGGTTTCTCTGTTTACATTCTTAAGCTGAGTGCCATTCATCGAATAGTTTGCTTTCTCATTTAGGTATCCGATATGTAGTACTTTACATTTATCCGCATTGAAACTCATTTGCCAAATTTGGGCCCAATGTGACAGTTTATCTAGATTGTGTTGCATATCGTCAACTTGATCTTTTGAGAGTACGCTATTTGCAATTTTTGTATCGTCAGCAAATTTTGAGATTGTACAGGTGAGACCCTCATCTATGTCGTTGATGTAAATTAGAAAGAGAATTGGTCCTAGTACCGATCCCTGGGGTACCCCGCTACTTACATTGGTCCATTTAGATGCCTTACCGTTTATGACTACTCTTTGCTTTCTGTCGCTGAGCCAATTTTCTATCCATTTCAACACACCGTCTTGTATTCCATGCGCTTTTAGTTTTAGCAGTAAACGTTTGTGGGGAACTTTGTCAAAGGCCTTTTGAAAATCAAGGTATATAATATCTACAGCTTTACTCTCATCGTAGAGGTTGAGGATATCGTGGAAGAAGTCTAAGAGGTTTGTTAAACAGGAACGTTTTTTACGAAAGCCGTGTTGAGTATCTTTAAGTATGTTATTTTCCTCTAAGTGATTTACGAGTCTGTCTCTTATGACCGTTTCTAGCATTTTACATACAACTGAGGTTAAGCTAATTGGACGATAGTTACTGGGTAGGGATTTGCTGCCTTTTTTGAATATCGGTGTTACGTTGGCTATCTTCCACTGATCAGGCATAGTTCCAGACTGCAAGGATTTATTGAATAGTAATGTCAGTGGTTTGGAGAGCTCATCCTTAGCTTCCTTTAGAACTCTAGGCGAGATTGTATCAGGTCCAGGCGTTTTATTTACCTTGAGTTTATCTAAACAATTCAATACTTCTCTCTCTGTAACGGTGATATTGCTTAGAACATCTGAATTATCAATCTGAATCGGCGATGGTGTAGGGATATCACTGAGGTCTTCTGTTGTAAAAACTGATGCAAAGAAGGTATTGAGGGCATTACTCATTTGTACTTCGTCTTTGGTGTATTCTCCATTTTCATCGACTAACGGTCCAACAGTTGAAGTAACTACTTTTTTCTTTCTGATATAACTATAGAATTCTTTCGGGTTTGTTTTACTTTGATTCGCAATATGTAACTCTAGGGTCTTTTTACTTTGCTTAATTAACTTTTTGGCTTTGCGTCGTAGCTCTACAAATTTCACCCGTTCTTCGTCATTTTGTGAGGATTTTAATCTATCATTAGCAAATTTTTTAGCAAGCAGGCAGTTTGAAATATCTTTATTCCACCATTTGGGCTTATTATTATGGCCTGGACGCCGTATTTTCGATGGTATGCAGTCTTGCACTGCTTTTAGGTAAGTGGTTTCGAATAACTTCCAAGATGTATTTATGTCGTTATTGTTAATTAAAAAGCTCCAGTCAGTTTCTTTAAACATAGCTCTAAGTTTATGAAAGTTTGCTTTCTTGAAATTAGGGACTTTTTCGATGCTACTATTTGGTTCGTTACTAGTAAAGTTTAAAGTGAAAGTTATCGTACGATGGTCACTGTTACTGAATTCATCACCAACATTCAAATTCTCTATTAATTCTTCTTTTGTTGCAAGTACAATGTCAAGAACGTTATTACCACGGGTCGGTGTTCGAACAAATTGATAAAGCGAACTCTCTTGCAAGTTCGTATACAAGTCATGTCCGGAGTGTGAAGTAAGAGTATCGCCCCACTTGGTCACAGGTAAATTAAAGTCGCCAAAAAATACGGTATCTTGTGAGTTACTTACATCTGCAATTTGTTCATAAATTTCTCGGTCAGTTTGCACTGATTGAGCTGGAGGTCTGTATATTAATGCAAGTATTATTTTTGTACCTTTATTATTCTTTATTAGCACAAAAGATGTGTCGACGTTCACAATTTGAGGTTTTGACAAGAGGGTCGGGTTAAGACTTTCTTTGATATAAAATAAAACGCCACCTCCATTTTTATTTATTCGGCTTTTCTCAAACATTACATAACCGGGAAGTGAATACTCTGCTAAAAAGTCTCTATCTACTGTATTGAGCCAAGATTCTGTTATACCAATCACATCATAATTTTCAGTAAACACTAGTTCCTCTAAATCTGAAAATTTATTGCGTATGCTACGAGCGTTTGCATAGAAAACCTTTAAAGTTGCGGTTTTAGAACTCACAGAACGTTCTTTAATCAAATTTTTGGTTCTGATCGGATCTACATTTACATTCATGGCTGACATCGGTCCTCGGTCGTTATCCCTGGCGGTTTTTAATTTGGGTCGTGTTGGTGGAGCTTTATCCAAATTCGCGGTTCTTGACAGATTAGCATTTAATTCCTTCGCAGGTTGCCGCCCTCGCTGTCTTCGGTCCTCCTTCCTGGTTGTCCTGTGCTGAGTCGATTTCTTCTCCGAAAATCCTTCACCGCATCGTTGAGAAGACGCCCAAAACGTGCTGCTCCCACCTGGTTCAGATGAACTCCATCGTCCGAAAACAAATAGTCATCGTAGTAGAAATTGTCCCAGGTGTCGACGAATCCCACGTTTTCCTTCCTGCAGAGGTTTGCTAGACAACGATTTGTGCTGGTGGCTATATTGTAAAATCGGCTCTCTACACCAAGCCGGGGGATGATTCCTGAGACGATGATCCTTGATGACTTCTCCTTAAACGACTTGATCAGCTGCTGGTACTTTAAAAGCAAATCTTCCGACCGGGTTCGCTGTACATCGTTGGATCCAACGTGGATGACGTACATTGTATTAGCAGGGGCCAGCTTAGATACTTCGTCAACTGCAGCAACTACGTCGTCCACACCACCACCAGGGATACAAAAACGCTTCCTGGTCTTAGGTGCTCTGGCGCAAAACTCTGTGAGCTGACCACGTATCATCGAGTCTCCCACGAGCCGGACTTCTTCTATTTCCGCTTCGTCATCTGAGTCTGCGAGTATCTGGAAGCGGTTTTGACACTCGGTAATCGGTATGGGTTTCCTGGTCTTGGGGCAAACGTTGTTCCTCACAACACGGAAGTTGTCTTGAGCGGGAAGAGAGTTACTATTTGTTTCTTGAGTATCGGAATCATCAGATGAAATGGCTACTGCAGGCGTTGAATTGTTGGCAGTTGACGTTGGGGCGTTGGTGGCTGCTGGAGTTGCGGTGACAATTAAAGTTTGTGGTACTCCAACGTTGAGTGTTACAAACTCTTGGAGTGATTCCAGCTTCATGGTGAGCACGTTGATCTTGTTGTAGGCTTCATCTAATTTCACTGTCAAATTCTCTTGTTGCTGGCAGAGACGGCAGACTTGAAGATTGACAGTAACAAACATGGACTCACCAAACCTACCGGCGCAGTTCGTACAAGTGCGAGGCATGGTAACAGTCAGTTTCTTCAGATAACTTCACTCACTTTAAAACACTTAACTCACTTTAAAACACTTCACTCACTTTAGAAACACTTCAATCACTTCAACCGAAAACAAATATGTTGAAGTACACAACAATAGGAAATCGGGGGTGATAGCCTAACCGAAAACAACAAATTTGAGATACGCAGAATTAGGCTTCCAGGGGCGATAGCCTAACCAAAAGTTTTAATTTTTTTTTTTTTTTTTTTTTAAATACGCACCAATAGGCTACCAGCGTTGAATAGCCTAACCGAAAATAATAAAATTGAAATACGCAGAAATAGGCTATCAGGTGTGATAACCTAACCTTAAACAAATATATATATATAACAGAATATGTAACTAAATATACAATTCACCAAATAGAGATTATATAAAAATAAAGTGTGACCGCACACAAGGGGTTAATATACTGTATCAACAGATGGCCCTGGTGTCACTGTAGCCTAGTAAAGCAGTAGCCTACTCTTTTTAGATAAAACAAAACAAAATGTATCAGTCAAAGGTTACTACAAGATCGTGCAAGCAACAACTAAAATTACAGATATATATAGCTACAGTAGGATACTAAATACAATATCTGCTAGAGTTAATAAGAACAACAGAGTGGCTGGCTATAGGCTAGGCTAGGTTTGGACTAGGTTAAAAGCTTGGCAGGTTGGGTTAGGCTAGGTTAGTTTGTCCAAATACCACCCTTAGCTTAAAGTAAAATAACTCTGAGGAGAAAAAATCAAGAATATATCTAGGGGGAAAAGATAAATGAATGCACTTAAATTTACTACAAAATTGGCTAGAATTTAATATGTATAATCCCCAAAAAAAGTTTGTTTACAAAATGGCGTCGGCGTTCGTTCCTGTAGGCAGGTTTGTTAGTACACAATATTGTTTATTAGCAAATTAATATGCAAAGCTTTACTTACATACAAGGCAGTTAAATTGATACTTACTACAGTAGGTAATGGGTAAAATTAGGGGCTACGATTTTATATCAACTAAGAAGAGAGCGTTTGTTTACAAACAAAACAACAGATGGCGCTAGTGGCGCCCTGTCCGAGCAGGAGTTTTGTGATAAACACAAAGTTTATCAGTCAATACACAGCGAAATATCGTGCAGTGTTACTTACTAAACTACAGGATGGTTAAACGTGCTCTTAACCACCTTTCATGCACAGGAATGAAGAGGATGAGTAGTGAATACTCAAATTATGATCGATATCGTGAGAGCGTTGACAGAGCGTCTGCAGCGTCTGGCGGTAGCGAGGTGAGTGGGTCTTTGCTCCTGCATTCCTGGGCTACTCCCCTTCTCATTGCCTAAAATTCCTTATCGGTAGCTAATTCCCGAGGTCTGGGCACCAATGTGGTAAACTATCAATGGAAGTTAAATATTACTGTCGGGAATTTAGATAAAGAGGTTAAATTACATATCACTGGTACATGAAATATCCCAACAAATAGTTATAATATAATTACCAACGAGGTATTCGATGGGTGTAATCCAGTCCCCCACACGCGGCTAATTCAATTGCATGACATGTAGGAATGTTCACATAATACAATATCGATACAATGAACTTAGCTTAAGAGGACTGGTGATGTAGGACTGTTGTTAATATTGTTGTAGATTAATATTTGTAGCACATGGTGAACTGTGGGTTGAGTCAGAGCCAGGGGAGGAGATGTTGACTGTATGGTGTTAGTTGAGAGACTGAAGGGCCGGCGTCCGATCGCTTCGCGAAATTACATATGGCTGCCGGCTCATAATAATTATAACCCATAACTTGGTTTTATAATACATCTAGAGCTGATGTAGATATTTATACATTACAGTTAATATTTAACCTAACTTAAGAATAAACTACAATACACAAAGAACCAGCCGAAATCGTACAAGCGATACGATACCGCCAAATTCAAATGTCCTATTGGACCAAAACCTGTCGGGATCATTACCCTATTCCCGACATATTGCCCGCCACCAAAAATGATATACAGGAGCTATATACAGAGAACAAAAAAAGGACATCGAAGTCAAAGATCACCTTGTTTGATCTTTGATCTCCAAAGATCCACGGAACTCATAGCCGCCCTCCTTTTGGGACGAGCGCCACCTGAAGCCTGAGGAGGATCATCCTTCTCATCATCAGCTGCCCCACCTCGAGGAGCACTGTCACCAGCACTCTCCCGCGGAGGGGTATCAGTAGAGATGCCAGGATCATCCGGCAGTTCTACATCCTGCTCCAAGGGATATAACCTTACGACTGGGCGAGTAGTAACCCCAGTCGAAGTTCGTATTCTAGCAACCCTTATAAGACCATCAATGCCCTGGAACAAATGGATAATCCTCCCAAGCTTCCTAAATAACCTAGGACGCTCATCATGAATCAGGACGATATCCCCAATACGAGGCCATCGTTGATTCGTCCCTTTGATCTTATGAGAGTGACGCTCGCGAAGAGACAGCAAATATTCTTGGGTCCACCGTTTCCATAGATCGTCAGACACCTTGTTTACATACTGGAAACGACGACGTTTGGCGTCAGCATTGCCGAACGTAGGGTCATGCAGATCTTCGTCATTTACGGACGATCTAGGAAAGGTATTAAGGGTTCGTCCACGTGTCATCATGGAAGGCGAAATGGGTAAGATGTCATCAACATCTGCCGAGGTATAGGTCAAGGGCCTGTCGTTGACTGACATCTCAATTTCTATTAAGATGGTTTGCAACTCCCGTCTGGTCACCAGTGCCCTTCCTAATACCTTCTTCATGGCAGATTTGACGATACCGATAGTTCTCTCCCAAATCGCCCCGAACCATGGTGCACGTGCTGGTATAAATCTCCATTGACAACCCTTTCCAGTGAGGGTAGCCACAACCTGCGGGTCATCCATTAAACTCTGGAGATATTTAGAGGCCCCGACAAAACAAGTCGCATTATCGCTCATAATAATTTGAGGGAAACCATTGCGGCCTGCAAAGCGTCTTAGAGTATGCAAAAACCCCTCACTGGATAGGTCGTCAATCAATTCAATATGAATCGCTCTGGTTACCGCACATGTGAATAGGACGGCATATACCTTTATGATATTACCGGGCGATTCTCTAACATGAATCGCTCCGGTGTAGTCTACCCCGGTTACCTGAAATGGTTCAGTCCTTTGTACCCTGAACTCAGGCAAGGGAGGTAGATCAACTGGGGAGCAAGGCTTACCCTGTAATCTTTTACAGATAGTACAGCTATTGTGGATCCCTTTAATTGCTTGTCGCATCTTAGGGATCCACCAACGTTGTCGCATATACGCCAGAACATAATTTACGCCAAAATGTAGGCAGGTCCTATGGCATTGGCGAATCAACAGTTTGGTAATCAAATGAGAGGAGCTAAGGAGGACAGGATATTTCGCAGAATCAATAATGTCCGCCTTTTGTATCCTGCCTCTACACTTAATGATGCCTCCTTCCATATATAATCCTAGCTGCCTCATTAAGTTTGAGGGTTTGGCCTTTGACTCCTTGCTCAGGATTTGATGTTCAGTAGGATAAGATTCCTTTTGTACTAAACATATTAGTTTTGCTTTTGCTGATCTAAATTCATGGAGTCTGATATGCTTCGAATCTTCACTAAGGAAAGACCCGTGAGCCCGACTTCTCATGTTGTTAATGAAACGGTATATCCATGCAAATACCCGTATTACTTGATCATAGCTGCCGTAACGTTCCCACTCTACCAACTTGTTATCCTGATGTGTAGTACTCACATTCAAACTACTTAACACATCATCTTGGGGCCGACTTGAAGGATCAGATATGTATTCCCTGAAATCCTGAGGCCATTCAGTTGGAGATGTAAGCCATGGAGGTCCATGCCACCAAATAGAGGACGACATAAACTGCTGCGCCGAGATCCCCCGGGAAATTATGTCACTGGGGTTATCCCTGGTGCTCACATAGCGAAATGTAGCTGTAGGAACTAAGTTATGAATCTCATCAGTGCGATTAGAAACATAAACAGGTAATACTTTCTGGCTGTGTACCCATGAAAGCGCTATTTGACTGTCGCTCCAGACATAGACGGTATTAATCTGTAGTATGTCTGTATAAGCATCCAGTGTAAACTTTATTAGACGAGCAGACAGAAGCAATGCAGTAAGTTCTAATTTAGGAACTGTAATCTTCTTTATAGGGGCTACTTTAGCCTTCGCTATAGCCAGTGTCGCTTCACTACCATTACATATGTATATGGCAGTACCGTACGCACTATTACTAGCATCAGAAAAGGCATGTAGATCCACCTGTTGACCACTAATAACCTGACGATTAAGTTGGACCTTGCAACATGTAGAAAGGTCCGACCAAATCAACCGCCAAGTATCTTGTAACTCAGTCGGGAGGGGCGTGTCCCAATCTAGTTTCAGCCGCCACAGTTGCTGTAAAAACATACGAGCACGGATTGTAACAGGCAGCAAAAAACCTAGGGGATCAAACAACCTCGCTGACAAGCTTAAGCAGTTTCGCTTGGTCATAAGCTCACTGCCGCATGGGGTGTGACAGAAGGATATACAATCTGTGGTAGTGTCCCATTTGTGGCCTAAAAACTTCACCTCACTATTCTCAGTAGCTACACCGTCAGAAGCAAATTGACCTTTCAAAAGATCACTATTAGTGGCCCATTCTCTTAAGTATAAATGAGCCTTGGCAATCACGGATATCACGGGTATCACGGATCTCCCAGCATCTCTTGAGCAATAAATCTTCATTGTCTCCGGTGCCTTGAAGATTGTCCACATAGATCCCCTGCTTGATCTCATTCTTGAAGTCAGGATCTAGTCCAGCCTCCTCAAGATGACGCAAGATAGTAGCGTTGAGAAGGAACTGGGAACAGGTCGCCCCGAATAAGACGACTCTGAACCTGTAGACCAGATACTCTGAATCTAGATCCATTGGGTCCCGTGGCCATAAAAATCTTGTCGAGTCCCTGTCTTCACGATGGAGTTGAAGCATCAGGAAGGCCTTCTCAATATCGGCGACCCATGCAAACTTATGACATCTGAAGCGCAACATAATTTGCGCTAGATCAGAGACCAGGGACGGACCCGTGTACAGACAATCATTCAGGCTATAGGAGCGATCACTGGATTTAGCAGAGCAGTCATACACAATACGAACAGGAGTGGTGGAACTGTCCTTTTTAATCCCATGGTGAGCAAGGTAATGGATGTTATCCCCATACTCACTGAGATCTACTCTCTCCACAAATCCACGTTGTACCTGCTCGGCTAAAACTGCCGCATAAGTCTCGCAATAACTTGGATCCTTGACAAACTGCTTCTGAAGGCCACGTAACCTACCAAGTGCTAGATGGAAATTAGTAGGTAATTTACTCTTGTTATCATTCCAAGGGAGCCTTACCACATACTGACCTCTGCCAGAGTCATACGTTACAGTCTCTTCATACGAGCTTAACGCTAGCTTGGACTCACGATCAAGTTCATGTGGGTCAATTCCAATATTGTCCAAGTCCCATAGCTTATCTATATCAGTACATGTATTATCAGGCACATTTGGCCGAATATATTTATCTATGGGGCTTACTGCTACCTTGAGGACCGTAACCACCTCCACCTGTGTGTCTTTAGAGGAAGTGGCATAGGATCCAGAAATGGCATTACCTTGGATCGTGGGGAGCATTATAAGCTTATCTACCCGCCGATATCCAGGGTGAACCAGGTCGTAGTAATAATCAGCTCCGACCAGTAGCATAATACCATTGTTAGCAGAGAGTTGATCATCAGCCAGTTTATGCTTCTGAGATATTTCAAATGTGGTTGAATCTCTGATGCTATATAGAAACTGGGTAGTGTGTCGACCACAACAGCCTTGATGGGACATACCTTTTTTCTATAAACATATGAAATCTCCACAATATCATAGTCACTGGAATCTATTTCACCAGTGAAACCATGGAGACGCAAATTCTCTTGACCCTTGCTGGTACACTTGAGCTGGGGTAATGATGACCGCAGAATGAATGACCTCTGTGAGCACTGGTCAAGTAAGGTGCGCGTCATTATAGTATTATTATTACTCCCCACTACTGGCAGCATCATAGTAGGAAGCAATTGACATTCTCGAGAAGCAATGGACATGGCAGATACTTTATCACCCTCGCTCTTACCTTTCTCATGTGACTCTTTGGGGGTTCTCCCCTTTTCTTTGCCGTCGTGCCGATCAGACTGGGTGCAAAGGGAAAACCAATGTTTCCCCTTGCAATACTTACAAGGTTTGATGTAGGAATTGGTGCAGGTACTGTTGAAGTGGTCTCTTGCCAGACAGCTGGTACATAACTTAAGCGATTTAGCCTTGCTAATCTTCTGTGTAGCCTTAGGATACTTAGGACACTGATACCACAGATGACCGTGGACACTGCACAACTTACAACCTAATGATATTGGCCTTTTCTGTTTAGGAGAAGTCTGTACCGGGAAAGCTGCAGTAGATGGCGACATCTCCACTTGTCGGTAGTGTCCAGTACTCTCCATATTGAAGACTTCAGTCTGGTACACCTGCACCAACGCTTCCAAGTTTAGTGGAGAGTCGCTTAGTTGTCGTCTTAAGATTTCCCTTAGGGGAGAGGGTATTTTATTCAAGATATTCACACTAAATATCTCCTCCTTGGTGACGGCCATTGTCTCCATAGATCGGAGGAGGCTCTCAAAGGAGGCATAGTACTCCTTTAGGGCCGTCACATCATAGGATGGAGGATCTAGCGTGAAGAACTTAGTAATTAACGCGGTCTTGATGACTTCCACTCTCCCGTAAGTTCTCTTCAGCAACTCCACTGCTGACTCGTAGCTGGTAGCTTCTAGCTTGTACCCATCGACTAACTTCAATGCCTCCCCTTTCAATTGACCACGGAGATATGTGAACCTTTGGATGGATGTGAGTGTTTTATTATGATGTACGGAACACTCAAAAATATCCCAAAATCCAGTCCAGGTAGCCGAATCCCCGGAAAAGGTAGGCAAAGTAAGCTTCGGCAGGTTAAAACCAGTCGCCTTTGGTGTACCGGTATCCTTAACAGAGGTTGATTCTTGGGTGGAAGATAGTCTGGCTAAGGCTGTATTAACATTCTCAAAGTACTCAAGATCTGCCGACATTTCTTCTTCCACATCGTCAGTAACTGTCAATAAACCATATACCTGCTGAGCATAACTATCATAAGTAGCTAGCGATTTAGTAACAGTAGCAAATTTACCCTTAATTTGATCAGCCGTAGCACTTATTAAAAATTCATCAAGATCTCTTAAACATCTATTTAAACTTCCCTTCATCCCTCCCTTAAGAATCTTAAGTTTCTTTAAATCTGTCATCGTTAAGGTCTAATTTTAAGCAACTTAAACTACAATGAGGTCAGACTACAAACCGTTAATCGCTAAGGAATCAACAGCGGCAAACCCCCATTACTTAAGAATTTTACTCAAAAAGAATTACATAGTACTTACATCCCCCTTAACATAAACTATCGAAAGGAAATTATCTAACTAGACAAAAGAATTAAATACTAAATCCATTAAAAGAAAGGGTAAGGTGAAGCACTAATTATTGTAAGCCCTTTATAGGTAAGCCTAGTTGGTTAAGCTACAATCATGAGGTCTGACTATTAACCGTCAATCGCTTAGGAATTAACAAAGACCGACACTCATGACCGCCACTGTAAGCAACTAGGCCTAGGCTTTTATGAAATTTAAATATAAAAGGTCACATGAGAACCCTCCCCACCAGCATAATTAATAATGAGTCCCACAATGACAAAACACAAGCAACACCACAGGCACACCACCAAAGCGAAATGAAAAGCCACCACAGACACCTGCAGGCCTAGACTGCCTAGCCTAGCCTATGAGCGCGAAATGGCGCCCGACGAAATTACCCCAACCCCAATCTCCAGCCCAGCTAACCCACCAAAAAAACGCCAAGGATCACACGCCCAAAAAAACCTAGAAACTAGTCCCAAAAAAGATAGAGACGGCGCCTAAATGGTAAAAAAACATGAGGGAAGAAGCTGGGTGTAAACTAGGGAACGGCAGTCGGCCAACAACGCGCGAGGCGGCAGCCATTTGTAAGCCCACAAGCGTCAAGGAAGCAAACAAAACGGTACTACGGTAAGGAAGCTTTAGGGCACGAAGGACCATTATTTGTCGGGAATTTAGATAAAGAGGTTAAATTACATATCACTGGTACATGAAATATCCCAACAAATAGTTATAATATAATTACCAACGAGGTATTCGATGGGTGTAATCCAGTCCCCCACACGCGGCTAATTCAATTGCATGACATGTAGGAATGTTCACATAATACAATATCGATACAATGAACTTAGCTTAAGAGGACTGGTGATGTAGGACTGTTGTTAATATTGTTGTAGATTAATATTTGTAGCACATGGTGAACTGTGGGTTGAGTCAGAGCCGGGGGAGGAGATGTTGACTGTATGGTGTTAGTTGAGAGACTGAAGGGCCGGCGTCCGATCGCTTCGCGAAATTACATATGGCTGCCGGCTCATAATAATTATAACCCATAACTTGGTTTCATAATACATCTAGAGCTGATGTAGATATTTATACATTACAGTTAATATTTAACCTAACTTAAGAATAAACTACAATACACAAAGAACCAGCCGAAATCGTACAAGCGATACGATACCGCCAAATTCAAATGTCCTATTGGACCTAAACCTGTCGGGATCATTACCCTATTCCCGACAATTACTAAGCTATAATGATTAAAATAAAATCAATCTAAATTAAAACTACTCCATATCTAAATTGAATTCAATCTGAAACAAGCTAATTTATATCCAAAGGTCTCACATAATAAATGTATATATAGGAAAAGGTTATAAAGGTTAATATTAGCCAGGAATTAACTCACCAATAGTTCCACGTGGCAATGAGGCAAGGGAGAACGTTTACCCAATATGGCGGACAATGGGGAGGCAAGACACCGGTCCCGAGACTCGAGTCAAGTGAAAGAAAGAATAAATGATTACATGGGAATGGACATGAATATTATGCTTATCTGTCAGTCAGTCATGGCGTCGATGAGAGCGTCGTGATGGTGTAGCTGTTTGTATTGCTGTCAGTGTATTGTGATTAGAGGCACAATAGCGAGATCAACTGACGGTGGAAATTAGATATTAACTGGTTGGTGTTCGTGAAGGCTCTGCTCTCTCTTCCTTAGAGGCACACCTTGCTGCCTTGGCAAACGCCAGGAGCCCAAATTATCGTCCGCATCTAGGTTGCTCTATACGATAAACTATATTAATATATACGATAAATTCATACATACTACATAAGACCATGGCAATATTGCTTAATAGCATATTAGGCCTTTTATAACTTAACTTATTTACAATCTTATAATATACGATCTAACCGTCCTACGTCGTGCTGTAGGAGAGATCGTGACGTCACAGAGACATACGAGATCACAAAAGAGTCATATTCTATCGTATTTATACGATAATGACCATCAATTCCTAATGATAAATAATGATCCTTTAGAAAATAATGATATAATACCCTTTGATATTCTGGACAATCTTACATTCAATCATGTAAATATAAATGAAGATCGGCATGACAATGAAATAGACCCTGATAATTATTTGGTAAATTCGCTGAACTATAAATTCCCTTCATGTAATTATCTCTTTCCTAATACTCCTCAAGCTCAGCTCCCAACTCAAAATAGCTTTAACATAATGTGTTATAATATAAATAGTGTACCACTACATTTTGAGGAATTTTCTGAGAACTGTCTGAGTCCTCTTGCATACAATTTAATGTTATCGGTTTATGTGAAACCAAATTAACCAACGAAATTGAGCAATTGTACACAATTCCTAATTATGAAAAGATTACTAACAACTAAACACGCAACAGTGGTGGAGTGGCGATGTTTATAAAAACAGGATATAAATATACCATAATAAACGATTTAACTTTTCAGTACGATAGCATTGAAACTGTGTTCATTGAAATTCATAATAAGGATTCAAAAAATACTGTTGTTGGTATTATATACAGAAGGCCCCATACTGATTTTGGTAGTTTTTTAGATAAATATAACACTATTCTTTCAAAGGTGACTGAAGAGGATAAACTGTGTTATATTGCAGGTGATTATAACCTTGACTTATTGAAGAGCGCAAATGATAATTGTGTAGACAATTTCATTTCCCTATCTCATTCAAAATTGTTCTTTAATTCAATTATTAAACCTACAAGAGTGACGTCAACAACGGCTACTATTATAGACCAACTATGGTCAAACAATTTCAGCCAGCACATAATGAGTGGCATAGTTTATTCTAGAATAACAGATCACTTTCCAGTATTTGCATGTTTCCATACTAGTACAAAATCATCACTAGAGCAAGCTGAAAAAGAAGAACAAGATATAACCTATAGAAACTACAGTACTGATAACATTAACCAATTTAACCCGTCCAGCCCCGGCTAGTTTTGTAATGTTTGTTCACCAGAACCCGGCCGGTTTTCAAAAAATGGTTTTATTCCAGAAACAATAGCGAATGGGTTAGGAATGAACGAAAAACCACGAAAAACCGCTCAAAAAGCTTAAAAAATGGTCCTACAGAGCCCCCGAAACGTAATTTACAAGAGTAAAAAATTGAAGGCAATTACCCCAAAAAACCAGGTTATTGCGCGTTCACGCGCACGCACGTGGACTTTGAGAGTTTTCAACCATCGGCACTGTTATGCCCTGTTTTTCTACAGGTTTAACTTGGGTAATGTGAGTTCTGAATGACTGGGTATAGAAGGCTGCATGCACAATACAAGGTATGAGGAATAGAGAACACAAAATAAACACACGGTAACACGACACAAGTTCACGTTTATTGAAATAAAGAAATAAAGAGCATAGAAAGATAGTTATATTCGCACAAAACAAATGATAGAAGGGAACTGCTAGCATTAGCGGATCTGGATGGAGCCTAGTCTCCCACTTCCAACGTTCAGGTATATTTCTGATCACGGGTTTAATTAGCAAGTTTATATTGTACTGGAAGACCTCAATATATTCGTATAATTCAATGTCACTGATTTTACCTCTTGCTGGCTGGTCGCGTGCCCACGTAGCAACTCACAGTTAGGATTAGACACGCGTATATTATAGAACACGGAAATCTCTAGTAACCTCATGGGGGTACTGAACTAAGTTTGATATTCTTAAGGCAGAAATATGTAGAACACAAATCAGTGGGCGAACGTTAGATATCACTAGAGTTTTAATATCTGAATAAGGTAATTACGAGAGTCAAGGTCGCCTGTTAATTAAAAAACACTGATCGCTTAGTACGTCCCAAATGGAATGGTTAAATATGAATTACACTGGGCAAGGTCTTAGCCACTTTAGAAAGTTAATAGGTGAGTATCAAGCTAGTACTATAACACTTAGTACTAGTAACATGAATCTTGAATAGTATGGGTAGATCTGGTCCTGGTTATCTTGCTTCCGGTGATGTTGGGGGCTAACGACTGGTTCCTCGGCCGTCCAGATGGTCCAAAATGTAGGAAGTTCTCAAGTCGGATCTCTTGATGATCGTTGCTGGCTACACACTTATATACCCACGAATTTGTGTGAAGGTTATAAGGTGCACGTTAGGACTTGTACATGGACAGATGCTTCTATCAGTCTTCTCTGCCACGGAGTCTGCCGGATCTGGAATCTCTCAACTCCGGAACAACACAAGGGCAGAGCTAGAGGTAAACTGCAGGGTAGTGACCACTGGTTGGTGTCTAGCTTTCAACTGATTTGACAGGGGGCGGGAGTTAGATTTATAGGCTCGGTTCTGGACCCTGTAGACAGTAGGGATCTCGAGTCTTATGGACTTAATTGAGCTCTCAATAGATATGGGGACTAGGTAAGATGGTATTTACTGTTGTGGCACAGGGCGATAGGAAGCCTTTATATTTTCATATAACTGAGCCTTAGTAAGAGGTACTATTTTGGCTATACTGGACGTATTTAGGGGAGAGACTGGATCTACTTTGCGAGGAGGATGGGGACAGCTGTGATAGGAGCGTCTCTCTAGATTGTTCAATCTTCATTCTATGGTATAGCTGAGGTGCTAATTTAGTGATCAGAGCATGTGTGGTAAACTATCAATGGAAGTTAAATATTACTAAGCTATAATGAATCAAATAAAATCAATCTAAATGAATACTCTATATCTAAATTGGATTCAATCTGAAACAAGCTAATTTATATCCAAAGGTCTCACATAATAAATGTATATAATTATAGGGTAAGGTTATAAGGGTTAATATTAGCCAGGAATTAACTCACCAATAGTTCCACGTGGCAATGAGGCAAGGGAGAACGTTTTACCCAATATGGTGGTGGACAATGGGGAACGAGACTTCGGTCCCGAGACACGAGTCAAGTTAAAGAAAGAATAAATGATTACATGGGAATGGACATGAATATTATGCTTATCTATCAGTCAGTCATGATGTCGATGAGAGCGTCGTGATGGTGTAGCTGTGTGTATTGCTGTATGTGTATTGTGATTAGAGGCACAAAAGCACGATCAACTGAGGGCGGAAAATTAGATGTTAACTGGTTGGTGTTCGTGAAGGCTCTGGCGTACCTCAAAAGCACACCTTGCTGCCTTGGCAAACCGCCAGGAGCCCAAATTATCGTACCGCATTTAGGTTGCTCTATACGATAAATTATATTAATATATACGATAAATTCATATATACTACATAAGACCATGGCAATATTGCTTAATAGCATATTAGGCCTTTTATAACTTAACTTATTTACAATCTTATAATATACGATCTACTCGTCCTACGTCGTGCTGTAGGAGAGATCGTGACGTCACAGAGACATACAAGATCACAAAAGAGTCATATTCTATCGTATTTATACGATACACTCCCCCCACAAAAAAGACCTGAACCCCACCTTAAACCTAAAGTTGCCCAGAGGCTATCTTCTGACGCCACAAGTCGACAGCGCCAGCAGCAGCGCGTCTGGGACGCGTCCCGGTCCGAGAATGATCACCATCAGTATGAGGTGAGTCGTTCCTTCGAGAATCCTCGGACCCAGCAATAACAGGTGGAGCCTCAGATTGCAATGCGGAATCTAGCTCCAAAGCGTACAAACGTGCGATAGGACGAACAGTAGTTCCAGTGGCTGTCTTTAATAGCGCCACCCGCTCTACAGAGTCTGCCCCCTTGTATACCTCCAATACGCGGCCTAATTTCCAGTATAAACGAGGACTATCTTCTTTAATTAAAACAACGTCACCAACTGTAGGGGCCGTTGGTCTACCAGAGGGAGTAACACTCCTTTCCCTCAATGCTAGCAGATATTCACTAATCCACCGTTTCCTAAAATCCTCGATTATCCTGGATATATACTGGTATCTCTTAGACACCGCTACCGCAGAGTACAACGAGGGATCCTCTAACTCTACTATGGACTGAAAATCAGATGGAAACGCAGTCAATGGTTTTCCATATAGCAAGTGAGCTGGCGTTAATGGTAGTGGTTCTTGCAGGTCGGTGTACACATATGTAAGCGGTCGATCATTCACGACTGCCTCTATCTCTGTGAGGACTGTCGTCAACTCACTCTTCTTTAATAGAGCACGTCCTACAACCGCTCTTAGTCCTGACTTCACTATGCCGACACACCGTTCCCACATGCCACCAAACCAAGGTGCCTTAACTGGAATGAACCTCCATTCGCACTTCTTCTCTCCCAAAAAAGTGATGATAGTAGGATCACTACTCATATCCTTTAGATATTTTGATGCTTGGACATAAGTGGGAGCATTGTCGCTAAGAATGAGTTGAGGGAATGAACGACGGGCACAAAACCGTCTAAACGCCAGCATAAATTCTTCGCTAGACATATTATCACATAGTTCTAGGTGTACCGCTCGAGACGTCGCACAGGTAAACAATAATATATAAACCTTCTCATGCTCCCTCGTCTTCAATGCCCCTGTGTAATCTAATCCTAACCGCTTGAAAAGGTTCTACGTGCTTTACACGGCATTCAGGTAGAGGTGGAGCTGGTCCAGTTGCATATGGTTTTACCCTTTAGTCTCTGGCATATTACACACTTTCTCACTACGCGTCGAGCTACTTGTCGAACTCTGGGTATCCACCATGTGAGACGTAAATTTGATATAATATGACATACCCCGTAGTGTTTTACTTCCCTATGTGCACGTATGATCAATAGATCAGTAACGTGATGTCTTGTTGGCATAAGTATAGGTCGGTTTGTGCCGTCTGGTACACCCGACCACTTCAGGCGACCCTCACACCTGATGAGGCCATTGTCTAGGTGCAACCTTAGTTGACGCACTATATTAGGCATTAATGTCTTATTCGAGCCTTTCAAGGATTCTAATTCATTGGAAAAGGTTTCTACTTGAACCCAATTTGATCAAAGTTACTTCAGCTGCTTTAAATTCACGAGCATCAATGTTGTGACCCCTGTTGCAGAGTTGGCCCGTTACTTTAAGCTTAAGATTGGATACATATCGCAACACCCAAGCTACAACTCTGACTAGTTTATTATAGTCACCGAATCTTGCCCATTTTATGATAGGACCCGGTGGCTCATTTGGTTGGGCTGTAACTGCCACTGTTTCCAGTGGCAGAAGTCCCTCACCAACAGCATGCCATATCGTCCATTCACTTTCATGGAGCAGCCACTTTGGACCATGCCACCACAATTCGGACTTCATTAACTGGCTAGCCGTTATACCCCTAGTTATGAGATCACTAGGGTTTTCCTTTGTATTTACATAATGATAAGCAACGTCTGGCAAAAGGGCTCTAATCTCATCTACCCTATTCCGCACATAAACTGGCAGAGACTTCTTGCTATGTATCCAGTGGGTGCGACCTGACTATCGCACCATACGTGAACGATTTCAATATTTAATTCGCTCTCGTATGCTGCGCGTACATGTTGCACCAGACGTGCTAATAGCAGCATGGCAGTCAATTCCATTTTAGGGATAGTTACCTTCTTTAACCGGGGCTACTTTGGCCCGGGCTGTAACTAAATGTGCCCCAAATGAAGTAACAACATATATGGCTACCCCGTATGCCGTGGCGCTAGCATCGCAAAACGTGTGTAATGTAACGTCACCGAACGCCGCCACTTTACGAGGTATAGGTTTAGTACATAGGATGGCATATTCATTCAACAACAATGTCCCTTGGTCATTCAGGTCCTCGGGCAAACTGTCATCCCATCCTATTTTACGTCTCCAAACTTCCTGCATTAGAATCCTAGCTCTTATGGTAACAGGTAATGCTAGACCCAAAGGATCAAAAAATGCGCAACTTTGCTCAACAGACTTCTTTTTGTGTGCGCTCCTGTCTGCTGAGCAAAAGACCTTGTTTGAAAAGTTAGTATGTCATGTTTAGGTTGCCAGATCATCCCCAAATTTCTGGACTTTTCCTGGTTAAGAGATGCCGTACCATCCACCTGTATTAAACTCTGAAGATCTTCACTATTAGTAACCCACTCGCGGAGAAATAGATGTGCATCCGCAAACAATCTGCGTGCTTGCCAGTATGCATACAACAAATCATCTTGACTATCGCTAGTACCCTGCAAATTGTCAATGTATAATCCGCGAGATAGTTTACTTGTGTCCTCATGAGTGTCAGCTAGATGTTTTCTGATTGTGGCATTTAACAAAAACTGCGAGCAAGTGGCCCCAAAGAGTACAACCCGAAAACGGTATATTATGATGGGACTTTCAGAGTCGCTAATGTCGCTGAACCAAAGAAAGCGGGTAACATCTCTATCTTCCTCCTTTAGCTTGACCATCAAGAATGCTTTCTCGATGTCACTGGTATAGGCGTACTTCCCCAGCCTAAACCGCAATAGATGTTGGGACAGGTCCGACACCATGGACGGACCTGTCAACAGGCAGTCATTCAGACTGGGTTGTTGACCTTGGTGGGCAGAACAGTCATACACCACCCGTATTGGTGTGGTGACGCTGTCTTTCTTTACCCCATGATGGGCCAGATAGTGAACCCTACCCTTCTTACACGGTTCCTCGACATCGACTCTCTCAATAAAACCCCTATCCTCATAACTCCGCAATACATCGTCATACGCCTGGCGCGTGCTCGTTTCGTTAGACAATTTCCGCTGCAATGCGCGCAAGCGACCTAATGCCAAACCATAGTGGTAGGCAGGCTTATCTCACTGTTCTTCCAAGGTAAACTAACTTTATATTGCTTGTCTGAGGCACAGTAGCACATAGACTCGTCAAACCTTTGTAGCGCAACTTCCGAGTCATAATCAGTCTCCATAGGATTAATGCCTATGTGATCCAATCTCCACAGTCGTTCCAGGTCGAACTCGGCAGCCATCTTAGGGTCACTAGGTTGGGAATCCTCCCTTCCCAACTCCTCTGCCGCGGTTACATTGACTCTATATATCGAGACCGTGTCGACCAGGACCTTTGACTGTGTAGTATGCACCTTTCCGCTCATGCAGTATCCAAATTTAGTGGGGATTAAAATTACACCACACATCTTTTTAAATCCAGGGTATACTACTTCATAATAATGATCCACACCAAGTAGAACATGCACCTCACTCTGATTTCCCATGGGATCTAACAAGTTAACCTCTTTGCTACGTAATGCATGTTCCACCTTATTCACTCCTACAGATACATATTCTGGTAGGGTGTCTACTACGATACAAGTCATAAACTACCGTTTTTTTTATGTAGAAATATGAAATCTCCGCTATCTCGTAGTCTTGTTTATCAGTAACCCCTGTGAAGCCCTGTAATCGAAGAGTCTCAGCCCCTACGATTCGGTGCTTCAGTCCCACTAGTACGGACCTCTTTATAAAGGAACGTTGAGACCCTTGATCTAGAAGTATCCGACAAACTTTGATACTGTCATTACCTTCCATGGGAATCTGTATTGTGGGCAATATAGTGGTGTCTTGCGTGCTACCTAGTGCCACAGTTGTAGTACCCTCATTTTTGACGTCTTTGACTTTATCTGCTGTAGGACACAACTTATCAAAGTGATGTCCTTTGCAGTGGCGACAGGGCCTTAAGTATGTAGCAGTACATTGTCCCTGCTTACCATGTTCTTTACTTAGACAACCTACACATAGCTTCAATCTTTTCGCCTGTGCTAGTTTTGTCTCATTTGTTGGGTATTTTACGCAGAAACTCCATTTATGTTTGTTGTTACATAGCTTACATAGAATCTGAGCAGGTTTCTTATACACACCCTCTTTCTTTACTTTAGTCCCCACTGTCATGCTTACTGTTCCCCTCTTCTCCACATTCTCACTCCCTCCCGACACATACATTCTCCCTTTGTTCAACTGTAGATTATTGATCTCTTTACTGAACTGAGTTTTGAACTCCCCCAGCTCAAATGATCTTACCTTATCAAGTATTGCCATAGGAAGCTTCTGACGCAAGATAATGACTATCATTTCCTGCGTGGTAAGCCCTAGGGTGTCTAGCGATCGAGTATGGCACTCCATATTTGCCCTGAAGTTTGTCAACTCATCAACCTTATACTGTGGTTCTGCGAGCCCCAACAAGGCAACGACATGGGCCATCTTCAACTGCTCTCTATCCCCGTATGTGGACTCTAATAAGTGTACCGCTTCAAGATAACTACCACCTACTACTGCAAAACCCTCTATTAAATGTAAGGCCTCTCCTTCCATTTGTCCCTTCAGATAGTGAAACTTGCGAACATTATCCAAAGAGGATTCATGAACCGTAGATCGAAATACGTCCCAGAAAGCTAACCACTCAGTTAACTTGCCCCCAAATGTAGGAAGATTGAGCTTTGGGAGGTGTACAGTATGTTTTGGGTCAGCCCTTCTATGGGCCTCATCATCGCCTCCCTTCTTACTTGCGACAGCATGCTGTAATAGGTACTTCGCTCTAAAGACAGGTTCGTCATAGAGGGCGCGATTATCACATTCTGTAACAATCTCTTCCTCCTCTATCATGTCAGCCACAATCACCTCACTCAGAGCCGTAATACGACCGTGGGTAGCCTGGACGTTTTCTAATCTAGCCTCCAATTCCTCTAGATCAGCAGTAGTGATGAAAGTGTTGACGTCCACAATTAGCCTATTTATTACTCCCCGAAGTCCCGCCCTTTGATTTTTAGGGGCTTTGTTCAGCACCCCACTAGACGGTGTCTCTTTACCGTTTTTATCCATTTTGGTTGCGAGCCTATAGGCTATGTATCTAAATATTACGTCACAAAAACAACGGCCAAATAATAGGCTACTTAAGAGACGCCAACCGGCGGACTTCTATGTTATGGAGAAAAAATAGTACACTATATAGCAATACCTACTAATGGATCATATTGAACAAGAAAAAATGTTAGGTCAGGTCATATGTCACAGGAAGTCTGAAACTGAAAAGAACATTACTGGGGAAAGACGATGGGTGGGAAGCAGGACTTAGGCAGGCGCAATGACACAACCCCGGCGTCCCTCTCTAGCCAACGCTTCGTTAGCCCTACAATTTTGTTATATAGGACTTGATTGGTGTCTAAGTCGAGGTGGACACCATCCTGGTCGAGGTCTCGGATGCTGAGTGTGATGGAAACAAAGCGGTGCTTCGTTTCTATTAACCGACACTTCAGGGCGCGGTTAACAGAATTTTTTATAGCCTGAAATTCCGCAGCTGAGAACCCTCGGACTTTCGTCCGGCTCTCAATTGCCACGATCTTGCAGCTTCCTCCGGACTCACGCTCCAGATCCAGCGCCACCTCATTAATTGCGTCAGCTAACTCGCGGGGCACTGTACCGGGGCGTATATCATTGCCGCCTATAAACAAAAAGATCATATGTGGCCTAAACCGTACCACTTGCCCCCACTGGGGGGAGGCTTTCAGGGTGTCAACGGTTGCTCCCGGTACCCCGAAGTAGGTCAGCCGGAAAGTTCTTTCCCCCTCTGACGCCCGATACGATTCAGTACCTCCGTCAGCTGCCCTTAGCCTAGTGGCATAAGAATGTCCCACTATGGCTATTCGCTGAGGTACCGGCGCCTGAGGTACAGGAAGATAGCCAAGCCCTACCCCTCCGGGGTCCTTGCTCCTGCATCCCTGGGCTAATCCCTTGCTCATTGCCTAAGATCCCTTACTGGTAGCTAGTTCCCGGGTCTGGGCACCAATGTGGTAAACTATCAATGGAAGTTAAATATTACTAAGCTATAAAGAATCAAATAAAATCAATCTAAATGAATACTCTATATCTAAATTGGATTCAATCTGAAACAAGCTAATTTATATCCAAAGGTCTCACATAATAAATGTATATAATTATAGGGTAAGGTTATAAGGGTTAATATTAGCCAGGAATTAACTCACCAATAGTTCCACGTGGCAATGAGGCAAGGGAGAACGTTTTACCCAATATGGTGGTGGACAATGGGGAACGAGACTTCGGTCCCGAGACACGAGTCAAGTTAAAGAAAGAATAAATGATTACATGGGAATGGACATGAATATTATGCTTATCTATCAGTCAGTCATGATGTCGATGAGAGCGTCGTGATGGTGTAGCTGTGTGTATTGCTGTATGTGTATTGTGATTAGAGGCACAAAAGCACGATCAACTGAGGGCGGAAAATTAGATGTTAACTGGTTGGTGTTCGTGAAGGCTCTGGCGTACCTCAAAAGCACACCTTGCTGCCTTGGCAAACCGCCAGGAGCCCAAATTATCGTACCGCATTTAGGTTGCTCTATACGATAAATTATATTAATATATACGATAAATTCATATATACTACATAAGACCATGGCAATATTGCTTAATAGCATATTAGGCCTTTTATAACTTAACTTATTTACAATCTTATAATATACGATCTACTCGTCCTACGTCGTGCTGTAGGAGAGATCGTGACGTCACAGAGACATACAAGATCACAAAAGAGTCATATTCTATCGTATTTATACGATAGCATGCAAGAAAGGTAAATGGTTTATTGTGAGGTAATAGAGGTTAGTAAAGGTGTTAGTCATTCATGGTTAGTTCATTGATAGGAAGAATTCCTGTGCTACCTGGCAATGACTCGAAAGTCAAAACAGGGGCCAGGTATACCTCCGCGGGGGTGGGGGTCTCCCTCCTCGGGTGGGCAAAAAGGGGGAGCTGGGCGCCCTCTCTCTGATATAGTCGTCCGGCATACTTATCTGGAAGTATGGCAATAGAAGTTAGTTACTGGCGGGGCGGCTAGCCTCGCACCGACGACCATTGGGTGCAGGGTTGTGAATGTGTTGTAAGAGAATAGATGGCATGCAAGGGGCTAGTAAAGTTCTAATGTTGTTCTGGCCTACTAAGTGAAGGTAGGCTGGATAGGAGTATATATATAAAAGGTTGGAGAGCGTTAGTAACGGACAATTCAAGGATCTTCAAGAGGTATGAGAGAGAGGCTAGGTCGGACAAGAGTCGAGAAGCGCGGGTGTCTTAATGAGAGGGGGGGGAGAGTTCAAGGGCTACAGGGAAATTTTGCCCCTAAGGTCCCTGGGCGTGGGGGTGGCATTAGGCTACAATTTATATGGAAGTTTGAAAAGGCAGTAGAATACGTTAGCCAAATGCTACCGGGGAATGCAAACTATGGGGTGGTATAGGAGTCTGGAAAAGATAGAGTTATGTGATCAGTCAGAGGGTTATGGATACTATTAGTTGGCCCTGGGAACTGCGTTTTCTATTAAATATAATATCACAACAGCGGCAGTTCGTAGGGGTACTTAGTTATTGTTTCGGGGTACTTATGACAGATACTGATAACCAGGTTATCTTATATAATCTCTGGTTGGGGTAAGAGGTGTAAGACACGAAGTAAATTGGCGTAGTGTGGACTGTGGATACGAAGGAGGCAAGGGGAAGACGTATGACAATTGTGGAAAGTAAATGGAAAAAGGTGAACACAATGGCGGATAAAATACTTAACCTAAAGGATTGCATACATCGATGAACGATGACATTATAGTCGTCGTCCTAATAAGGTGATGAAACCTGGTTGATCTGTACTTGGCATAATACGACACAAGGACACTGCCGCTATGTCGCATCAATGCTGGTGGCAGTTAATATTATAGACTTAGTTACTAGAGGAACAATGCAAGGGTGACTGAGCACGGGTTACACATATCTATACTCGTCATGGAAAATGATATAAGAGGTCTAGGGACAAGCGTGGGTGTTTGAACTTCTAAGATATATAACATCTACTTCTCGGATGCAAGAACATACATAGATATAATTATGGCTGTCTGATGTGTTGGCATTGGCTCAACGTCGGGACAGGCATGGGTGTTTTTAATATGAATGTATATTCCTGTTCATCATCTTTGTAGTTAATAAGTGTAGGACACGAGGGGGTTAGTGTACGTGAGGTGTGGAAAATGGTCGGTTTTAGAAAAGGTAAATGGGTGTGTCCTGGAGCTGTTTAGCCCTGCGGGCTTGGGCCTGTCTGGAATGGCGGGCTCGGTCAGCTGGTCCTTTCGTTCTGTGGACCTTTCTTCCGGGTGTTTCTGTGTGGTGTTCGCTCGTGGCTTCTGTGGTGGGCTTCTTGTTCTGGGGCATTTTACTTCCCTCTCCTTCATTATAGGCTCGTCCTCGAGCCTCAAGGGTGAAGTTAAAAGAATCATAGTGATGGTGGGTCATTTTCAGGGTATTTAGAAAGTTCCAGCAAACACGAGAGCGACGGTCAGGTTTCTTTTGCAGGTCAATGTATACCTGTAAGAATGTGTCCTCTGTGTTGTGGCGGGCGGCTGCCCGGGCTTGGTGTGGGTGTGGTACACGGGCCAAGTGTCCAGTGGGGGTCTTTACTTTAACCTTTCGTATGAATGGTTTGTAGCTTTCCCCCGTGGGGGTCGGAGTGAGGTGTGTGGGATTGACAGGAAGTCTGTTTAGTGTGGTGAATGGGTTACTAACCGAAAGGGGATTCGCGCGTGACAACAGGGCTGGGGATGAAGGGGGAATGTGAGTCTGGGTTGTATTTGGTTTTCTTAGGCGGTGTTGTAGGTTGGGAATATATAGTGAGGCAATGCGCAAAATCGGTGTAGGTAAGGTGGGTGAAGGAGGTGTGTGGGAAGGAGGGGGTGTGTGTTGTGTGGCTTGGGTCCTTAGTGTCAGAACGGGGTGTTATTTTTGTATCGCTGTCTTTAAATCTGATGGGTCTGTTGATTATTCTACCTCTGGCGGTCCTGGTGGGAAGGTAGATGTTTGTCGTGGGACTTGAGTCGCTCGACGATGTTTTATAGTGAGGGGAAGCATGTTTTATAGGTAAATGACATGTGGGAGTTTTCTCGGGGGTGACTTTGGGGGGGGTTTCTTAGGGGTTGGTTGGTTGGGGGTTCGGTGAGATGAGGAGGTTGGTCGGTGTGTGGGTGGGGTGGTGGGGATCGTGGAGGGGAAAGGGGCGGATGCGGGGGGGGCTAGACGGGTGGGTAAGGAGTGTAGATTTAAGTTGGAGGGTTGGGGGTAGGGGCGTGTGTTGTTTGATGAGGTTGGTGATTTGCTGGTGATTATTCGTCTTCTTTCCCTTTGTGGGGGAGAATTCGACGAAGAAGAAGAAGAGGAGGAGGAGGAGGAGGGTAGTGGTCTGGCAGCCCTACGGAACTTGGTTAGTAGGGTGTGTTTTCTGGAGGTTTTAAACGATGTTTGTCGTGGGCGTAAGTTGTAGCGTGAGGTTACTGAGGTAGATTGTGTGGTGCGGTTGGGTGTGTACTTGGTTTGGGGTGGCGGTGGTGGTTTTCTCACTGTGGTGCCTGGTGAAGGTATGTCAGGGCTAGACGGGAGGGTTTCTGTTGTGGGTGGAGGTTTTTGTACTTGGATAAGTTGGGGAGGAACTTGACTATCAGAAGTGAAAGAAGGTGTCATGGTGGAAGAGGGTGTGATATTGGGGGCTTGGGGTTTGTGGAAGTTAGTTGGGGGGGTATGGTGAGAAAAGATTTGTCGGTTCGGTGCTGGAGGGCTTAGGTCCTTAGGGGTTTGTATGGGAATATTCGTAGCCTGAGTGAGGGGGTGAGTAGGGGCATTTAATTTAGGGTCGGACGTGTGGGGTGGGGTAATGTCTTGTGGCTTTAGAGGTTTAAACGCTCGGACGAATCTAGTTCGGAGCGTGCGAGTTACGCCGTGATAGTCGATGGTGACTTGAAAGGCATTTGGGACTTGTATTACGGTGTAGGGTCCGACATAGCGAGGGCCTAACTTGTTGGTGATAGGGAGGTTGGCTACCATTACGGTGTCATGGATGGCGAAAGGGTTTTTTTTCATCGATGTTATCAGTTTTGGTGTCTTGACAGATCTGGGCGGTATGGAGGGTGTTTTGCAGATGTTGCAATGGGTCAATTGTGGAGGTGGTGGAGGGAAGGTGAGCGTGGTGGTGGAATGGCAGTAACAGGGGGGGTACACCGTAAACACGTTCATGAGGGGAAATACCGTCTTCCCGAGGACAGGTGTTCATACCCCACTGTATCATCTTTAGTTGTGATGGCCAGTCTGAGGTATTAAGAGCAATCATTCTTGTACGTAACTGGTTGTTGATGGTGCGATGGCTGCGTTCACAGATAGCATTTCCTTGAGGCCAGTACGGGGATGAGTGTTTAATCTTGATACCGCATTGTTGGGTGAATTGTTGCCAAACGTGTCCACTAAACTCGGGGGCATTGTCCGATAGAAGAGCAAGGAAGGCCGAATATAGGGAACACTTCGGTGGCAAGCAGTGTGGCGACTGTGGTGGCTGTGTGGTCTTTAACTGGGCAGGCTATTAGAAATTTTGAATATACGTCTACAAATGTGACGATATAGCGGTTGCCAGCGTAAGAAGGGAACGGGCCCATGATGTCGAGGGATAGGACTTGGAACGGTTTGTTGGCAGAAATGGTACCAGCTGGGCCTGGGGTGCGTGATCTATCCTTTCCCAATAAACACGGTTTGCAGGATTCTGTCACTCGTTGTGCAATTTTGGAGGGGTTGGGGGTCCAGTATTGGTCTGTGAAGATCTTTAACATTTTCTTTTGTCCAAGGTGTATGCCGTTTCCCTCGTGGATGGCAATCATGTAGTCGTGGGCTATGGTGGGGTCCAAGATTATGTGACCAGTGTCTGTGGCAAGTTGATCTCCCCAGCGAGTCAGTCTCCTGAAGACGTTTAACGGGATCCAGGGGGGTCTGATTCGTGCTTCCCAAGATTGAATTAGGGAGGGGGCTGGGGGGGCATTCTGTCGGGAGGTGGGGGTAGATACCAATTGAGTGTTTTGTAAGGCGGCTAGGTTGGTGGGGGGGTCTTTTGGTACTGGCAAACGTGACAGGGCGTCTGCATTAGTATGGAGTTTGCCGGGACGATATTGTATTGTAAAGTCGTAGTCCTCTAGTGTCTCTCTCCAACGTACCAAAATGGCTGAGTTGGTTTCGCACCTACGCAGCCATTGTAAAGATTGATGGTCGGTAATTATTTCGAGTTTTGCGCCTAACACAAATGACCGGAAGTGGCTGAGTGCCTAAATGATCCCTAAGCACTCTCTCTTGGTGGCTGCGTAATTCTGTTGGGGTGGGGTGAGTGTGTAGCTGGCATACGCTATCACATGTTCCTTTCCATCTCTGAATTGAGCTAATACTGCACCTATGGCGTACAGAGATACGTCGGTATAAAGACGGAAAGGTTTCTGGTAGTCAGGGAAAACGACAATAGGGGCTTGGATTAGCTTTTGCTTCAAAGTGTTAAACGCGAGGTCTCTTTCAGGTGTCCAGGCGAACGGGGTGTCTTTGTGGGTAAGTTGGTGGAGGGGTCTGGCTATGGTGGCAAAGTGGGGGACGAAACGTCTGTAGTACGTGGTTAAACCTAGAAACGAACGTATTCCTTTAACCGTGGTGGGTGGGGTTTGGTTTTGTATGGCTTGAAGTTTCTTTGGGTCTGGCGCAATACCATGTTCAGATATCACGTGTCCGAGAAAATCTACCTTATTCCGGGCAATCACGCACTTTGAGGGTTTTAATTTCAACCCGGCGGCTCGGATTCTTTGCAGGACTTGTCTCAACCTGAGGAGGTGTTCTTCCCAGGTTGGAGAGTACACAATGTATGTATATGATTTACCTTGTACAGTATTACTTTCATATCTAGTACAGTCACTTATGCATATGTAATATCTCTCTATGAGTAAGATTCATGTTAGCATCCAGGCAGTCATATTAGTTATGTCATATAGCCACTCTGGCAACTCAAGCCTGGGGCTCCTCTCACCAGAGGGCCAATACATGTTTGTGTACCACGAGACAGAGCTATCACCCTGTAGGCTCTGCTTCGTGCCTGTATCCCATATCCTTCTCAATAAGAACCTATATATCTACAGCGTGTCTACTTACTCCCCAACCCAAGATAGGCCTGTTGTGCATCTATGGAGTTAGCTGGGACACACATAACATGGCGCAGTGTGTATTAAGAGAAGTTTATGTGGATTTCGCCAGACGCCGACAGCCGCCATTGTCCACACACCCTGCATCCCAGCCACCGTCTCATTGCTTGGATTACAGTGATATAGTGCTCAACAGTGCGGTGCCGACGTTCCCAGTACAGTGCCAGTGATATTATAAGTGCCAGTGCTATATTGTGTGCTTTATTTTATATGTATTGTGTGTGGCATAAGCATAACGCCCGCACAAGACAGAGCCACGAGAGAGCGGGGCGTGCGATCCTCCCCCTCTGACTGCCAGCAAGATACTGAGGTGAGGGAGGCCGCGCACCACCGGCACTGCTCCACCGCTCGGTACATACGCACGCACACACACTGGGCACACACACAACTGGCAAACTTTTATTTCATCACCCAAGCATTCCCTTCAGTGCTAATTGTAATTGGGTTTTATACATTGGTGAGGATACAGCTGGTCTGTATTCTAAATATTCTGCTGTTTTTGCCAGTCATTTTGATACCCCACTTGTATATGTGAGAGGCTAATAACTGTGTGTTTGTTATCTCCCTGTCTGTCTGTCACCCACACAAGATGTCAGACTCTGGTGATGTACAGGACGAAGGGGCAGGAACAAACTTGCCTTGTGATGGGGAGGAATACACACCTTATTATCAGCACCCTCAGTCCCCAACCACACCTTCAGCCCCTTCTTCAGCTGATTTCCTGCAATTTTTCAAATACCTGGAGGAGTCTCGCAGGTATGATGAGCAGAGGAGACAAGAGGAGGAGGCCCGCCGAGATCGTGTCCTGGAGGAGTCTCGCAGGCATGATGAGGCTATAAGGAGACAGGAGTTCCAGAGCTTATTTCAGCTGTTGGCTCCCACCAGGACCCCTCCCGACGCCTCCACACCTGCTGGTCACCTTGGCGGACAGCAGCCACATTCTTCCTCACATCCCTCACACAATCCTCCACCACAGAAGGCTACGGCCCAGACACCACCACCATTGAAGCCTGACGCTACATTCCAGATGTTCCGGGAGTGGAGGAGACGCTGGGACGACTATGCTGTCATGGTGGACCTGTCCAACCTGCCTGCGGCCAAACAGATGATACAACTACGCATGTGCCTGACTCTCGAGACACAGCGTGTCTTAGAACACACCCTCCAGATCGCTCCCTCCACAGACAAGACTGTTGAAGAGGTGTTGGACGCCCTGCAGCTTCATATCAAGAGTCTAAGGAATGAGGCACTCCGGCGTCGTGAATTGTTGAGCTGCAGGACAGCATGAAGGGGAAACTTTTGCAGAGTTCTACGTCCGCCTCAAACGTCTCGCAGAAGAAGTGGATGTGTGCCCTGGTAACTCACCCATCTGTGTGGAGACACACCTCAAGACTATCATCCTCATGGGCCTCAGGGACAAGGAGTTAGTCCAGAAACTCATCGCCCTGGACTCCAAGTCAATACTACAGGATGTCGTCACTACGTACCGCTCGTATGAGGCTGCCAAATCTGCGACCATGGCCATTAGTGCGCCCCATGAACAAGTAAGGGCCGTCTCTTCATACAAGAAAAACAAGAAACAGGGCAGTGACAGGACCCAACCCCCCAAGCCTCCATCGAATGCAGCTGATGCCTGCCAGAGTTGCGCTCGCCGACACGGGCCTGACAAGTGTCCCGCTGCTGGCAGCACCTGTAACAACTGTGGGCGCCACGGTCACTGGGCTCGGACAGCTAAGTGCCCTGCTCACAAGGTTCAGTGCCGCATCTGTTGTCTTCTGGGGCATTATGACAAGTGTTGTCCGTCGACTAAGAAGAAGGAAAGACGCCAAGGTGGCCCCCCAGGCGATACGGGTGCCCCCTCCAACTCTGGCAAGCCCCCCGACGCTAGGAGTAATAGCTGTCGTCAGGTGGGATCGACTCCTTCTACAGCTTCGACGCCGCAACCCATCTGTGTTACCCTCTCCTTTGGCGACGCTACATCCCGCCTACGGATGTTACCGGACTCGGGCGCCGACGTCACCGTGATTGGCCGGCGTCACCTTGAGGATTTGACTATCCCCATGAGCAGCCTGCGAGCCCCTTCGCCCACGACAACGTTCACGGCGGACGGCTCCCCGATGGCACCTGCTCTGGGGGTATTTCAGGCTACCCTCACCCTGGGACAGAGAGTGTGTACTGCCCTGATCCATGTGCACGAGGGTGTCCAGACTCCTCTGCTTTCATACAGCCACTGCAGGGAGTTAGCCATCATACCTCTGGCATTCCCAACGCCCATACAAGAGGTCAAGCACGTCAACAGGTGTAAGGCTACACCACTTCCAGTCTCCACGTCGCCCGCTGAAGCCAAGAATTACTTCCTGCGGGAGTTTAGCGACGTGTTGATGTCCAAAGACGACCTAAAGACTGTGCCCCTCAAGCCTATGGTGGGTCAAACCCATGAGGATCCATCTTAAAGAGGGAGCTGAGCCCTTTGCCATCCATACTCCCCGACAGATTCCCTTTGCCTTTAGGGACCAAGTCAAGCGAGAGTTGGAGTCCATGGTGGCCCAGGGCATCATCAAGCCTGCTGGAGACAACCCCTCAGAATGGTGCCACCCCCTCGTCGTTGTTGGTAAGGACAGCGGAGGAGTGCGCATCACCGTCGACCTCTCCAAACTCAACAAACACGTGTCCCGACCAGCTCACCCTTCGCCTACTCCCTCCGCAGCAGTTCGTGGTGTCGACCGAGGAGCTCGCTACTTCACCACTGCGGACGCCCTCTGTGGTTACTGGCAGATGGAGTTGGCTGAAGAGGACCAGCACCTGACCACCTTCATCACGCCGTATGGACGCTTCAAGCATTGCAGAGGACCCATGGGATTCACAGCTACGGGCGACGCCTTCTGCTACAGGGGTGATATGGCTCTACAAGGTGTGCAGAGGTGCGCTAAGGTCGTGGATGACATACTGCTGTACGATGAGGACTACAAGTCTCACCTCGACCGCATCCATGAAGTGCTGACTAGGTGCCGCAAGTTCGGGATTACCCTCAACAAGAGCAAGTTTGTGGTTGCCGCACCTTCAGTGGACTTCTGTGGATACACCCTCTCAGGGGATGATATTGCGGCTGACACGAGCAAAGTGGCTGCAATCGGGGACTTTCCGGCACCAACCAACTTGACCGACCTCAGGTCATTCCTGGGTCTGGTCAACCAGCTGGCAGAGTTTACCCCTGACATCGCCGCCGCCGCTCAGCCCCTCCGCCCTTTGATGAGCCCCAAGAGGACATTTGTGTGGACTCCTGACCACGATGAGGCCTTCAGGCGAGTCAAGTTAGCCCTCGTCAGTCCTCCTGTTCTCGCACACTTCGACCCAGACCTACCCACCATTCTTCAGACTGATGCATCGCGACTCAACGGCATTGGGTATGCCCTCTTGCAGGACCACGGCAGTGGCCACCTGCGGCTCATCCAGTGTGGCTCTCGGTTCCTGGCGGACGCTGAGATCCGCTATGCTACTATCGAGTTGGAGATGTTGGCTGCTGTTTGGGCCATGTCCAAGTGTCGACTGTATTTACAGGGTCTACAGGATTTCACACTGATGACTGACCACCGCCCCCTCATCCCTATCATCAATCACTACACGTTGGACGCTGTGGAGAATCCCCGCCTCCAACGCCTGAAGGAGAAGACCTCACCCTATATCTTCAAGGCCGTGTGGCGTGCCGGCAAGTTGCTCTGCATCCCTGATGCCCTGTCTCGAGCCCCGGTCAGCCACCCCACGCCAGAGGATGAGATCGCTTGTGCCGACGCCGCCACCTACCTCAGGACTATAGTGACAACCAAGGACGTTATCAACTCAGGACGATCTTCGGCACGATCTTCGGCACCAGACGCAGACAGGATGCTACAGGATCTCCGGGTCGCGGCAAGAGCGGACCCTGCGTATGTTCGACTGTGTGACCTCAGGATTCCCTGCCAACCGATACGACCTTCACAATTCCTTGCTCCCATATTGGAAGATACGGGACGAACTCTACGCTGATGATGACCTCGTCCTGTATGGAGCTCGGATCGTGGTTCCTGCAGCCCTCCGCCGACGCACCCTACAGCGTCTTCATGACGGCCACCGTGGTGTGGAGGCCACTAAACGCAGGGCGAGGCAGGCTGTCTTCTGGCCGGGGATAGATTCCGACATCACCAACACTGTTCAAGCGTGTGAGTCGTGCCAGATCCTTCAGCCTAGCCTCCAGAAGGAACCACTCATGAATGATGACAACCCTACAAGGCCCTTTGAGTCTGTGTCGGCCGACTTTTTCATGGTCGCCGGGAAGTCTTTCCTGGTAGTCGTCGACCGTCTCTCGGGGTGGCCTGTTGTTGTCCCCTGCACAGGCGACACAACCGCCTCTGCGACCATCAGGATATTCTGTCGCTACTTCCGGGAAGTTGGTGTGCCCCTTCGTCTGAGGACCGACGGGGGCCCACAATTCACCAGCCACGAGTTCCGGGACTTTATGAAGCGATGGGGAGTTCGTCATGTGGTAACATCACCGCATTACCCACAGGCGAACGGCCATGCCGAGGCTGCGGTGAAGTCTCTCAAGCACCTCACCTTAAAGACTGCACCCTCTGGCAACATTGACTGTGAGGATTTCGACCGGGGTCTCTTGGAACTCCGGAATACTCCAAACTTCACAGGCCGCTCCCCAGCCCAGTTCCTGTATGGTCATCCTCTTAGGACATGTCTCCCGGCCCATCCCAAGTCCTTTGCTGCGGAATGGCAAGCCAAGGCCGAGGACTGTGATAGACGTGCAGCCGACCGTGCCGAGCAGGTTAAGACCCGGTACGATGAGCACGCACAGCCCCTTCCCAGGTTACGTGTCGGCCAGCAAGTGCGGATTCAAGACCCGACCACGAAACGCTGGGACAAGGTGGGGGTTGTGATGAGCCTTGGCAGGTTACGGGCCTATGAGGTACGTCTCCCTAGTGGCCGTGTGTGGTGGCGGAACCGTCGATTCCTCCGCCCCGTGCCCCAAACTGGTGACTCCGTCAACCCTGTGGCCCCTTTCAATGACGCTGAACAGTCCTTAGCTTCTGACCCCCAAGTTACCCCACGTCGATCAGAACGGCTCAGTAGGAAAGAGTCCGCTCGAGAATGAACTGCGAGCGTGAAGGGGGAGGGAGGTGTATGTATATGATTTACCTTGTACAGTATCACTTTCATATCTAGTACAGTCACTTATGCATATGTAATATCTCTCTATGAGTAAGATTCATGTTAGCATCCAGGCAGTCATATTAGTTATGTCATATAGCCACTCTGGCAACTCAAGCCTGGGGCTCCTCTCACCAGAGGGCCAATACATGTTTGTGTACCACGAGACAGAGCTATCACCCTGTAGGCTCTGCTTCGTGCCTGTATCCCATATCCTTCTCAATAAGAACCTATATATCTACAGCGTGTCTACTTACTCCCCAACCCAAGATAGGCCTGTTGTGCATCTATGGAGTTAGCTGGGACACACATAACACACAATAATATCGTCCAGATAGGCTAGGCAGGTTTCCCAGGTTAGGCCATGCAATACCGTTTCCATCAAACGGGAGAAAGTGGCGGGTCCGTTACAGAGGCCAAAAGGTAGGACGTTAAATTCATAGTGATGGCCACCACTAGTGGAAAATGCTGTTTTCTTTTGGTCCTCGGCCTTGATAGGCACTTGCCAATACCCTGCTTGCAAGTCGAGGGTAGTGAACCATTTGGATCCGTATAGGGAGTCAAGGGAATCGTCTATTCGGGGTAAGGGTGTAGCGTCTTTAATGGTTATGTCATTTAACCTCCTGTAATCGACGCAAAAACGGTTTGTCCCATCTTTCTTTTGACTAAGACAACAGGGGAAGACCAGGGGCTAATGGACGGGGTGGCAATCCCGGCCTCTAACATTTCCTGGACTTGGCGTTCCTCTTCCTGACGTTGTATGGGGTTCTTTCTACGGGATGGTTGTCGTATGGGGGGGCCTGTGGTGTTAATGATGTGTTGTTCTACATCCGTCTGTCCGATTTCGGTGGGTTGTTGGGCAAAGACGTCACTGAATTCCATCAGTAGGTCGTACATGCCGTTCTTTTGGTGGTCAGATAGTGTCTCAGGAAGAGGGGGCAATTGGAGGCTGGTAGGGGTGTCGTTACAATGTATGGGGAGGTCATCGAAAGTTTCGAGATCTCCTATAATGAGACCTTTCGGTAATGTCAGGGGTTCCTCTGAGATATTAGCCACGAGAATGTGGTTGATACGAGCGGGAATGATGGCGGGTTGTAAGAGGCAGCGATGGGGGTTGGGGGATGTGTTAGTGGGGGAAAATACCATGTGAGTTTGGGGTATGGGCCGCAGGTTCACCCATTTTTGATGGTGGGGGGGAATTTGGCATTTATCCTGAACTACCGCTGGGCTAATGATGGTGGGGGATTGACTGGCGAGCAGGTGCTTGGTACTTATAAGGGGGGCAAGGTCACTTTGGTGGGGGTCACGCGTGAGGGGTGGATTAAACGGCGCGTGTGAGAGGATCAGTGGGGCGCGGTGTGAGGGGGTTAGAAAACGGGATTTGTTGGAGGGACTGCGGAGGGTTGGTGGGGGGAGCGTTGTCGGTGGCAGTAACGGTTTGTTTAGAGGTTAGCTGGGGTTGGTGGGTTTGCCTGTCATGAGGGGTGAGTCAAGTGTGGGGTTGTGAGGGTAATTAGGGGTGTGAATTGTGGGGGGGTGGAAGGGAGCTACTGACGAAAAACTGTCACAAGGGGGATTGGGGGGGTGGTGGAATAGCTGGGCATTTCTGGGGGCATGGTGGGAACATGGTTGTGTCCCTCGGTCGGCACGCGTGAGGGGGGGATTAACGGCGCGTGCGGGCGGTTCAGAAGGGTGCGAGGTGAGCGAGTTAGAAAACGGGATTTGCTGGGGGGACTGCGGAGGGTTGGTGGGGAAAAAGTTAGGTGTAGAACATGGGTTATTGGTGTAGGACTGGTGTATTGATTTGGGGTTGTTAACATTTCTGGGGGCATGGGGGAAACATTGTTGGGTACATTGGTCGGCATTTTCTCTGGAAACATGTGTACATAAACATTGGATAGAATTAGGTTTACATATATCAGAGTCTGTCCTGAAAACATGGGAGGATTTATTCTGGACAGAGTTACGAGAATTGAGGGGATTACCGAGGGGGAGTTGCTTGGACTTGTCTTCTTTCGTTTGTTGAGGCATTTTTTTACTGAATTGAGTGAGGTTTTGAGAGATCTCGGGGCAAGGGGAGGTTTAGGAGTAACCTTAGTGCTAGCTGCAACTTGGTAACCCTGAATCAGGTTTTGTTGAGGGGGAGGTTGTTTTTTCTTTTTGGGAATGGGTTTCTGCGTGATTGGTTTGTCAGAGGTTTTGGGCTGGAATTTGTTTTTGAATGAGATCAGCCTTTGGCCGAAGTCAATCTGGGCCTCTAGTTTTTGAAGGAGGTCAAGTCCAAGGAAACCATCATAATGTTTACAGTTGGAGGAAAATACTGTAAATGTGTGATAACAACGAGCATGGGGGCCAGGAGTGGTTACTGATAGGGGTAAAGTGTCTCCTAGGAGATTTAAGTAAGTATCAGCAGCTGAGATGAGTTCTGTTTTGGTGTTTAACAAAGGGCCAAATCGTCGGGGATGTTTCATAGTAAGATTTGAACAAACATGACTTGGCAGCTCCCGTGTCGATTAGCAAGCGGACAGGAATGTCCTTGATTTTGGCCATGTAATAAATGGGGGCAGTGCGACTAGTTATGGCGTCCCCCGCCGAGCCCATCGTGGGCGGGGGATACTTTAAAAATCCTGGGGGTCGGTATCTACCTCTTCCAGGGTTTCCTCGGTATCGTCTGAGGTCATGGTATGGGGGGCAATTTCTTCCTCTTGTCCCCATCCTCTTCATTTACAGAATGCGAGGAGTAGAGGGGCGAGGTTTGGCAGAGTCACGAATTTGGTGGAGGGCACACTGAGCATTACAGGCAGGGAAATCATAGGGGTTGATAATGACTAAGGTAGGGTTTTTACTTTGGTAGGTGTTGTAGTTGCTGTTCCGGTTGAAGATTCTGCGTGGCTGGGACGGTTGGAACCGGGGTCTACTTGGTTGGGGCTTGTCGGAAGGGTAGGTGGGTCTGTTGTTGAAAGATGAGGCGGGGTAGGCATTGTTGGGGTTTTGGTGGTTGGTTTGCTGCGGGTGCGTGGGAAACCTCTTGATTGCAGCGATTTGGGTGGGCGCTTCTGTGCGCACGGCCAAAATACGTGATGAGGTCTTTTTTGTATCCGACGAAATCGTGCACCCGGAAATGGTTTTTTACTGCTGAGGGCAATATCGACACAAGGTTGACCAGAATTTGCTGTTCTTGTTGGATTTTGGTCAACGTGGGGAAAGAATTTTTTATGTGTTGGGCAAGCTTACTCACTGTGGTATCTAGATCGCCTTCGAATTTCGTGTCTAAGATACGGGTGTGGGCTTCTATCACTATTGTGCGAAAATTGTTCCAGGTGAGGTCAGAGTGCACTTGATAGGCCACCAGGGAAACGGCTTTTCCCAGGTGTGGTAATGTTACGGCTATTTTTTGTGCGTCCGTGGTATAAGTAACGTCAAGTAAGAGTTTCACTACGTCCATGAATACTTCGATCCCATAATTTGTTTCATCATAATTTGGGATGGAAGTGTGGGTAGGTTGCGCCATGATGTTCTCGTGTTCTAGCTGTTCCAAACTTGCAATGTAATGCAACCTTTTATCCGAATCAAGAACCACCGCTGCCGCCAATGTTATGCCCTGTTTTTTCTACAGGTTTAACTTGGGTAATGTGAGTTCTGATGACTGGGTATAGAAGGCTGCATGCACAATACAAGGTATAAGGAATAGAGAACACAAAATAAACACACGGTAACACGACACAAGTTCACGTTTATTGAAATAAAGAAATAAAGAGCATAGAAAGATAGTTATATTCGCACAAAACAAATGATAGAAGGGAACTGCTAGCATTAGCGGATCTGGATGGAGCCTAGTCTCCCACTTCCAACGTTCAGGTATATTCTTCTGATCACGGGTTTAATTAGCAAGTTTATATTGTACTGGAAGACCTCAATATATTCGTATAATTCAATGTCACTGATTTTACCTCTTGCTGGCTGGTCGCGTGCCCACGTAGCAACTCACAGTTAGGATTAGACACGCGTATATTATAGAACACGGAAATCTCTAGTAACCTCATGGGGGTACTGAACTAAGTTTGATATTCTTAAGGCAGAAATATGTAGAACACAAATCAGTGGGCGAATGTTAGATATCACTAGAGTTTTAATATCTGAATAAGGTAATTACGAGAGTCAAGGTCGCCTGTTAATTAAAAAACACTGATCGCTTAGTACGTCCCAAATGGAATGGTTAAATATGAATTACACTGGGCAAGGTCTTAGCCACTTTATAGAAAGTTAATAGGTGAGTATCAAGCTAGTACTATAACACTTAGTACTAGTAACATGAATCTTGAATAGTATGGGTAGATCTGGTCCTGGTTATCTTGCTTCCGGTGATGTTGGGGGCTAACGACTGGTTCCCCGGCCGTCCAGATGGTCCAAAATGTAGGAAGTTCTCAAGTCGGATCTCTTGATGATCGTTGCTGGCTACACACTTATATACCCACGAATTTGTGTGAAGGTTATAAGGTGCACGTTAGGACTTGTACATGGACAGATGCTTCTATCAGTCTTCTCTGCCACGGAGTCTGCCGGATCTGGAATCTCTCAACTCCGGAACAACACAAGGGCAGAGCTAGAGTAAACTGCAGGGTAGTGACCACTGGTTGGTGTCTAGCTTTCAACTGATTTGACTGGGGGCGGGAGTTAGATTTATAGGCTCGGTTCTGGACCCTGTAGACAGTAGGGATCTCGAGTCTTATGGACTTAATTGAGCTCTCAATAGATATGGGACTAGGTAAGATGGTATTTACTGTTGTGGCACAGGGCGATAGGAAGCCTTTATATTTTCATATAACTGAGCCTTAGTAAGAGGTACTATTTGGCTATACTGGACGTATTTAGGGGAGAGAGACTGGATCTACTTTGCGAGGAGGATGGGGACAGCTGTGATAGGAGCGTCTCTCTAGATTGTTCAATCTTCATTCTATGGTATAGCTGAGGTGCTAATTTAGTGATCAGAGCATGCAAGAAAGGTAAATGGTTTATTGTGAGGTAATAGAGGTTAGTAAAGGTGTTAGTCATTCATGGTTAGTTCATTGATAGGAAGAATTCCTGTGCTACCTGGCAATGACTCGAAAGTCAAAACAGGGCCAGGTATACCTCCGCGGGGGTGGGGTCTCCCTCCTCGGGTGGGCAAAAAGGGGGAGCTGGGCGCCCTCTCTCTGATATAGTCGTCCGGCGGCTGTGGGTAGGGGCTTGCCATATCACCCGTGTTTGTAATAACCCTCTGTGTATGAGACAGATGTGAGTGTCTTTAATACCAAAACCGAAGGTGCCTTAACTAGCTGGTTTTACTCGGCTGGTTGTTAATTGTAGGGTTTGCTGGATATGGTGGAGACTGGGTTGCTAACTCTGCCACATTTATCTGGAAGTATGGCAATAGAAGTTAGTTACTGGCGGGGCGGCTAGCCTCGCACCGACGACCATTGGGTGCAGGGTTGTGAATGTGTTGTAAGAGAATAGATGGCATGCAAGGGGCTAGTAAAGTTCTAATGTTGTTCTGGCCTACTAAGTGAAGGTAGGCTGGATAGGAGTATATATATAAAAGGTTGGAGAGCGTTAGTAACGGACAATTCAAGGATCTTCAAGAGGTATGAGAGAGAGGCTAGGTCGGACAAGAATCGAGAAGCGCGGGTGTCTTAATGAGAGGGGGGGGAGAGTTCAAGGGCTACAGGGAAATTTTGCCCCTAAGGTCCCTGGGCGTGGGGGTGGCATTAGGCTACAATTTATATGGAAGTTTGAAAAGGCAGTAGAATACGTTAGCCAAATGCTACGGGGGAATGCAACTATGGGGTGGTATAGGAGTCTGGAAAAGATAGAGTTATGTGATCAGTCCGAGGGTTATGGATACTATTAGTTGGCCCTGGGAACTGCGTTTTCTATTAAATATAATATCACAACAGCGGCAGTTCGTAGGGGTACTTAGTTATTGTTTCGGGGTACTTATGACAGATACTGATAACCAGGTTATCTTATATAATCTCTGGTTGGGGTAAGAGGTGTAAGACACAAAGTAAATTGGCCGTAGTGTGGACTGTGGATACGAAGGAGGCAAGGGGAAGACGTATGACAATTGTGGAAAGTAAATGGAAAAAGGTGAACACAATGGCGGATAAAAATACTTAACCTAAAGGATTGCATACATCGATGAACGATGACATTATAGTCGTCGTCCTAATAAGGTGATGAAACCTGGTTGATCTGTACTTGGCATAATACGACACAAGGACACTGCCGCTATGTCGCATCAATGCTGGTGGCAGTTAATATTATAGACTTAGTTACTAGAGGAACAATGCAAGGGGACTGAGCACGGGTTACATATCTATACTCGTCATGGAAAATTATATAAGAGGTCTAGGGACAAGCGTGGGTGTTTGAACTTCTAAGATATATAACATCTACTTCTCGGATGCAAGAACATACATAGATATAATTATGGCTGTCTGATGTGTTGGCATTGGCTCAACGTCGGGACAGGCATGGGTGTTTTTAATATGAATGTATATTCCTGTTCATCATCTTTGTAGTTAATAAGTGTAGGACACGAGGGGGTTAGTGTACGTGAGGTGTGGAAAATGGTCGGTTTAGAAAAGGTAAATGGGTGTGTCCTGGAGCTGTTTAGCCCTGCGGGCTTGGGCCTGTCTGGAATGGCGGGCTCGGTCAGCTGGTCCTTTCGTTCTGTGGACCTTTCTTCCGGGTGTTTCTGTGTGGTGTTCGCTCGTGGCTTCTGTGGTGGGCTTCTTGTTCTGGGGCATTTTAGGCACGGTTGCGTGGGATACGTACACAGTTCCCATACAAATCGGCTTGAGTGGCTACACCTGAGGTTACGGTCGGCGCAATTAGGGTGATGCGCCAGGCGGGTCTCTGGGGCTGTGCGTTACATACATCGCCGACACGTCAGGCGCGTCGCTGGGGCTGTACGGGTTAAGAAGCAATAGAAGAGGTTTCATGGAAATAGTTTAGTTAGTTCAAATAACCCCAATGTAATATATACTAATCTTATGACAATATTTACAGCTTTGTTTAACAAACATTTTCCTATTATTACAAAACGAATTAAGGTAAATCATCTATATAAGCCTTATATAACACCGGAAATACAAAGAGATGATCAAAGAAAAAAAAATTAGCGAAAAAAAAAATGCCATAAAACCTATCACGTTTGGAGAGAGATACCGTAGGCTTCCGTAATCAAGTTACGATATACGAACAGCCAAAGGAAACTACCATAAACGAAAGTTGGAAGAAGCTGCGGTGACGTAAAAGGCTTGGAATATATTTAACTCAGTTCTAGGAAGAAAAAAATACAGCAAATTAAGTGATACATTTATTCATAACAACAATGAAATTAAAACCAGATGTACAGCACACCAGTTTAATTAATACTTTGTCAAAGTCGGGAAAATCTAGCTGAAAACATCAGAGAGTCAAATGTTCCTTTAATTCATACTTAACTAATCCACAAGCATCAACATTCTTAATGCCTCCATTTACTACAGAAGAATTACTAAATACAGTTAGCCAACTGCGGGATTCCTCTCCATGCTGTGATGGGATAACTATGAAAATATACGAATCGTGATGCCTTCTATGTCACAAGTTGTTTTTTACCTCTGTAATATGTCCTTTTTCACGGGTATTTTTCCCGATCATCTTAAAATTGCGAAGGTGTTACCAATATATAAATCTGGGGATAAGACGCTATTTAATAATCACTGGCCCATATCAGTTTTACCTGTTATAAGCAAAATATTAGAGAAACTAATGTATAATAGACTAAATGAATTTTGTTTATCGAACCGTATAATTTCTGATGCCCAGTATGGATTTAGGTGTGGAAATCAATGGAAACTGCGTAATAAATTTAGTAATGACGTACTTGCAGCCTTTGATGATAGACTGTTTACAATTAGTGTATATTTAGATCTGTCAAAAGCCTTTGACACAGTTGACCACCACATTCTATTAGAGAAACTCAAACATTATGGTATAAGAAATACTACATTCAGGTGGTTTGAATCTTACCTTAACCCTTCCTACCCGGTCTGCCTTAGGTAAGGACAGCACGAAAGAAGGGCCGCTACCCGGTATGCCTTACCTAAGGCATGAGCTTAATAGCCTAATTAAGCTTGGTCCGAACGCCGTGCGTACGACGTATGTCAACAAACCCAAGCGTTGCGTCACCGCACCTCCGAAAACAAGAAGGAGAAGACTCTTCAATGTTATTGTTCTAACGTCAGACGAAATTAGTGTCTGAAAAGCCCCCATATTGGCAACATCTCTGCAATATTGGCTCCACTGAAATCGTCATCACAACTGAACCAGTTGACTTACAGAGCTCTACTCAACGCCAAAAATACAGATTGAAAACCGCACTACGATTTAGATGAGTGGGAAAGTTCTAGCAGTGAAAATAAACATAAATACGGTAGCCTAGGCCTAGACGATTTTCGGCCATATCGCCCGGGTAGGGGCGACCGTCATTGGGTAAGACAGCCCGGGTAGGAAGGGTTAAGGACCGTAAACATATGTAGAATATAATAATATTAAATCTAGTGAACAATCTTTAGCCTTTGGAGTTCCACAGGGGTCCATACTGGGCCCATTATTGTTTATTATGGATTTAATTAACACAAATGTACTATTTAAAACAATTATGTTTGCAGACGATACAACACTTTATGCCAGTCACAGCAATTTAAATACTCTAGTGCAATCAGTGAATAATGAACTAAAATGTCTATTGTTGGATGACCACAATAATCTACCTTAAATATCGACAAACAAAATATATTATTCATCACAGAAAAAAGAATGTTCGTCAAATGTAGATTCCATTAAATAGGAAATTCAATGTTAATAGAAAAGCAAAATATAATTTCTTGGTGTTGTAGTGGATAGGCAATTGACTTGGCAGTCACATATACAAAACATTAACAAACAAGATAAATAAACAATGTGGTATATTATATCTAACTCGTAACTGCTTTCCTCGGAAGTACTTAACTGTCGGAGCGCAACATAAGTCGAGTATAATAAATGGACTTCTGGCGGCGCTCGACAATAGGTCGTGTGGCAATTTCAGCACGTAATGTTGCTGAGAGAGAGAGACAATGGTGGCAGAGAGTAGCGAGCGTATGACTGCTCCAGACCACCGCGGCGAACCTACTGACACGAATCCCACCTCCTCCCTCCCTCTCTCACTCGCTATATACGGAATTGTATGGGGAAAGTGCCGAATTACATGCTTTTTGCACTCGCGTTGCACGGTTGTTGCAAGAAAACTAGCCATCATAAAAGGATCGTTATGGTGTCATTGGAAAGCTCTGTTATGCCCTTTCGGGATACATACTTGTTTACGCTCTGGGTCTTATTAGGCATGAAATGATCACGTAAACAGCCCTATTTTGGCTAAAAACACCCCGCTGGGCGGTACACATAAATAAACCGCATAGGCCGCTCGTAAGGTGTTAAACAACTTTACTACTCCTTGGTGTACCCTTACTTTGCATACTGTCACACATTTTGGGCAACCGCAGGTAAAACTAAGATAGAGAGAGTCAAACTAGCGCAAAAGAAAATTATTAGGACAATCACTTTCAAAGGAAAATATGATCCACAAAGGAAATTATTTAAATCTCTAAGGCTTTTAAAATCAAGACATGATTGCACTGCTATCTTTTGTTTATTTAAAATTACATCCCTAAATATATTTAATTTTCGTTTAAATGAAAGATATACCTTAAGAAACACAAGAGATTTAGAAATTCCATTATTGGCATCAAATCAATCTCAAAAATCGATTCATTATTGTTATGCCCTGTTTTTCTACAGGTTTAACTTGGGTAATGTGAGTTCTGAATGACTGGGTATAGAAGGCTGCATGCACAATACAAGGTATGAGGAATAGAGAACACAAAATAAACACACGGTAACACGACACAAGTTCACGTTTATTGAAATAAAGAAATAAAGAGCATAGAAAGATAGTTATATTCGCACAAAACAAATGATAGAAGGGAACTTAGCGGATCTGGATGGAGCCTAGTCTCCCACTTCCAACGTTCAGGTATATTCTTCTGATCACGGGTTTAATTAGCAAGTTTATATTTTACTGGAAGACCTCAATATATTCTTATAATTCAATGTCACTGATTTTACCTCTTGCTGGCTGGTCGCGTGCCCAAGTAGCAACTCACAGTTAGGATTAGACACGCGTATATTATAGAACACGGAAATCTCTAGTAACCTCATGGGGGTACTGAACTAAGTTTGATATTCTTAAGGCAGAACTATGTAGAACACAAATCAGTGGGCGAACGTTAGATATCACTAGAGTTTTAATATCTAAATAAGGTAATTACGAGAGTCCAGGTCGCCTGTTAATTAAAAAGCACTGATCGCTTAGTACGTCCCAAATGGAATGGTTAAATATGAATTACACTGGGCAAGGTCTTAGCCACTTTATAGAAAGTTAATAAGTGAGTATCAAGCTAGTACTATAACACTTAGTACTAGCAACATTAATCTTGAATAGTATGTGCAGATCTGGTCCTGGTTATCTTGCTTCCGGTGATGTTGGGGCTAACGACTGGTTCCTCGGCCGTCCAGATGGTCCAAAATGTAGGAAGTTCTCAAGTCGGATCTCTTGATGATCGTTGCTGGCTACACACTTATATAACCACGAATTTGTGTGAAGGTTATAAGGTGCACGTTAGGACTTGTACATGGACAGATGCTTCTATCAGTCTTCTCTGCCACAGAGTCTGCCGGATCTGGAATCTCTCAACTCCGGAACAACACAAGGGCAGAGCTAGAGGTAAACTGCAGGGTAGTGACCACTGGTTGGTGTCTAGCTTTCAACTAATTTGACTGGGGGCGGGAGTTAGATTTATAGGCTCGGTTCTGGACCCTGTAGACAGTAGGGATCTCGAGTCTTATGGACTTAATTGAGCTCTCAATAGATATGGGGACTAGGTAAGATGGTATATTTACTGTGGTGGCACAGGGCGATAGGAAGCCTTTATATTTTCATATAACTGAGCCTTAGTAAGAGGTACTATTTTGGCTATACTGGACGTATTTAGGGGAGAGAGACTGGATCTACTTTGCGAGGAGGATGGGGACAGCTGCGATAGGAGCGTCTCTCTAGATTGTTCAATCTTCATTCTATGGTATAGCTGAGGTGCTAATTTAGTGATCAGAGCATGCAAGAAAGGTAAATGGTTTATTGTGAGGTAATAGAGGTTAGTAAAGGTGTTAGTCATTCATGGTTAGTTCATTGATAGGAAGAATTCCTGTGCTACCTGGCAATGACTCGAAAGTCAAAACAGGGGCCAGGTAGACACTCCGCGGGGTGGGGGTCTCCCTCCTCGGGTGGGCAAAAAGGGGGAGCTGGGCGCCCTCTCTTCTGTGATAGTCGTCCGGCGGCTGTGGCTGTGCCATATCACCAGTGTTTGTAATAACCCTCTGTGTATGAGACAGATGTGGGTGTCTTTAATACCAAAACCGAAGGTGCCTTAGCTAGCTGGTTTTACTCGGCTGGTTGTTAATTGTAGGGTTTGCTGGATATGGTGGAGACTGGGTTGCTAACTCTGCCACATTTATCTGGAAGTATGGCAATAGAAGTTAGTTACTGGCGGGGCGGCTACCCTCGCACCGACGACCATTGGTCGCAGGGATGTGAATGTGTTGTAAGAGAATAGATGGCATGCAAGGGGCTAGTAAAGTTCTAATGTTGTTCTGGCCTACTAAGTGAAGGTAGGCTGGATAGGAGTATATATAAAAAAGGTTGGAGAGCGTTAGTAACGGACAATTCAAGGATCTTCAAGAGGTATGAGAGAGAGGCTAGGTCGGACAAGAGTCGAGAAGCGCGGGTGTCTTAATGAGAGGGGGGGGAGAGTTCAAGGGCTACAGGGAAATTTTGCCCCTAAGGTCCCTGGGCGTGGGGGTGGCATTAGGCTACAATTGATATGGAAGTTTGAAAAGGCAGTAGAATACGTTAGCCAAATGCTACCGGGGAATGCAACTATGGGGTGTTATAGGAGTCTGGAAAAGATAGAGTTATGTGATCAGTCCGAGGGTTATGGATACTATTAGTTGGCCCTGGGAACTGCGTTTTCTATTAAATATAAATCAACAACAGCGGCAGTTCGTAGGGGTACTTAGTTATTGTTTTCGGGGTACTTATGACAGATACTGATAACAAGGTTATCTTATATAATCTCTGGTTGGGGTAAGAGGTGTAAGACTGAAGTAACTTGGCGTAGTGTGGACTGTGGGATACGAAGGAGGCAAGGGGAAGACGTATGACAATTGTGGAAATTAAATGGAAATAAGTGAACACAATGGCGGATAAAATACTTAACCTAAGGATTGCATACATCGATGAACGATGACATTATAGTCGTCGTCCTAATAAGGTGATGAAACCTGGTTGATCTGTACTTGGCACAATACGACAGAAGGACACTGCCCCTATGTCGCATCAATGCTGGTGGCAGTTAATATTATAGACTTAGTTTACTAGAGGAACAATGCAAGGGTGACTGAGCACGGGTACACATATCTATACTCGTCATGGAAAATGATATAGAGGTCTAGGGACAAGCGTGGGTGTTTGAACTTCTAAGATATATAACATCTACTTCTCGGATGCAAGAACATAGATATAATTATGGCTGTCTGATGTGTTGGCATTGGCTCAACGTCGGGACAGGCATGGGTGTTTTTAATATGAATGTATATTCCTGTTCATCATCTTTGTAGCAAGGACAGTGCCGCTATGTCGTATCAATGCTGGTGGCAGTTAATATTATAGACTTAGTTACTAGAGCACAATGCAAGGGGCGACTGAGCACGGGTTACACATATCTATACCGTCATGCAAATGATATACGGGTCTAGGGACAGCGTGGGTTTTAACTAAACTCTAAGATATATAACTTTACTTCTCGGATGCAAGAACATACATAGATATAATTATGGCTGTCTGATGTGTTGGCATTGGCTCAACGTCGGGACAGGCATGGGTGTTTTTAATATGAATGTATATTCCTGTTCATCATCTTTGTAGTTAGGAGTGTAGGACACGAGGGGGTTAGTGTACCTGAGGTGTGGAAAATGGTCAGTTTAGAAAATGTAAATGGGTGTGTCCTGGAGCTGTTTAGCCCTGCGGGCTTGGGCCTGTCTGGAATGGCGGGCTCGGTCAGCTGGTCCTTTCGTTCTGTGGACCTTTCTTCCGGGTGTTTCTGTGTGGTGTTCGCATCGTGGCTTCTGTGGTGGGCTTCTTGTTCTGGGGCATTTTTACTTCCCTCTCCTTCATTATAGGCTCGTCCTCGAGCCTCAAGGGTGAAGTTAAAAGAAGCATAGGGATGGTGGGTCATTTTCAGGGTATTTAGAAAGTTCCACCAAACACGAGAGCGACGCTCAGGTTTCTTTTGCAGGTCATGTATACCTGTAAGAATGTGTCCTCTGTGTTGTGGCGGCGGCTGCCCGGGCTTGGTGTGGGTGTGGTACACGGGCAAGTGTCCAGTGGGGGTCTTTACTTTAACCTTTCGTTATGAATGGTTTGGTAGCTCTCCCCCGTGGGGGTCGGAGTGAGGTGTGTGGGATTGACAGGAATCTGTTTAGTGTGGTGAATGGGTTACCTAACCGAAAGGGGATTCGCGACGTGACAACAGGGCTGGGGGATGAAGGGGGAATGTGAGTCTTTGTTGTGGGGATTTGGGGTGCCTGATTCATGTGGGGGGGGTGTGTTTTAGGGGGGGATGGGGGTGTATGGGTCCTGGGTGGGGGTCTTGATGGGGGTAGGGGGGGGGGGGGTAGGGGGGGTTGAGATTTGGGGGGTTGGGGGGGGTGGGGGGGTTGGTTGGGGGGGTGAGGATTGGGGGGTGGGGTGGGATGAGGGGGAGTTGTGGGGGGGTATGGGGTGGGGGATGTGTGTTTTATTTGGTTTTTTCTTTGTATTGT
>CM064572.1:22804018-22816518 GCA_032716605.1 Paralithodes platypus
GAAGGCGATTTAGATGCCACAGTGAATAAGATTGCCCAACACATAAAAGTTTCTTTCCCCACGTTGACCAGAATCCAACAAGAACAGCAAATTCTGGTCAACCTTGTGTCTATATTGCCCTTAGCAGTAAAAGACCATTTCCGTGTGCACGATTTCGTCGGATACCAAAAAGATCTCATCACTATCCGACGTATTTTGGCCGTGCGCACAGAAGCACCCACCCAAATCGCTGCAATCAAGAGGTTTCCCACGCACCCGCAGCAACCCGACCACCAAAACTCCAAGAATGCCTACCCCGCCTCATCCTTCCACAACAGACCCACCTACCCTTCCGGCAAGCCCCAACCCAGTAGACCCCGGTTCCAACCTACCCAGCCACGCAGAATCTTCAACCGGAACAGGAACTACAACACCTACCAAAGTAAAAACCCTACCTTAGTAATTATCAACCCCTATGATTTCCCTGCCTGTAATGCTCAGTGTGCGTTCCATCAAATTTGTGACTCTGCCAAACCTCGCCCCTTTACTCCTCGCATTTCTGTAAATGAAGAGGAGTTGGGACAAGAGGAAGAGATGGAAGAAAGACACACTGGAGAAATAACCCCTAACATGACCTCAGAGGATACCGAGGAAACCCTGGAGGAGGTAGGTACCGATTCCCAGGATTTTTAAAGTACCCCCCGCCCAAGATGGCCTCGGCAGGGGACGCCATAACTGACCGCACTGCCCCCATTTATTACATGGCCAAAATCAAGGCCATTCCTGTCCGCTTGTTAATCGACACGGGAGCTGCCAAGTCATGTTTGTTCAAAAATTACTATGATCAACACCACCGACTATTTGGCCCTTTGTTAACCACCAAAGCAGAACTAATCTCAGCTGCTGATACTTACTTAAATCTCCTAGGAGACACTTTGCCCCTATCAGTAACTACTCCTGCCCCCCATGCTCGTTGTTATCACACATTCACAGTATTTTCCTCCAACTGTAAACATTACGATGTGTGACGCATGTCCAGTGTGAGCATGTTGTACAGAACGCCTAGTCATGCCCCACTCTCGCTAGGATCGTCAGGGCAGGAACTTTGGCTGTAGTCTATGTAGAGTTTCCTAACTTAGTTCATGTGAGCCGTTGTACTATAAGTATTATGAATATGTATTTTGTTTTCATCTGAGTCAAAGAGTTCTATTTTATATCATTAGTTATAAGTATTGTGTGTAAAACTTATTTGTAATGATGGGAGAAGCAGCAGCCACAGTTGGGGGTCAGTGGGTGCGCCATGCAGGAGGTGGGCCTAACTCACTAGCACTCCCCCCCTCCCCCCTCCCCTCAGTGCTTGGGGAGCCTTTGTCTATCCCAGAGGAGAGAGAGAAATTACGTAATGATTGTCAGTGGGCGGCGTCGTCTTAGTAGTTCACGTTGGGCTCACTAGAGGGCCGGGTAAAAAGGGAAGTCTAGCCATTTGATCAGAACTCATTAGGCAGAGCGACTCCTCATTTCCCTTGCTAACTATATCTATTCTTCTGACTGATGTGAACTTCCTCTTCTACCTTACATTTATCTCTCTCTTTCCCTGCCTGTTTAACTTCCATGGTCCCGTTGGTGCAGAGCTAGTCAGCCAACGTATTATCGCTTGAGTTCTCACTAGATACTTGCCTATTAGATAGCCTATTTTGGAAGGGTTAACTTAGAATAGGATTGATTTATGTTTGTTGCACTTGTATATGCATTTCCCTGTGTGTTATTATTATTATTCCTGTTTTCTGCTAGTCTAGGTAATGCTAGACTGGGGTAAGGCTTTTCTGTGTTACGAGTTGTTGTTTGATGCAGTGGTTAAGCGATAAACCTGCATACTCGTTTCGGTTCAGTGAAGCCTAGGTTGTCTTCGCGGCTGACTGTGTTGAGTTAATAATTTACAGTGCGTGGGGGCAAGACCCTAACCCCCTTGTATTTTATTAACAGTTTGTTTTTTACTTTGTCAAGGAGCCGGGAGAAAACCAGATACAAGGGATCTGGATTTCTCAAAGTGCACTTGTTAGTTTTAACGTAATACTTTAAACAGTTGTGAGGACTTCGCTAGGCTACGAGCCGTTTTTGCTCAGTCACTGCTACCTTTGCCCACAGTACCCCAGCTAGACTTTACTCGATTAGTAGATACAGAATAGTATTGAAGCTTTCCTTATGTATGATATTGTTTATGCACTATTGATTCATGTGTTGCACGCTTGGCTACTTTAGTGATTAGTGGCCCACGAGCACAATCCGAGTAGGCTATTGCCGTTGCATTTGCGGAGTACTTCTTTTAATGTTTGCCATTTACTATTGCATATTCTTTTAATTATTCTTATGCCAATTTAAACCTTTAATAGTATTTAATTGCCAGTGTTTTTTGCTTATTGAATTACTGTTCAAAATCCGATGCGTACTTCTTACGAGCATCCGAGAAGCATCTAACTTTTTTCAGAAGATTCCTTGCTCAATGCTTAAGGACTATTAATTAACGTAACGTAATAGTGCCGATCCGAAGTAGAGGGAGGAGGACTTCTTAAGTTCTTAGTCAAGGGTGGATTACTTCGGCTTCGGCCAACACTATTCTTTGGTGTTGTTGTTTCTTACTTCTTTGTTTGATTGTTGACCAGACTCAATAATTCCTGTCTCTTTATTAGTCTGTTGTTGAACACTAGTACCGAGTTCTTGTATACCCCGTTATAGCAGATTGAACTCTGGAGGGTATTGGTGTTTTTTGTTCGGCTGGCAGTACTCAGGGGTTGGGATCGTGTGTTTCCGTTGTGGCAGCGAGCCGTATTCGAGTCCTGATTGAGAGCCCTTGTGTACCCGAGTGCCAGTTCGTAACAGATGGTTTCCTTGGACTTGACCTCCTTCAAAAACTCCAGGCCCAGGTCGACTGCGGCCAAAGGCTGATATCATTAAAAAAATTCCAACCCAAAGCCTCTGACAAACCCATCACGCAGAAACCCATTCATAAAAAAAAAAAACACCTTCCCCCTCAACAAACCCTGAGTCAGGGTTACCAAATTGCAGCTAGCACTAAGGTGACTCCTAAACCCTCCCCTTGCCCTGAGTCCCCTCAAAAACTCACCCCATTCAGTAAACAAATGTCTCAACAAACGAAAGAAGACAAGTCCAAGCAACTCCCTCTCGGTAATTCCCTCCATTCTCTTCATTCTGTCCCGGATAAATCCTCCCATGTTTTCAGGACAGACTCTGATATATGTAACCATCATTCCATCCAATGTTTATGTACACATGTTTCCAGGGAAAATGCCGATCAATGTACCCAACAAAATTTCCCCCATGCCCCCAGAAATGTTCAGCTATCCCACAACCCACAACAATTCCCTTGTGACAATTTTCCGTCAATAGCTCCCTTGCCCCCCCACACAATTCACACCCCTAACAAAATTCACAACCCCACACTTGACTCACCCTCTCATGACAAACAAACCCACCCGCCCCACATCACTTTTAACCAGACCTTGACTGCCACCAAGAAACTTCCCCACGTTCGTCCTGTTAACAACACCACATCAATACACCAGTCCTCCACCAATAACCCATGTTCTACACCTAACTTTTTCCCCACCAACCCTCCGCAGTCCCGCCAACAAATTCCGTTTTCTAACTCGCTCACCTCTCACCACTCTGAACCGCTCGCACCGTTAATCCCCCCCTCACGCGTGCCGACCGAGGGACACAACCATGTTTCCACCATGCCCCCAGAAATGCCCAGCTAGTCCACACCCACCCCGATTCCCCTTGTGACAGTTTTCCGTCAGTAGCTCCCTTCCACCCCCACACAATTCACACCCCTAGAAAACTTCACAACCCCACACTTGACTCGCCCTCTCATGACAAACAAAACCACCAAATCCATATAAACTCCAAACAAACCGTCACCGCCACCGACAACGCTCCCCAAATTCCTTCTAACCACCACATATCCTTACATCAGTCCTCCAACAATAACCCATCTTCTATATCTCACGCTTCCCCCACCAACCCTCCACAGTCCCTCCAACAACTCCCGTTTTCTAACCCCCTCACACCACGCCCCACTGATCCTCCCACACGCGCCGTTAATCCCCCCTCACGCGTGACCACCACCTAAGCGACCTTGCCCCCCTTATAAGTAGCAAGCACCTGCTCGCCAGTCAATCCCCCACCATCATTAGCCCAGCTGTAGTTCAGGATAAATGCCAAATTCCCCCCCACCATCAAAAATGGGTGAACCTGCGGCCCATACCCCAAACGCACATGATATTTTCCCCCACTACCACGTCCCCCAACCCCCATCGTTGCCTCTTACAACCCGCCATCATTTCCGCTCGCATCAACCACATTCTTGTGGCAAATATCTCAGAAGAATCCCTGACACTACCAAAAGGTCTCATTATAGGAGACCTCGAAACTTTCGATGACCTCCCCATAGATTTTAACGACACCCCTACCAGCCTCCAATTGCCCCCTCTCCCTGAGACATTATCTGACCACCAAAAGAACGGCATGTACGACCTACTGCTGGAATTCAGTGACGTGTTTGCCCAACAACCCACCGAAATCGGACAGACTGATGTAGAACAACACATTATTAACACCACAGGCCCCCCCATACGACAACCATCCCATAGAAAGAACCCCATACAACGTCAGGAAGAGGAACGCCAAGTCCAGGAAATGTTAGAGGCTGGGATTGCCACCCCATCCATTAGCCCCTGGTCTTCCCCTGTTGTCTTTGTCAAAAAGAAAGATGGGACAACCCGTTTTTGCGTCGATTACAGGAGGTTAAATGACGTAACCATTAAAGACGCTACGCCCTTACCCAGAATAGACGATGCCCTTGACTCCCTACACGGATCCAAATGGTTCACTACCCTCGACTTGCAAGCAGGGTATTGGCAAGTGCCTATCAAGGCCGAGGACCAAAAGAAAACAGCATTTTCCACTAGTGGTGGCCATCACTATGAATTTAACGTCCTACCTTTTGGCCTCTGTAACGGACCCGCCACTTTCTCCCGTTTGATGGAAGCGGTATTACATGGCCTAACCTGGGAAACCTGCCTAGCCTATCTGGACGATATTATTGTGTACTCACCAACCTGGGAAGAACACCTCCTCAGGTTGAGACAAGTCCTTCAAAGAATCCGAGCCGCCGGGTTGAAATTAAAACCCTCAAAGTGCGAGATTGCCCGGAATAAGGTAGAGTTCCTCGGACACGTGATATCTGAACATGGTATTGCGCCAGACCCAAAGAAACTTCAAGCCATACAAAACCAACCCCCACCCACCACTGTTAAAGGAGTACGTTCGTTTCTAGGTTTAGCCACATACTACAGATGTTTCGTCCCCAACTTTGCCACCATAGCCAGACCCCTCCACCAACTCACCACAAAGACACCCCGTTCACCTGGACACCTGAAAGAGACCTCGCGTTTAACACTTTGAAGCAAAAGCTAATCCAAGCCCCGATTGTCGCTTTCCCTGACTACCAAAAACCTTTCCGTCTTTATACCGACGTATCTCTGTACGCCATGGGTGCAGTTTTAGCTCAAGTCAGAGACGGAGAGGAACATGTGATAGCGTATGCCAGCTCCACCCTCACCCAAACACAACAGAATTACGCAGCCACCAAGAGAGAGTGCTTAGGGATCATTTGGGCACTCAGCCACTTCCGGTCATTTGTGTTGGGCGCAAAACTCGACATAATCACCGACCATCAATCTTTACAATGGCTGCGTAGGTGCGAAACCAACTCAGCCATTTTGGTACGTTGGAGGGAGACACTAGAGGACTACGACTTTACCATACAATATCGTCCAGGCAAACTCCATACCAATGCAGACGCCCTGTCACGTTTGCCAGTACCAAAAGACCCCCCCACCAACCTAGCCGCCTTACAAAACACTGAGTTGGTATCTACCCCCACCCCCCTACATAATGCCCCCTCAGCCCCCTCCCTAATTCAATCTTGGGAAGCAAGAATCAGACTCCCCTGGATACCGTTATATGTCTTCAGGGGACTGACTCGCTGGGGAGATCAACTTGCCACAGACACTGGTCACATAATCTTGGACCCCACCATTGCCCATGACTACATGATTGCCATCCACGAGGGAAACGGCATACACCTTGGACAAAAGAAGATGTTAAAGATCTTCACAGACCAATACTGGACCCCCAACCCCTCCAAAATTGCACAACGAGTGACAGAATCCTGCAAACCGTGTTTATTGGGAAAGGATAGATCACGCACCCCAGGCCCAGCTGGTACCTTGTCGGCTACCAAACCGTTCCAAGTCCTATCCCTCGACATCATGGGCCCGTTTCCTCCTTACGCTGGCAAGCGCTATATCATCACATTTGTGGACGTCTATTCAAAATTTGTAATAGCCTGCCCAGCTAAAGACCACACAGCCACCACAGTCGCCACACTGCTTGCCACAGAAGTATTCCCTATATTCGGTCTGCCCCTTGCTCTTCTATCCGACAATGCCCCCGAGTTTAGTGGACACGTTTGGCAACAGTTCACCCAACAATGTGGCATTAAGATTAAACACTCATCCCCATACTGGCCTCAAGGAAATGCTATATGCGAACGCAGCCATCGCACCATCAACAATCAGTTGCGAACAAAAATTATTGCTCTTAACACCACAGACTGGCCATCACAACTAAAAATGATACAATGGGGCATGAACACCTGTCCCCGAGAAGACGGTATTTCCCCTCATGAACGTGTTTACGGCGTACCCCCCTGTTACTGCCGTTCCACCACCACGCTCACCTTCCCTCCACCACCTCCACAATTGACCCATTGCAACATCTGCAAAACACCCTCCATACCGCCCAAACCTGTCAGGACACCAAAACTGATAACACCAATGACAAAAACCCTTTCGCCATCCATGACACCGTAATGGTAGCCAACCTCCCTATCACCAACAAATTAGGCCCTCGCTATGTCGGGCCCTACACCATCACACAAGTCCCAAACGCCTATCAAGTGACCATCGACTATCACGGCGTGACTCGCACGTTCCGAACTAGATTCGTCCGAGCGTTTAAACCACTCCATCCACAAGACAATACCCCACCCCACACGGCTGAACCAGAATTGAACACCCCTACTAAACCGTACACTCCAGCTATGAAAATCCCCACACAAACCCCTAAGGACCTAAGCCCTCCGACACCGAACAGACAAATCATTCATCAACATACCCCCCAAACTAACCTCCACAAACCCCAAGCCCCCACAATCACACCCTCCTCCACCATGACACCTTCGTTCACTTCTGATAATCAAGTACCTCCCCCGCTTATCCAAATACGAAAGCCTCCCCCCACAACCCCGACCACAACAGAAACTCTGCCGTCTAGCCCTGACATACCTTCCCCAGGCACCACACTAAGAAAACCACACACCCCACCCAAAACCAAGTACACACCCAAACACACCACACAATCTACCTCAGTAACCTCACGCTACAACCTACGCCCACGACAAAAACTTTTTAAAACCTCCAGGAAACACACCCTGCTAACCAAATTCCGTAGGGCTGCCAGACCACTAACCTCCTCCTCTTCTTCTTCGTCGACTTCTCCTCCACAAAGGGAAAGAAGACGAATAATCACCCCTAAACACCATAAACCCTCTAACTATAGCCCAGAAGTAACAACCCCCACCCCCGCAAGAAAACACATACCTTCCTCTTCAACCTCATCCCCTCTCAACCACCCATAAAACCGCCCACTTCCACCACCAGCAAATCACCAACCTCACCAAACGACACACCCCACACACGTCCCTACCCCCAACCCTCCAACTTAAATCTACACTCCCTACCCACCTGTCTAGCCCCCCCCCCGCATCCGCCCCTTTCCCCTCCACGATCCCCACCACCCCACCCACACATCGACCAACCTCCTCATCTCACAGAACCCCCAACCAACCAACCCCTAAGGAATCCCCCCCCCAAAAGAACCCCCACATGTCCTTTACCTGTAAAACGTTCCTCCCCTCAATATAAAACATCGTCGAGCGACTCAAGTCCCACGACAAACTTCTACCTTCCCACCAGAATCGCCCGAGGTAGAATAATCAACAGACCCATCAGATTTAAAGACGGTGAGATAAAAATAACACCCCGTTCCGACACTAAAGACCCAAGCCACACAACACACACTCCCCTTCCTTCTCACACACCTCCGTCACACAACTTACCTAAACCTATCTTGCGCATTGCCTCACTAGCCTACAACACCGCCCAAGAACACCAAAAAAAATCCAGACTCATGTTCCCCCTTCATCCCCAGCTCTGTTGTCAGACGTTAATCCCCCGTCGATTAGTAACCCATTCACCACACTAAACAGACCTCCTGTCAATCCCACACACCTCACTCCGAGCCCCGCGGGGGAAAGCTACAAACCATTCATACGAAAGGTTAAAGTAAAAACCCCCACTGGACACTTACGTCTACAACGCCCCCCATCAAGCCCGGGCAACCGCCCGTCACAACACAAAGGACACATTCTTACAGGTATACATTGACCTACAAAAGAAACCTGACCGTCGCTCTCTTGCTTGGTGGAAACTTCTAAATACCCTCAAAATGACCCACCATAACTATGCTTCTTTTTACTTCACCCTTGAGGCTCGGGGACGAGCCTATAATGAAGGAGAGGGAAGTAAAATGCCCCAGCACGAGAAGCCCACCACAGAAGCCACAAAGGAACACCACACAGAAACACCCGAAAGAAAGGTCCACAGAACGAAAGGACCAGCTGACCGAGCCAGCCAATTCAGACAGGCCCAAGCCCGTAGGGCTAAGCGGCTCCAGGCCGCACCTACCTACCCCTTCTAAACTGAAATTTTTTCCACACCTCACGTACACTACCCCCTCGTGTCCTACACTTCTAACTACAATGATGATGAACAGGAATATACATTCATATTAGAAACACCCATGCCCTGTCCCCAGGTTGAGCCAATGCCAACAAAGCAGACAGCCATATATCTATGTATGTTCTTACATCCGAGAAGTAGATGTTATATATCTTAGAAGTTAAAACACCCACGCCTGTCCCTAGACCTCGTATATCAATTTCCATGACGAGTATAGATATATGTAACCCGTGCTCAGTCGCCCCCTTGCATTGTTCCTCTAGTAACTAAGTGTCTCTATAATATTAACTGCCACCAGTATTGATACGACATAGCGGCACTGTCCTAATGTCGTATTGAGCCAAGTGCAGATCAACCAGTTTTCATCACCTTATTAGGACGACGACTATAATGCGTTGTTCAGCGTATTCAATCCTTAGGTTACGTATTAATATTAACATTCCCTAACATATCTTGTCTTGCCAGACTAAGTTTCTGAAGACCCATCGCCCCATAAATCTATGTATTCAATCCTTAGTTTAAGTATTAATGTTAACATTCCCTAACATATCTTGTCTTGCCAGACTAAGTTTCTGAAGACTCATCGCCCATAAAATCTATGTATTCAATCCTTAGTTTAAGTATTAATGTTAACATTCCCTAACATATCTTGTCTTGCCAGACTAAGTTTCTGAAGACTCATCGCCCATAAAATCTATGTATTCAATCCTTAGGTTAAGTATCTTTATCCGCCATTGTGTTCACCTTTTTCCATTTACTTTTCCACAATTGTCATACGTCTTCCACGTACCTCCTTCGTATCCACAGTCCACACTACGCCATATTACTTCGTGTCCTACACCTCTTACCCGCCCGATTCTACCTACACGATGATGAACAAGAATATACATTCATATTAAAAACACCCATGCCCTGTCCCTAAGTTGAGCCAACGCCAACAAATCCGACAGCCATATATCTATGTATGTTCTTACATCCGAGAAGTAGATGTTAAAAAGAAATCACATGTCCAAACTCATAAGAAATTAAAGATACCCACGGGTACACCAAGATATAGAACCATTGCCCCCATAAGACTTAGACAGCCATGACTACAGATGTTAGCCACCATGCTGTAACGTAATTCTTACCCCAACCAGAGATTGTATAGATAACCTTTGTTACCAGTATCTATCATAGTACCTCGAAACAATAACGCAGTACCCCTACGAACTGCCGCTTTCCTTTGGTCTATATTTCATAGAAAACGCAGTTCCCAGGGACACCTAGACGTACAAGAAATTGTGTCAAATAATAGGTCCATAACCCCTCGTATTGACGAGAAATAATACACCATGTTTTTCCCTACTTTATCCACAGTCAAGCACACACCTACAGTTAACCTCCTTCTCCCCCACCGCCCCACAGTCCACATGATTCTATCTTTTCCAGACTCATATACCACCCCGTATTTGCATCCCCCGGTAGCATTTGGCTAACGTACTTTCACTGTCCTTTCAAACTCCAATATCAATTGTAGCCTAATGCCACCCCCACGCCCAGAGACCTTAGGGTCAAATTTCCCTGTAGCCCCCTGAGCTTCCCCCCCCCCTCTCATTAAGATACCCGCGCTTCTCGACTCTTGTCCGACCTAGCCTCTCTCTCATACCTCTTGAAGATCCTTGATTTTTCCGTTGCTAACGCTCTCCAACCTTTTATATATATACTCCTATCCAGCCTACCTTCACTTAGTAGGCCAGAACAACATTAGAACTTTACTAACCCCTTGCATGCCATCTATTCTCTTACAACCCATTCACAACCCTGCACCCCATGGTTGTCGGTGCGAGGCTCGCCGCCTCGCCAGTAATTAATTTCTATTGCCATACTTCCAGATAAATGTGGCAGAGTTAGCAACCAGTCTCCACCACATCCAGCAAGCCATGCAATTAACAGCCAACCGATTACACCCAGCTAGCCAAGGCACCTTCGGTTTTGATATTAAGAACACCCACATCTGTCTCATAAACAGAGGGTTATTACAAACACTGGTGATATGGCAAGCCCCTAGCCACAGCCGCCGGACGACCATCCCAGAGGGAGAGCGCCCGGCTACCCCTTTTTACCCACCCGAGGAGGGAGACCCCCACCCCCGCGGAGGTATACCTGACCCCTGTTTTGACTTCCGGGTCATTGCCAGGTAGCCTAGGAATTCTTCCTATCAATGAACTAACCATGCATGTCTAACCCCCTTACTCACTTCTCTGTACCCACAATAACCCATCCACCTGTTTTGCATACTCGGATAGTCAAATTAGCACTTCAGCTATGCAATAGAACGAAGACTGAGCAATATAAGAATCACAGCTGTCCCAGTCCTCCCCGCAAAGTAGATCCAGTCTCCCTTCCATAAATACTTCCAGTATAGCCAAAATAGTACCTTTTACTAAGGCTCAGTTATATCCAAATTGAAGGCTTCCTATAGCCATGTGCCACAACAGTAATCACCATCTTACCTAGTCCCCATATCTATTGAGAGCTCAAATAAGTCCATAAGACTCGAGATCCCTATTGTCTACAGGGTCCAGAATCGAGCCTATAAACCTAGCTCCCACCCCCAGTCAAATCAGTTGAAAGTTAGACACCAACCAGTGGTCACTACCCTGAAGTTAACCTCTAGCTCTGCCCTTGTGTTGTTCCTGAGTTGAGAGATTCCCGAGCCGGCAGACTCCATGGCAGAAGTTAAATAGAAGAGCTGTCCATGTACAAGTCCCAACGTGCACCTTATGATCTTCACACAAATTAGCGGGTATATAAGTGTGTAGCCAGCACCGATCGTCAAGAGATCCGACTTGAGAACTTCCTACATTTTGGACCACCTGGACGGCCGAGGAACCAGTCGTTAGCCCCCAACATCACCGGAAGCAAGATAACCAGGACCAGACCCACAAATACAATTCAAGATTCATGTTACTAGTACTAAGTGTTATAGTACCAGTTCGACATTCACTTATTAACTTTTCTATGAAGTGGCTATAACCTTGCCCAGTGTAACTCATAGTTAAACATTCCATTTGGGACGTACTAAGCGTATCAGTGTTCATTAACTCTCCCAGACATATATGACGCGATCGAGTCATATGGCAGAGTGAACCAAAAACTCATATGACGCGATCGCGTCATATGGACTTATTATATTGCTAGAAAATAAGTTTATGACGCAATTGAGCCGGTTTTTTGGCTGGTAAGTCCGATAAGTTAGATGTACATGTGGAAAAATCTAGCAACCCCCTAGCGTCCCTGTGAGGGCCCCGCGGTGGTAGAGAGAGTCAGTTTCTTCCCATCAGCCAGCCTAGTAGGTGGGTGTGTGCAGCCCTTTAAACCAAGGGGCCTCCATTTTGCCCAGCCTGGCTGGTATTACTGCCCTAATATAACCCAAACGAAGTGCTATATCGTTGGGTTATCGATGGATTATTGTGTTATTCTTATTTAGGGTATAAAAACCATGTTAGTGAAGTGTTTTGCTAGTCTGGTGTACGTGACCAAGGTGGGCTCCATGAGGGGCCATGGTTTCGCTTGTTTGTGGATCACTTTCAT
>CM064572.1:22821518-22919018 GCA_032716605.1 Paralithodes platypus
CTTGAGAACTATTGAAGATAAACAATTTCTGTTTTCAGATTTGGAAAGAGGAGAAAAAATACTATTATTTGAGCAAAAAAAAATATATGGTCATCACTCACAATTTAGAGCTAGGACGGTGTGAAGACAATTGCATGGGAAATAATTGTATTCCGGACTCATTTACACTTTCATATTTCGATTTATTTACATTTGTTTTGTTTTATCATGTACTATAAATATTCCTCTTTCCACTGATATATGATACATCACAATAAACAGCATTCTGGTGGATGGAAATCGCGAAAAATGTAAGGCTTCGACAACACTCATGAGCCAAATTCAAGACCCAAAATACTTGTCAACCGCCTCCTCGGACTTATTGGAACATAATATGTCGCAAGGAGTTAATTAACAGGCGACATTGACTCTCGTAATTACCTTATTCAGATATTAAAACCCTAGTGATATCTAACGTTCACCCACTGATTTGTGTTCTACGTATTTCTGCCATAAGAATATAAACCTTAGATCAGTACCCCATGAGGTTACTAGAGATTCCGTGTTCTAAAATATACGCGTGTCTAATTCTAACTGTGAGCTGCTACTTGGGCACGCGACCAGCCAGTAAGAGATCTAATCAGTGAAATTGAATACATAAATATATTGAGGTCTTCCAGTATAATAAAACTTGCTAACTAAACCCGTGATCAGAAGAGTATACCTGAACGTTGGAAGTGGGAGACTAGGCTCCATCCAGATCCGCTAATGCTAGCAGTTCCCTTCTATTATTTGTTTGTACGAGAATTACTATCTTTCCATGCTCTTTATTCACTTACTATAATAAACGTGAACGTGTGTCGTGTTACCGTGTGTTTATTTTGTGTTCTCTATTCCTCATACCTTGTATTGTGCATGCAGCCTTATATACCCAGTCAGATAGAGCCCACATTGACCAAGTTAATCCTGTAGAAAAACAGGGCATAACAGGGGCAAAACCATATTTTGGACCTAAAATCATAACTATTGCATAAATTCAAAAAATCTGTTTTGACTGACGTTTGCATTCACGCAACAAATGTTTGTGTGAAATTTGGTGAAAATCCGTCCAACGGTCTAGGAGGAGTTCCGAGACAGACGGACGACGACGACGACAACAGACATTTTTTTCGTGTGGTACCCACTATACGGGGGGCGATACCAAACTCTGCTTACGCAGAGTTGATAAATTAACTCCTAGCATTTTATTTTATCATAAACTCATAACAGAATATACTAATATTTTCCTTCTCCATATGGCCGTTCTCCTCGAAGACCACGAACAACAAATATTTTCAATATACTCTGATAATTTTCTTCAGTTTCCAAAAGCACTTTCTAAAACAAAATATTTTCCAAGAGCATTTCCTTTTCAATGATAATACTGCCACAACAGGGAAATCCAACATTCATATTAGCCAAACTATTCAATGTTTCAGGCAAATATAACAAATATATAGACTCACTGGGCAAAAACAAATAAAAAGTAACTTAGAAAAGATCCCTACAAAAAAAAATAGTCCCAAATTAGCGAACGAAAATCTACCGAAATATACAGCACTTGACTGTAGCCAGAAGGCAGAAACGAATACACTTAAATGGACAAAAAAAAAATGTTAGGAAATAATTTACTAAGAAAAAAAAACTTCATAATAAAACTGAACGATTTTTTTTTAATTTGAATGATTTCAAAACTAGATTTCATTAAGAAAATATCAATCAATCAAACTTCCATAATTCAAATCAAAAGAAACTCGAACAAAAAATCATGAACGAGTGTATTGTCCACAATTTGGACAAAAAGATGTCAATTAAAACCCGAAAATGAATTTTTTACAAACTCGCACTCAATTTAAGCAAATAGTATCGGCAATGTGTTAACAAAAGAAACAATATAGGCCTACTAGCGAGCGAAAGAAAAACAATTAACCCGGGAGCTGCGGGGAGACTCTTAAGAGTTCCCCCGGCGCACTGCGGGAAGACTCTTAAGAGTCAGAGAAAATAAAAATCAACTTTTGACATCGAAAAAAAAATATTTTTTTATATTTTTTTTTTTTTTTTATTTTTTTTTTATTTTTTTTTTTGGCCCCTGGGCCATGCAAAATCTCAGTCCTCTACCTCCCCTCCTTCCCCACTTTCCTCCTCTCCTTCAGTTATCACCTATTTTCCCTGTTATCCCTTATTCTGAGGTATATTTCGTGCTAACATTAGAAATCCGATTGGAGGGTGGTCATCACTGATAGCAAGCGAGTGCAAGAGGAGAGAGAGAGTATCGATCGACTGTGTCTCAGTGGCCTTGGGGGAAATTGGCGGGAAAGCAGATTGCCTCACCCATACATTATACAACTCGCGGGCTATATCTCCGATTTTGACCATCCAAACGCTGTTTTCACTCGTTTTATTGTTGTTTCAGGTTAATACCTTTATAATCAACCCATAATAGGCGCATATGGATAAATATTAATGCTATTAATGGCACAATGAATATTTTAGTGACGGAAACACCTCAAATACGTCAGCACAGGGGGACGTTTCCAATTACCCCCATGCGCACTTCAGAGGTTAAGATGGAATGTCAAACTCGTAAGAAATTCACAAAATATGTTAAGAAGAAAAAAATCACACTGTACGTATTAGAGATGTTAAAATTACTCACTTAGAAATAACAAGAATAAAATTACTCAATTACCTTGGCTGCCGCCAGCGAGTCGAAATCAAAACGACATAGGCCTAAGCCACTCGCGCACTTATAAAACAAATAAGAGCAGTGTTTAATTGATGAACACTAGAATTACTTTAAAATTTCAGAATGTTCCCAACAATGACAAATTAATTCAACCGCTTAATTAGATCGACTAGTGGGAGACAAATTAGGAGAAAACAAATCTCACAGAGAAAAACAAAAATACAACGAGATGAAAAGAACATACAAATTGAACACTCGTGAATATAAAGTTAGGGAAACATCTGGAAAATTACCGCAACTCGCACACACTTATACACTATGCAAGGGAGAGAGACAGACTGACTGACTCACAGGATGAGTGACTGTCTGTCTGTCCGTCCGTCCACGATCATGGGATGGGTCAGGAGGTCGCGGTATGACATGATCCATATGAGGATACCGATATGAATAATGACATGATGAGAAATTGGAGTTTTGACTGAACGACATGATAAATTGACCGCCATGTCACTGACGATTTGACATGTGTTAGAAAACACGCAATATCTAGGAAGACTCATTTTATGAGACATATTTTTAAAAATGAATTTATCTCGCTAGACATGCGGGAAATAATTGACCGTAAAATATAGATGTTTGATTAAACACTGTACACACCTTTAAAAGCACTTGAAGTTAGCATTCACAGCTATGAAGAGTGAGTGTGGTTGAGTCAGGTCAGGGTTGAGGGATCAGCACACGCTGACTCAGCTGACGACTGCAGACACTCTCTCTCTTGATAAAGTCGTCTCCCGGCAGCAACAGGAATCGCCGTAGAGATGAACTGGTAGACTGGTTGAATCTCGAAGTGTAGAAATGGTATTAACTTAACCAATTTGTAGTTAGTGGTTGGAAATCAACAGAGATAATCTGCACAGGAACTCAGGAAACAATAAATGTAGAGCTGCTAGATGATTTGTATTGTAGACCGGATAAGACTGGATCAATTTGGTAGAATGGAAAACCGGAAATTGGTAGAATGGTCGAGTGTAGGCTTGATAATTCTTCGAAGAAACGTGGTGTAGTCGCCTAAATTAACAATTCATGTTAAAAAGGACCACAGCTGCCTACTATGTTACGTAAGACTATTAGGAGTAGTCAAATGTATTCATAGGGTTAACTCCAGACAGGAGTATTAGGACGTTTTTAAAATGCCCCAGAACGAGAAGCCCACCACGGAAGCCACTAGCGAGAACAACAAAGAAACGGGAACAGAAACACCCGAAGGAAAGGCCCACAGAACGAAAGGACCAGGTGAGAGCAGACGCCCCATAGATCAGCGTGAGAGAAGAAAGAAGGAGAGAAGGCACCAAGCCAACCAGTTCAGACAGGCCGAAGCCTGCAGGGCTAAGCAGCTCCAAACCACACCTGCCTATCACTTCTAACCACTGACCCTTCCCCCACCTCGCGTATCCACTACCCCTCGTGTCCTACACCTCTTACCCGCCAGACTCTACCTACATGATGCTGAACATGAATACACCTTAATTTAATACACCCATGCCCTGTCCCTAAGTTAAGATATCAATATCAACATACCCTAAAATACCTTGTCTTGCCAGACTAAGTTTCTGAAGACAAACCGCCCCCATACATCTATGTATGTTCTTCCATCCGAGAAGTAATATGTTAACCCCCATGTCATAATTGATAAGAAACTATAATACCCACGGGTACATCATCGTGCAACCATTACACCTGCCCTATCTTGCCAGATCTCACGACTGAAGATGCCGCGAGCAATCCAGTAACTATATTCCTGCACAGACGAGATCTATCTATCTATCTATCTATCTATATGCTCAGGCCCAATCCCCATTTTGGGGGTAGCCGACTCAAGACAGAGCAAGAACAGGGAAAACACAAAAACAACATAAAACAAAAAATAAACACAGATAAAAAACACAAACTCACACACATCCAGGTCACCCAGGAGAAGACTCAGAGACCAGGGTTACCAAGGTCGCTCCAGCACTCCCCCGGCCCCTGACCACCCGGAGAGGTTCCGATCTCAGCAGGCAGACATGCAGCGGAGCCAAAGCCACAAGCCTCCCACCACACTTCCAGGCACACCCTTCATATTAATCGTCCCCCCGGGCCAGGCGCCTGATGGACTATTATCTAGTCGAACTTGCGCCCGACCCCTTACTCCAAATGACCACGTGTTCACTCAACTATTCACAAGCATTCTCCATTCACTCCTGTCCACCACCACTTCCCCTGCCTGATCTATAGTCATTCCTCTATCATCCAAAGCCTCATTACCGCACACTCTCCATCTCAATGGGGGTCTCCCTGCCCTTCTATCTCTCCTTGTACCTGACCTATTCTCTTTGTAAGCCTTTCATCTCCCATTCGTTCAACATGACCATACCAGCTCAGCACCCTTCTGTCCACTCTGGCTGACAAATGTCCTGCTGCCCCACTCTCCTACGTATCTCTTCATTCCTCAATCTGTCTCTACGAGTAACTCCACACATACTCCTCAAGCAGCTCTTCTCCATCACATCCAGCCCTCTTTTCTCCTTTTTCTTCAGAGCCCATGTCTCAGCCCCATACATCACTGTTGGCACAACAATTCCTTGATACAGTGCACTTTTTACTTTCACTCCGAGATTTCTCGTCTTCCACATACTTCCCATTGCTCCGAAAACCTTCCTTCCTTCACACACTCTCTGTTTTACCTCCACTTCCATACCTCCACTCCTGCTTATCGTTCCTCCTAGATATTTAAAACACTCTACTTGACGAGATGGTATAGGAAATTCCATTGTTCCTGTATTGCCCAATTCTACTCCATGTTCATCAAACCAGGGAATCTTATGTAAGAACCCCTCCCCCACCCAGATTAAGTACACGATGATACCCACGGGTACACCATTGTATATATAACCATTATTCCTGTAAGACTTAGACAGAGATAATGACTGAAGATGTTAGCAACCATGCAGTAACTCTAATTCTTACCCCAACCAGAGATTGTATAGATAACCCTCTTTTACCATTGTCTCGACGCATATCTACCCCGAAACAATAACGAAGCTACCCCTATGAACTGCCGCTTTCTTTGGTATATATTTCATAGAAACCGCAGTTCCCAGGGACAACTAGATCAGCAAGAAATCGTGTCAACTAATAGTGTCCATAACCCATCGTATTGACGAATAATAATACACTATGTTTTTCTCTACTTTTATTCACAGTCAAGCACACACCTACAGCTAACCTCATCTTCCCCACAGTCCACATGATTCTATAATTTCCAGACTCATATACCACCACCTATTGCTCATCCCCCGGTAGCGTTTGATTAACCTACCTTCCCTGTCGTTAACCCCCAGTCTAAGATACCAACTGTAGCCTAATGCCACCCCTAAGCCCAGAGACTTTAGGGTCAAACTTCCACGTAGCCCCCCTTAACCCTCTCCCTCTCGTTAACCCCCCACGCTCCTCGACTCCCTCCTGACCTAGCCTCTCCACCATACCCCCTGAATATCCTTAACTTTTCCATTACTAACATTCTCAAACCTTTTGTATATATACTCCTATCCAGCCTACCTTTCCCCAGTAGGAAGGAACACCATTAGAACTTTACTAACCCTTTGCATGCCATCTATTCCCTCACAACCCATTCACAACCCTGTACCAAATGATCGTCAGTGCGAGGCTAGCCGCCTCGCCAGTGACTAACCTCTATTGCCATACTTCCAGATAAATGTGGCAGAGTTAGCAACCCAGTCTCCAACACATCCAACAAACCATGCAATTAACAACCCAACCAATTAAACCAGCTGATCAAGGCACCTTCGGTTTTGGTATTACGAACATCCACATCTGTCTCATAAACAGAGGGTTATTACAAACACTTGTAATATGGCAAGCCCCCAGCCACAGCCGCCCAGACGACCATCACAGAGAGAGGACGCGTGCCTACCCCTTTCACCCACCCGAGGAGGGAGACTCCTACCCCTGCGGAGGTACACCTGACCCCTGTTTTGACTTCCGGGTCATTGCCAGGTAGCACAGGAATTCTTCCTATCAATGAACTAACCATGTATGACTAACACCCTTACTAACCTCTATTAACCCACAATAACCCATTAACCTTTCTTGCATACTCCGATAACCAAATTAGCACCTCAGCTATACCATAGAATGAAGACTGAGCAATCTAAGAGAGACGCTCCTATCAAAGATGTCCCAAACCTCCTCGCAAAGTAGATCCAGTCTCTCTCCCCTAAATACTTCCAGTATAGCCAAAATAGTACCTCTTACTAAGGCTCAGTTATATCACATTATGAAGGTTCCATACAGCCATGTGCCACAACAGTAATCACCACCTTACCTACTTCCCGTATCAATTGAGAGCTCAAATAAGTCCATCAAAACTCGAGATCCCTATTGCCTACAGGGTCCAAAACCGAACCTATAAACCGAGCTCCAGCCCCCAGTAAAATCAGTTGAAAGATAGACACCAAACAGTGGCTGGTCCCTTGTGTTGACCTCTAGCTCTATCATTGTTTGTTCCTGAGAATTGAGTTCCAGAGCCGGCAGACTCCGTGGCAGATTTAGATAGAAGGATCTGTCCACGTAAAAGAAATCTACGTACACCTTATAACCTTCATACAGACCGGGAAGCTGAGCGATCGACGTGAGATGCGCTTGGCGTTAATTCCGATCCAGATTGACAGGAAGATCCTAATATCTGTGATTCAGGTCTAGAAACCAGAGGGTATATAAGAGTGTAACCAGCAACGATCGCTAAGAGATCCGTCTTGAGAACTTTCTACATGTGGACCATCTGGACGGCCGCGGAACCAGTCGTTAGCCCCCAACATCACGGACGCAAGATAACCAGGACCAGACCAATCAAATACTACCCAAGATTCACTCTATCAGTGCTACAGTGTTACAGTGCTATTTAGAGACTCACTTATTAATATTTCTATGAAGTGGCTATATCTTTGCCCCAGTATAATTCATATATAACCATTCCATTAGGAAGTGCTAAGCGTATCAGTGTTTATTAATTAACAGGCGATATTAACTCTCGTAATTACCCATATATCCAGATATTATTACATAGAAGTGAAACCCTAGTGATATCTGATGTTCGCCCACTGATTTGCGTTCTATGTTTTTCTGATACAAGAATATAAAACTTAGATCAGTACCCCCCTGAGGTTACTAGAATTCCCGTGCTCTAAATACGCGTGTCTAATCTAGTCTGTGAACTACTACTTGTGCACCAGAGCTACCAGTGATAAATCTAACAGTGAATATGAATCTATAAGTAACATTTATGGTCTCCAGTATATAAACTTGTGAATAAAGCCAGTGATCAGAAGATTAATACCTGAACGTTGGAAGTGGGAGACTAGGCTCCATCCAGATCCACTTAATGCTAGTGTTGTTCAATTCTATCATTTGTCTTGTACGAGTATTCATATCTTCTTATGCTTCATATTAATCATCATCAAGAAAACTATAGAAGTGTGTACATCAATAAAAGTGATCGTGTGTCTTGTTACCGTGTGCTTATTTTGTGTTCTCTATTCCTCATACCATGTTTTGTGCATGCAGCCTTCTATACCCAGTCAGTTAGAACTCACATTACCCAAGTTAATCCTGTATAAAAACAGGGCATAACATTGGTGGCAGCGGTGGTTCTTGATTCGGATAAAAGGTTGCATTACATTGCAAGTTTGGAACAGCCAGAACACGATAACATCATGGCGCACCGTTCTCACATCCCCATCCCACATTATGATGGGGAGACTTACGAGATCGAAACGTTCATGGACATAGTGAAACCTGTACTTGACCTAGTTTATACCACGGACGCAGAAAAGATAGCCGTGACATTAACGCACCTGGGAAAAGCCGTTTCCCTGGTTGCCTACCAAGTGCACCCTTCTCTCACATGGGACGAATTTCGCCCAATAGTGATAGAGGCCATTAAGCCTTCGTTGGGCGTTTTCGTGGCCCACACCCGTATCCAAGACACTAAATTCGAAGGTGATCTAGATGCCACAATGAATAAGATCGCCCAACATATCAAAGTGTCTTTCCCCACATTGACCAGAATCCAGCAATAACAGCAGATTCTGGTCAACCTTGTATCAATATTGCCCTCAGCAGTAAAAGATCATTTCCGTGTGCACGATGTCGTCGGATATCAAAAAGATCTCATCACGATCCGACGTATTTTGGCCGTGCGTACAGAAACACCCACCCAAATCGCTGTAATCAAGAGGTTCCCCACACACCCGCAGCACCTCGACAACCAAAACCCCAAGGCTCAAACCTTCAACTCCAAGAATGCCTACCCATCCTCATCCTTCCACACAGCCCGTAGCCTAGTAGGTAGAGCTCTCGTCTCACACACGAGGGGTCGGGGGTTCAATCCCCGGCCGGGCGGAGACAAATTGGGCTTGTCTCCTTTCATGTGTTAGCCTCAGTTCACCTAGCTGTAAATAGGTACCTGGAATAAGTGGACGACGTTGTGACGTCCCTTCTGGGGTTGGCAAAAATGGTACAAGGCGAGATGGGTATCATATGGTTCACCTAAGCTGATGGCTACCTAAGCCTTCGGGCGAGACGGTACCGTCTATATTGAGAATGGTACCATACAGATCCACCCTAAGCCTTCGTTTCCAATGTCGCCAATTGGCTAAAATACAGACTACACACACATCCACAGTCATTCCAACAGTACATAAAACACTTAACATGCATTTCACGCAATACATTCCCAGTTAAGGAGGCGCGATAATAATGAGCTTAGCTCGCATTGCGTGGATTCCCCTTGACGAACAAGTAACTGAGTAACAACAAACCTACCTACCCCTCCGGCAAGCCCCACCCCAGTAGGCCCCGGTTCCAACCTACCCAGCCACGCAGAATCTTCAACCGGAACAAAACCTACAACATCTACCAAAGTAAGAACCCTACATTAGTGATTATCAACCCCTATGATTTCCCTGCCTGTAGTGCTAAGTGTGCCCTCCATCAAATTCGTGACTCTGCCAAACCTCGCCCCTTTACTCCTCGCATTTCTGTAAATGAAGAGGAGTTGGGGCAAGAGGAAGAAATGGAGGAAATGCACACCGAAGACATAGCCCATATCATGACCTCAGAGATACCGAGGAAACCCTGGAGGAGGTAGACACCGACTCCCAGGATTTTTAAAGTATCCCCCGCCCACGATGGCCTCGACGGGGGACTCCATAACTGATCGCACTGCCCCCATTTACTACATGGCCAAAATCAAGGACATTCCTGTCCGCTTGTTAATCGACACGGGAGCTGCTAAGTCATGTTTGTTCAAGTCTTATTATGATCAACACCACCGACTATTTGGCCCCTTGTTACCTACCAAATCAGAACTAATCTTGGGCGGGTGCCCAACCCCGAAAAGGGTTGAAATAGGGGAGCTATCCCCCCGCCAAAGGCGGCTTTCTAGGGCCTTTCCTAGCTGATGCTGAGACGATTGGGTTCCAGTCATGTGGTGATGGGCTGGTCTATCAGAGTGAGAACTGAGCAATCTCTGCCGTACCCAAAGCTTACTCTGACTGTTCCTTTTACTTATATATTTTCTAGATCTCAAGTGACGGCGTCTCTTCCGTGGATTGGCCTCCCAATCTACCAAGATTGGAAGCCAAAGCGTCACATTTTTCCCTTGCCCCTCAACTTTCTCTTCATAATTGCTGAGGGGCACAGGGCCCTGGGTGGGGCTTTGGTTTCCCGGGCGTTTCCGCACCCTCCTCAGCTCCCCGCCATGGAGTGGCTTCGGTCACCCAGGCTTTATTGTGGTCGGTGGGTAGGGTTCTGTGGGGGCGCTCGGTTATGGCCTTGGCCTTGCTCGGGGCCTTGGGGCTGTTCGGCCAGGCAGCATGGGGAACAACAACAACAACAACTTAAATCTCCTAGGAGACACTTTGCCCCTGTCAGTAACTACTCCTGCCCCCCATGCCCGTTGTTATCACCCGTTCACACTATTTTCCTCCCACTTTAAACATTACGATGGTTTCCTTGGACTTGACCTCCTTCAAAAACTCCAGGCCCAGGTTGACTGCGGCCAGAGGCTGATCTCATTCAAAAAATAAATCCAACCCAAAGCCTCTGACAAACCAATCACGCAGAAACCAGTTCACAAAAAGAAAAAACACCTTCAGCCTCAACAAACTCTGAGTCAAGATTACCAAGTTGCAGCTAGCACTAAGGTAACTCCTAACCCCCCCCTTGCCCCGAGTTCTCTCAAAATACCACTCATTCCGTTGAAAAAATGCCTCAACAAACGAAAGAAGACAAGTCCAAGCAACTCAATGATGTAAACCCCCCCATTTCTCCTAACTCTGTCCAGGATCAATCCTCCCATGTTTCCAGGACAGACTCTTATGTATGTAAAAAACATTCTACCAAATATTTATGTACACATGTTTCCAGGGAAAATGCCGACCTATGTACCCAACAATGTTTTCCCCATGCCCCCAGAAATGCTCAGCTATTCCACAACCAACAAAATTTCCCTTGTGACAGCTTTCCGTCAGTAGCTCCCTTCCACCCCACACAATTCACACCCCTAAAAAACTTCAAAACCCCACACTTTACTCACCCCCTCATGACAGACAAACCCACCAATCCCATATAACCTCTAAACAAACCGTCACTGCCACCGACAAAACTCCCCAAATTCGTCCTTTTAACAACCACAAATCAATACATCAGTCCTCCACCAATAACCCATGTTCTATACCTAACTCTTCCCCCACCAACCCTCCGCAGTCCCACCAACAAATTCCGTTTTCTAAATCACTCACACCTCACCACTCTGATCCTCCCACACGCGCCGTTAATCCCCCTCTCACGCGTGACCCCCACCAAAGTTATTTTCCCCCCCTCATGCGTATCGAGCACCTGCTCACCAGTCGGTCCCCCACCATCATTAGCCCAGCTGTAGTTCAAGATAAATGTAAAATTCCCCCCCACCATCAAAAATGGGTTAACCTTCGACCCATACCCCAAACTCACATGATATTTTCCCCCACTACCACGTCCACCAACCCCTATCGTTGCCTCCTACAACCCGCCATCATTTCTGCTCGCATAAACCACATTCTAGTGGCCAATATCTCTGAAGAATCCCTGACATTACCAAAAGGCCTCATCATAGGAGACCTCGAAACATTTGATGACCTCCCCATAGATTCCAATGAAACCCCTACCAGTCTCAAATTACCCCCTCTACCTGAAACATTATCTGACCACCAAAAACACGGCATGTACGAACTATTGCTAGAGTTCAGTGACATATTTGCCCAACAACCCACTGAAATAGGACAGACCGATGTTGAACAACACATCATTAACACCACAGGCCCCCCCATAAGACAACCATCCCATAGAAAAAATCCCATACAACGCCAGGAAGAGGAACGCCAAGTCCAAGAGATGTTAGAGGCCGAAATTGCTACCCCGTCCATCAGCCCCTGGTCTTCTCCTGTTGTCCTAGTAAAAAAGAAAGATGGGTCAACCCGTTTTTGCGTAGATTACAGGAGATTGAATGACGTAACCATTAAGGACGCTACGCCATTACCCAGGATAGACGATTCCCTTGACTCCCTATACGGATCCAGATGGTTCACTACCCTCGACTTGCAAGCAGGGTATTGGCAAGTGCCCATCAAGGCAGAGGACCAAGAAAAAACAGCATTCTCCACTAGTGGTGGCCACCACTACGAATTTAACGTCCTACCTTTTGGCCTCTGGAACGGACACGCCACTTTCTCCCGTTTGATGGAAGCGGTATTACATGGCCTTACCTGGGAAACCTGTCTAGCGTATCTAGACGATATCATTGTGTACTCACAAACCTGGGAAGAACACCTCCTCAGGTTGAAACAAGTTCTTCAAAGAATCCGAGCCGCCGGGCTGAAATTGAAACCCTCAAAATGCGAGATTGCACGAAATAAGGTAGATTTCCTCGGCCACGTAATATCTGAATATGGCATTGCACCAGACCCCAAGAAACTTCAAGCCATACAAAACCAACCCCCACCCACCACCGCTAAAGGATTACGTTCTTTTCTAGGTTTAGCCACATACTACAGACGTTTCGTCCCACACTTTGCCGCAATATCCAGACCCCTCCACCAACTCACCCACAAGGACACCACATTCACCTGGACACCTGAAAGAGACCTCGCTTTTAACACTTTGAAACAAAAGCTGATCCAAGCCCCTATTGTCGCTTTCCCTGATTACCATAAACCTTTCCGTCTTTATACCGACGTATCTCTGTACGTCATTGGTGCAGTTTTAGCTCAAGTAAGAGACGGAGAGGAACATGTGATAGCGTATGCCAGCTCCACACTCAACCAAGCCCAACAGAATTATGCAGCCACCAAGAGAGAGTGCCTAGGGATCATTTGGGCACTCAACCGCTTCAGGTCATTTGTGTTGGGCGCGAAACTAGATATAATATTATTTTTATTAATCTCACCACCACACCCCCAGTGAAATTAATTAAAGTATATATGATCCACCGGGATTCGAACCCGGGTTATCACACACATATTTTTGCCACCTTAACCACTACACCACCAGGACGGTTAAAGGTTTATGCACACGCCTACGACTTATTATCCATTCTCGAATACTGGATATTAATCTAATCATGTTCATATTCCCAACCGCACTATGGTAGCCTACTGTTTAAGTGAGAGGAAAGAATAATAATAACCGACCATCAATCTTTGCAATGGTTTCATAGGTGCGAAACCAACTCAGCCATCTTGGTACGCTGGAGAGAGACACTAGAGGACTACGATTTTACAATACAGTATCGTCCAGGTAAACTTCACACCAATGCAGATGCCCTGTCACGTTTGCCAGTACCGAAAGACCCCCCCACCAACCTAGCTGCCTTACAAAACACTGAGCTCTTACATACCCCCATCAACCAACATAATTCCCCCCCAACCCCCTCACTAATTCAATCTTGGGAAACAAGGATCAGACCATCCTGGATACCGTTAAATATCTTAAAGAAACTGACTCGCTGGGGAGATCAACTTGCCACAGACTCCGGTCACATAGTCCTAGACCCCACCATTGCCCACGACTACATGATTGCCATCCACGAGGGAAACGGCATACACCTTGGACAAAAGAAAATGTTAAAAAATCTTCACGGATCAGTACTGGACCCCTAACCCCTCCAAGATTGCACAACGCGTGACAGAATCCTGCAAACCTTGTTTATTGGGGAAGGATAGATCACGCATCCCAGGCCTAGCTGGTACCATTTCTGCCAACAAACCGTTCCAAGTCCTATCCCTCGACATCATGGGCCCGTTTCCTTCTTACGCTGGCAACCGCTATATCGTCACATTTGTTGACGTATATTCAACATTTTTAATAGCCTGCCCAGTTAAAGACCACACAGCCACCACAGTCGCCGCACTGCTTGCCACAGAAGTGTTCCCTATATTCGGCCTTCCCCTTGCTCTTCTATCCGACAATGCCCCCGAATTTAGTGGACACGTTTGGCACCAGTTCACCCAACAATGCGGTATTAAGATCAAACACTCATCCCCGTACTGGCCTCAAGGAAATGCTATATGCGAACGCAGCCATCGCACCATCAACAACCAGTTACGTACCAAAATTATTGCTCTTAACACCTCAGACTGGCCATCATAGATAAAAATGATACAATGGGGCATGAACACCTGTCCCCGAGAAGACGGTATTTCACCTCATGAACGTGTTTACGGCGTACCCCCCCTGTTACTGCCATTCCACCATCACGCTCACCTCCCCTCCAACACCTCCACAATAGACCCATTGCAACATCTGCAAAACACCCTCCATACCGCCCAAACCTGTCAAAATACCAAAAATTATAACCCCGATGATAAAAACCCTTTCGCCATCCATGACACCGTAATGGTAGCCAACCTCCCTGTCACCAACAAATTAGGCCCTCGCTATGTCGGACCCTACATCATCATCAAAGTCCCAAATGCCTATCAAGTCATCATTGATTATCACGGCGTGACTCGCACGTTCAGAAATAGATTCGTCCGAGCATTTAAACCTCTAAAACCACAAGACATTACCCCACCCCACACGTCCGACCCTGAATTGAACACCCCTACTACCCCTCCCACTCAGGCTATAAATGTTCCCCTAGAAACCCCTAAAGGCCTAAACCCTCCAGCACAGAACCTGCCGATTCCTCAACATACCCCCAAACTAACCTCCACAAACCACAAGCCCCCACTATCACACCTTCCCCACCATGACCAATTCCTTCACTTCTGATAGTTCAAGTACCTCCCAATATCAAAGTACGAAAACCTCCACCCATAACCCCGACCACAACAGAAACCCTCCCGTCTAGCCCTGAAGTACCTCCACCAGGCACCACAGTAAGAAAACCACCACCCCCACCTAAAACCAAGTACACACCCAACCGCACCACACAATCTACACCAGTCACCTCACGCTACAACTTACGCCCACGACTGAAATCCTTTAACCCCTCCAGAAAACACACCCTGATAACAAAGTTCCGTAGAGCTGCCAGACCACTATCCTCCTCCTCCTCTTCTTCTTCGTCGAATTCTCCTCCACAAAGGGAAAGAAGACGAATAATCACAAGCAAACACCATCACCCCTCTAACTATATTCCAAAAATAACCACCCCCACCCTCCACGAAAGCAAATACCTTCCCCTTCAACCTCATCCCCTCTCAACCCCCACCTCATCACCCGAATGACCTTCTAGATCTGCCCCCCCCACCAAACTCCCACAAAACCACCTATTCCACCACCATCAAATCACCAACCCCACCAAAGAACGCACCCAACACACTTCCTACCCCCAACCCTCCCAATTAAACCTCCACTCACTACCCACTCGTCTAGCCCCCCCCCCGCATCCACCCCTTTACCCTCCACTATCCCTGCGACCCCACCCATGCATCAACCAACCTCATCATCTCATAACCCCCAACAACCTCCCCCTAAAGACTACCCTATGCCAACGACCAACCCCTCCTCACCCACCACGTCTACCACACAAGTAACTCCCAACCAAAGCCCCTCCAAAAATCCACGTACACCTCCACACCCCCACTTAAATCCCCCCACAAAGTCGCCCCACCGAGAACCCCCGTCAATACCCCCACCCAATCCTCTCCCATTCCTCCTACCACCCTCACTCAACAAAAACCTCCACACGCATCTACCTCTCAAATAACCCCCTACATCACCCCCACTAAATGTCCTCCACCTGTAAAGCGTTCTTCCCCTCAATATAAAACATCGTCGAGCGACTCAAGTCCCACTACAAAAATCTACCTTCCCACCAGAACCTCGAAAGGTAGAATCATCAACAGACCCCATAGATTTGAAGACAGTTATGTTAAAAACAAACACCCCCCTTTCCACTAAAAGCCCAAGCCACACAACACACACACCCCCTCTTTCTCAGATACCTCCATCACGCACCTTTCCTGAACCAATATTGCACATTGCCTCCATTTATTTTCCGAGCCTGCAACACCACCCAAGACAACCCCAAAAACCCAGACTCATCCCCCCCTTCACCCCCAGCTCCGCCTTCACACGTTAGTCCCTCCCCTTCAGTTGTTAACCCCTTCACCACACTGAAGAGGCCTCCTGTCAGTCCCACACACCTCACTCAATACCTGACCTCCACCATGAACATCCACACACCATTCGTCGCTCCCGTCCCTACCCCCACTGAGGACGAATGCACACCATTCATAAGACGTATTAAATTAAAAACGTCCACAGGACGCTTAGCCCGTCTACAATGGCCACATCAAGCCCGGGCAGCCGCCCTCCACAACACCGAAGACACATTCCTACAGGTCTACATAGACCTGCACAAGAAACCAGACCCTCGCTCTCTTGCCTGGTGGGACCTTCTACACACCCTCCAAATTACCCACCATGACTATATTTCTCTTTACTTCACCATTGAGGCTCGAGGACGAGCCTACAACGAAGGAGAGGGAAGTAAAATGCCCCAGAACGAGAAGCCCACCACGGAAGCCACGAGCGAGAACAACAAAGAAACGCGAACAGAAACACCCGAAGGAAAGCCCCACAAGACGAAAGAAAAAGGAGAGAACAGACGACCCATAGATCAGCGTGAGAGAAGAAAGAAGGAGCACCAGCCAAGACAGGCCGAAGCCCACAGGGCTAAGCAGCTCCAAACCACACCTGCCTATCGCTTCTAACCACTGACCCTTCCCCCACCTCGCGTATCCACTACCCCTCGTGTCCTACACCTCTTACCCGCCAGACTCTACCTACATGATGCTGAACATGAATACACCTTAATTTAATACACCCATGCCCTGTCCCTAAGTTAAGATATCAATATCAACATACCCTAAAAATAATACCTTGTCTTGCCAGACTAAGTTTCTGAAGACAAACCGCCCCCATACATCTATGTATGTTCTTCCATCCGAGAAGTAATATGTTAACCCCCATGTCATAATTGATAAGAAACTATAATACCTACGGGTACACCATCGTGCAACCATTACGCCTGCCCTATCTTGCCAGATCTCACGACTGAAGATGCCGCGAGCAATCCAGTAACTATATTCCTGCACAGACGAGATGGTATAGGAAATTCCATTGTTCCTGTATTGCCCAATTCTACTCCATGTTCATCAAACCAGGGAATCTTATGTAAGACCCCCGCCCCCCCCCCCCCCCCCCCCCCCCTTAGAGATTAAGTACACGATGATACCAACGGGTACACCATTGTATACATAACCATTATTCCTGTAAGACCTAGACAGAGATAATGACTGAAGATGTTAGCAACCATGCAGTAACTCTAATTCTTACCACAACCAGAGATTGTATAGATAACCCTCTTTTACCATTGTCTCGACGCATATCTACCCCGAAACAATAACGAAGCTACCCCTACGAACTGCCGCTTTCTTTGGTATATATTTCATAGAAAACGCAGTTCCCAGGGACAACTAGATCAGCAAGAAATCGTGTCAACTAATAGTGTCCATAACCCATCGTATTGACGAGTAATAATACACTATGTTTTTCTCTACTTTTATCCACAGTCAAGCACACACCTACAGCTAACCTCATCTTCCCACAGTCCACATGATTCTATAATTTCCAGACTCATATACCACCACCACCTATTGCTCATCCCCCGGTAGCGTTTGATTAACCTACCTTCCCTGTCGTTAACCCCCCGCCTAAGATACCACCAACTGTACCTAATGCCACCCCTACGCCCAGAGACCTTAGGGTCAAACTTCCACGTAGCTCCCCTTAACCTCTCTCCTCTCGGTAACCCTCCACGCTCCTCGACTCCCTCCTGACCTAGCCTCTCCACCATATCCCCTGAATATCCTTAACTTTTCCGTTACTAACATTCTCAAACCTTTTGTATATATACTCCTATCCAGCCTACCTTCCCCCAGTAGGAAGGAACACTATTAGAACTTTACTAACCCTTTGCATGCCATCTATTCCCTCACAACCCATTCACAACCCTGTACCAAATGATCGTCAGTGCGAGGCTAGCCGCCTCGCCTGTGACTAACCTCTATTGCCATACTTCCAGATAAATGTGGCAGAGTTAGCAACCCAGTCTCCACCACATCCAACAAACCATGCAATTAACAACCCAACCAATTAAACCAGCTGATCAAGGCACCTTCGGTTTTGGTATTACGGACACCCACATCTGTCTCATAAACAGAGGGTTATTACAAACACTTGTAATATGGCAAGCCCCCAGCCACAGCCGCCCAGGCGACCATCACAGAGAGAGGACGCGCGCCTACCCCTTTCACGCACCCGAGGAGGGAGACCCTGACCCTTGTTTTGACTTCCGGGTCATTGCCAGGTAGCACTGGAATTCTTCCTATCAATGAACTAACCATGTATGACTAACACCCTTGCTAACCTCTATTAACCAACAATAACCCATTAACCTTTCTTGCATACTCCGATAACCAAATTAGCACCTCAGCTATACCATAGAATGAAGACTGAGCAATCTAAGAGAGACGCTCCTATCAAAGATGTCCCAAACCTCCTCGCAAAGTAGATCCAGTCTCTCTCCCCTAAATACTTCCAGTATAGCCAAAATAGTACCTCTTACTAAGGCTCAGTTATATCACATTATGAAGGCTCCATACAGCCATGTGCCACAACAGTAATCACCACCTTACCTAGTTCCCGTATCAATTGAGAGCTCAAATAAGTCCATCAAAACTCGAGATCCCTATTGCCTACAGGGTCCAAAACCGAACCTATAAACCGAGCTCCAGCCCCCAGTAAAATCAGTTGAAAGATAGACACCAAACAGTGGCTGGTCCCTTGTGTTGACCTCTAGCTCTATCATTGTTTGTTCCTGAGAATTGAGTTCCAGAGCCGGCAGACTCCGTGGCAGATTTAGATAGAAGGATCTGTCCACGTAAAAGAAATCTACGTACACTTTATAACCTTCATACAGACCTGGAAGCTGAGCGATCGACGTGAGATGCGCTAGGCGTTAATTCCGATCCAGATTGACAGGAAGATCCTAATATCTGTGATTCAGGTCTAGAAACCAGAGGGTATATAAGAGTGTAACCAGCAACGATCACTAAGAGATCCGTCTTGAGAACTTTCTACATATGGACCATCTGGACGGCCGCGGAACCAGTCGTTAGCCCCCAACATCACGGACGCAAGATAACCAGGACCAGACCAATCAAATACTACCCAAGATTCACTCTATCAGTGCTACAGTGTTACAGTGCTATTTAGAGACTCACTTATTAATATTTCTATGAAGTGGCTATATCTTTGCCCCAGTATAATTCATCTATAACCATTCCATTAGGAAGTGCTAAGCGTATCAGTGTTTATTAACCCTTAAAAAGCGGCTCACCACATAAGTCGTATTTAATAAAGCTGGACTATGTGGCGGCGCTCGACATAGGTCGAGTGGCAATTTCAGCACGTAATGATGCTGAGAGAGAGAAACAAGTGGTGGCAGGAGACTAGCGAGCGTATGACTGCTCCAGACCACCGCGGCGAACCTACTGACACGAATCTCAGCTCCCTCCTCCCTCTCTCACTCGCTACATACCGAATTATATGGGGAAAGTGGCTAATTACCTGCTTTTTGCACTCGCGTTGCACGGTTATTGCAAGAAAACTATCCATCATACAAGGATCGCTATGGTGTCATTCGAAAGCTCTGTTTATGCCCTTTCAGGGATAGATACTTGTTTTACGTTCTGGGTCTTATTTAGGCATGAAAATGATCACGTAAACAGCCCTATTTTGGCTAAAAACACCCTGCTGGGCGGTACATATAAATAAACCTCATAGGCCGCTAAAGAAGGGTTAATTAACAGGCGATATTAACTCTCGTAATTACCCATATATCCAGATATTATTACATAGAAGTGAAACCCTAGTGATATCTGATGTTCGCCCACTGATTTGCGTTCTATGTGTTTCTGATACAAGAATATAAAACTTAGATCAGTACCCCCCTGAAGTTACTAGAATTCCCGTGCTCTAAAATACGCGTGTCTAATCTAGTCTGTGAACTACTACTTGTGCACCAGAGCTACCAGTGATAAATCTAACAGTGAATATGAATCTATAAGTAACATTTATGGTCTCCAGTATATTATAAACTTGTGAATAAAGCCAGTGATCAGAAGATTAACCCGGGAACTGCCGGAAGACTCTTAAGAGTTCCCCCGGCGGACTGCGGGAAGACTCTTAAGAGTCAGAAAAAAAAAAAATCAACTTTAAACATAATTTTTTTTTTTTTTTTTGGGGCGCCCCTGGGCCATGCAAAATATCACTCCTCTACCTCCCCTCCTTCCCCACTTTCCTCCCCTCCTTCAGTTATCACCTATTTTCCCTGTTATTCCCTTATTCTGAGGTATATTTTCGTGCTAACATTAGCGAGTTGCAAGCAGGGCATTGTCATCAGTGTTAGCAAGCGAGTGCAAGAGAGAGAGAGAGAATATCGATCGACTGTGTCTCAGTGGCCTTGGGGGAAATTGGCGGGAAAGCAGGTTGCCTCACTCATACATTATATAACTCACGGCCTTTATCTCCGATTTTGACCATCCAAACGCTGTTTTCACTCGTTTTATTGTTGTTTCAGGTTAATACCTTTATAATCAACCCATAATAGGCGCGTATGGATAAGTATTAATGCTATTTATGGTAAAATTAATATTTTAGTGATGGAAACAGCTCAAATACGTCAGCACAGGGGGACCTTTATAATTACCCCCATGCGCACTTCTTAGGTTAATACCTGAACGTTGGAAGTGGGAGACTAGGCTCCATCCAGATCCACTTAATGCTAGTGTTGTTCAATTCTATCATTTGTCTTGTACGAGTATTCATATCTTCTTATGCTTCATATTAATCATCATCAAGAAAACTATAGAAGTGTGTACATCAATAAAAGTGATCGTGTGTCTTGTTACCGTGTGCTTATTTTGTGTTCTCTATTCCTCATACCTTGTTTTGTGCATGCAGCCTTCTATACCCAGTCAGTTAGAACTCATATTTCCCAAGTTAATCCTGTAGAAAAACAGGGCATAACAGTTTTGAGTTACGATCCTATATTTATGATAAGGGTTAACCTCTTACTCGATGTAGGTAGACTTAAGGTGTCTCCTTGAGCAATAGGGGTGACTGGACGACTCGGCCCATGGGACAACTCGGCTCGGACAGCTCGGCCCACTTTTGGACAACTCGGCCACGACGGCGAGAAAACTCGGCCCATTATTTGAGACAGCTCGGCCCCATGTTTTGCTATGGGGCAATTTGACGAGACCAGTCAGGATTAGGATGGGGAGAGCTAAGTGGAGGGTTTATGGGTGAGGACATGTATGCAGCACCAAATCCTGTCCTCTGCATATGCGCGGCCTTTTCCCTAATATTTTTATTATGTTATTTAGGCTCAACTGTTAGGTTAATTTAAGTTAGGTTAGGTTAAGATAGGTTAAGATAATATAATAGTATAAAGGAAACAAAAATTGTGCCAAGGGGCCTAAGATTCTCACGCATGCGCAGAGGACAGGATTTGCAGGATTTGGTGCTGCATACATGGCCTTCCGTTTATGGCGTGTGTGTAATGTGGGCGAAATATTCGTTTATTGTATAATTATGTCATAGGCTAGTTCTCTCGATTCATAATGTGTAGGTTAGGTTAGGTTAGGTTAATTGAGAGTTGTCTCGTAATTAACACGGGGCCGAGCTGTCTCTTTTTACTGGGCCGAGCTGTCTCGCCGTGGGCTGAGCTGTCCCGTGGGCCGAGTAGTCTAGCATTCGCAATAGGTTACTGTAGGTTGTATGATGATTGTAGTAGTTGTAGTGTAGAGGCTGAGTTCTCTGCTTGTAGATTGATTGATTTAATAGATAGGTATAAAAGCTGCCACCACCGATTACCATATACCTATTATATATTGATAGATATAGGTAAAGGGAATATAATTAAAGATCTCTGATCCAAAACCACTTTGATATATTTAAGTAACAATCTGAAATAATATACAGAAGTACTATAAAGTAATATAAGAGTAAACCCTAACTCAAGAGGGTATCTCTGGGTATATGTTATCACCCTGGATGTTCGATTCTATCTGCTGCTCCCCCTATCTCTCACCTTCTCCCCACCTCTCTCTGGGAGAGAGTTCCAGAGCTCCGCTGTTTAGTAGAAGAAAGTTTGAGAGTAATGTTTCACTCTTGGGTTGGAGAGTTGCACAGAGTAGGTGGGATTGTGTTGCGAGATGGGTACCACGTGCCCTACGTAAAGGAGGTGGTATACACTGGGAAACCTCTGAGGAACACTGATTATTATATTAGCGATAGAATAGCGAGAGATGCAACATTGCGGCGGAGAGAGAGAGATTGCAGAGAGTTGGTGAGTGGACGGGAGTTAATGATACGAAAGGCCTTCCTTTCAACTTTGTCTAGGAGAGCAGTGTGACAGGAACCTCCCCACACATGTGAACAATACTCAATACAAGAACGCACTATGCCCCTGTACAGAGCAAGAAGCTGTGCAGGGATAAAGAACCCCCTAAGGCGGTTGAGCACACCCAGCTTCTGGGAGGCTGCCTTAGCAAGACTGGTAATATGGTCCTTCCAAATGAGAGCAGAAGAAAAGGAGACACCAAGAATATTGAGAGAAGATGAAGGATTGATTTTTGTATTGTTGAAGAATAAGGGATAGTCCGCTTGGAGTTCCGGACGGGTAGATAAATGGAGAAATTGGGTTTTGGAAGCATTAGAGGTAACAAGGTTTTCTCTGCCCCAATTGGAGATATTATTTATATATATATATATATATATATATATATATATATTACACATGTATTATTATAGTCGGACAGAACATAGGGAATCTTAGGCTGAAGCTTGGCAATAAGGTTTATAGTTTTTATTTTATCTTGCCTTTATTGCCTTAACCCAGCACGTGTGATAGGCCACACGGAAGTGCCTGTAAAGGGAACGAATCAGCCTCACGGAAGTGAGGCAATGAAAATAAACCCTAAATACACGCCCTACAGGCACTCAAATGAAAGCAATTTGTGATTAGATGGTATAATCACTCTCTAGTACCTCCTTCCTCTCCACTACATGTGTCCCCCCCTCCTTTTCTTTCCCCCACTCCCCCCTCCTCAATTATTGGCTATTTCTCTTTCTATTTTCGCCATTCCTCCCTTTCCTTGCTAGAAATAGGATGACTCACTATCTCCCACACTCCCTTGTCACCTCCACATGCGCGGATGAGGGCTGGCAGTGACAGTTTGCCTCAAGCAGGCCCATGAAGCACATCTATGTTGCACTCTCTCTCTCACCTCCCTCCACCATCTCCCGTCCATCACACATTACCGAAGGGAAGGAAGGAAAACCTAATATTTAGCAGTGGTTCCGTAGTCAATGACGTGAGGGCCTATAGTATTATATGGCATCTTTCTAGGTTTATTAGAGCCCAGTATGACCTTCCAACTGTCGGTCGAGATCCATAACATCCTAGGGAGCACCCTTTGATAATTCCTAAGGAAGGTCATTATTGTAAAAGCTACTGAAAATATATATAAACATAGAAAGAAGTAACAATCAGTTTGAATGCCGCTGCAGTTTTGCTATCTGTCCGCCATCTTGCAGCTTCCCATACACAGTTGCCAATATGCGCCATCTAGCATATTTCGACCTCTAATGGTATATCAAGTTAGACATGTGTATGGGAAAGGGAAGGAGGGAGGGCACTAGCCGTCATTGACTATGGAACCTCTGCTAAATATTAGGTTTTCCTTCCTTTTTGGGGGGGGTTGTCAAACCCATAATTTATCAGTGGTTCTCTCCGTCAAATACGTGAGATCCTAGAATACCACGACCGGTGGGGGGACATTCATATGCTCAACGTCATAAGAACAATGAACAAGAGGTGGTAGCAAATGGCAGGTAAAGCGTTCAAACCATTATTGGAGAAGAGCATAAAATATTATATAGCGGGCACCATTATATGTGCCTTATAAGAAAAATAGAATAACATATCACAGCACGCCCAATACTAAGATTGTTGTACAAATTATAATACACTTGTGTATTTACTAAAATGTACCAACACAATGTATGTTATTTCCTTGAATAACCACATATTGAACATTTTAGTTATTTATGATTACCGGGTGAAGACTTCCGCTGCCCTCCTTTCTGTCATCAAGCAAGAGGTACAGTATGAACCTCCACTATGTAAAGATAAAATACTGTTGTACTATGCCTGTAGACAGCCTTGTACAAAATATAAGGGAGAGAAGGATAAGAGCAAAAAGGTTTCCTTATCATACTTGGGAAAGTAATATATACCTTCGACAACGAAGGAGCATGTTTAAGTTCAAATTTTCACATGGTAGTTGAGGTCTCAGTAGATAGACCCACAAGCATCGGGAGAAGAAAGCAGTATGGACGGCCAAAACCCTTCTTGGGTAATGTCCCTCACTGAGAAATTATGAGAAACAAATTGTAGGAGCCCACCCTCGGACATCAAGAGAACGAGCAACCACTTTAAGCTCGGCTCCTTTAAAACTATCCGCGATGATGGAGGCCAATACCTCCCTACCCAGTCTAGTCAACCCCGCCAGGGAGACCCACAAAAAAGACTCATTCCTAGGGATCATGGCCACAAAGACAAAGCTGGACACATAGAATGATGAGTTCTATCCTTCTTAAGGGCAGTAACATGGAATGGTGTAAAGACATGATATTGGTGTTCATATTTGCAATAAAATCAGGTACAGGAGCCAGGTAAACAGAATCGTTGTTAGGAGAAACCCGAAAATGATTCGTGGACTTTGTCAAAGCTACTAGCACAGAAACTTCACGTTCAGTAGCTAGAGAAATTAAAGGCACACATTTCTGCAGTAGCCTATGAGGAGCCCTAAGTTTGAAGCAAGCTTCAGTGCAACCTATCTAGTTTTTCCAAAGGAAAGCTGAAACTGGTTAAAGCCAAGTATGAATTTGCAATGGCAGACAGATGAGTACGTAAAGTATTGACAGGCAGTGTGTTGGCGATCAAAGAGGTAATCTATAAACTTGAGAATCAAGCCAGCAGAGGTACCCTCTGCTGGCTTGATTCTACGACCCAGGTAGGAAATTGTTTCCTATGGGACTTGCATTGTCTGAGAGAAACCACTTGGTATTAAAGGGTACTTCACACAGTCAGGAATGCGAGCTAGAATCACTAGGAGTAATGACTCCTGTTGATTCCTGGGAATACGACCGCGAGTGTCTGAAATTCGCTGTGCACTCACAACATTGTAGGAGCCAGTGGGAGTGTACCTACGAATCACTGGGAGTCACCAAGAATCACCGGGATAAAACCAGGAATGAAGTGCGAGTTATTGAAAAGTTGAAAATTAACGGTCGCTTTCGGATTACTGTAATATACAAGTCGATAGGAGTAATACACGAATCACTGAGAGTTAGATGGGAGTCACTGGGAGTCACCGAGCATCACAGGGAGTTTTTAGGAATGAGATGTGAGTATGTCAGGCATGGCCCCCATTGTGCACAGCCCTTATATAAGGGGCCCCCAAGCTATAACTGCAGTCCTCTAATATCATCATTAAGTATTATGACTCTATTCATACATCATTACAGACATTAATATAATACGATAAGTCTGTATTATTATGTACCGTAAGGTCATGATATCAATGCTTACTATACTTTACGAAACAAATATATTTAAACTATTGTCCAAATAGTGGATAGCTAATTCTTCCCATCTTGTTGTTTTCATTCGTTACCCAGTTCTGTAATATTTCATACGATTACCTAAAATAGGTAACACTTATAGGTTGTGTTAGTTTGCTTTGGTTAGGTCAGGGGAGTTGCAGAACTTCTAGATTATTAACGGGCGACTACAATGGCCCCTAAACAACCAAGCCATGATTCCACTGGCTCAAAGTTTACCCCGGGGACTACAACGCCCCTCGAAGTAGTAATCCAAAACTCCACTCACCACCACAAAGCGAACTTGACATTTCAAAACACATACAAACACGTCTCCACCACTCTCCTTATGTTAGGTAAGGGGAGTTACATAACTTGTAGACTACAAGTAGGGTATTGTAACATTGACCATACATTGTTCACATTATTGATTACCTCACCTACCGTAATTTCCTTCTCTATACACAATCACTGGGTGAATACAATGTCTTGTGGGAAATTGTACTTACACAGGTTAATACTAGGCCTATTTATAATGTTTGACCAAGAAAAGTTAACTACCCGTATACTGTATATTGTACTTTCACGTGAGAAGTATTACAGGTTTATATGAATAATATATTTATTAATCCACGTTCATTTCACTTTGAGAGAGCTTTCGAATGCACCTACAATTAATAAATACTGCACAATTGTTTGGGGGGGGGGGGAGTAGGGGAGGTGAGTAGGCTCGCTTTGCTCACCACCCACACCCATGACTAGCGGGCCCTTTATTACATGTGCGCCCACTACAGGTATCTCTGTGGGCGCCCCTGCCGCTTGGAGAGCATACTCGGTGACTCCCAGTGGCTCCTGGTGGTTCCTGGTGACTCCCGTCGATTCCCAGTGACCCTCAGTAGCTCGCATGTATTACCTATCTTTATCCCAGTGACTCCTGGTGAAACTGAGAACTGAAACTGAAACCGAAACCTGCCGCGAATCAGATACGAATCACCGAGAATCACCAGGACTCACTGGGAGTCACTGGGGAATCACTGGGGATCACTGGGAGTCACTGGGAGTGGTCCGATTCGCGGAGACAACTTTAAACACGGTGAACATTTTGTCGGACAGGGCCAATCGCCCGCGAGTGGTTTGGAGTCACTGGGAGTCTAACAGGAATCACTAGGATATCGCTAGAGTCACTAGGAGTCATCGATTTTCACCGCGAATAGGCCCAAGAATCCGAATTTTCAGCAACTCCTAGTGATTCTAGCTCGCATTCCTGACTGTGTGAACTACCCTTAAGAATGTCCATAAAGCAAAATTGAGAGAGGTCTGCAGGTTGCTAATTGCGACCAAGTGAAAATGGGAGAGGGGGATTGGGTTAGAGTTGCTGCACCACTGTGACAGTTGACTGAATCAAACTGAAGTAGGCCAGATAGGCTCTACCAGTTACTATGGCCTCAGAATGATCTCAGACAATGAATGACTTTGCACATTAGTGCAGTGTCCGGAGGAGGGAACAGGTAGATCGAGACGTCCGCTGGTTCCAGTTCTCAGTGAATGCATCCGGGCCCCCTACCTGAGTGGGGATCCATCGTGTTAGATAAACCGAGAGCTGGGCCAACTGCGGTGCAGCAAACAGATCTATAAACAACTTAACACTACTTACGCATATATAATGCATCATTTAATACATTGTATTTTATTATGATAGGTGTATGCATGATTAGTATATCTAGAAACATACTATATTCTAGATATTATAACCTTAAGACCAAGACTTATACCAAGCATATATTTTGTTACAGTATGTAACCTTATATATTTTGTTGAGTGGTACTTGAAAAGTAGACAGAATGGATAAAAAACACCATCTGAGGAAGAGCACTTTATTGACAACGTTTCGCAGATAGCTTCATCAGGTCACTGATGGAGTGACCTGATGAAGCTATAACGTTGTCAATAAAGTGCTCTTCCTCAGATGGTGTTTCTTATATATTTTATCTTACAGAGAGTAGGATGTCGTGCTCTGACTGGATTAACCACACCCACTCCCAATTCTCCCTACCAACAATTCTCTAGAGACATCTGGTGGACGCTTCTGAACTAGCGCCAGAGCTACGACTGTAGACATCACTATACCCAACACCTAGGATATGCACTGTTTATCTCAATTTTTGTGTGATTCTACACATTTTTATTATACTGTATACGACTACACTAAGTGCTTATTATAGGTTTGACTCCTGTAAGGAGATAAAGAAAACCTAATATTTAGTAGTGGCCCCGTAATCATTGACGAACATGCCTATTACATTAGGCATCCTCTTCAAACACTAATCCGCCGTAGTTTGAATCTACCGCGCAGAGCATTCAAAAACTGAGGAGCCTTCATCATGAGCGCACGCGACCTCACTCATGGCTTCAGTCATTATGAATTGGGTTCTCACTACGAAAAAACTTTGTAAAAAATAAAAACAAAAAGAAAATAAGAATAACTATCCAATAAGCTTTCCATCATATCGTGGATGTACTTGTGTGGATTTCTGACCAGACGCTGATTCAGGCGTCATTCCTCCTTCACTGACATATCAAGTAAACCAAAATCCTTAATACATCAACGAATGGGAAGGGGACGGTCGGGAGGGCCCCAGTCGTCAATGATTACGGGGCCACTACTAAATATTAGGTTTTCTTTATCTCCTTACAGGAGTCAAACCTATAATTTATTAGTGGCCCCTCCATCATTGACGAACATGCCTGATATCTAAGACTGGAGGGGGACATTCGTAATCATATCATAACTCTAGAAAAGCAGATAATAAAAACAACCACATAGTATTCTTACTTTTGAAAAATGTATTTAATACGGCGTAGGCCGGAAATATACAAGAAAAAGGGGTTCAGGCAGGTGCGTGCTTCAAAGAAGCCTGCCCGACAAAAATGGGTAACCCTGAAGATTCTGAACACAGATCTGTAGTTACAAAAGGCACCCCACTCAACGAGTGGTGACAAAAATAATAAGTTATAAGTTTATATGTGCACATCATAAACCCCAAAATACATGTGGAGATCAATTGCAAATGAACTCCATTGAACTAATATTACATTGCTTTCGCAGCTAAAACTACTATAACAACACCGTTGTTTTGTACTAAACCTTGTACTAGCACAATTTCTCGCAGAGAAATTTTCATATCACATTTTAACCTTAAATTGTATCACAGCTCTCATACTCCGGCGGGGTCTAGGGTGTCCTATGTCAACTGACTGCACCCCCCCCCCCCCCCCCCTTCCGTGAAAGTAAACATAAGTGACTGCAGGGCCACCTAGACCCTCTGCCTTAAAGCTATACATGGTAAGGAAGGTTTGTCTAGAGCAACTGACAAGTATCTAGAGAGAAACGTATGATTAGACGCCCACAACTGTGTGGACGCAATATCTTCAACTGAAAAGTTTTTCAGGAAACGTAAAGAGGCCGCCCACTTGCGTAAATCGTGGGCCCTACCCACAACGCCGGGATTACTCTCTTTAATGACTTCTACCAGAAGAGAGGCTAATCGCCGTTTAAGTAAGCGTTTACCCGTACTCGCTACCCATAAAGCACCTTGGGGGTTTTGAGGAGCTATTCTCAAATATTTGGTTAGAGCTTGCACTGGACATAAATTATGATGCACCTTTCCCCTTTTTAACGCCGGCACCGTGAACTCAGAAAACACGTGTGCACTATGCTCATTCTTGGCTACAAACGCCGGGGAGGGTGCAATGGAAATTGAATCATTAAGTCTACCAAACCTAAGACAATTAGGTGTGTTGCTCATCGCCGCCAGCTCAGACACTCTGTTTCCGGTGGCCAAAGCCAAAAGGAAAACTGCCTTCTTTAAGATTAAAGCAAAGTCTGCAGTATTTTGATACAGACGAGAATGAAGTAAAGACAAAGCTTTGTCCAGAGACCAAGTAGGCATGAGCTGACGGGGAGGTGGGCGGAGTTTAAAACACGCTCTCATAAATTCTGTTTCCTCCGCCACCGGTATGGATAGACCTGTAAGGTCGAAAAAGGGCACTCTAATCGCAGTTAAGTGATTCTTCAAAGTTACCACAGATAAACGTTTCTGCTCAAACAGATAGTTCAAGTAATTAAAAACCAATGCCACTGAGGGTACAGTTTGTTCCGTTCTAACAATCCAAGAAGTAAAAGCTTTCCAATGAGATTGATATTGTCGCTTAGTAGACTGAGTATATTGATTGAGCAATTTATTGGTCACATCCCTACCGTATGGTGCTAGCCACTTGGCCTCCTGAATGTCCATAATGCAAAAGACAGCGAGGTCGCTAGGTTGCCAATCGTGTCTAAGTGGAAGTACCCGACCGGGAGCGATACCGGGTCCGGGCACCACATTATTAATTGCTGGTACCACACCTGCGCCGGCCACAGGGGCGCGATTAGCGAGACTAAGCCTCGATAAACTCGTAGTTTGTTCACTACGTGGCACATTAGTGACGCATCTGGCGGCGGAAACAGATAGATGGAGCTCCATCTGTTCCAGTCTGTCACTAGGGCGTCTGGCCCCCCTGCCGGCGTTATCGCCCGGCGGGTGAGGTATAGAGGGAGCTTGTGAGTCTCCTCGGACGCAAAAAGATCCACTTGTGGATGGGAGAGCTCCGCAATCATTAGGTCGAAAATGGGTTGCTTGAGCTCCCATTCTACTGTCGTGCTCTGTCTCCGGGACAGAGCGTCTGCCCAGACGTTCGCTACGCCTGGGAGATAAGATGCGTGAAGATAAATATCTAGACTGCTGGCTAGAACAAAAATCTCTTCCGACACGAGTAGCAACTTCCTTGACCTCGTTGACCCTTGTTTCTGAATACAGTGAACTGCATTCAGATTGTCCATTCTGAAGGCCACCGACTTGCCCCGTAACGCCGGGCCGTGAGCCTGAAGGAAATACAAGGGGACTAGTAACTCTTTGACATTTATGTGAGAGATTTCTAAGTGGGACCAAAGCCCCTGACCCTGGTGCCCCTGATTTGACTGAAATCCCCACCCTATGGTGCCCGACGCATCCGTGTCTACCCATACCGTTGGAGGAGGAGAGGTCCATGACATGATTGAGTGCAATGTTTCCCTCTTCGCCCAGACCGCTAGTAAGGTGTGGATTAATTTTGGTATGGGCCATAATTTTCCCGCCGGTAAGAGTGGGAAATATTTGTTGCCTTCCAATATTAATCGTTTTACTTTCAACCAGCCCAACTTGACAGTTAGCTGAATCCAGTTGAGAGAGCCGACCAGAGACTCCCAGACTCTTCGTGTCGTAGTCAGACTGTGAAGAAACCTGAACAGTTTCCTGCGAAACCTGTTGCGATTGTCCACACTCTGACTCAGAGTGAGAGCGGCGGTGTCCCAGACCAGCCCTATCCACTGAATTACTCTTGAGGGAACAAGGTTTGACTTTACCAGATTTACCTTGAAGCCTAGAGTTTTGACATGATTTAAAATGATATTGACATGTTTTATGCATAATTGTTGTGTCTCTGCCACCACCAGCCAGTCGTCTAGATACCACAACACTCTGATTCCCTGTTTTAACAACGGCATCAGGGCTTGCCGGACTAGTTTCGTGAATAGTCGAGGTGCTAGGTTCAAACCGAACGGCATCCTCTGAAAAACAAAATTTTGGTGCCTGATCCTCAAGGCCAGAAACCTTTGAAATCTTTTGTTGACCGACACGTGCCAATAGGCGTCTGTCAGGTCTAGGGAACACATCCAGCCTCCCGGCGGAAGTGTTAGCCTGATTTGATGAACTGTTAACATTCTGAAAGACTCGTTGTAAATGTGAAGATTCAGATAAGACAGGTCTACGACCGGCCTCATCTGAACACTGTCCCGTTTGGGAACCAGAAACACAATTTGCCGTTGTCGGCTGACGTAAGCGAGGTCGCCGGAGCCACTGCCAAGTGATGCCTTTGCGTGCCACCATCCGTGCCCAGGTTTTTAACGGCCATGCTTGGTGACACGTTCGGAACGACCCAGTTAGCAGACAAGGGTTCGCCGGCTGTACTTCCCTCGGTTCCTCCGGCCTTAAGATAGGCACTGGGAGTGAGAGAGACTTTAGTTTTTTGATGGTGGGGTTGGTGGTGTTGGACGCTTCGCCGGCTGGCTGGTGTGGGCCGAAGACTGGCCCTGCCCCGGCTTATACTGGCCGTGTCCTCTCTGTCCTGAAAACCCTCTCTGTCTATGCCTGTACTGACCCAGGGGGGATTGGGAGGACTTAGGCGGAAGAAAAGGCTTAGAACCCCCTGGCTGAGCTTTAGTAGGAGGCCTAGGTTTGGGGAAGTTAAATGCAGGTTTCTTAGCCTGTGCGGGACTGTGCTTCACGGCCTGTGCCATGTTAAACACTGTTCGCCATACATCAGGAGACATTAAAGAAGGAGTAAGTACTGGGGACATTACCACCTGGTTAGCAATGCGATCAGGCAGCTTGCGAACTAATGACATCCTAAGATCCTGTCGTGCTCGCACCGCCTCAAGTAAGGCTGTGCGTATGTCACCTAAGGATTGAATCGACGACTGAAGAATCAGACGCCGGGATAACTCAACTGATCTTCGAGCATCCGCGTCTGCGATTGCCTGAGTGGACCGGAGTAAAGACTTAGCCACCTGCTGAGAAACTATGTACTGTGAAAACAGGCGGAAAGCTTTTCCCCTTAGCCTAAATTCTCTGTCTAGGTGAGTAGGGGTAGGGGTAGTGAATGGGTCCTTTAGTTCACAAAGATTAATCTTAGGGGCAGCTAGAAAAGAAAATAAAGCTGACGGAACTCCGCCGGCAGAACCCACCGGCATGGAGAACCATGAATGTGTATCCTGAGGGATCTGGTGGGAAGATTTAGAAGTGAAAGTGGTTGCAAAGTTTTGAGCCTCTACCTCCCAATCCACCCAAGGTCCTGGTCCCAACTGTCCCACCTTCAAAACTGGATTAGCTGTCTCGTCTGTGACGGTCTGTAAATCCAGTTCAGGAGTAAGAGCCGACAGAGCCTTAATATCATTAAACCCATCCAGCTTAGACCAGTCTGAAAAAAGTTTTGAAGCTGAGGCAGGGGGTAAAGCAGGCTTAGATGCATAAACAAAATAATCCTGATGATAATAACTAGGTATAGCCTTGATATTTACGTCCAAAACATTACCCAAGGCATCCAATGCCCTTAATTTCTTTGACTTATTTCCCTGGATAAACCACTCACGTGGTACCGGGAGTTCCCCTGACAAGGTAGGCTGGGCAAGCTCTGGCTTAGAGGGGTTCAAAAGAACCCATGACTCGTCTGGCCCATAAAGCAGGGGCATAGCTACCTTTCTAAGAGGCGCTTTGTCTAGAGGGGTGGATTAACATCCGTGATGACCCTGACATTTGACGTAGTGAATGCCGCCGTAGCTGGCTTAGAGCTCCCTGCCGGTGACAGAGTAGGAGGGTTAGGAATCTTAGATAAATCGATTGACGTTATCAGAGGCCGTACCGCAGAACTTGTCAAGGGAGCCCCCAAGTCCATTGTGGGGTTTTCTTGTTGTTGACTAAAGAATTTAGATAGAGCATGAGTAAGTAACCCATCAATTTCTTGTGCTGTAACAAACTGGTTAGATGCAGAACTTACAGGTGAATCAGTATTATCATGGGCGGCGTCCAAGCCTGAGCCTGACCCTTGTCCTTCCCTATCTGAAATTATTGACACTTCATCTCGTTCCTCCCGATCCTCCTGAGAAGACCCCGCCGAGGCAGGGGTACCTTGTTTCCAAGATAAGTCAGGGATAGAGGATGGGGTCGCCGCGTCCCTGTGGACATCGGCTACTGTGTGACTCGTATGAGTCGGACGTGGATGGTCAGACCCTGGTTGAGCAAACCGCCAAACACCGAGGCTCTGGCCTACGCTCTCTTGAGAGTCTGAAACATTCTCAATTATTGAATTTCCTGAACTTTCCATTTCTAGGGTTAAAATATCAATAGGTAAATCTTGTTTAGGGACAGGCGCTTCACTATACTCTGAGGCTGTAACAGAAACATTTTCAGGTGTAGAGGTACGACGAGATGCACTAGACTTAGGAGAATGTCGAGAGGACTTCCTATGGGAATCCTTTTTGGAGGATTTGTGGCTACGGTGTGACCGCGAACTAGACTTAGATTTGGAAGAATCACCACCATGACCACTGGTGGAAGCTTCCGTCTTACTCTTCTTACTCGCCGGGGAAGAGGCACGACTTGAAGACTGCTGTCTGAGAGGTGACCTTGACCTCGATCTCGCCCGCGACGAGGAGGTGGCTGCCGGGGGAGTAGGCTCTCTCGGGCGTTTAGACGTATCCACAGACGATACAGAACCCTGGCTAGTCTCTGTCGGCTTAAAACCCGTTACTCTAGAGGTACGTTTAGGGGGAGGGTGCTCTGACAGCAACTTATCCCAAAGTGGGACGTTGTCACATTGAAGTGACTTATGTGCGACAATGGTAGTGTAGGCCGACATCTGTTGTCTGACCTCTCTCAACGCTACCGCCCGCGGTCTTGTCATTGTCACACAGGACTTTATTGGCTAATTGGGAGCAAAAGGAACAATTAAGTGTAACCCAGAGACCCCTTGAACGGTCTAGACATTTAACACACCTTATGCAAAGGGTATGCGCAAAAATCGGGATACCCGCGCAAGTAGGGGTAATGCACAGGGCAAAAACTGGGGCCACAGTAGCCATGACAGAGACTGGTGTGAGGAAACTACCGCCGGGTCTGTATTGGTCCGCCGGAGCTCAGCTCTGGAAAAATAAAGAAAAATTTCCAGGAATTAATGCTCATAAGGTTAACCCAAGTGTTCGCATACAAGTGTTAATAACCCGCCGGGTAACGGGATGCAAAGACACAGCTAACACATCTCGCTACGCGGCGGGGTGTAAAGAGGCTAAACAAATCTTTTTAGCTAAAGAACATGAAGAATACCCTCTGATATAATGGTCCAGCATGGCACTTATAGTCTGTAGGAGGTGGTGACTGTCTCAAGATTCAATTTTGTAACAAAGCCCCCCTCATAAAGATGCCGGCCCTTGAAATATTTTAGTAGAATAGCCCAGGGCAGGAATATACGAGATCTGATATTTTAACGAATTGTCCCAAAAGATCGTCGTAAAAATAGAAGGCGGCGATACTGAATGTATCACCAAATTAAGGTTAATCGAAATTGAATTTGTTATAAATTCCTTAGTTCCTCCACTTAGGAGCACCCGCCGGGTGTGGGAATCGATTTGGTTAAACCTCATTGAACCTTCAATTGCCGTAAGAGTAAAGGCAGCGATACACAGAGTATCACTAAAATGGATTGGTTAACTATATGAGACCTAAGTCGTTTATCCCACCCTGCTCAGGTGCACCCGCCGGGTGAGAAGTCTAAAAGTTAACCCCACAAGTTCCTGACCCCACTTCTTTGTAAAAGATCGCCGGGGAGGAACGCCTAAACAACAGCTAGGTTTTCCATGTGGTTGTCGTAAACCAGGTAGAAAAAACTTATAAAAACGAATGTTCGCAAGAACGTCGTTTTTTATATATATATATATATATAAGGATGGGTACAGCCATCCCGCCGGGAATTAAAGGAGGCCTGAAACCAGGCACCCACAGAGACGCAGTCCTGGAGAGCCACAGACACCTCCCCACGCCGGGGAACCAGCCAGAGTTAAAAACCACGTGTGGCCCAACACGGCTCATCGGTCAGGATTTTCATGGTGAAACCGAGAAAAAACCCGCCGGAAGGCAAGCCCCACCCTGAACAGACACCATCTGAACAATACGACACGAGGAGAGGCACGCACGACTAACCAAGGTCACAACATAATCCGTGGAATTAGCCAATACACAACTAAACCAGGAAACAATTATAGTCCGAGGAATTAGCCAATACACAACTAAAACCCGGATACACATGACACAGTAGGGCATATTTATAATAATAAATAATAACACTAGACATGTGGCAAAGCTACGAGCGGCTGGCTAGGCCTAGGTAGACGGCATGAAAATAGTTGAAATATAAACACACACTGGAATAACACAACAGGAACCACCGCCAACACACCACCGTAGCGACAACTTCCCACCCCGGGAAGCCTGACAAGGACCCAGAAAAAACTTCACTAAGTGAAGAAAAATACGCTGGGAACGTCAGAAAAACACAGCTTACCTCATCAGAAGGATAAAAGGCAGCAATAATTAACGCGTAATGAAAGCCGCCTGCATCACAAACTAACACAACTGTGAAAAGTTCACGTGTCCACAACAGGACCACGAGGGTACATCCGAAATAGATGCCCCATACACACGACCCAAAATACACTGCACTGCGGGCAACCAGCCCAGGACACTCCTGCTACGCCTATCCTAACCTTACTCGATACATCCTGGAGTAAACAAATGAGAAAAAACTCACTAGGGACGCAACGAATGCGGAACCAGCGGAGCGTGGAAGGCACGTCCGGGCAGGCTGAGCGCAGAGCAGAGAAGGAGGAATGACGCCTGAATCAGCGTCTGGTCAGAAATCCACACAAGTACATCCACGATATGATGGAAAGCTTATTGGATAGTTATTCTTATTTTCTTTTTGTTTTTATTTTTTACGAAGTTTTTTCGTAGTGAGAACCCAATTCATAATGACTGAAGCCATGAGTGAGGTCGCGTGCGCTCATGATGAAGGCTCCTCAATTTTTGAATGCTCTGCGCGGTAGATTCAAACTACGGCGGATTAGTGTTTGAAGAGGATGCCTAATGTAATAGGCATGTTCGTCAATGATGGAGGGGCCACTAATAAATATAGTATAGTAATAAAGGGAAAGTCCATATCCAGCTGATAATGACTACAACCATAATTATAAGCTGATTAATTATCATAACAACATTGGCGCGAAAATACCAGCTGACTTTGTATTGTAAATATACGTTATTTATGAAGATGGGTGATTTTAAAATATATAAAACAACAGTATGCATAGGCCAAAGTATGTGTCTGCTACAGAAATTTCGACTAACTGCATATATTATTGAATTGTTGAAGGAGAGGGAGGGTGGATAGCTCCGCGATGTCGCCCATTTCCCACAATGCACCGTGGTAAACCTTGCGTTCAGCGCCTCTATCGGCCACTGTAGGCATTTATTGGTAGGGAGAATTGACTGCTATCTAGACTGTTGTGGTTTCTGACCTTACCTCAGGGTAGGGCAAAGCACTTGTTAGAGAATCCACCTCCTTGATCATGAAATTAAGTGTGAGGTGTGAATTGGTGTGGGGGGACAGAATGTGAGCCTCCGGGCTTGCTTCGTTAGGCAGGTGTCTTGGCATGAAACTGTTTGAATTGTTTCTGTTTATTAAGAAAAGCTTGCCGAATGAGAACCATCTCGGATCTCTTTAGAAGGGCATTCACTTTTCGCCAAGTATCATAAGACGGCTGGTAAATAGAGGAGAATGAAGGAATGTGGTCGCTAATTTCTTGGGAATATTCCTTGGTGTGACTGACAGTAAAAACCTGTCCACTCTGGTTGCCTCAAAAATGGCCAGCATGACATCACCTGTGACCACGAGATAAGTAATTATGATCGCTCGCCAGACAAAATGGAGAGCAGTGAGGAAGAGCCAGTTGTGAAAGAGTCGGCCACATCCCGCATGCCGTGTGTCAGTTGTCTTTGAACCTTACAAGGAGAGAGGAGTCAATGAGCATTCAGTCTGAGACAGAAGTTTGTGATGATCATTGCGTGAGCTGGCAGGAGAACTACAACTACTGAAAATGTTTTACAGACTATCTTTTGACCTTGTAAAAAGTTCTAAGAGGCAGAGAGATAGTCAGCCTGGAACTCATAAGGGGATGTACAGGAATGCTCCACAGATGGAAGCATATGGGACTTCTGGGCTTCTTATGCCCATTCAACCCACAAACCGTGACACAGCTCTGAGACCTCCATTATTGGGTTACGAGACCGACCTAAGCAGGTGGTACAGCCCATAGAATTGCAAAATACAGTTAATGATTTTGAGAGCATTATGTCTGTCAGCTTTGTTGACGACTGATCACAGCACAAACTATTACCAGATGTATTAGCTGGCATTTGGGTCTAGATAAAGAACTTTACATCATTAGCTGATGGAAAAGGATTACAGTGACCTAAAGGACCCTGGCATCAGCATCCTTAGCTCTTAACCCGGCAAACGCTAGACTATGGTATTTGAAACATCCCATGCGAAGATGTTTTGGTTCATTCCCGACGAAAATCGTCATTTTACCATAAATATCGTTATTACTTATTCCTATGCGCCTAAATTTCGATAAATGAGGTACCATCGGCTTTGGTATTGATTGCACTTGAAGATTAGCAAATAAAAACATAGAATAATTACAAAACAAACACATTGGGGCACTCCATAACAAGTATTATAACATAACAATCGAAACACCTTATGTCCAACTCGCGCTAGCTTAACATTTTGACCACAAATATTTGTATTTGCATACATATATGGAAGTGAAATTTTATGAGGATTCCAACGGTTACTTCAGAATTACGATAAACCAAATAGTTACGGAGAAACAATTATCTTCCTAGCAGTTTGTGATTAGGGGATATTATTCACTCTCTCTCTCTCTCTCTCTCTTAAAGCACCGACTACGAGGTCAGTTCATTTAAGATAGCTTCATCAGTAAATTAAAATAAATTCTTCATATTATCCACATTTAACCATTTCAGAAAACTATTATCTTCTCTCAGTATTCTTGGTGTCTCCTTTTCTCCTGATCTCACTTGGAAGGATCATATTACCACCCTTGCTAAAACAGCTTTCCAGAAGCTGGGTATGCTCAATCGTCTCCGGGGGTTCTTTACCCCGGCACAGTTTCTTGCTCTGTACAGAGGCACAGTGCGTCCATGTATTGAGTGTTGTTCACATGTGTGGGGAAGATCCTCTCACACAGCATTTCTTGACAAAGTAGAAAAGAAAACCTTTCGTCTCATTAACTCGTGTCCACTCCCTGACTCTCTGCGATCTCTCTCTCTTCGTCGCAAAGTTGCATCTATCTCGCTATTCTACCGATATTACAATAATCAGTGTTCCTAACCCTCTTTCAATGTATACCACCTCCTCTACGAAGAGTAAGTAGAACCCGTCTTCCAACATAATCCCACCCTACTCTTTGCAACTCTCCAACCCAAGAGTGAAACGATATTCCCAATCTTTCTCCTATTCAACAGCTGAGCTCTGGAACGCTCTACCCTGAATCCATTTTCCCCTCATCCTATGACTGTAATTACTTTAAACTCTGTGTGTCCAGGCATTTTGGCTTGAACATTCCTTGATTTTGGCTCCGTCACTCTTTTAACTATGGGAAGGCACTCGTCACAGGCAGTTCTCCCTTTTGTCTCACTAACTCACATAGCAAAATGATCTACTAACTATAAAATGACCATGCTTTTATATCAGTCTCGCTCTACAGGTTTTGTGTGAGTCAATTATTTAGCAAGAATAAGATTACCCTCTTTATTGGTTAATAAGGATGTATAAAATCTAGAGTTACCAATAATGCTATTGTAAAGTCGGTTTGTAACTAAATATATTAAGAAATCAATGGACCTTATATTATTGATTGGCAATATTTGTCAAGATTGTATTATTGGTAACCTAAAGAAATATTGAATTGAGAAATGTTTTGTTACGTGCAATAGTTTGAAAGCCCCATAAATTAAATATATGCGTATATATTCCATACCAAGTGTGTTTTTTCGCACAACAATTCTGACAACAATAAACACGGAAATGCTGCAACTCCTCCCTTTTCAATTGTCTTTATATACCGACCTTGTTGTTATGTTTTGTTATTCACAATTTACTGTTAAATAGAATACGAAATCACATGTCATATATTCACATAAATGAAAATGCTCCCTGTTTTTTTTTAGAACGGGATTAAATTATTAATGAGGGCTGATAATTCGTTGCTCCCGTTTATCTTTTTCGCCTTTAATCTCTTCCTGTTTTTGTAATCTGTTAACAGTTAATTCATCAAGCTTTATGTATCTTTCCTGGTTTATCTTTCTCTAGATTGTTAGTAGCTATATCTCAAACATTCGAAGGATGGAAGCGTCGAGGATCTGTTGTCGCCCAGTTTCTCCTCTGTCGCTGAAGAACTTGCTCCACCTGTTCAACTCTTTAAAGGCTCTACATTTGTTGGCGAATTTGATTACCGATTCTCAAAGTTGTTGGTCTCTCTTGTCCGGAAAGATGGTTGATTTATTTTTCATGAAAGAAGCAATTTCACAATAAAAGGATCTGGCGGAGCCAGCAAGTAGATTTTGAGCCCTACATATCTTGGCCCATGTGCCATTTCTGTCATTCAATGTAGCGAGATAATTTTCCAACTCGACCGTGCATACAGGCCTCTGTTGACAGTCTTGTTGATAGGTAATGTTCCTTTCCAAGTACCTATTAGCTGCAGCTAGGTCCCAGGATCTGATAAGTATGTCTTGGAAAGTGGCATTGGATTAAACGGGCTCTTGCACGTGTCTGACCTCGACCGCTCGAAGAAAGTTCGCCTTCGCAACTTATCAACCGGGCGCCTATTGAAGGTGGAAGCGTTTCTCTGAACATGTGGAAGAGGAGGGGGGGGCGGCCACAGACGAGACAGCGTACCTGGTCGGAGCAGGAGCAATTACATCTATAATTTTCCCGAACAAGACTAATTTCTCTTTTTCTCCTCTTCCTTCGTGGTTGTCATTGTTAGCAACGTCACTAAAACCCAAATGTTTTACTTTTTCGTCCCCGCACTCATCGTAAAGGGTTCTCATGTAACAAGGCACGACTCCCTGACAAAAATAGTTGTGCGCTACAGCGGCTCTATGGCATGGTTGCATAATGTACTGAGAGGGTGTCTCTCTCTGGGAATCCCCATATTCCAGACTTCCTCCATTGTTCTTTTGATACGCTACCAAAACTCGGGAATACAGTTTGTCAAAGGAGTGAGAGAGGTGCTCGGTCTCGCCGTACTGTTTCGGACAGTTGGTGGAAATATTAAGACACTGGGTGTCCTCGCAGGCTACACAATCTCCATGTGAAATGGATATTTTCCTGCTTGTGGCATCTGGGCCACTGACGGTGAAACGGGAAGATTTACCAATTACATATTCACTCCCATTACAACAACGGGTCTCTTTAATATTGTTGAGCAGGGGAAGGACAGTTGCTATGTAAGCTGTGACCACATGTCTCACTCGGGCTTTTGGATGTGAAAAGGCCATGCAGAAACGTAACAACCAGGAACATGAAGAAATGGAGTTGATTCCATCTGAGAAGAGGACCGCTGCTTCTTTAACAACCCCTTGTATAATAATGGCAGCTTCACACAATTTGGATGGGATCTCTAGGGTAGGATTTTTATGGGAGTATACGAAACAGGTGTTATTGATAGTATCTTTATCGTTGCTGCCGGCTCCGCCTCTTCCTCTGACATCATTATCTTCATAGTATGACATGGATGTTCCCGGTGTTTTGAAATTGCTACCTACGTGTAGGAGAGGACACGACCCCCAGGGAGAGTTTGGATGGTGGGAATCGTGCAAGGCAAATAGGACTTTGAACTCCGTGGGGTAGCGGTTATCCTTCCTGCCCAATCTATTCCTAGCGAATCTGAAACTGGAGTCGCTCACTTTCAAGTATCTTGTATGGGACGAAAACACACATTTCAACTGACACCAGATATGGTCTATGTTTCTTTTGGAAGGGCGAACAGGTAATGTCCTCAGTTCAGGTTCTATCTCTAAACCTTTCAAAACATAATGGCATGTAGAGGGAACAAATGTCAATTCCTTGTATCCTGAGCACACGGCCAAGGACTCAACCGAAAAAGACACTGTGAGTATAGCGGCCCCTCCATGGCAATTCTCTTTCTCTTTTAATGAAGGGTGACCTACTGACAGATATTTGTATTTCTTATATTTCCCAGTACAATATTTATCGAAAGCGTTTTCAGCTTCATGACTAATGGTATCACATTCTCCTCCTCCTTCCTGTATTATTTGACGATGACCGCTGTTTTCTTCTTCTTCTCTGCCGTTTTCTTCTCCTTCTTCTCGGACATTTTCTTCTGCTGCTTCTTCTTGTTGTAATTGTTCTTCATCTTCCTCCCTTCCCCGAGCTGTTTCCTTCCATTCGAAAGAGACGAAGCGGTCTATCTGACTATCTTGCTCGTAAATTTGCTTATGGCCGAAAATGACACTCTCTTCGGCCATAACATCACATAGCTTAGCGAAGTCCCCATCGGAGAGTTTATCCAGAAATAGGGTTTTATGACCTCTTCTTTCGTGAATTTAAGATGCCAATCCCTGGTAGTCATTAACTTGGCGGTATCCTGGGCAAAAGTATCCAACTTCGAATCCCCGGACTGCCACATGTGTTTGTTAATTTCATTAATCGAGTTTAGGAGTAAAGTTGGTTAGTGGAGAAAACATAATAATTAATTCAGGTTCAGTAGTAGTTTATCGAGAGGCCTTCCCTCGGGTTAAGTGCCCATTAATTACTATTTCCTTTCACCTATGCATGGCCTCCGAGAGTGCATTTTTTTTTTTTTTTTTTTTTTCTATATTACAACTACTCCCTCTCGGGCATAGGCTGATAGCCTTTACACTCTACCGCTGAACATGGTGAGGCCCGTGAGGTCTTGCTCCAGTCTAGGGAGTGAGACATGCGAAGCTTCACGGCTCGAAGCAACTCCATCTCTGAAGCCACCTCGCCTCTGTGCTTCACAGTCTCATCCCCCACACTCGGACCCTCTCTCTCAGAATGCCACCTATTGAGCAATTAACTTACTAGGCATTGCCCCCCTGTAGCATATTTTTGAATATGGGAATATTCATACAATGCTATTTAATCAGGGAACAATGGGGGTATTTTTTTGGTATTTCGGTGTAGTTGGGATATTGTACATGCTAAGATTGGTATGCAGGATTCAAAACTGCATAGTAAATCGTAGGCTTGTGCAACTTCCTTTAACTGTCTTCGTGGCGCAATGCATAAGTATGTTGATTTTCGGTGTGAGCATCGTAAGTTCGAATCCCCGGACTGCCACATGTGTTAGTTAATTTCATTAATCGAGTTTAGGAGTAAAGTTGGTTAGTGGAGAAAACATAATAATTAAGTCATATTATTACTAGAGGTCCTTCCTTAACTGCATATATTCGTCTAATAGTTACCAGAATATGATTAAAAGGACGTCCCTGGTACTGAACGGGTTAACAGGCCACATACGAAGTAGGCCTACCATTGATGACGACTGCGGTGAACGGTGCGGTTAGCGGCGCACACAACGAGTCAACTGGTGGTGAACGGAGCAATGAACGGAACGAAGCAGGCAACTGGTGGTGCATGGAGCAGGGAAGGCTCCGTCTTATATAGAGGATGCTCGCCCCCCCTGAATCAGCTCACTGTGGGTAAGAGGAAAGGCAGGGGATGAGGGGAGGGGGTTAAAACAAGGAAGGGCACTCAACATTCGAAGGGGTAGGGCATGGACTGGGGTCCATTTCTGCCTAGGGTACATCACCTTAGACCCCTAGTATCGAAATGTATTAAAAGAGAAATTGGCCCAGGCAGCAGCAGGCAGGCAGGCAGGCAGCAGTAGACGCGCTGCGGAGGTAGGAGGCCGAGGAGAGAGGGCAGGCACGTGTCCCTCCTCCTCCTGGCCACCCACACCCACCCACCCACCCAGGCACACACACACACACACACACAACACCTAAACACACAAAGAGGGCAGGGCGGCGGCGGCCTTCACTATATAGGAAGGAGACGGTTCCCCACATCCGCCCCCTCCCCCTTTTCGACCCCCGTTTGGGGGTATGCTCGGCACCCACCCCTGGTAGATCCGGACCCCTGTCCGAGACTGACTGACTGACTCGGAGGTAGGTGGAGGAGGTTGTGTGTGTGTGTGTGTGGCAGTCAGCTAGAATAGGCGTGGCATGTGGGTCTATAAGCTGCTTGGATCACCCACAGACGTAACTGCACCATAAAGAGCTCCTCATCTCCTGTGCTGGTCCGCCACCTCTCATCACAGCACGGCCGCCGCTGAAACAGACGCATCTGCACCGTAAAGGAGGCTGAAGATCTGCAGACATCCAAGGAAGCGGCCGCGGAGGTATGCGAAAGACTATCCACATTGTCAGAGTCCGGCAGATACAACGAAGATAGCCTGTCAAAATTGGTGAATGCGTTCAGTGATAGAATTTTTGAAGATCAAGACAATGAGGAAATGGAAAAAGAAGATGGAGGCCAATTTCAAGAAATAAAATACGGCGACCCAAACAAGAGAAACAATAGGGTCACTTACAATAATGCCCACAATGATTTGGCGATCAAAGCTCCTCCTGCTGACGAAAGTAACCCTTCCAGAGGCACATCCCATTCCCATGTGAACGAAGGTAACGCTGCCGCCAGAGACATGTCCAGCGCTAATTCTAGTGAGGGTGATGTCGTCAAGAATGCCCCCATAGACGAAAAATGTATTGACTCATTTGTCCCTATGAAGGAAGCTGGTGACTTCACACCTGGTGCAGACATTGGTTCATGGCAATCAAAAAGGCCCCACGATGAAGATTTCGTACAAAATAAGTGCCAACAAATTGAAAATGGGCTTGACATGATGGATTTCTAAGATAAGAGGTTACAAATATAATCATTGTATTTGTATACATGTACAAATTTATTCAATCAATAAAATGTTGACCGTAATAATGTCTTTATAATATATTTTCTTGTACACACCTATAGGTACAGGTACAATCCCATCTCCTAGATAGGTGGGTTGGGAAGAAGGGTAGATGGGACCAGTCGCGATCATAATTTTGTCAGAATCGTTTCCAATTGTATCCCGGACAAAGGCAGAAATTGTCTTGCTAAATTCCTCGATCCTTTTCCACTTTCCGTTGTTGACTCTCTGCCACTGCGGTGCCACATTTTCCAGGAAAAATGTTGCCCATCGCTCTGCCGCCAGCATGAAGTCATTGACAGGAGATAGATGACCCCTGGACAGAAAATCTTTCCCGTCTGCCCCTACAATTCCTATTTCTTTTTGATGCTTGATGGTAGAATAGCTCTTGGGGTTTGTCACAGTCTTGCCTAATATTTTGTTGCTGAACCTGAAACGTCGTGTTTTAACACACAAATCTTTAGGCGATCTTCTGTTGTCCAACATGAGTTGGTGGAACTGGGAGCGATCGGAAATACTTTGATGCAAGATTTGGAATAAGCATAACATTCTACTCCTATTGCATAGTTCTGGTAACGCTAGCCCTATTTCTGCCAGTTAGGACTAGCGTTACCAGAACTTTGCATTAGGAGTAGTTTTTTATGCTGATTTCAAAAATGCACCTAGAAATTGGATTAATTTTCAGAGAAAGGAAATATGGTCAACTTTATCATTTCTTTTCAACATATTTGGCTTTACCACTTCCATTTTTTTCAGTTATACGAAGCATGACCTAGCTATACGACGCATTATACGAAGCATGACAGCGAGAGAGAGAGTGTGTAACTTTCTCTCTCTCTCACACACACACACACACTGTGTCTGTCTCTCTCTCTCTCTCTGAGTCAAAGATTTTTTAGCTAACGTCTTGCCCATAATCAGCAGCAATGAGCGCGCTCACGCTGTTCTGTTAAAGAAATTGAGTTGTCAATAATTTTTCCACGACATCTTTCACCCACAAAAATTTAGGAGAGAATTTTTGTTCAAATTAGGAAGGACGTGGGCACCCTGCACCGTCTAGAGCTCCGCTTCTCCTGTGTGCTCCGCCCTTCTGCCTTGTGTTTCCTGCCCAGATACGAGTCACAGCCACCGCCGCCGTATTCTGTGTGCTTGCTGCGCCGTGATGTCTGTGTTAGTGCCCCTGTGCCAGCACTACCACATACGAGCCAGTATTCGGCCCCTCGATTGGGTTATGAAACGAGATTGACAAATAATCCCACAAAAATGTTAGACATATTGTACCAGTGCTAACATTTTCGTGGGATTATTTTTGGTGAGTCGTCTGACTGGGGTACGACACATTATACGAAGTATGACCTAGGACAGTATACGATGCATTATACGAAGCATGATCTAGCTATACGACGCATTATATGAAGCATGACAGCAAGAGAGAGAGTGTGTAACTCTCTCTCTCTCACACACTGTGTCTGTCTCTCTCTCTCTCTCACACACTGTGTCTGTCTCTCTCTCTCTCTCTCTCTCTGAGTCAAAGATTTTTTAGCTAACGTCTTGCCCATAATCAGCAGCAATGAGCGCGCTCACGCTGTCCTGTTAAAGAAATCGAGTTGTCAATAATTTTTCCACGACATCTTTCACCCACAAAAATTTAGGAGAGAGATTGTTTGTCGAGAAAGCTAATTTATTCGAAGAGTGACTCCCCATCATTTCGCGATGACGGCTGAGGAAATGTTCGAGGGCGTCTCACACGAAAATTTACCTCCCCCGTGAGAGAGAGAGAGAGAGAATACTCTCTCTCTCTCTCTCTCTCTCACACACACACACACACACTGTGTCTGTCTGTGTCTGTCTGTCTGTCTGTCTCTGTCTCTCTCTCCTAGAGAGAGACTACCTGGCCGGGCTGCTGCGGCATCGCCACTGTACGGGTCCCTGTCGTGATTTTAACACACAAATCTTTTGGCGATCTTCTGCTGTCCAACGTGAGTTGGTGGAATTTGAGTTGGTGGTGAACCTTTTTTCAGAAGGGTCTAAATTTTTGTGGGTGAAAGATGTCGTGGAAAAATTACAAGCAATCTTTTTTCGAGAAAGCTGAATTTGTCGATACAATTGTAAAAACTAGGACAAATAAAAGAAAAACATGAAAAATTCCATTTCATTTTCCGATTTACATAATACGAAGCATGACCTAGCTATACGACGAATTATACGAAGCACCACAATACCAATTACTCCCATTATTTTTTGGTCACTTGATCCTAAAGTTAAGAAAGTGGAGGATATACTGTAGGTGACTAAATAGCAAATAACCAATATATAACCCCCAAAAAGGATATAATCCCACAAAAATGTTAGACATTTTGTATCAGTGCTAACAATTTTGTGGGATTATTTTTGGTGACTCGTCTGACTGGGGTACAACACATTATACGAAGCATGACCTAGGACAGTATACGACGCATTATACGAAGCATGACCTAGCTATACGACTCATTATACGAAGCATGACCTTGCTATACGACTCATTATACGAAGCATGACCTTGCTATACGACGCATTATACGAAGCATGACCTAGCTATACGACGCATTATACGAAGCATGACAGCGAGAGAGAGAGTGTGTAACTCTCTCTCTCTCTCTCTCACACACATACACACTGTGTCTGTCTGTCTCTCTCTTTTACACACTGTGTCTGTCTCTCTCTCTCTCTCTCTCTCACACACACACACACTGTGTCTGTTTCTCTCTCTCTCTCTCTATCTCTCTCTGAGTCAAAGATTTTTTAGCTAACGTCTTGCCCATAATCAGCAGCAATGAGCGCGCTCACGCTGTCCTGTTAAAGAAATCGAGTTGTCAATTAGTTTTCCATCGAAAAGCGATGTCAGGCCGTCTCTCGGATGGCCGTAAAGGCCCTGGTAAACGACGCAGTATACGAAGCATGGCCTCGGTAAACGACGCAGTATACGAAGCATGGCCTCGGTAAACGACGCAGTATACGAAGCATGGCCTCGGTAAACGACGCAGTATACGAAGCATGGCCTCGGTAAACGACGCAGTATACGAAGCATGGCCTCGGTAAATGATGCAGTATACGAAGCATGGCCTCGGTAAACGATGCAGTATACGAAGCATGCACTCGGTGAATGACGCATCATACGAAGCATGACCTCGGTGAACGACGCATTATACGAAGCATGACCTCGGTATACGACGCATTATACGAAGCATGAGCTAGGTATACTATTGAGGGAGAGTAGCCATTTGAATTATCAGATTGCAACACAGCAAAGTTGTCTGAAAGAGGGGTCCTCCTGCGGAACAGAAAGGCGAGAGGGCTCATCCCCTCTTCCTTGGAAGAAGCCAGAGACATGTGGCTTATCGTCACCTTCTTGCCTTCCCGCTTCTCAACAGCATTTTTTTGGTTGGCCATCAATCACCACCTCGTCCCAGATTATCAGAGAAGTCCCTAGCCGTCATCGAGAAATGATGGAGAGTCGCTTTTCGAAAAATTTAGGCCCCGGTAAACGACGCAGTATACGAAGCATGGCCTCGGTTAACGACGCAGTATACGAAACATGGCCTCGGGAAACGACGCAGTATACGAAGCATGGCCTCGGTAAATGACGCAGTATACGAAGCATGGCCTCGGTAAACGACCATGGCCTCGGTAAACGACGCAGTATACGAAGCATGGCCTCGGTAAACGACACAGTATACGAAGCATGGCCTCGGTAAACGACGCAGTATACGAAGCATGGCCTCGGTAAACGACGCAGTTTACGAAGCATGGCCTCGGTAAACGACGCAGTATACGAAGCATGGCCTCGGTAGACGACGCAGTATACGAAGCATGGCCTCCGTAAACGACGCAGTATACGAAGCATGGCCTCCGTAAACGACGCAGTATACGAAGCATTACCTACCTATACGACGCATTATACGAAGCATGACAGCGAGAGAGAGAGTGTGTAACTCTCTCTCTCTCTCTCACACAGTGTCTGTCTCTCTCTCTCTCTCACACACAGTGTCTGTCTCTCTCTCTCTCGCTCTCTCTGGGTCAAAGATTTTTTAGCTAACGTCTTGCCCATAATCAGCAGCAATGAGCGCGCTCACGCTGTCCTGTTAAAGAAATCGAGTTGTCAATTATTTTTCCACGACATATTTCACCCACAAAAATTTAGGAGAGATGTGTCTGTCTCTCTCTCTCTCTCTCTCTCTCTCTCTGAGTCAAATTTTTTTTAGCTAACGTCTTGCCCATAATCAGCAGCAATGAGCGCGCTCACGCTGTCCTGGTAAAGAAATAGAGTTGTAATTGTTTTTCCACGACATCTTTCACCAACAATTTTGTACCAGTGCTAACATTTTAGTGGGATTATTTTTTGGTGAGTCGTCTGACTGGGGTACGACATATTATACGAAGCATGACCTAGGACAGTATACGACGCATTATACGAAGCATGACCTAGCTATATGACGCATTATACGAAGCATGACCTAGCTATTCAACGCATTATACGAAGCATGACCTAGCTATACGACTCATTATACGAAGCATGACCTAGCTATACGACGCATTATACGAAGCATGACAGCGAGAGAGAGAGTGTGTAACTCTCTCTCTCTCTCACACAGTGTCTGTCTCTCTCTCTCTCTCTCTCTCTCACTCAGTGTCTGTCTCTCTCTCTCTCTCTCTCACACATACACACTGTGTCTGTCTGTCTCTCTCTCTCTCTCTGAGTCAAAGATTTTTTAGCTAACGTCTTGCCCATAGTCAGCAGCAATGAGTGCGCTCACGCTGTCCTGTTAAAGAAATCGAGATGTCAATTATTTTTCCACGACATCTTTCACCCACAAAAATTTAGGAGAGATGTGTCTGTCTCTCTCTCTCTCTCTCTCTGAGTCAAAGATTTTTTAGCTAACGTCTTGCCCATAATCAGCAGCAATGAGCGCGCTCACGCTGTCCTGTTAAAGAAATCGAGTTGTCAATTATTTTTCCACGACATCTTTCACCCACAATATTTTACCAGTGCTAACATTTTTGTTGGATTATTTTTGGTGAGTCGTCTGACTGGGGTACGACACATTATACGAAGCATGACCTAGGACATTATACGAAGCATGACCTAGCTATACGACGCATTATACGAAGCATGACCTAGCTATTCAACGCATTATACGAAGCATGACCTACAGTAGCTATACGACACATTATACGAAGCATGACCTAGCTATACGACGCATTATACGAAGCATGAAAGCGAGAGAGAGAGTGTGTAACTCTCTCTCTCTCTCTCTCTCACAGTGTCTGTCTCTCTCTCTCTCTCTCACACAGTGTCTGTCAGTCTCTCTCTCTCTCTCACACACACACACTGTATCTGTCTCTCTCTCTCTGAGTCAAAGATTTTTTTAGCTAACGTCTTGCCCATAATCAGCATGAATGAGCGCGCTCACGCTGTCCTGTTAAAGAAATCGAGTTGTCAATTATTTTTCCACGACATCTTTCACCGACAAAAATTTAGGAGAGATGTGTCTGTCTCTCTCTCTCTCTCTCTCTGAGTCAAAGATTTTTTAGCTAACGTCTTGCCCATAATCAGCAGCAATGAGCGTGCTCACGCTCTCCTGTTAAAGAAATCGAGTTGTCAATTATTTTTCCACGACATCTTTCACCCATAATTTTGTACCAGTGCTAACATATTTGTGGGATTATTTTTGGTGAGTCGTCTGACTGGGGTACGACACATTATACGAAGCATGACCTAGGAGGTATACGACGCATTATACGAACCATGACCTAGCTATACGACGCATTATACGAAGCATGACCTAGCTATACGACACATTATACGAAGCATGACCTAGGACAGTATACGACGCATTATACGAAGCATGACCTAGCTATACGATGCATTATACGAAGCATGACCTAGCTATACGACACATTATACGAAGCATGACCTAGCTATACGACGCATTATACGAAGCATGACAGCGAGAGAGAGAGTGTGTAACTCTCTCTCTCACACAGTGTCTGTATCTCTCTCTCTCTCTCTCTCACACAGTGTATGTCTCTCTCTCTCTCTCTCACATACACACACACACACTGTGTCTGTGTCTCTCTCTCTCTCTGAGTCAAAGATTTTTCGTCGTATAGCTAGGTCATGCTTTGTATAATGTAAATCGGAAAATAAAATGGAATTTTTAATGTTTTTCTTTTATTTGTCGTAGTTTTTTACAATTGTATCGACAAATTTAGCTTTCTCGAAAAAAGATTGCTTGTAATTTTTCCACGACATCTTTCACCCACAAAAATTTAGACCCTCCTGAAAAAAGGTTCACCACCAACTCAAATTCCACCAACTCACATTGGACAGCAGAAGATCGCCTAAAGATGTGTGTGTTAAAATCACGACAGGGACCCGTACAACGGCGACGCCGCAGCAGCCTGGCCAGGTAGTCTCTCTCCCAGAGAGAGAGAGAGAGAGAGAGAGAGAGAGAGAGACAGACACAGTGTGTGTGTGTGAGAGAGAGAGAGAGAGAGAGACAGACACAGTGTGTGTGAGAGAGAGAGAGAGAGAGAGAGAGAGAGACAGACACAGTGTGTGTGTGTGTGTGAGAGAGTGAGAGGTTACACACTGTCTCTCTCTCTCATGCTTCGTATAATGCGTCGTATAGCTAGGTCATGCTTCGTATAATGCATCGTATACCTCCTAGGTCATGCTTCGAATAATGTGTCGTACCCCAGTCAGACGACTCACCAAAAATAATCCCACAAAAATGTTAGCGCTGGTACAAAATCTCTAACATTTTTGTTGGATTATTTGTCAATCTCGTTTTAATACAATTCTGAGCGTAATGGATCATCAACACTGTATACCTCCACGTTTGAAGGATTGGTGACAGGAGGCAGCCAATTACTTTTTTTATGGGGGACTATTTGTTTGTTCTGTGTGGCATCATCATATCTTTCACAGTCTTTCTTTTGTTCTTTCGGCCTAATTGAAAGCAGTGGAGGTGGCTGTGCGCCAACAGCTACTACCGCGACATCCTCTGTTGTTGGTGCTGCGTCTTTGCTTCCAGGTGGAAGTGGCGGTTGACCAACACTCCTGCCCATGTCGTCCTCTAGTGATTTGTCTTTGCCGACAGGTGCTGATGACATTGCACCGGCGGCCACACCTGCCTGGGTCGGCGCCTGTTGCTGGCATTGAGTACCTCCGGTCACACCATGGTCTAAGGTTACAACGGCCCCCTCCCCTAAGGTTCGGGCATGGGCGCGGGGCGTTGATTGCGGCGACGGTGGCGTCAGTCTTCACCACATTCATCCTCCTCCCCACGAACTCTTCTTCCCGTTGCCAGCCTCGCGGGAATCTGACCGGGTGTCCTCGGTCAACAGCTACACGAAGAATCCAACCGTGGCCACGGCCATCATTGACGTTGACCCCTTTCAGGACAAGTACTTCAATCTGAGGAGTGTCATGTCTGTCCAGAGCGAAGGAGCTTACAGTTTTCATGTCACGAATGAAGGAAGAGGACGCTACAAGGATCTTGTCAGGTATCAGTCACAGGAGGTACAGTCTTGGGTGGCCACACGCACGTGCTTGCTTGTGTCCATGGACACTGGTGTTTGTACAAATAAAAACTGTTTAGAATTTATATTTTATTATATCCTTTTTGGAGGTTATATATTGGTTGTTTGTTATTTAGTCACCTATATCCTCCACTTTTTTAACTTTAGGATCAAGTGACCAAAATTTAATGGGAGTAACTGGTACTGTGGTGCTTCGTATAATTCGTCGTATAGCTAGGTCATGCTTCGTATAATGTAAATCGGAAAATAAAATGGAATTCTTCATCTTTTTCTTTTATTTGTCCTAGTTTTTACAATTGTATCGACAAATTTAGCTTTCTCGAAAAAAAATTGCTTTTAATTTTTCCACGACATCTTTCACCCACAAAAATTTAGACCCTCCTGAAAAAAGGTTCACCACCAACTCAAATTCCACCAACTCACGTTGGACAGCAGAAAGATCGCCTAAAGATGTGTGTGTTAAAATCACGACAGGGACCCGTACAGCAGCGACGCCGCAGCAGCCTGGCCAGGTAGTCTCTCTCCAGGAGAGAGAGAGAGAGAGAGAGAGAGAGAGAGACAGACACAGTGTGTGTGTGTGAGAGAGAGAGAGAGAGAGACACAGTGTGTGAGAGAGACAGAGAGAGAGAGAGAGACAGACACAGTGTGTGTGTGTGTGTGTGTGAGAGAGAGAGAGAGTTACACACTCTCTGTCTCTGTTATGCTTCGTATAATGCGTCGTATAGCTAGGTCATGCTTCGTATAGTACGTCATATACCTCCTAGGTCATGCTTCGTATAATGTGTCGTACCCCAGTCAGACGACTCACCAAAAATAATCACACAAAAATGTTAGCACTGTTACAAAATCTCTAACATTTTTGTTGGATTATTTGTCAATCTCGTTTTAATACAATTCTGAGCGTAATGGATCATCAACACTGTATACCTCCACGTTTGAAGGAATGGTGACGGGAGGCAGCCAATTACTTTTTTATGGGGGACTATTTGTTTGTTCTGTGTGGCATCATCATATCTTTCACAGTCTTTCTTTTGTTCTTTCGGCCTAATTGAAAGCAGTGGAGGTGGCGGTGCGTCAACAGATACTACCGCGATATCCTCTGTTGTTGGTGTCTTTGCTTCCAGGTGGAAGTGGCGGTTGACCAACACTCCCGCTCGTGTTGTCCTCTAGTGATTTGTCTTTGCCGACAGGTGCTGATGACATTGCACCGGCGGCCACACCTGCCTGGGTCGGCTGCTGTTGCTGGCATTGAGTACCTCTGGTCACACCCTGGTCTAAGGTTACAACGGCCCCCTCCCCTAAGGTTCGGGCACGGGCGGGGGGCGTTGATTGCGGCGACGGTGGTCTCAGTCTTCACCACATTCATCCTCCTCCCCACGAACTCTTCTTCCCGTTGCCAGCCTCGCGGGAATCTGACCGGGTGTCCTCGGTCAACAGCTACACGAAGAATCCAACCGTGGCCACGGCCATCATTGACGTTGACCCCTTTCAGGACAAGTACTTCAATCTGAGGAGTGTCATGTCTGTCCAGAGCGAAGGAGCTTACAGTTTTCATGTCACAAATTAAGGAAGAGGACGCTACAAGGATCTTGTCAGGTATCAGTCACAGGAGGTACAGTCTTGGTTGGCCACACGCACGTGCTTGCTTGTGTCCATGGACACTGGTGTTTGTACAAATAAAAACTGTTTAGAATTTATATTTTATTATATCCTTTTTGGAGGTTATATATTGGTTGTTTGTTATTTAGTCACCTATATCCTCCACTTTTTTAACTTTAGGATCAAGTGACCAAAATTTAATGGGAGTAACTGGTACTGTGGTGTTTCGTATAATTCGTCGTATAGCTAGGTCATGCTTCGTATAATGTAAATCGGAAAATAAAATGGAATTTTTCATCTTTTTCTTTTATTTGTCCTAGTTTTTACAATTGTATCGACAAATTTAGCTTTCTCGAAAAAAAATTGCTTTTAATTTTTCCACGACATCTTTCACCCACAAAAATTTAGACCCTCCTGAAAAAAGGTTCACCACCAACTCAAATTCCACCAACTCACGTTGGACAGCAGAAGATCGCCTAAAGATGTGTGTGTTAAAATCACGACAGGGACCCGTACAGCAGCGACGCCGCAGCAGCCTGGCCAGGTAGTCTCTCTCCAGGAGAGAGAGAGAGAGAGAGAGAGAGACAGACACAGTGTGTGTGTGAGAGAGAGAGAGAGAGAGAGAGAGACACAGTGTGTGAGAGAGAGAGAGAGAGAGAGACAGACACAGTGTGTGTGTGTGTGTGAGAGAGAGAGAGAGTTACACACTCTCTCTCTCTGTTATGCTTCGTATAATGCGTCGTATAGCTAGGTCATGCTTCGTATAATGCGTCATATACCTCCTAGGTCATGCTTCGTATAATGTGTCGTACCCCAGTCAGACGACTCACCAAAAATAATCCCACAAAAATGTTAGCACTGTTACAAAATCTCTAACATTTTTGCTGGATTATTTGTCAATCTCGTTTTAATACAATTCTGAGCGTAATGGATCATCAACACTGTATACCTCCACGTTTGAAGGATTGGTGACGGGAGGCAGCCAATTACTTTTTTATGGGGGACTATTTGTTTGTTCTGTGTGGCATCATCATATCTTTCACAGTCTTTCTTTTGTTCTTTTGGCCTAATTGAAAGCAGTGGAGGTGGCGGTGCGTCAACAGATACTACCGCGATATCCTCTGTTGTTGGTGTCTTTGCTTCCAGGTGGAAGTGGCGGTTGACCAACACTCCCGCCCGTGTCGTCCTCTAGTGATTTGTCTTTGCCGACAGGTGCTGATGACATTGCACCGGCGGCCACACCTGCCTGGGTCGGCTGCTGTTGCTGGCATTGAGTACCTCTGGTCACACCCTGGTCTAAGGTTACAACGGCCCCCTCCCCTAAGGTTCGGGCACGGGCGGGGGCCGTTGATTGCGGCGTCGGTGGTATCAGTCCTCACCACATTCCTCCTCCTCCCCACGAACTCTTCTTCCCGTTGCCAGCCTCGCGGGAATCTGACCGGGTGTCCTCGGTCAACAGCTACACGAAGAATCCAACTGTGGCCACGGCCATCATTGACGTTGACCCCTTTCAGGACAAGTACTTCAATCTGAGGAGTGTCATGTCTGTCCAGAGCGAAGGAGCTTACAGTTTTCATGTCACGAATGAAGGAAGAGGACGCTACAAGGATCTTGTCAGGTATCAGTCACAGGAGGTACCATCTTGGGTGACCACACGCACGTGCTTGCTCGTGTCTGTAGACACTGGTGTTTGTACAAATAAAAACTGTTTAGAATTTATATTTTATTATATCATTTTTGGAGGTTATATATTGGTTGCTGCTATGTAGTCACCTATATCCTCCACTTTCTTAACTTTAGGATCAAGTGACCTATATTTAATGGGAGTAACTGGTACTGTGGTGCTTCGTATAATTCGTCGTATAGCTAGGTCATGCTTCGTATAATGTAAATCGGAAAATAAAATGGAATTTTTCATGTTTTTCTTATATTTGTCCTAGTTTTTACAATTGTATCGACAAATTTAGCTTTCTCGAAAGAAGATTGCTTGTAATTTTTCCACATCTTTCACCCACAAAAATTTAGACCCTCCTGAAAAAAGGTTCACCACCAACTCAAATTCCACCAACTCACGTTGGACAGCACAAGATCGCCTAAAGCTGAGTGTGTTAAAATGACGACACGGACCCGTACAGCGGCGACGCCGCAGCAGCCTGGCCAGGTAGTCGCTCTCCAGGAGAGAGAGAGAGAGAGAGAGAGAGAGAGAGAGGGAGACAGACACAGTGTGTGTGTGTGAGAGAGAGAGAGACACACAGTGTGTGAGAGAGAGAGAGAGAGAGAGACAGACACAGTGTGTGTGTGTGTGTGTGAGAGAGAGAGAGAGTTACACACTCTCTCTCTCTGATATGCTTCGTATAATGCGTCGTATAGCTAGGTAATGCTTCGTATAATGCGTCGTATACCTCCTAGGTCATGCTTCGTATAATGTGTCGTACCCCAGTCAGACGACTCACCAAAAATAATCCCACAAAAATGTTAGCACTGGTACAAAATCTCTAACATTTTTGTGGGATTATTTGTCAATCTCGTTTTAATACAATTCTGAGCATAATGGATCATCAACACTGTATACCTCCATGTTTGAAGGATTGGAGACGGGAGGCAGCCAATTACTTTTTTATGGGGGACTATTTGTTTGTTCTGTGTGGCATCATCATATCTTTCACAGTCTTTCTTTTGTTCTTTCGGCCTAATTGAAAGCAGTGGAGGTGGCGGTGCGCCAACAGCTACTACCGCGATATCCTCTGTTGTTGGTGCTGCGTCTTTGGTTCCAGGTGGAAGTGGCGGTTGACCAACACTCCCGCCCGTGTCATCCTCTAGTGATTTGTCTTTGCCGACAGGTGCTGATGACATTGCACCGGCGGCCACACCTGCCTGGGTCGGCTGCTGTTGCTGGCATTGAGTACCTCCGGTCACACCCTGGTCTAAGATTACAACGGCCCCCTCCCCTAAGGTTCGGGCACGGGCGGGGGGCGTTGATTGCGGCGACGGTGGCGTCAGTCCTCACCACATTCCTCCTCCTCCCCACGAACTCTTCTTCCCGTTGCGAGCCTCGCCGGAATCTGACCGGGTGTCCTCGGTCAACAGCTACACGAAGAATCCAACCGTGGCCACGGCCATCATTGACGTTGACCCCTTTCAGGACAAGTACTTCAATCTGAGGAGTGTCATGTCTGTCCAGAGCGAAGGAGCTTACTGTTTTCATGTCACGAATGAAGGACGAGGACGCTACAAGGATCTTGTCAGGTATCAGTCACAGGAGGTACCATCTTGGGTGACCACACGCACGTGCTTGCTCGTGTCCATGGACACTGGTGTTTGTACAAATAAAAACTGTTTAGAATTTATATTTTATTATATCCTTTTTGGGGGTTATATATTGGTTGTTTGCTATGTAGTCACCTATATCCTCCACTTTCTTAACTTTAGGATCAAGTGACCTAAATTTAATGGGAGTAACTGGTACTGTGGTGCTTCGTATAATTCGTCTTATAGCTAGGTCATGCTTTGTATAATACAAATCGGAAAATAAAATGGAATTTTTCATGTTTTTCTTTTATTTGCCCTAGTTTTTTTAATTGTATCAACAAATTTAGCTTTCTCGAAAAAAGATTGCTTGTAATTTTTTCACGACATCCTTCACCCACAAAAATTTAGACCCTCCTGAAAAAAGGTTCACACCAACTCAAATTCCACCAACTCACGTTGGACAGCAGAAGATCGCCTAAAGATGTGTGTGTTAAAATCACGACAGGGACCCGTACAGCGGTGACGCCGCAGCAGCCTAGCCAGGTAGTCTCTCTCCAGGAGAGAGAGAGAGAGACAGACACAGTGTGTGTGTGAGAGAGAAAGAGAGAGAGAGAGACACAGTGTATGTGAGAGAGAGAGAGAGACACAGTGTATGTGAGAGAGAGAGACAGACAGACACAGTGTGTGTGTGTGTGTGAGAGAGAGAGAGAGTTACACACTCTCTCTCTCTGTTATGCTTCGTATAATGAGTCGTATAGCTAGGTTATGCTTCGTATAATGCGTCGTATACCTCCTAGGTCATGCTTCGTATAATGTGTCGTACCCCAGTCAGATGACTCACCAAAAATAATCCCACAAAAATGTTAGCACTGGTACAAAATCTCTAACATTTTTGTGGGATTATATGTCAATCTCGTTTTAATACAATTCTGAGCGTAATGGATCATCAACACTGTATACCTCCACGTTTGAAGGATTGGTGACGGGAGGCAGCCAATTACTTTTTTATGGGGGACTATTTGTTTGTTCTGTGTGGCATCATCATATCTTTCACAGTCTTTCTTTTGTTCTTTTGGCCTAATTGAAAGCAGTGGAGGTGGCGGTGCGCCAACAGCTACTACCGCGATATCCTCTGTTGTTGGTGCTGCGTCTTTGCTTCCAGGTGGAAGTGGTGGTTGACCAACACTCCCGCCCGTGTCGTCCTCTAGTGATTTGTCTTTGCCGACAGGTGCTGATGACATTGCACCGGCGGCCACACCTGCCTGGGTCGGCTGCTGTTGCTGGCATTGAGTACCTCCGGTCACACCCTGGTCTAAGGTTACAACGGCCCCCTCCCCTAAGGTTCGGGCACGGGCGGGGGGCGTTGATTGCGGCGACGGTGGCGTCAGTCTTCACCACATTCCTCCTCCTCCCCACGAACTCTTCTTCCAGTTGCCAGCCTCGCGGGAATCTGACCGGGTGTCCTCGGTCAACAGCTTCACAAAGAATCCAACCGTGGCCACGGCCATCATTGACGTTGACCCCTTTCAGGACAAGTACTTCAATCTGAGGAGTGTCATGTCTGTCCAGAGCGAAGGAGCTTACAGTTTTCATGTCACGAATGAAGGACGAGGACGCTACAAGGATCTTGTCAGGTATCAGTCACAGGAGGTACCATCTTGGGTGAACACACGCACGTGCTTGCTCATGTCCATGGACACTGGTGTTTGTACAAATAAAAACTGTTTAGAATTTATATTTTATTATATCCTTTTTGGGGGTTATATATTGGTTGTTTGCTATGTAGTCACCTATATCCTCCACTTTCTTAACTTTAGGATCAAGTGACCTAAATGTAATGGGAGTAACTGGTACTGTGGTGCTTCATAGAATTCGTCGTATAGCTAGGTCATGCTTTGTATAATGCGAATTGGAAAATAAAATGGAATTTTTCATGTTTTTCTTTTATTTGTCCTAGTTTTTACAATTGTATCGCCAAATTTAGCTTTCTCAAAAAATGATTGCTTGTAATTTTTCCACGACATCTTTCACCCACAAAAATTTAGACCCTCCTGAAAAAATGTTCACCACCAACTCAAATTCCACCAACTCACGTTGGACAGCAGAAGATTGCCTAAAGATGTGTGTGTTAAAATCACGACAGGGACCCATACAGCGGCGACGCCGCAGCAGCCTGGCCAGGTAGTCTCTCTCCAGGAGAGAGAGAGAGAGAGAGAGACAGACACAGTGTGTGTGTGAGAGAGAGAGAGAGAGAGAGAGAGAGAGAGAGAGAGACACAGTGTGTGAGAGAGAGAGAGAGAGAGACAGACACAGTGTGTGTGTGTGTGTGTGAGAGAGAGAGAGAGTTACACACTCTCTCTCTCTGTTATGCTTCGTATAATGCGTCGTATAGCTAGGTCATGCTTCGTATAATGCGTCATATACCTCCTAGGTCATGCTTCGTATAATGTGTCGTACCCCAGTCAGACGACTCACCAAAAATAATCCCACAAAAATGTTAGCACTGTTACAAAATCTCTAACATTTTTGTTGGATTATTTGTCAATCTCGTTTTAATACAATTCTGAGCATAATGGATCATCAACACTGTATACCTCCACGTTTGAAGGATTGGTGACGGGAGGCAGCCAATTACTTTTTTATGGGGGACTATTTGTTTGTTCTGAGTGGCATCATCATATCTTTCACAGTCTTTCTTTTGTTCTTTCGGCCTAATTGAAAGCAGTGGAGGTGGCCGTGTGTCAACAGATACTACCGCGATATCCTCTGTTGTTGGTGTCTTTGCTTCCAGGTGGAAGTGGCGGTTGACCAAGACTCCCGCCCGTGTCGTCCTCTAGTGATTTGTCTTTGCCGACAGGTGCTGATGACATTGCACCGGCGGCCACACCTGCCTGGGTCGGCTGCTGTTGCTGGCATTGAGTACCTCCGGTCACACCCTGGTCTAAGATTACAACGGCCCCCTCCCCTAAGGTTCGGACACGGGCGGGGGGCGTTGATTGCGGCGACGGTGGCGTCAGTCCTCACCACATTCCTCCTCCTCCCCACGAACTCTTCTTCCCGTTGCCAGCCTCGCGGGAATCTGACCGGGTGTCCTCGGTCAACAGCTACACGAAGAATCCAACCGTGGCCACGGCCATCATTGACGTTGACCCCTTTCAGGACAAGTACTTCAATCTGAGGAGTGTCATGTCTGTCCAGAGCGAAGGAGCTTACTGTTATCATGTCACGAATGAAGGACGAGGACGCTACAAGGATCTTGTCAGGTATCAGTCACAGGAGGTACCATCTTGGGTGACCACACGCACGTGCTTGCTCGTGTCCATGGACACTGGTGTTTGTACAAATAAAAACTGTTTAGAATTTATATTTTATTATATCCTTTTTGGGGGTTATATATTGGTTGTTTGCTATGTAGTCACCTATATCCTCCACTTTCTTAACTTTAGGATCAAGTGACCTAAATTTAATGGGAGTAACTGGTACTGTGGTGCTTCGTATAATTCGTCTTATAGCTAGGTCATGCTTTGTATAATACAAATCGGAAAATAAAATGGAATTTTTCATGTTTTTCTTTTATTTGCCCTAGTTTTTTCAATTGTATCAACAAATTTAGCTTTCTCGAAAAAAGATTGCTTGTAATTTTTTCACGACATCTTTCACCCACAAAAATTTAGACCCTCCTGAAAAAAGGTTCACCACCAACTCAAATTCCACCAACTCACGTTGGACAGCAGAAGATCGCCTAAAGATGTGTATGTTAAAATCACGACAGGGACCCGTACAGCGGCGACGCCGCAGCAGCCTAGCCAGGTAGTCTCTCTCCAGGAGAGAGAGAGAGAGACAGACACAGTGTGTGTGTGAGAGAGAAAGAGAGAGAGAGAGACACAGTGTATGTGAGAGAGAGAGAGAGACAGACAGACACAGTGTGTGTGTGTGTGTGAGAGAGAGAGAGAGTTACACACTCTCTCTCTCTGTTATGCTTCGTATAATGAGTCGTATAGCTAGGTTATGCTTCGTATAATACGTCGTATACCTCCTAGGTCATGCTTCGTATAATGTGTCGTACCCCAGTCAGATGTCTCACCAAAAATAATCCCACAAAAATGTTAGCACTGGTACAAAATCTCTAACATTTTTGTGGGATTATATGTCAATCTCGTTTTAATACAATTCTGAGCGTAATGGATCATCAACACTGTATACCTCCACGTTTGAAGGATTGGTGACGGGAGGCAGCCAATTACTTTTTTATGGGGGACTATTTGTTTGTTCTGTGTGGCATCATCATATCTTTCACAGTCTTTCTTTTGTTCTTTTGGCCTAATTGAAAGCAGTGGAGGTGGCGGTGCGCCAACAGCTACTACCGCGATATCCTCTGTTGTTGGTGCTGCGTCTTTGCTTCCAGGTGGAAGTGGTGGTTGACCAACACTCCCGCCCGTGTCGTCCTCTAGTGATTTGTCTTTGCCGACAGGTGCTGATGACATTGCACCGGCGGCCACACCTGCCTGGGTCGGCTGCTGTTGCTGGCATTGAGTACCTCCGGTCACACCCTGGTCTAAGGTTACAACGGCCCCCTCCCCTAAGGTTCGGGCACGGGCGAGGGGCGTTGATTGGGGCGACGGTGGCGTCAGTCTTCACCACATTCCTCCTCCTCCCCACGAACTCTTCTTCCAGTTGCCAGCCTCGCGGGAATCTGACCGGGTGTCCTCGGTCAACAGCTTCACAAAGAATCCAACCGTGGCCACGGCCATCATTGACGTTGACCCCTTTCAGGACAAGTACTTCAATCTGAGGAGTGTCATGTCTGTCCAGAGCGAAGGAGCTTACAGTTTTCATGTCACGAATGAAGGACGAGGACGCTACAAGGATCTTGTCAGGTATCAGTCACAGGAGGTACCATCTTGGGTGAACACACGCACGTGCTTGCTCATGTCCATGGACACTGGTGTTTGTACAAATAAAAACTGTTTAGAATTTATATTTCATTATATCCTTTTTGGGGGTTATATATTGGTTGTTTGCTATGTAGTCACCTATATCCTCCACTTTCTTAACTTTAGGATCAAGTGACCTAAATGTAATGGGAGTAACTGGTACTGTGGTGCTTCATTGAATTCGTCGTATAGCTAGGTCATGCTTTGTATAATGCAAATTGGAAAATAAAATGGAATTTTTCATGTTTTTCTTTTATTTGTCCTAGTTTTTACAATTGTATCGCCAAATTTAGCTTTCTCAAAAAAAGATTGCTTGTAATTTTTCCACGACATCTTTCACCCACAAAAATTTAGACCCTCCTGAAAAAATGTTCACCACCAACTCAAATTCCACCAACTCACGTTGGACAGCAGAAGATTGCCTAAAGATGTGTGTGTTAAAATCACGACAGGGACCCGTACAGCGGCGACGCCGCAGCAGCCTGGCCAGGTAGTCTCTCTCCAGGAGAGAGAGAGAGAGAGAGACAGACACAGTGTGTGTGTGAGAGAGAGAGAGAGAGAGAGAGAGAGAGAGAGAGAGAGAGAGAGAGAGACACAGTGTGTGAGAGAGAGAGAGAGAGAGAGACAGACACAGTGTGTGTGTGTGTGTGAGAGAGAGAGAGAGTTACACACTCTCTCTCTCTGTTATGCTTCGTATAATGCGTCGTATAGCTAGGTCATGCTTCGTATAATGCGTCATATACCTCCTAGGTCATGCTTCGTATAATGTGTCGTACCCCAGTCAGACGACTCACCAAAAATAATCCCACAAAAATGTTAGCACTGTTACAAAATCTCTAACATTTTTGTTGGATTATTTGTCAATCTCGTTTTAATACAATTCTGAGCATAATGGATCATCAACACTGTATACCTCCACGTTTGAAGGATTGGTGACGGGAGGCAGCCAATTACTTTTTTATGGGGGACTATTTGTTTGTTCTGAGTGGCATCATCATATCTTTCACAGTCTTTCTTTTGTTCTTTCGGCCTAATTGAAAGCAGTGGAGGTGGCCGTGTGTCAACAGATACTACCGCGATATCCTCTGTTGTTGGTGTCTTTGCTTCCAGGTGGAAGTGGCGGTTGACCAAGACTCCCGCCCGTGTCGTCCTCTAGTGATTTGTCTTTGCCGACAGGTGCTGATGACATTGCACCGGCGGCCACACCTGCCTGGGTCGGCTGCTGTTGCTGGCATTGAGTACCTCCGGTCACACCCTGGTCTAAGATTACAACGGCCCCCTCCCCTAAGGTTCGGACACGGGCGGGGGGCGTTGATTGCGGCGACGGTGGCGTCAGTCCCCACCACATTCCTCCTCCTCCCCACGAACTCTTCTACCCGTTGCCAGCCTCGCGGGAATCTGACCGGGTGTCCTCGGTCAACAGCTACACGAAGAATCCAACCGTGGCCACGGCCATCATTGACGTTGACCCCTTTCAGGACAAGTACTTCAATCTGAGGAGTGTCATGTCTGTCCAGAGCGAAGGAGCTTACTGTTTTCATGTCACGAATGAAGGACGAGGACGCTACAAGGATCTTGTCAGGTATCAGTCACAGGAGGTACCATCTTGGGTGACCACACGCACGTGCTTGCTCGTGTCCATGGACACTGGTGTTTGTACAAATAAAAACTGTTTAGAATTTATATTTTATTATATCCGTTTTTGGGGTTATATATTGGTTGTTTGCTATGTAGTCACCTATATCCTCCACTTTCTTAACTTTAGGATCAAGTGACCTAAATTTAATGGGAGTAACTGGTACTGTGGTGCTTCGTATAATTCGTCTTATAGCTAGGTCATGCTTTGTATAATACAAATCGGAAAATAAAATGGAATTTTTCATGTTTTTCTTTTATTTGCCCTAGTTTTTTCAATTGTATCAACAAATTTAGCTTTCTCGAAAAAAGATTGCTTGTAATTTTTTCACGACATCTTTCACCCACAAAAATTTAGACCCTCCTGAAAAAAGGTTCACCACCAACTCAAATTCCACCAACTCACGTTGGACAGCAGAAGATCGCCTAAAGATGTGTGTGTTAAAATCACGACAGGGACCCGTACAGCGGCGACGCCGCAGCAGCCTAGCCAGGTAGTCTCTCTCCAGGAGAGAGAGAGAGAGACAGACACAGTGTGTGTGTGAGAGAGAAAGAGAGAGAGAGAGACACAGTGTATGTGAGAGAGAGAGAGACAGACAGACACAGTGTGTGTGTGTGTGTGAGAGAGAGAGAGAGTTACACACTCTCTCTCTCTGTTATGCTTCGTATAATGAGTCGTATAGCTAGGTTATGCTTCGTATAATACGTCGTATACCTCCTAGGTCATGCTTCGTATAATGTGTCGTACCCCAGTCAGATGTCTCACCAAAAATAATCCCACAAAAATGTTAGCACTGGTACAAAATCTCTAACATTTTTGTGGGATTATATGTCAATCTCGTTTTAATACAATTCTGAGCGTAATGGATCATCAACACTGTATACCTCAACGTTTGAAGGATTGGTGACGGGAGGCAGCCAATTACTTTTTTATGGGGGACTATTTGTTTGTTCTGTGTGGCATCATCATATCTTTCACAGTCTTTCTTTTGTTCTTTTGGCCTAATTGAAAGCAGTGGAGGTGGCGGTGCGCCAACAGCTACTACCGCGATATCCTCTGTTGTTGGTGCTGCGTCTTTGCTTCCAGGTGGAAGTGGTGGTTGACCAACACTCCCGCCCGTGTCGTCCTCTAGTGATTTGTCTTTGCCGACAGGTGCTGATGACATTGCACCGGCGGCCACACCTGCCTGGGTCGGCTGCTGTTGCTGGCATTGAGTACCTCCGGTCACACCCTGGTCTAAGGTTACAACGGCCCCCTCCCCTAAGGTTCGGGCACGGGCGGGGGGCGTTGATTGCGGCGACGGTGGCGTCAGTCTTCACCACATTCCTCCTCCTCCCCACGAACTCTTCTTCCAGTTGCCAGCCTCGCGGGAATCTGACCGGGTGTCCTCGGTCAACAGCTTCACGAAGAATCCAACCGTGGCCACGGCCATTATTGACGTTGACCCCTTTCAGGACAAGTACTTCAATCTGAGGAGTGTCATGTCTGTCCAGAGCGAAGGAGCTTACAGTTTTCATGTCACGAATGAAGGACGAGGACGCTACAAGGATCTTGTCAGGTATCAGTCACAGGAGGTACCATCTTGGGTGAACACACGCACGTGCTTGCTCATGTCCATGGACACTGGTGTTTGTACAAATAAAAACTAAAATGCCCCAGAACAAGAAGCCCACCACAGAAGCCACGAGCGAACACCACACAGAAACACCCGGAAGAAAGGTCCACAGAACGAAAGGACCAGCTGACCGAGCCCGCCATTCCAGGCAGGCCCAAGCCCGCAGGGCTAAACAGCTCCAGGACACACCCATTTACCTTTTCTAAAACCGACCATTTTCCACACCTCACGTACACTAACCCCTCGTGTCCTACACTTATTAACTACAAAGATGATGAACAGGAATATACATTCATATTAAAAACACCCATGCCTGTCCCGACATTGAGCCAATGCCAACACATCAGACAGCCATAATTATATCTATGTATGTTCTTGCATCCGAGAAGTAGATGTTATATATCTTAGAAGTTAAAGCACCCACGCTGTCCCTAGATCTCTTATATCATTTTCCATGACGAGTATAGATATATGTAACCCGTGCTCAGTCGCCCCTTGCATTGCTCCTCTAGTAACTAAGTATTAATATTAACATTCCCTAACATCTTGTCTTGCCAGACTAAGCTTCTGAAGACCCATCGCCCCATAAATCTATGTATGCAACCCTTAGGTTAAGTATTTTTATCCGCCATTGTGTTCACCTTTTTCCATTTACTTTCCACAATTGTCATACGTCTTCCCCTTGCCTCCTTCGTATCCACAGTCCACACTACGCCAATTGACTTCGTGTCTTACACCTCTTACCCCAACCAGAGATTATATAAGATAACCTGGTTATCAGTATCTGTCATAAGTACCCCGAAACAATAACTAAGTACCCCTACGAACTGCCACTGTGGTTGGTATTTTATATTTAATAGAAAACGCAGTTCCCAGGGCCAACTAATAGTATCCATAACCCTCTGACTGATCACATAACTCTATCTTTTCCAGACTCATATACCACCCCATAGTTGCATTCCCCGGTAGCATTTGGCTAACGTATTCTACTGCCTTTTCAAACTTCCATATCAATTGTAGCCTAATGCCACCCCCACGCCCAGGGACCTTAGGGGCAAAATTTCCCTGTAGCCCTTGAACTCTCCCCCCCCTCTCATTAAGACACCCGCGCTTCTCGACTCTTGTCCGACCTAGCCTCTCTCTCATACCTCTTGAAGATCCTTGAATTGTCCGTTACTAACGCTCTCCAACCTTTTATATATATACTCCTATCCAGCCTACCTTCACTTAGTAGGCCAGAACAACATTAGAACTTTACTAGCCCCTTGCATGCCATCTATTCTCTTACAACACATTCACAACCCTGCACCCAATGGTCGTCGGTGCGAGGCTAGCCGCCCCGCCAGTAACTAACTTCTATTGTCATACTTCCAGATAAATGTGGCAGAGTTAGCAACCCAGTCTCCACCATATCCAGCAAACCCTACAATTAACAACCAGCCGAGTAAAACCAGCTAGCTAAGGCACCTTCGGTTTTGGTATTAAAGACACTCACATCTGTCTCATACACAGAGGGTTATTACAAACACTGGTGATATGGCAAGCCCCTAGCCACAGCCGCCGGACGACTATATCAGAGAGGGCGCCCAGCTCCCCCTTTTTGTCCACCCGAGGAGGGAGACCCCCACCCCCGCGGAGGTATACCTGGCCCCTGTTTTGACTCTCGAGTCATTGCCAGGTAGCACAGGAATTCTTCCTATCAATGAACTAACCATGAATGACTAACACCTTTACTAACCTCTATTACCTCACAATAAACCATTTACCTTTCTTGCATGCTCTGATCACTAAATTAGCACCTCAGCTATACCATAGAATGAAGATTGAACAATCTAGAGAGACACTCCTATCACAGCTGTCCCCATCCTCCTCGCAAAGTAGATCCAGTCTCTCTCTCCCCTAAATACGTCCAGTATAGCCAAAATAGTACCTCTTACTAAGGCTCAGTTATATGAAAATATAAAGGCTTCCTATCGCCCTGTGCCACAACAGTAAATACCATCTTACCTAGTCCCCATATCTATTGAGAGCTCAATTAAGTCCATAAGACTCGAGATCCCTACTGTCTGCAGGGTCCAGAACCGAGCCTATAAATCTACCTCCCGCCCCCAGTCAAATCAGTTGAAAGCTAGACACCAACCAGTGGTCACTACCCTGCAGTTTACCTCTAGCTCTGCCCTTGTGTTGTTCCGGAGTTGAGAGATTCCAGATCCGGCAGACTCCGTGGCAGAGAAGACTGATAGAAGCATCTGTCCATGTACAAGTCCTAACGTGCACCTTATAACCTTCACACAAATTCGTGGGTATATAAGTGTGTAGCCAGCAACGATCATCAAGAGATCCGACTTGAGAACTTCCTACATTTTGGACCATCTGGACGGCCGAGGAACCAGTCGTTAGCCCCCAACATCACCGGAAGCAAGATAACCAGGACCAGATCTACCCATACTATTCAAGATTCATGTTACTAGTACTAAGTGTTATAGTACTAGCTTGATACGCACCTATTAACTTTCTATAAAGTGGCTAAGACCTTGCCCAGTGTAATTCATATTTAACCATTCCATTTGGGACGTACTAAGCGATCAGTGTTTTTTATTAACAGGCGACCTTGACTCTCGTAATTACCTTATTCAGATATTAAAACTCTAGTGATATCTAACGTTCGCCCACTGATTCGTGTTCTACATATTTCTGCCTTAAGAATATCAAACTTAGTTCAGTACCCCCATGAGGTTGCTAGAGATTTCCGTGTTCTATAATATACGCGTCTAATCCTAACTGTGAGTTGCTACGTGGGCACGCGACCAGCCAGCAAGAGGTAAAATCAGTGACAGTGAATTATACGAATATATTGAGGTCTTCCAGTAAAATATAAACTTGCTAATTAAACCCGTGATCAGAAGAATATACCTGAACGTTGGAAGTGGGAGACTAGGCTCCATCCAAATCCGCAAATGCTAGCAGTTCCCTTCTATCATTTGTTTTGTGCAAATATAACTATCTTTCTATGCTCTTTATTTCTTTATTTCAATAAACGTGAACTTGTGTCGTGTTACTGTGTGTTTATTTTGTGTTCTCTATTCCTCATACCTTGTATTGTGCATGCAGCCTTCTATACCCAGTCATTCAGAACTCACATTACCCAAGTTAAACCTGTAGAAAAACAGGGCATAACATTGGCGGCAGCGGTGGTTCTTGATTCGGATAAAAGGTTGCATTACATTGCAAGTTTGGAACAGCTAGAACACGAGAACATCATGGCGCAACCTAACTACGTTTTCATCCCAAATTATGAGGAAACAAATTATGGGATCGAAGTATTCATGGACATAGTGAAATCCTTAGTTGACATTACTTATACCACGGACGCACATAAAATAGCCGTAACATTACCACACCTGGGAAAAGCCGTTTCCCTGGTGGCCTATCAAGTGCGCCCTGATCTCACCTGGAACGAATTTCGCACAATAGTGATAGAAGCCATTAAACCTTCGTTGGGCGTTTTCGTGGCCCACACCCGTATCCTAGACACGAAATTCGAAGGCGATCTAGATGCCACAGTCAGTAAGCTTGCCCAACACATAAAAAATTCTTTCCCCACGTTGACCAAAATCCAACAAGAACAGCAAATTCTGGTCAACCTTGTGTCAATATTGCCCTCAGCAGTAAAAGACCATTTCCGGGTGCACGATTTCGTCGAATACAAAAAAGACCTCATCACGATCCGACGTATTTTGGCCGTGCGCACAGAAGCACCCACCCAAATCGCTGCAATCAAGAGGTTTCCCACGCACCCGCAGCAAACCAACCACCAAAACCCCAAGAATGCCTACCCAGCCTCATCTTTCAACAACAGACCCACCTACCCTTCCGGCAAGCCCCAACCCAGTAGACCCCGGTTCCAACCGTCCCAGCCACGCAGAATCTTCAACCGGAACAGCAACTACAACACCTACCAAAGTAAAAATCCTACCTTAGTCATTATCAACCCCTATGAATTCCCTGCCTGTAATGCTCAGTGTGCCCTCCACCAAATTCGTGACTCTGCCAAACCTCGCCCCTCTACTCCTCGCATTTCTGTAAATGAAGAGGAGTGGGGACAAGAGGAAGAAATTGCCCCCCATACCATGACCTCAGATGATACCGAGGAAACCCTGGAAGAGGTAGATACCGACCCCCAGGATTTTTAAAGTATCCCCCGCCCACGATGGGCTCGGCGGGGGACGCCATAACTAGTCGCACTGCCCCCATTTATTACATGGCCAAAATCAAGGACATTCCTGTCCGCTTGCTAATCGACACGGGAGCTGCCAAGTCATGTTTGTTCAAATCTTACTATGAAAAACATCCCCGACGATTTGGCCCTTTGTTAAACACCAAAACAGAACTCATCTCAGCTGCTGATACTTACTTAAATCTCCTAGGAGACACTTTACCCCTATCAGTAACCACTCCTGGCCCCCATGCTCGTTGTTATCACACATTTACAGTATTTTCCTCCAACTGTAAACATTATGATGGTTTCCTTGGACTTGACCTCCTTCAAAAACTAGAGGCCCAGATTGACTGCGGCCAAAGGCTGATCTCATTCAAAAACAAATTCCAGCCCAAAGCCTCTGACAAACCAATCACGCAGAAACCCATTCCCAAAAAGAAAAAACAACCTCCCCCTCAACAAAACCTGATTCAGGGTTACCAAGTTGCAGCTAGCACTAAGGTTACTCCTAAAACCCCCCTTGCCCCGAGATCTCTCAAAACCTCACTCAATTCAGTAAAAAAATGCCTCAACAAACGAAAGAAGACAAGTCCAAGCAACTCCCCCTCGGTAATCCCCTCAATTCTCGTAACTCTGCCCAGAATAAATCCTCCCATGTTTTCAGGACAGACTCTGATATATGTAACCCTAATTCTATCCAATGTTTATGTACACATGTTTCCAGAGAAAATGCCGACCAATGTACCCAACAATGTTTCCCCCATGCCCCCAGAAATGTTAACAACCCCAAATCAATACACCAGTCCTACACCAATAACCCATGTTCTACACCTAACTTTTTCCCCACCAACCCTCCGCAGTCCCCCCAGCAAATCCCGTTTTCTAACTCGCTCACCTCGCACCCTTCTGAACCGCCCGCACGCGCCGTTAATCCCCCCCTCACGCGTGCCGACCGAGGGACACAACCATGTTCCCACCATGCCCCCAGAAATGCCCAGCTATTCCACCACCCCCCCAATCCCCCTTGTGACAGTTTTTCGTCAGTAGCTCCCTTCCACCCCCCCACAATTCACACCCCTAATAAACTTCAAAACCCCACACTTGACTCACCCCCTCATGACAGACAAACCCACCAACCCCAGATAACCTCTAAACAAACTGTTACTGCCACCGACAACGCTTCCCCCACCAACCCTCCGCAGTCCCTCCAACAAATCCCGTTTTCTAACCCCCTCACACCGCGCCCCACTGATCCTCTCACACGCGCCGTTAATCCCCCCCTCACGCGTGACCCCCACCAAAGTGACCTTGCCCCCCTTATAAGTACCAAGCACCTGCTCGCCAGTCAATCCCCCACCATCATTAGCCCAGCGGTAGTTCAGGATAAATGCCAAATTCCCCCCCACCATCAAAAATGGGTGAACCTGCGGCCCATACCCCAAACTCACATGGTATTTTCCCCCACTAACACATCCCCCAACCCCCATCGCTGCCTCTTACAACCCGCCATCATTCCCGCTCGTATCAACCACATTCTCGTGGCTAATATCTCAGAGGAACCCCTGACATTACCGAAAGGTCTCATTATAGGAGATCTCGAAACTTTCGATGACCTCCCCATACATTGTAACGACACCCCTACCAGCCTCCAATTGCCCCCTCTTCCTGAGACACTATCTGACCACCAAAAGAACGGCATGTACGACCTACTGATGGAATTCAGTGACGTCTTTGCCCAACAACCCACCGAAATCGGACAGACGGATGTAGAACAACACATCATTAACACCACAGGCCCCCCCATACGACAACCATCCCGTAGAAAGAACCCCATACAACGTCAGGAAGAGGAACGCCAAGTCCAGGAAATGTTAGAGGCCGGGATTGCCACCCCGTCCATTAGCCCCTGGTCTTCCCCTGTTGTCTTAGTCAAAAAGAAAGATGGGACAACCCGTTTTTGCGTCGACTACAGGAGGTTAAATGACATAACCATTAAAGACGCTACGCCCTTACCCCGAATAGACGATTCCCTTGACTCCCTATACGGATCCAAATGGTTCACTACCCTCGACTTGCAAGCAGGGTATTGGCAAGTGCCTATCAAGGCCGAGGACCAAAAGAAAACAGCATTTTCCACTAGTGGTGGCCATCACTATGAATTTAACGTCCTACCTTTTGGCCTCTGTAACGGACCCGCCACTTTCTCCCGTTTGATGGAAACGGTATTGCATGGCCTAACCTGGGAAACCTGCCTAGCCTATCTGGACGATATTATTGTGTACTCTCCAACCTGGGAAGAACACCTCCTCAGGTTGAGACAAGTCCTGCAAAGAATCCGAGCCGCCGGGTTGAAATTAAAACCCTCAAAGTGCGTGATTGCCCGGAATAAGGTAGATTTTCTCGGACACGTGATATCTGAACATGGTATTGCGCCAGACCCAAAGAAACTTCAAGCCATACAAAACCAAACCCCACCCACCACGGTTAAAGGAGTACGTTCGTTTCTAGGTTTAGCCACGTACTACAGACGTTTCGTCCCCCACTTTGCCACCATAGCCAGACCCCTCCACCAACTTACCCACAAAGACACCCCGTTCGCCTGGACACCTGAAAGAGACCTCGCGTTTAACACTTTGAAGCAAAAGCTAATCCAAGCCCCTATTGTCGTTTTCCCTGACTACCAGAAACCTTTCCGTCTTTATACCGACGTATCTCTGTACGCCATAGGTGCAGTATTAGCTCAATTCAGAGATGGAAAGGAACATGTGATAGCGTATGCCAGCTGCACACTCACCCCACCCCAACAGAATTACGCAGCCACCAAGAGAGAGTGCTTAGGGATCATTTGGGCACTCAGCCACTTCCGGTCATTTGTGTTAGGCGCAAAACTCGAAATAATTACCGACCATCAATCTTTACAATGGCTGCGTAGGTGCGAAACCAACTCAGCCATTTTGGTACGTTGGAGAGAGACACTAGAGGACTACGACTTTACAATACAATATCGTCCCGGCAAACTCCATACTAATGCAGACGCCCTGTCACGTTTGCCAGTACCAAAAGACCCCCCCACCAACCTAGCCGCCTTACAAAACACTCAATTGGTATCTACCCCCACCTCCCGACAGAATGCCCCCCCAGCCCCCTCCCTAATTCAATCTTGGGAAGCACGAATCAGACCCCCCTGGATACCGTTAAACGTCTTCAGGAGACTGACTCGCTGGGGAGATCAACTTGCCACAGACACTGGTCACATAATCTTGGACCCCACCATAGCCCACGACTACATGATTGCCATCCACGAGGGAAACGGCATACACCTTGGACAAAAGAAAATGTTAAAGATCTTCACAGACCAATACTGGACCCCCAACCCCTCCAAAATTGCACAACGAGTGACAGAATCCTGCAAACCGTGTTTATTGGGAAAGGATAGATCACGCACCCCAGGCCCAGCTGGTACCATTTCTGCCAACAAACCGTTCCAAGTCCTATCCCTCGACATCATGGGCCCGTTCCCTTCTTACGCTGGCAACCGCTATATCGTCACATTTGTAGACGTATATTCAAAATTTCTAATAGCCTGCCCAGTTAAAGACCACACAGCCACCACAGTCGCCACACTGCTTGCCACCGAAGTGTTCCCTATATTCGGCCTTCCCCTTGCTCTTCTATCGGACAATGCCCCCGAGTTTAGTGGACACGTTTGGCAACAATTCACCCAACAATGCGGTATCAAGATTAAACACTCATCCCCGTACTGGCCTCAAGGAAATGCTATCTGCGAACGCAGCCATCGCACCATCAACAACCAGTTACGTACAAGAATGATTGCTCTTAATACCTCAGACTGGCCATCACAACTAAAAATGATACAGTGGGGTATGAACACCTGTCCTCGGGAAGACGGTATTTCCCCTCATGAACGTGTTTACGGTGTACCCCCCCTGTTACTGCCATTCCACCACCACGCTCACCTTCCCTCCACCACCTCCACAATTGACCCATTGCAACATCTGCAAAACACCCTCCATACCGCCCAGATCTGTCAAGACACCAAAACTGACAACATCGATGAAAAAAACCCTTTCGCCATCCATGACACCGTAATGGTAGCCAACCTCCCTATCACCAACAAGTTAGGCCCTCGCTATGTCGGACCCTACACCGTAATACAAGTCCCAAATGCCTTTCAAGTCACCATCGACTATCACGGCGTAACTCGCACGCTCCGAACTAGATTCGTCCGAGCGTTTAAACCTCTAAAGCCACAAGACATTACCCCACCCCACACGTCCGACCCTAAAGTAAATACCCCTACTCACCCCCTCACTCACGCTACGAATATTCCCATACAAACCCCTAAGGACCTAAGCCCTCCAGCACCGAACCGACAAATCTTTTCTCACCATACCCCCCCAACTAACCTCCACAAACCCCAAGCCCCCAATATCACACCCTCTTCCACCATGACACCTTCTTTCACTTCTGATAGTCAAGTTCCTCCCCAACTTATCCAAGTACAAAAACCTCCACCCACAACCCCGACCACAACAGAAACCCTCCCGTCTAGCCCTGACATACCTCCACCAGGCACCACAGTGAGAAAACCACCACCGCCACCCCAAACCAAGTACACACCCAACCGCACCACACAATCTACCTCAGTAACCTCACGCTACAACTTACGCCCACGACAAACATCGTTTAAAACCTCCAGAAAACACACCCTACTAACCAAGTTCCGTAGGGCTGCCAGACCACTACCCTCCTCCTCCTCCTCCTCTTCTTCTTCTTCGTCGAATTCTCCCCACAAAGGGAAAGAAGACGAATAATCACCAGCAAATCACCAACCTCATCAAACAACACACGCCCCTACCCCCAACCCTCCAACTTAAATCTACACTCCTTACCCACCCGTCTAGCCCCCCCCGCATCCGCCCCTTTCCCCTCCACGATCCCCACCACCCCACCCACACACCGACCAACCTCCTCATCTCACCGAACCCCCAACCAACCCCCCCTAAGAAACCCCCCCCCAAAGTCACCCCCGAGAAAACTCCCACATGTCATTTACCTATAAAACATGCTTCCCCTCACTATAAAACATCGTCGAGCGACTCAAGTCCCACGACAAACATCTACCTTCCCACCAGGACCGCCAGAGGTAGAATAATCAACAGACCCATCAGATTTAAAGACAGCGATACAAAAATAACACCCCGTTCTGACACTAAGGACCCAAGCCACACAACACACACACCCCCTCCTTCCCACACACCTCCTTCACCCACCTTACCTACACCGATTTTGCGCATTGCCTCACTATATATTCCCAACCTACAACACCGCCTAAGAAAACCAAATACAACCCAGACTCACATTCCCCCTTCATCCCCAGCCCTGTTGTCACGCGCGAATCCCCTTTCGGTTAGTAACCCATTCACCACACTAAACAGACTTCCTGTCAACCCCACACACCTCACTCCGACCCCCACGGGGGAAAGCTACAAACCATTCATACGAAAGGTTAAAGTAAAGACCCCCACTGGACACTTGGCCCGTGTACCACACCCACACCAAGCCCGGGCAGCCGCCCGCCACAACACAGAGGACACATTCTTACAGGTATACATTGACCTGCAAAAGAAACCTGACCGTCGCTCTCGTGTTTGGTGGAACTTTCTAAATACCCTGAAAATGACCCACCATTACTATGATTCTTTTAACTTCACCCTTGAGGCTCGAGGACGAGCCTATAATGAAGGAGAGGGAAGTAAAATGCCCCAGAACAAGAAGCCCACCACAGAAGCCACGAGCGAACACCACACAGAAACACCCGGAAGAAAGGTCCACAGAACGAAAGGACCAGCTGACCGAGCCCGCCATTCCAGGCAGGCCCAAGCCCGCAGGGCTAAACAGCTCCAGGACACACCCATTTACCTTTTCTAAAACCGACCATTTTCCACACCTCACGTACACTAACCCCTCGTGTCCTACACTTATTAACTACAAAGATGATGAACAGGAATATACATTCATATTAAAAACACCCATGCCTGTCCCGACGTTGAGCCAATGCCAACACATCAGACAGCCATAATTATATCTATGTATGTTCTTGCATCCGAGAAGTAGATGTTATATATCTTAGAAGTTAAAGCACCCACGCTGTCCCTAGATCTCTTATATCATTTTCCATGACGAGTATAGATATATGTAACCCGTGCTCAGTCGCCCCTTGCATTGCTCCTCTAGTAACTAAGTATTAATATTAACATTCCCTAACATCTTGTCTTGCCAGACTAAGCTTCTGAAGACCCATCGCCCCATAAATCTATGTATGCAACCCTTAGGTTAAGTATTTTTATCCGCCATTGTGTTCACCTTTTTCCATTTACTTTCCACAATTGTCATACGTCTTCCCCTTGCCTCCTTCGTATCCACAGTCCACACTACGCCAATTTACTTCGTGTCTTACACCTCTTACCCCAACCAGAGATTATATAAGATAACCTGGTTATCAGTATCTGTCATAAGTACCCCGAAACAATAACTAAGTACCCCTACGAACTGCCACTGTGGTTGGTATTTTATATTTAATAGAAAACGCAGTTCCCAGGGCCAACTAATAGTATCCATAACCCTCTGACTGATCACATAACTCTATCTTTTCCAGACTCATATACCACCCCATAGTTGCATTCCCCGGTAGCATTTGGCTAACGTATTCTACTGCCTTTTCAAACTTCCATATCAATTGTAGCCTAATGCCACCCCCACGCCCAGGGACCTTAGGGGCAAAATTTCCCTGTAGCCCTTGAACTCTCCCCCCCTCTCATTAAGACACCCGCGCTTCTCGACTCTTGTCCGACCTAGCCTCTCTCTCATACCTCTTGAAGATCCTTGAATTGTCCGTTACTAACGCTCTCCAACCTTTTATATATATACTCCTATCCAGCCTACCTTCACTTAGTAGGCCAGAACAACATTAGAACTTTACTAGCCCCTTGCATGCCATCTATTCTCTTACAACACATTCACAACCCTGCACCCAATGGTCGTCGGTGCGAGGCTAGCCGCCCCGCCAGTAACTAACTTCTATTGTCATACTTCCAGATAAATGTGGCAGAGTTAGCAACCCAGTCTCCACCATATCCAGCAAACCCTACAATTAACAACCAGCCGAGTAAAACCAGCTAGCTAAGGCACCTTCGGTTTTGGTATTAAAGACACTCACATCTGTCTCATACACAGAGGGTTATTACAAACACTGGTGATATGGCAAGCCCCTAGCCACAGCCGCCGGACGACTATATCAGAGAGGGCGCCCAGCTCCCCCTTTTTGCCCACCCGAGGAGGGAGACCCCCACCCCCGCGGAGGTATACCTGGCCCCTGTTTTGACTCTCGAGTCATTGCCAGGTAGCACAGGAATTCTTCCTATCAATGAACTAACCATGAATGACTAACACCTTTACTAACCTCTATTACCTCACAATAAACCATTTACCTTTCTTGCATGCTCTGATCACTAAATTAGCACCTCAGCTATACCATAGAATGAAGATTGAACAATCTAGAGAGACACTCCTATCACAGCTGTCCCCATCCTCCTCGCAAAGTAGATCCAGTCTCTCTCCCCTAAATACGTCCAGTATAGCCAAAATAGTACCTCTTACTAAGGCTCAGTTATATGAAAATATAAAGGCTTCCTATCGCCCTGTGCCACAACAGTAAATACCATCTTACCTAGTCCCCATATCTATTGAGAGCTCAATTAAGTCCATAAGACTCGAGATCCCTACTGTCTGCAGGGTCCAGAACCGAGCCTATAAATCTACCTCCCGCCCCCAGTCAAATCAGTTGAAAGCTAGACACCAACCAGTGGTCACTACCCTGCAGTTTACCTCTAGCTCTGCCCTTGTGTTGTTCCGGAGTTGAGAGATTCCAGATCCGGCAGACTCCGTGGCAGAGAAGACTGATAGAAGCATCTGTCCATGTACAAGTCCTAACGTGCACCTTATAACCTTCACACAAATTCGTGGGTATATAAGTGTGTAGCCAGCAACGATCATCAAGAGATCCGACTTGAGAACTTCCTACATTTTGGACCATCTGGACGGCCGAGGAACCAGTCGTTAGCCCCCAACATCACCGGAAGCAAGATAACCAGGACCAGATCTACCCATACTATTCAAGATTCATGTTACTAGTACTAAGTGTTATAGTACTAGCTTGATACGCACCTATTAACTTTCTATAAAGTGGCTAAGACCTTGCCCAGTGTAATTCATATTTAACCATTCCATTTGGGACGTACTAAGCGATCAGTGTTTTTTATTAACAGGCGACCTTGACTCTCGTAATTACCTTATTCAGATATTAAAACTCTAGTGATATCTAACGTTCGCCCACTGATTCGTGTTCTACATATATCTGCCTTAAGAATATCAAACTTAGTTCAGTACCCCCATGAGGTTGCTAGAGATTTCCGTGTTCTATAATATACGCGTCTAATCCTAACTGTGAGTTGCTACGTGGGCACGCGACCAGCCAGCAAGAGGTAAAATCAGTGACAGTGAATTATACGAATATATTGAGGTCTTCCAGTAAAATATAAACTTGCTAATTAAACCCGTGATCAGAAGAATATACCTGAACGTTGGAAGTGGGAGACTAGGCTCCATCCAAATCCGCAAATGCTAGCAGTTCCCTTCTATCATTTGTTTTGTGCAAATATAACTATCTTTCTATGCTCTTTATTTCTTTATTTCAATAAACGTGAACTTGTGTCGTGTTACTGTGTGTTTATTTTGTGTTCTCTATTCCTCATACCTTGTATTGTGCATGCAGCCTTCTATACCCAGTCATTCAGAACTCACATTACCCAAGTTAAACCTGTAGAAAAACAGGGCATAACAAAAACTGTTTAAAATTTATATTTTATTATATCCTTTTTGGGGGTTATATATTGGTTGTTTGCTATGTAGTCACCTATATCCTCCACTTTCTTAACTTTAGGATCAAGTGACCTAAATGTAATGGGAGTAACTGGTACTGTGGTGCTTCATAGAATTCGTCGTATAGCTAGGTCATGCTTTTTATAATGCAAAAATGGAAAATAAAATGGAATTTTTCATGTTTTTCTTATATTTGTTCTAGTTTTTACAATTGTATCGACAAATTTAGCTTTCTCGAAAGAAGATTGCTTGTAATTTTTCCACATCTTTCACCCACAAAAATTTAGACCCTCCTGATAAAAGGTTCACCACCAACTCAAATTCCACCAACTCACGTTGGACAGCAAAAGATCGCCAAAAGCTGTGTGTGTTAAAATGACGACACGGACCCGTACAGCGGCGACGCCGCAGCAGCCTGGCCAGGTAGTCTCTCTCCAGGAGAGAGAGAGAGAGGGAGAGAGACACAGTGTGTGTGTGAGAGAGAGAGACACACAGTGTGTGAGAGAGAGAGAGAGAGAGAGAGAGAGACAGACACAGTGTGTGTGTGTGTGTGTGTGAGAGAGAGAGAGAGTTACACACTCTCTCTCTCTGATATGCTTCGTATAATGCGTCGTATAGCTATGTAATGCTTCGTATAATGCGTCGTATACCTCCTAGGTCATGCTTCGTATAATGTGTCGTACCCCAGTCAGACGACTCACCAAAAATAATCCCACAAAAATGTTAGCACTGGTACAAAATCTCTAACATTTTTGTGGGATTATTTGTCAATCTCGTTTTAATACAATTCTGAGCATAATGGATCATCAACACTGTATACCTCCATGTTTGAAGGATTGGAGACGGGAGGCAGCCAATTACTTTTTTATGGGGGACTATTTGTTTGTTCTGTGTGGCATCATCATATCTTTCACAGTCTTTCCTTTGTTCTTTCGGCCTAATTGAAAGCAGTGGAGGTGGCGGTGCGCCAACAGCTACTACCGCGATATCCTCTGTTGTTGGTGCTGCGTCTTTGGTTCCAGGTGGAAGTGGCGGTTGACCAACACTCCCGCCCGTGTCATCCTCTAGTGATTTGTCTTTGCCGACAGGTGCTGATGACATTGCACCGGCGGCCACACCTGCCTGGGTCGGCTGCTGTTGCTGGCATTGAGTACCTCCGGTCACACCCTGGTCTAAGGTTACAACGGCCCCCTCCCCTAAGGTTCGGGCACGGGCGGGGGGCGTTGATTGCGGCGACGGTGGCATCAGTCCTCACCACATTCCTCCTCCCCACGAACTCTTCTTCCCGTTGCCAGCCTCGCGGGAATCTGACCGGGTGTCCTCGGTCAACAGCTACACGAAGAATCCAACCGTGGCCACGGCCATCATTGACGTTGACCCCTTTCAGGACAAGTACTTCAATCTGAGGAGTGTCATGTTTGTCCAGAGCGAAGGAGCTTACTGTTTTCATGTCACGAATGAAGGACGAGGACGCTACAAGGATCTTGTCAGGTATCAGTCACAGGAGGTACCATCTTGGGTGACCACACGCACGTGCTTGCTCGTGTCCATGGACACTGGTGTTTGTACAAATAAAAACTGTTTAGAATTTATATTTTATTATATCCTTTTTGGGGGTTATATATTGGTTGTTTGCTATGTAGTCACCTATATCCTCCACTTTCTTAATTTTAGGATCAAGTGACCTAAATTTAATGGGAGTAACTGGTACTGTGGTACTTCGTATAATTCGTCTTATAGCTAGGTCATGCTTTGTATAATACAAATCGGAAAATAAAATGGAATTTTTCATGTTTTTCTTTTATTTGCCCTAGTTTTTTCAATTGTATCGACAAATTTAGCTTTCTCGAAAAAAGATTGCTTGTAATTTTTTCACGACATCTTTCACCCACAAAAATTTAGACCCTCCTGAAAAAAGGTTTACCACCAACTCAAATTCCACCAACTCACGTTGGACAGCAGAAGATCGCCTAAAGATGTGTGTGTTAAAATCACGACAGGGACCCGTACAGCGGCGCCGCCGCAGCAGCCTAGCCAGGTAGTCTCTCTCCAGGAGAGAGAGAGAGAGACAGACACAGTGTGTGTGTGAGAGAGAAAGAGAGAGAGAGAGACACAGTGTATGTGAGAGAGAGAGAGAGACAGACAGACACAGTGTGTGTGTGTGTGTGAGAGAGAGAGAGAGTTACACACTCTCTCTCTCTGTTATGCTTCGTATAATGAGTCGTATAGCTAGGTTATGCTTCGTATAATGCGTCGTATACCTCCTAGGTCATGCTTCGTATAATGTGTCGTACCCCAGTCAGACGACTCACCAAAAATAATCCCACAAAAATGTTAGCACTGGTACAAAATCTCTAACATTTTTGTGGGATTATATGTCAATCTCGTTTTAATACAATTCTGAGCATAATGGATCATCAACACTGTATACCTCCACGTTTGAAGGATTTGTGACGGGAGGCAGCCAATTACTTTTTTATGGGGGACTATTTGTTTGTTCTGTGTGGCATCATCATATCTTTCACAGTCTTTCTTTTGTTCTTTTGGCCTAATTGAAAGCAGTGGAGGTGGCGGTGCGCCAACAGCTACTACCGCGATATCCTCTGTTGTTGGTGCTGCGTATTTGCTTCCAGGTGGAAGTGGTGGTTGACCAACACTCCCGCCCGTGTCGTCCTCTAGTGATTTGTCTTTGCCGACAGGTGCTGATGACATTGCACCGGCGGCCACACCTGCCTGGGTCGGCTGCTGTTGCTGGCATTGAGTACCTCCGGTCACACCCTGGTCTAAGGTTACAACGGCCCCCTCCCCTAAGGTTCGGGCACGGGCGGGGGGCGTTGATTGCGGCGACGGTGGCGTCAGTCTTCACCACATTCCTCCTCCTCCCCACGAACTCTTCTTCCAGTTGCCAGCCTCGCGGGAATCTGACCGGGTGTCCTCGGTCAACAGCTACACGAAGAATCCAACCGTGGCCACGGCCATCATTGACGTTGACCCCTTTCAGGACAAGTACTTCAATCTGAGGAGTGTCATGTCTGTCCAGAGCGAAGGAGCTTACAGTTTTCATGTCACGAATTAAGGACGAGGACGCTACAAGGATCTTGTCAGGTATCAGTCACAGGAGGTACCATCTTGGGTGAACACACGCACGTGCTTGCTCATGTCCATGGACACTGGTGTTTGTACAAATAAAAACTGTTTAGAATTTATATTTTATTATATCCTTTTTGGGGGTTATATATTGGTTGTTTGCTATGTAGTCACCTATATCCTTTTCTTTCTTATCTTTAGGATCAAGTGACCTAAATGTAATGGGAGTAACTGGTACTGTGGTGCTTCATAGAATTCGTCGTATAGCTAGGTCATGCTTTGTATAATGCAAATTGGAAAATAAAATGGAATTTTTCATGATTTTCTTTTATTTGTCCTAGTTTTTACAATTGTATCGACAAATTTAGCTTTCTCAAAAAAAGATTGCTTGTAATATTTCCACGACATCTTTCACCCACAAAAATGTAGACCCTCCTGAAAAAAGGTTCACCACCAACTCAAATTCCACCAACTCACATTGGACAGCAGAAGATTGCCTAAAGATGTGTGTGTTAAAATCACGACAGGGACCCGTACAGCGGCGACGCCGCAGCAGCCTAGCCAGGTAGTCTCTGTTCAGGAGAGAGAGAGAGAGACAGACACAGTGTGTGTGTGTGAGAGAGAGAGAGAGAGAGAGACAGACACAGTGTGTGAGAGAGAGAGAGAGAGAGAGTCAGACACAGTGTGTGTGTGTGTGTGTGTGAGAGAGAGAGAGTTACACACTCTCTCTCTCTGTCATGCTTCGTATAATGCATCATATAGCTAGGTCATGCTTCGCATACTGCGTCGTATACTTCCTAGGTCATGCTTCGTATAATGTGTCGTACCCCAGTCAGACGACTCACCAAAAATAATCCCACAAAAATGTTAGCTCTGGTACAACATCTCTAACATTTTTGTGAGATTATTTGTCAATCTCGTTTTAATACAATTCTGAGCGTAATGGATCATCAACACTGTATACCTCCACGTTTGAAGGATTGGTGACGGGAGGCAGCCAATTACTTTTTGTATGGGGGACTATTTGTTTGTTCTGTGTGGCATCATCATATCTTTCACAGTCTTTCTTTTGTTCTTTCGGCCTATTTGAAAGCAGTGGAGGTGGCGGTGCGTCAACAGATACTACCGCGATATCCTCTGTTATTGGTGTCTTTGCTTCCAGGTGGAAGTGGCGGTTGACCAACACTCCCGCCCGTGTCGTCCTCTAGTGATTTGTCTTTGCCGACAGGTGCTGATGACATTGCACCGGCGGCCACACCTGCCTGGGTCGGCTGCTGTTGCTGGCATTGAGTACCTCTGGTCACACCCTGGTCTAAGGTTACAACGGCCCCCTCCCCTAAGGTTCGGGCACGGGCGGGGGGCGTTGATTGCGGCGACGGTGGCGTCAGTCTTCACCACATTCATCCTCCTCCCCACGAACTCTTCTTCCCGTTGCCAGCCTCGCGGGAATCTGACCGGGTGTCCTCGGTCAACAGCTACACGAAGAATCCAACCGTGGCCACGGCCATCATTGACGTTGACCCCTTTCAGGCCAAGTACTTCAATCTGAGGAGTGTCATGTCTGTCCAGAGCGACGGAGCTTACAGTTTTCATGTCACGAATGAAGGAAGAGGACGCTACAAGGATCTTGTCAGGTATCAATCACAGGAGGTACAGTCTTGGGTGGCCACACGCACGTGCTTGCTTGTGTCCATGGACACTGGTGTTTGTACAAATAAAAACTGTTTAGAATTTATATTTTATTATATCCTTTTTGGAGGTTATATAATGGTTGTTTGTTATTTAGTCACCTATATCCTCCACTTTATTAACTTTAGGATCAAGTGACCAAAATTTAATGGGAGTAACTGGTACTGTGGTGCTTCGTATAATTCGTCGTATAGCTAGGTCATGCTTCGTATAATGTAAATCGGAAAATAAAATGGAATTTTTCATCTTTTTCTTTTATTTGTTCTAGTTTTTACAATTGTATCGACAAATTTAGCTTTCTCGAAAAAAAATTGCTTTTAATTTTTCCACGACATCTTTCACCCACAAAAATTTAGACCCTCCTGAAAAAAGGTTCACCACCAACTCAAATTCCACCAACTCACGTTGGACAGCAGAAGATCGCCTAAAGATGTGTGTGTTAAAATCACGACAGGGACCCGTACAGCAGCGACGCCGCAGCAGCCTGGCCAGGTAGTCTCTCTCCAGGAGAGAGAGAGAGAGAGAGAGAGAGAGAGAGACAGACACAGTGTGTGTGTGTGAGAGAGAGAGAGACACAGTGTGTGAGAGAGAGAGAGAGAGAGAGACAGACACAGTGTGTGTGTGTGTGAGAGAGAGAGAGAGTTACACACTCTCTCTCTCTGTTATGCTTCGTATAATGCGTCGTATAGCTATGTCATGCTTCGTATAATGCGTCATATACCTCCTAGGTCATGCTTCGTATAATGTGTCGTACCCCAGTCAGACGACTCACCAAAAATAATCCCACAAAAATGTTAGCACTGTTACAAAATCTCTAACATTTTTGTTGGATTATTTGTCAATCTCGTTTTAAAACAATTCTGAGCGTAATGGATCATCAACACTGTATACCTCCACGTTTGAAGGATTGGTGACGGGAGGCAGCCAATTACTTTTTTATGGGGGACTATTTTTTTGTTCTGTGTGGCATCATCATATCTTTCACAGTCTTTCTTTTGTTCTTTCGGCCTAACTGAAAGCAGTGGAGGTGGCGGTGCGTCAACAGATACTACCGCGATATCCTCTGTTGTTGGTGTCTTTGCTTCCAGGTGGAAGTGGCGGTTGACAAACACTCCCGCCCGTGTCGTCCTCTAGTGATTTGTCTTTGCCGACAGGTGCTGATGACATTGCACCGGCGGCCACACCTGCCTGGGTCGGCTGCTGTTGCTGGCATTGAGTACCTCTGGTCACACCATGGTGTAAGGTTACAACGGCCCCCTCCCCTAAGGTTCGGGCACGGGCGGGGGCCGTTGCTTGCGGCGACGGTGGTATCAGTCCTCACCACATTCCTCCTCCTCCCCACGAACTCTTCTTCCCGTTGCCAGCCTCGCGGGAATCTGACCGGGTGTCCTCGGTCAACAGCTACACGAAGAATCCAACTGTGGCCACGGCCATCATTGACGTTGACCCCTTTCAGGACAAGTACTTCAATCTGAGGAGTGTCATGTCTGTCCAGAGCGAAGGAGCTTACAGTTTTCATGTCACGAATGAAGGAAGAGGACGCTACAAGGATCTTGTCAGGTATCAGTCACAGGAGGTACCATCTTGGGTGACCACACGCACGTGCTTGCTCGTGTCTGTAGACACTGGTGTTTGTACAAATAAAAACTGTTTAGAATTTATATTTATTATATCATTTTTGGAGGTTATATATTGGTTGCTGCTATGTAGTCACCTATATCCTCCACTTTCTTAACTTTAGGATCAAGTGACCTAAATTTAATGGGAGTAACTGGTACTGTGGTGCTTCGTATAATTCGTCGTATAGCTAGGTCATGCTTCGTATAATGTAAATCGGAAAATAAAATGGAATTTTTCATGTTTTTCTTATATTTGTCCTAGTTTTTACAATTGTATCGACAAATTTAGCTTTCTCGAAAGAAGATTGCTTGTAATTTTTCCACATCTTTCACCCACAAAAATTTAGACCCTCCTGATAAAAGGTTCACCACCAACTCAAATTCCACCAACTCACGTTGGACAGCACAAGATCGCCAAAAGCTGTGTGTGTTAAAATGACGACACGGACCCGTACAGCGGCGACGCCGCAGCAGCCTGGCCAGGTAGTCTCTCTCCAGGAGAGAGAGAGAGAGAGAGAGAGGGAGACAGACACAGTGTGTGTGTGTGAGAGAGAGAGACACACAGTGTGTGAGAGAGAGAGAGACAGACACAGTGTGTGTGTGTGTGTGTGAGAGAGAGAGAGAGTTACACACTCTCTCTCTCTGATATGCTTCGTATAATGCGTCGTATAGCTAGGTAATGCTTCGTATAATGCGTCGTATACCTCCTAGGTCATGCTTCGTATAATGTGTCGTACCCCAGTCAGACGACTCACCAAAAATAATCCCACAAAAATGTTAGCACTGGTACAAAATCTCTAACATTTTTGTGGGATTATTTGTCAATCTCGTTTTAATACAATTCTGAGCATAATGGATCATCAACACTGTATACCTCCATGTTTGAAGGATTGGTGACGGGAGGCAGCCAATTACTTTTTTATGGGGAACTATTTGTTTGTTCTGTGTGGCATCATCATATCTTTCACAGTCTTTCTTTTGTTCTTTCGGCCTAATTGAAAGCAGTGGAGGTGGCGGTGCGCCAACAGCTACTACCGCGATATCCTCTGTTGTTGGTGCTGCGTCTTTGCTTCCAGGTGGAAGTGGTGGTTGACCAACACTCCCGCCCGTGTCGTCCTCTAGTGATTTGTCTTTGCCGAAAGGTGAATGACATTGCACCGGCGGCCACACCTGCCTGGGTCGGCTGCTGTTGCTGGCATTGAGTACCTCCGGTCACACCCTGGTCTAAGGTTACAACGGCCCCCTCCCCTAAGGTTAGGGCACGGGCGGGGGGTGTTGATTGCGGCGACGGTGGCGTCAGTCCTCACCACATTCCTCCTCCTCCCCACGAACTCTTCTTCCAGTTGCCAGCCTCGCGGGAATCTGACCGGGTGTCCTCGGTCAACAGCTACACGAAGAATTCAACCATGGCCACGGCCGTCATTGACGTTGACCCCTTTCAGGACAAGTACTTCAATCTGAGGAGTGTCATGTCTGTCCAGAGCGAAGGAGCTTACAGTTTTCATGTCACGAATGAAGGACGAGGACGCTACAAGGATCTTGTCAGGTATCAGTCACAGGAGGTACCATCTTGAGTGAACACACGCACGTGCTTGCTCATGTTCATGGACACTGGTGTTTGTACAAATAAAAACTTTTTAGAATTTATATTTTATTATATCCTTTTTGGGGGTTATATATTGGTTGTTTGCTATGTAGTCACCTATATCCTCCACTTTCTTAACTTTAGGATCAAGTGACCTAAATGTAATGGGAGTAACTGGTACTGTGGTGCTTCATAGAATTCGTCGTATAGCTAGGTCATGCTTTGTATAATGCAAATTGGAAAATAAAATGGAATTTTTCATGTTTTTCATTTATTTGTCCTAGTTTTTACAATTGTATCGACAAATTTAGCTTTTTCAAAAAAAGATTGCTTGTCATTTTTCCACGACATCTTTCACCCACAAAAATTTAGACCCTCCTGAAAAAAGGTTCACCACCAACTCAAATTCCACCAACTCACGTTGGACAGCAGAAGATTGCCTAAAGATGTGTGTGTTAAAATCACGACAGGGACCCGTACAGCGGCGACGCCGCAGCAGCCTAGCCAGGTAGTCTCTGTTCAGGAGAGAGAGAGAGAGACAGACACAGTGTGTGTGTGTGAGAGAGAGAGAGAGAGAGAGAGACAGACACAGTGTGTGAGAGAGAGAGAGAGAGAGTCAGACACAGTGTGTGTGTGTGTGTGTGAGAGAGAGAGAGTTACACACTCTCTCTCTCTATCATGCTTCGTATAATGCATCATATAGCTAGGTCATGCTTCGTATAATGCGTCGTATACCTCCTAGGTCATGCTTCGTATAATGTGTCGTACCCCAGTCAGACGACTCACCAAAAATAATCCCACAAAAATGTTAGCACTGGTACAACATCTCTAACATTTTTGTTGGATTATTTGTCAATCTCGTTTTAATACAATTCTGAGCGTAATGGATCATCAACACTGTATACCTCCACGTTTGAAGGATTGGTGACGGGAGGCAGCCAATTACTTTTTGTATGGGGGACTATTTGTTTGTTCTGTGTGGCATCATCATATCTTTCACAGTCTTTCTTTTGTTCTTTCGGCCTAATTGAAAGCAGTGGAGATGGCGGTGCGCCAACAGATACTACCGCGATATCCTCTGTTGTTGGTGCTGCGCCTTTGCTTCCAGGTGGAAGTGGTGGTTGACCAACACTCCTGCCCGTGTCGTCCTCCAGTGATTTGTCTTTGCCGACAGGTGCTGATGACATTGCACCGGCGGCCACACCTGCCTGGGTCGGCGCCTGTTGCTGGCATTGAGTACCTCCGGTCACACCCTGGTCTAAGGTTACAACGGCCCCCTCCCCTAATGTTCAGGCACGGGCGGGGGGCGTTGATTGTGGCGACGGTAGCGTCAGTCTTCACCACATTCCTCCTCCTCCCCACGAACTCTTCTTCCCGTTGCCAGCCTCGCGGGAATCTGACCGGGTGTCCTCTGTCAACAGCTACATGAAGTATCCAACCGTGGCCACGGCCATCATTGACGTTGACCCCTTTCAGGACAAGTACATCAATCTGAGGAGTGTCATGTCTGTCCAGAGCGAAGGAGCTTACAGTTTTCATGTCACGAATGAAGGACGAGGACGCTACAAGGAACTTGTCAGGATTCAGTCACAGGAGGTACCATCTTGGGTGATCACACGCACGTGCTTGCTCGTGTCCATGGACACTGGTGAGGAAAATCTGCAGGAGAAGATCAAGCTCTCTTTCTTGAATCCTTCCATTGTGACCGACGTTCACTTGGTAATCAGGGGACGGTTCGGTCTCACCGTATCAATTGACGTGCTAAAAGGTAAAGCATCTTCCGTAGAACTGCCTCGCTCAAGAGCAACCTACCAGATCGAAGTACTTAGAAAATCATCTGCGACATCCCGTTTTTCGGTAATTTATAACATTGATCACTCCATTCACGAAGATTCATATCTAGCTTACAGTATCACGAATGACATTATCTGGAACCATTATACCCTCATTGTCGGTAACGCCATGAATGTGGACAACGACGATGAGAAACATGGGCGTGAGATTTTGAAGGGTGTCACCATAATATTAATGAGATATGCCTACGAGTTGGGATATTTACGTGCCGCAGAGGTGCCCCGCTTTGTACTAGATGATAGCAGAATACACTTTTCTATTCTAGGACAGATGTTGGAGGTTATTGGTAATAATGATCTGATTCCATACAGTAATGAGGACACTAATTACCTTGGCGCAATTAGCGACTTTATTGCAGAAATGATTACCAGAAATGATGATAAACTGAAATTAGTGTTGAGTATGGGACATTCCGTAATGCCTAAGCTCAGGAAAACAATTATTGGTCAATAAAAACACAAATAAATGAAATTTGTTTTATTTCCCCCAATATGGTCAACTTTATCATTTTTTGTTTACATATTTGGCTTTATCACTTCCATTTTTTTCAGTTATTACAAAATGGATGCAAGATTTGGAATAAGCATAACATTCTACTCCTATTGCATAGTTCTGGTAATGCTAGCCCCATTTCTGCCAGCTAGGACTAGCGTTACCAGAACTTTGCATTAGGAGTAGTTTTTTATGCTGATTTCAAAATTGCACCTAGAAATTGGATTAATCTTCAGAGAAAGGAAATATGGTCAACTTTATCATTTCTTTTTAACATATTTGGTTTTACCACTTCCATATTTTTCAGTTATTACAAAATGGATGCAAGATTTGGAATAAGCATAACATTCTACTCCTATTGCATAGTTTTGGTAATGCTAGCCCTATTTCTGCCAGTTTTGCTCTTAAAATAACTTAAGTAACTCATATAGCATAAAAAACATTATATGTTGACGGACAGGCTAGTGGAAAATATGCTTTTTCGGGACAGGCTAGTTTTGCCAAATTTGGGCCGGTCAGAAAAATGTTCACGCTAGGGAACATTATTGAAACACCTTAGGGAACGAATGACCACTATTCAGTTTTAGGACAGGATAGTTTTTGGCCTGTCCCAAAAGTGTGCCTATCATAGGTGAACGGACAGGCCAATAGCAAAAAAAAAAAGTTCCCTAAAAAGTGAGTATAGTAATTTTTGAAAGCTGGCATGTCTTCTTTGGGACAGGTTGAATGAGAGCAAACTCCAAGCAAGAAGGAAAGACGTTAGAGGAGAGACAGAGACGAAAGAGTTTGCCTAGGCACGGGGTCAGCAAGGAAGCACAGTTTTTAAGTACAACAGGAGGAACACCGTTTGGACCGTACGCCTTCTTAGTATTAAGCCCAGAGAGGGTAGAAAGTACATCTTTAGAAGAGATTAGGATATTAGGCATAAGTAGAAGAGAGGGAGGTGGTGAGGAAGGAATAGCACCGGACTCATCCAAGGTAGAGTTTCTGGCAAAAATTTGAGCAAAGAGTTCAGCTTTGTCAGAGGAAGAAGTGATGGTTGTGCCATCAGAGTGGAAAGGGGGGTGGGAAAAACGAGGAAGAAAAGTTGTTGGAGAGGTTTTTGGCTAGATTCCAAAAAGCTTGGGATGAGCCAGAGTTGGATAGTTTAGTGCATTTATTATTGATGAAAGAGTGCTTGGCAAGTCGAAGAACAGATTTGGCTTGATTCTGGGCAGAAACATAGGAAGAATGAGGTTCTTGAGTTTTTAAGGTGTCGGTACTGTTTGTATGCTTCCTCCTTGTTGTGGACAGCAGTAGAACAGGCGTGAATAAACCAAGATTTGTTTGCATTAGACTGAGAGAAAGAAAATGGAATGTACGCTTCCATGCCCGAGAGGATTACGTCGGTAATGCGTTCAGCACTCTCTGAGGGTCTTCGGCCATGGAAGCAGAAGTCATTCCATGGGAAATCAAAGAAGTACTGCCAGAGAGCCTCCCAGTCGGCAGCGCCAAAGTACCACAAGCGCCGCCGGCTGGGAGGATCGGATGGCCGTACTGAAGAGATAGGACAGGTGGCGGAGATAAGTTTATGGTCGGAGGAGCCCAAAGAAGAGAACAAATTTACAGTATAAGAAGAAGGGTTAGAAGTCATAAATAAGTCAAGAATGTTGGGCCGATCTACGAAGCGATCCGGGATACGGGTGGGTTGCTGGACCAGCTGCTCTAGGTATTTATGATAGAAAAGGTGTAGGCTTTTTCACCAGCTTTGTCAGTAGAGTGAGAGGAGAGCCATTGGCAGTGGTGAACGTTGAAGCCTCCTAAGATGGAGATTTCAGAGAAGGGAGAGATAGATAGAATGTGTTCCACTTTAGAGTTTAGATATTCAAAGAATTTGGGAAAGTCGGTAGAGTTAGGGGAAAGATACACAGCACAGAAATATTAAGTATGAAAATGACAGGATAGTTTGAGCCATAAAGTTGAGAATTCAGAGGAGTCGAAATATGGAACACGAGAGCATGTGAGTTTGTTGCGCACGTATGCACAACATCTGCCTCTGGCTTTGAAACTAGGATAGAGAGAGTAGGAGGATACAGAGAAGGGGCTGCTGGCAGTTGCTTCAGATACCTGAGTTTTGGTGAGAAAAAGAAGATCAGGTTTGGAGGAGGAGAGATGGTGTTCGATAGAGTGAAAATTAGAGGAAAGGCCGCGAATATTGCAAAAGTTGATAGTAAGAGTGACAGGCCGTGGTCCAGAACATTTAGAGGGGTCGTCAGGGGTAGGTCGGGCATGTGTGAGGGTATTTATGGCCGCACCCCCCCCACCCCCCCCACCCCCCTGGGGACTCCGAGGCTGGGCCTTTGTTCATAATTGTTTTTAATAATTATGAAGGAGGAAGTGTGGTGTGCATGATAAGTGTAGTGAAGTAGATAGAAGGAGGAGGGGTTTGTGAGAGAATGCTGGACTACTCTCAGTGTAAGTGAGGCACAAAGTGAATCAGTAAGAGAGGCCAAGCAAATGAAACAGGAGTTCCAGCAATTCCTTATCAAATGCCCACAGCCTCTCCTGGGTATAGCCCTGTTCGATTGGTGCCTACAATCTACCCCCATTCCTCCTATTAGTCGCCTTGTACGACACGCAGTAGGACACGTGGGGCATATTCTTTTTTTCCTCCACCATAAGATGGAGGCCCTCTTACCCCCAGTGGTATATATATATATACTGTATATATATATATATATATATATATATATATATATATATATATATATATATATATATTAAACTAGATATGTTTTAATATTTATAATGATAATGAGATAAGTGCTATCCGAACCTTAAAGCTATAAAATACCATATGAAATACATATAATTGTACATATATACAGTAGTAAACACAAGCAAGGGAAGACATGCTGTCACTGCCGATTTTGAATATGCAATACGTAAAGCGCTCCCTGTGATTGGCTAAACCGCTTGAGAGGAGTCCAGTCAGTCTTCCCTCTCGCTTACTGCTCGTGTTTATCATTTGTATATCTCGCTTGTGTTTACTTTATGATATAAACATTATTATTGTGTTTTCTGTGTTATTTAACACACTAAGAACGGGGCCGTTTGTAACATCTACTACCTGCCAAGCGGGCAGATTTACCCTAAACGAGCTTCATTCCATGCTCTTTTTCATGCATAAACAAGAGCCAGAGCGTAATACAATTATGTATACATGAAAGGGCTATAATTGAGCTTTCCAATGACACCTGAACCATCCTTGTACGACCACTGGTTGTCTTGCAACAATGTTGCAACGCGAGTACAAAAACCCTAAAATACGGTAATTTCCTTACATATTTCCCTGTCTAGGGAGGCAGTGGATGTGGAGGAGGGGCCAGTTGCGGTACGGGAGCCGTGCCGAACGGTCAGAGCACATCCGTGCTCCTCCCACCGCTCGGACTCTCTCTCAGAGCCAATTATGTGCTCAACATCGCTCTTTAGTCCTTGGTTTTCTTGACTGCCTTAAGTCGGGCGCCGCCAAAGAGGGGTTAATAGCTCTTTAGATTCGGATAGCTCTGTAATTTATTAACACCCTCAGACATAAATAGTTAACTTACTGACGAGGAGGCGGACGACACGGTACTATCCCCACAACTGTCAAAATCTCACTGAGGGACCGTTACAAGTCGGAGGAACTTGGGGTTGCCACCATTCGACAGATTTTGATCTAACTTACCTAACTTACTGAGCTCAATATGACGCTAGAGCGTCATATAACTTATTAGAGAGATATTAAGATAATTTCATATGACGCTCTATAGCGTCATATGAGTATTTTGGCAAAACCGCCATATGACGCTCTAGCGTTATATGAGACGGAGAGTGTTAAGTAATCATTAAAATTACCTAAACATATTTAGTTTAATGAATAAATAAGGAACAATACAGATAATAAAAAAATTATGAGGGTACTGATAAGATAGCCAATCAGGAGCATTTTGCTGCTTCCACTGACTTTCACTTTTACCGACAGACTTGGATTCATGTCGCTTGTTTTAAGTAATAGTGAGCAATATAGTCACACTTACCTTGGTTTTTATATATTCTCAGTTCTATCATATGGATTGTGATGTATTAACACTCTCGCATCCGGTAACTTAATTATATTGCAAATGGTGAGCCCATCTCTAATTTGCCATGAAATACCAGGCTGGGCGAGTTTTCGAAGCCTTGTGTTTTTCAGTATTTTCATCCACCAGAATGCTGTTTATTGTGATGTATCATATGTCAATGGAAAGAGGAATAACTATACTACATTTAAACATAAAATAAAAATATATAAAAAACGCAATATGAAAGTGTAAACGATTCCGGAATAAAATAGTTTCCCAGGCAATTATTTTCACACCATCTTATCTCGAAATTGTGAGTGATAATCACATATTTTTATTTGTTCAAATAATAGTATTTTTTCTGCTCTTTCCAAATCTGAAAACAAAAATTGTCTATCTGCAATAGTTCTCAAGCAGTGACTGAAAACAAAAAAGTATGACTTTGCATGATATGGTTTATAACATTTGCGAATTATTTCGTTGTTACGATGTCTATGGTTCTCAATTTAGGCTGTATGAATACGGCAGATAATGCTGAAGAGAATAAAACAAAATAGAAGTTCCTACGACAAATACTTTTTGCTCTATGAATATTTGAAATGAAGAGCCAAAATGCGAATATTTATGCTTCACTCGTCTCCGTTCCGCCGACGCTAGCCGGGTTCCGAGCTGTTCCCCACCTCGGCGTTGCTTTATTGGATCGGATACGTATATAACTGTTTATATCACCGTAATCGGGAAATTATGCTCTTTTTAATGGTGAAAACCAAAATAATATAGCGTAATTGGTTCGCGAGCTATGCGTAATTGTTTCCATGCATTGCTATTGTTATGTAAATATATGAGAATGTTTATACAGTTGTATATCTTTGCCACAATGTACAACACTTTTATATAATTTTCCTTACAAATAATTGTATAATGTTCATCGAACACAATGCATGTCAGTCATGAAAGTTGTCAATTTTACTTACCTGGTAGGGCCACAACCCTTTCCAACGAGAAGGGAAATGGCTCCTGGGTTCACAGTGAAAAAACAAAACAAGAAAGCCAGGTTATCTTCAAGTAATATATTCAGAAATAATTCTATTGTACACACAAATAAAGTAATATATATATATATATATTTAGGTGGGGAGATTGTAGGCACCAATCGATCAGGGGTAGACCCAGGTGAGGTTATAGGCATGTGATAAAGAGTCGCTGGAACTCCTGTTTCATTTGCTTGGCCTCTCTTTCTGATTTTCTTTGTGCCTCATTTACACTGGGAGCAATCCAGCAAGTTCTCACAAACACCTCCTCCTCCTATCCACTTCACTTCACTAAACATGCACACCACACTTCATTCCTCCACACCAAAATTTAAAAAAACAAAATGATGAATTCTTGCCCAGCCTCGGAGTTTCCAGGGGAGGGGGGGGGGGGGGGGGGGGTGGGGGGGGCCATAAATGCCCCCACACCCGACCAACCATCCCCTGACGACCCTACAAAATTACCTGGACCTCGGCCTGTTACTCTTTCTATTAATTTCTGCAACATTCGCGGACTTTCCTCTAACTTTCACTCTGTTGAACACCATCTCTCCTCCTACAAACCTGATCTTCTCTTCCTCACCGAAACTCAGGTGTCTGTAGCAACATTCAGCAGCCCCTTCTCTGTATCCTCCTACTTTCTCTATCCTAGTTTCAAAGCAAAAGGTGGATGTTGTGCATATGTGCACAACAAACTCACTTGCTCTCGTGTTCCCGATTTCGACTCCTCTGAATTCTCAACTTTATGGCTCAAAACTTTCCTGTCATTCTCTTACTAAATATTTCTGTGCTGTATATCTTTCCCCTAACTCTACCAACTTTCCCAAGTTCTTTGACTATCTAAACTCTACAGTGGAACACATTTTATCCATTTCTCCTTTCTCAGAAATCTCCATCTTAGGAGATTTCAAAGTTCACCACCGCCAATGGCTCTCCTCTCACACTACTGATCCACCTGGTGAACAAGCCTATGTCTTTTCTATCCTAAATGACCTAGATCAGTTAGTTCAGCAACCCACCCGTATCCCGGATCGCATCGGAGATCGGCCCAACATTCTTGACTTGTTTCTAACTTCTACCCCTTCTTCTTATACTGTCGATCTTTTCTCTCCTTTGGACTCCTCCGACCATAAACTTATCTTTGTCACCTGTCCTATCTCTTAAGCCTAAAAGATCGGCGTCGGACTTAAGTCCGGTTCCAATTTGCAGGCAGTTAGGAGCATTATTAAGGCTTTTAAAGGGTTAAAATCGAGTGCAAATGGCCAGGAGCGCAGCGGGCCAGACAGCCGACTCCCAGGGCTTACCGCCGCCCATTAACTCATGTTCCCTGTGTTCTCGAGAGGCCGGCAGTGTAGCCAGTAGTGAGCATAGCTGGGAAAAATATGCCACTATACGCTAAACTCCCATGTTACTGGTATCACTGTATGAGAACCACGAGTGCTACGTAGCTCGTTCTGGTCTCATTTTGAAGCTTTTAGCGCATAGTTTTTTGCTAAATAATTTTTTTTTCATGCAGATACTTGATTTATCATGCAGGAGGGCCTCAACATGCCCAAATAAGCCCAAAACCCCCCGCTAGACAAGGGTTAATTACGGCCACCCGAGCCTCCTAGCCGGCGGCGCTTGTGGCACTTTGGCACTGCCGACTGGGAGGCTCTCTGGCAGTACTTCTTTGATTTGCCATGGAATGATTTCTGCTTCCATGGCCGAGGACCCTCGGAGACTGCTGAACGCATTACCGAGGTAATCCTATCGGGCATGGAAGCATACATTCCATTCTCTTTCTGTCAGACTAATGCTAAAAAATCTTGGTTTACTCACGCATGTTCTACTGCTGTCCGCAATAAGGAGGAAGGATTCAAACGGTACCGACGCCTTAACACCTTACGAGCGGCCTATGCGGTTTATTTATATGTACCGCACAGCGGGGTGTTTTTAGCCAAAATAGGGCTGTTTACGTGATCATTTTCATGCCTAAATAAGACCCAGAACGTAAAACAAGTACCTATCCCTGAAAGGGCATAAACAGAGCTTTCGAATGACACCATAACGTTCCTTGTATGATGGATAGTTTTCTTGCAATAACCGTGCAACGCGAGTGCAAAAAGCAGGTAATTCGGTACTTTCGGTACATAATTGAGTATGTAGCGAGTGAGAGAGGGAGGAGGGAGCTGAGATTTGTGTCAGTAGGTTCGCCGCGGTGGTCTGGAGCAGTCATACGCTCGCTAGTCTCCTGCCACCACTTGTCTCTCTCTCTCAGCCACATTACGTGCTGAAATTGCCACTCGACCCATGTCGAGCGCCGCCACATAGTCCAGCTTTTTTTAACTCGACTTATGTTGCTCGCCGCTAATTAAGGGTTAAAACTCAAGAATCTCATTCTTCCTATGTTTCTGCCCGGAATCAAGCCAAATCTGTTCTTCGACTTGCCAAACACTCTTTCATCAATAATAAATGCACTGAACTATCCAACTCTAGCTCTTCCCAAGCTTTCTGGCATCTAGCCAAAAACCTCTCCAACAATTTCTCTTCCTCGTCTTTCCCTCCCCTTTTCCACTCTGATGGTACAACCATCACTTCTTCCTCTGACAAAGCTAAACTCTTCGCTCAAACTTTTGCTAGAAACTCCACCTTGGATGATTCCGGTGCTATTCCTCCCTCTCCACCCTCCTCTCTCTTACTTATGCCTAATATCCTAATCTCTTCTAAAGATGTACTTTCTACCCTCTCTGGGCTTAACACTAATAAGGCGTACGGTCCGGACGGTGTTCCTCCTATTGTTCTCAAAAAACTGTGCTTCCGTGCTGACTCCCTGCCTAGGCAAACTCTTTCGTCTCTGTCTATCCTCTAACGTCTTCCCTTCATGCTGGAAGTTTGCTCACATTCAACCTGTCCCAAAGAAGGTGACCGCTCTCAACCCTCCAACTATCGTCCAATTGCTCTCATCTCTTGTCTTTCTAAAGTTTTTGAAACTATTCTTGCTTCCAAATTTCTTAAGCATTTCTCTTCTCATAATCTGCTCTCAGATTGCCAGTATGGCTTCCTTAACCCGGGAGCTGCGGGGAGACTCTTAAGAGTTCCCCCGGCGCACTGCGGGAAGACTCTTAAGAGTCAGAGAAAATAAAAATCAACTTTTGACATCGAAAAAAAAAAAAAAATTTATATTTTTTTTTTTTTTTTTTTTTTTTATTTTTTTTGGCCCCTGGGCCATGCAAAATCTCAGTCCTCTACCTCCCCTCCTTCCCCACTTTCCTCCTCTCCTTCAGTTATCACCTATTTTCCCTGTTATTCCCTTATTCTGAGGTATATTTTCGTGCTAACATTAGAAATCCGATTGGAGGGTGTGGTCATCACTGATAGCAAGCGAGTGCAAGAGAGAGAGAGAGAGTATCGATCGACTGTGTCTCAGTGGCCTTGGGGGAAATTGGCGGGAAAGCAGATTGCCTCACCCATACATTATACAACTCGCGGGCTATATCTCCGA